>CM070833.1:35666918-36409418 GCA_036326025.1 Chrosomus eos
AGGAATATTGTATTAATAAATTGTGTATTGACTTAACTAGTTATAAAGCAAAAGTTATAAACCTCAGAGAATTCTAGAATTGTGATTTCTATGCAGGCCTTACAAAAAACATAGTGTTATGAATGGCTTTAAAATATTTTCTGTAATCAGACAGAAACTGCTGTTTGTGAATCTAATCTCTACACGGTGAAAAGTACAGGTAGATGGAAAACCTGCTAGGCATTGCTGCCGGTCGCACCTCCTCCGGTGCCCACGGGTCAGCTGCAGGGTCATCAGCCAGGAACCACCATTCACCAACGTTTCACTCCTTTAATCCTGGAACGTCTCCTGGTGGCGGAGCAGTGACAGGGACGTCTCCCTGTCACCCCCTGCAGCTGATAGATGTTGCCCTCTGCTGCTGTTAATGGGGTTAGTTGTTCTTTCCCCAGCTCTTGTCTTTCCTCCTCAGCCAGAGCCAAAAGCTCCCCTTCTCTGCCTCCTCCGCTAGCTCTTTGGTTGCCTTCTTTAGGTTCCCTCCGGTCACTCCTATGTCCCTCAGAAGGCGTGTGGTTGACAGTCCCACGTAGCCTCGGCATCCAACCTCCACTGGATAGATGGAGGTCTTCCAGCCAGCCTCCCGGCACTCAGCAGTCAGCTCTGAGTACTTGGCCTTCTTACGTTCATAGGCGGCCTCCATCCCCTCCTCCGCTGGTATTGTAAGCTCAATGAGGAGCACGGATTTAACCTTGTTAGACCACACCACTATGTCGGGGCGGAGAGATGTAGCAGTAATCTCGACCGGGAAACGAAGCTGCCTGTCGAGATCAACTCTCATGTTCCACTCCTGGTCAGGGGAAAACGGCCTAGCTGTTTCTCTTGGCCTGAAGTTTCTTCTTCCCCCATCTTCCGTGACAAAGGTGATGTGGTTGTGGTTCTCTGCTGATGGTACCCCTTTGTTGCCCTGTCGACGCCTCTCTATCACCTCGGCTAGCTTTCTCAGGACCTGGTCGTGACGCCATCTATAGCGTCCCTGGGAAAGCGCAATCTTACAGCCTGACAAGATGTGCTGGAGGCTTGCGTTAGGGGTATTACAGAGTGTACAGCCTTCCTCACTCCCGAACCACTGGTGAAGGTTCCGAGGACAGGGAAGTGTGTCGTAGGTTGCACGGATAAGGAAGCTGAGCCTTGCCTGCGGGATTTTCCACAGGTCTGCCCAGGTGATGTTTCGGTTTACAATTCCCTCCCAGGTTGTCCACCTTCCCTGTCGGCCCTGCGACACAGCCTTGACCTTGTAGTGCTCTTTCTCCATTCTTGTCACCTCCGCCACCACCATCTCCTTCCTCTCTTTGTGGTTGGTCTTGGACCAGAACCGTGGCGCTTCTCCCCACCCTAGCCCTGCTCTTCCTGCCTGGACTCTGCCGACAATCTCTTGATGTTGCAGACGACTAACAGCTTGGTCGACCTCCGTTTGGGCGTTCCACTTTCGGCCTGTCCGAACCTTAGGGTTTGCATTCCTTACAGTCTGGTCAGCAGACTCTCTCAACTCGAGAACCAGCCTGGTCTTTTCCTGCTTGTAGCCCAGACTGATTGATTGAAGTGGCAGCTGCAGGGTGTTCCTTCCGAAGAGGCCTGTTTCTGAGAGGCACCGTGGCAGCCCCAACCACTTTCGGATGAATGTGTTGGCTTTTCCATCCATCTTGCTTGCAGTGGATGAGGGGATCTCACTCATTTTCAGTGGCCACATCACCCTCCTATAGAGTGTAAACTGGTAGCACCAGACCTTGTACTTTCCTGGGAGTTGGCTTTGGTCGATCTTTGCCAGTCCTTCTGAGAGCTGTTTCATCACAGTTCTCCCCATCTGTTTGTCCGTAAGCTCTGCCGTGTACTGCCTCCCCAGGCTTTTAATGGGTTGCTCAGAGAGGCGTGGGATTTTCTCTCCCCCTACGACGAAACAGGTGCTGTCATTTCTGACTCCTCTTCTGAGAGACAGGCTCCGTGATTTTGAAGGCTTGATCCTCATTCGTGCCCACGCCATCAACTCGTCCATCCTTTTCAGCAATCTTGATGTGCATGCTGCTGTCTGAAGGAGGCTGGTGACATCGTCCATGTACGTCCTCAGTGGGGGTAGTCTCTGCCCTGATGGTAGTTTGATCCCCCCAACCATTTGTCTTGCTCCGACGAGGATTACCTCAAAGGCTGACACGAACAAGATGGGAGAGATGGCACAACCCATGGCGATTCCTACTTCTAACTGTTGCCACCCGGTGGTAAAATCTTGGAGGGCAAAGCACATTTGCAGGTCATTGAAGTAGGATGCAACCATGTTCTTTATGCAGGAGGGCATATGGAAGAACTCCATGGCGTAGGTTATCAGCTGGTGTGGGACTGATCCATACGCATTAGCAAGGTCGAGCCAGATGACGTGCAGGTCTGTCTTCTCCCGTTTGGCCTTCTGGATCTGGTCCCAGATCATTGTAGAGTGCTCTACACACCCTGGGAAGCCTGGGACTCCCGCCTTCTGGCAGTTGGTGTCAATGTAGCCATTCTCGAGAAGGTAGGTGGTCATCCTTCTGGCCAACATTGAGAAGAAGATTTTTCCTTCTACGTTCAACAGAGCGATGTTTCTGAACTGGCTAATGTCTTTGGAGTTCACTTCCTTGGGGATGAACACCGCTACAGCTCTTTGCCACTCAGATGGAATGAGTTGCTTTTTCCAGGCAGTTCTCATGAGGTACCATAACAGCTCTAATACCTTGGTGCAGTTCTTATAGAGCTTGTAGGGGATTCCATTGGGGCCTGGCGCTGATGAAGACCTTGCCTTCTCCACGATTTGCCTGACTTCACTGAGCTTAGGTGGCATGATGTTGAACGCAGCAGTCGGTGGTGCAGGCTTAGGCACGTACCCTGGTGTTCCTAATGGGACGTTCCTTACTGGATCGCTGTACTGTTCTCTGACGTGCTGTTCCAGTTTCTCCCTGGTGGTTTCGAGTTTCCCACTCTTCTTCTCCTCCAGCAGCTGTCTGGCATGCTTGAAGGGGTCTTTGAAGAATCTGGCTCGTTCTTTCTGTTTCCGTTTGCTGCGCTTGCGGATACGTTCAGCCCTGCGAAGCCTGGACAGTCTTTGCCTCACCTCCTCCCACAAGGCTTTCAGACCCTCTTTTTCTGCCAGCGTTGCCTTCCTCCAGTTCTTCCTTAGTTGTCGGCGCCTTTGCACTAGGAGGTCAATCTCCTTTTCCCTCCTTCCCTTCTCTCTTTGAGTGGTCCTCTGGATGGAGGTCGCTTTGCCAAATCTGTTCTTACAGGCCTGATATAGGACATCCCCGATCTGGTTGAGCTTGGCTTCCGCGCCACCTCTAAGAGATCCTTCCAGTATCTTGGCCAGGTCAGTGTCCAGTGTTCGTCATGCCTCTGTCTCGCATGATTTTGGCCATCTGAGCTAAACAACACAATTGTTTAAAAAACAACAACAACTGAAAATGTCATTGCAATGTATTGGTCACAACAAGGTAGGTGTGTGTGTGTGTGTGTGTGTGTGTGTGTGTGTGTGTGTGTGTGTGTGTGTGTGTGTGTGTGTGTGTGTGTGTGTGTGTGTGTGTGTGTGTGTGTGTGTGTGTGTGTGTGAACCATGGTGAACACGTAATATACATGTGATAGTATCGTTTTCAAAACCTTTTGCGTTTTCATGCCCCCAAAACACAGTTGTAAACGAACGTCCGAAACACATAATAAGTTTTCTATTTTTAGTTGAAAATGCTGTCGTGTAGGCTCAGCGGTCCCTGATAGCCCTTAAAAAGCGATTATAAATCCAAAATGAAGAATCGCCTCAGGCAGTTTGAGTCTGGTAATGTTTCCTCCTCGAGCTGCACTGTTTCATTCTGCGCTGAACGATCAAACCTGACGCTCAACTGAGAGATTCCAGCGAGCACAACGTTCTAATTAGAATGTAGAGAACGAGCAGGAACACCACGTGCAGCTGCTGCGCTAAAAAATACACACACACACACACACACACACACACACACACACACACACACACACACACACACACACACACACACACACACACACGAGCTAATTTTCACACGAGGCTTTAGATGGAATGTTAGAACAGAATCACTTCTGAACACTGACTGAATTCACATCGATTCTTATTGGTTAATTAAACAAAAACATAAGGAAAACGCGGTCAAGAGTCAATATCAAACATATAATTTAGTATAACTAATTGAATAACAAGGGTTTATGAAGTTTAATGCATTGAAGTGAATAAAAAATAAATATGCATGAGACCAAGAGGCCAACAGTGGTAAATAATGTAATGACACCTTTACATATCTGTGTGTGTGTGTGTGTGTGTGTGTGTGTGTGTGTGTGTGTGTGTGTGTGTGTGTGTGTGTGTGTGTGTGTGTTAAAGGCACATGTTCCTATATGCTCGTGATTCCGCTCAACCTCTATAGAGAGCAAAAGCCGGTTTCCGGAAGTAAAATCTCCATTCATTTTCTCCATAACTGATTTTTAACGATCACTTATAAACACAGTTATGATTGTGTTAATCGATGGTATGTGCATCGGCCTGTATTATTTCAACTTCTTTTTTAAACAACCGTGTTTTTAACAGCTGAAATTGTGTTTAAAAAAACTACATTACCCATGATGCTGTACAGAAAACGGATAAATAGAGAGGTTTAATTAAAGGGGTTTGAGTGTATAATAATCAACATTTAACATGATAAAAAAAATGTATATAATATTATCCATGTTATATTATATCGGCAACAACAATGTGAATTTTTATAAAGATTCGTTTGGCCATCAACTTAATGCGTCATTATTGGAACACACCTGAAGATTATTGGAACGTATCCGTTATTTGAACGCATTAATTATTGGGACGCATCCATTATTGGGACGCATCCATTATTGGAACGCATTCATTATTTGAACGCATTCATTATTGGGAGGCATCCATTATTGGAACGCATCCATTATTTGAACGCATTCATTATTGGGACGCATCTATTATTTGAACGTATCCATTATTGGGACGCATCCATTATATTATTGGGACGCATCTATTATTTGAACGTATCCATTATTGGGACGCATCCATTATTTGAACGCATTCATTATTGGGACGCATCCATTATTAGGACGCATCGATTATTGGGACGCATCCATTATTTGAACGCATCCATTATTGGACGCATCCATTATTTGAACGCATTCATTATTGGGACGCATCTTTTATTTGAACGTATCCATTATTGGAACGCATCCATTATTGGAACACATCCATTATTGGAACGCATCCATTATTTGAACGCATCCATTATTGGAACGCATCCATTATTTGAACGTATCCATTATTGGAACGCATCCTTTATTGGAACACATCCATTATTTGAACGCATCCATTATTGGAACGCATCCATTATTTGAACGCATTCATTATTGGGACGCATCCATTATTAGAACGTATCCATTATTGGAACGCACCTGAAAGCTTTTTTTTTTAAATACAATGGGAAAAATAGTTCAAATTAATCCATTATTGGGTCGCATCCATTATTTGTACATATCCATTATATGAAATTAGTCATTATTGGAACACATCCATTATTTGAACGTATCCATTATTGGAACGCATCCATTATTTGAACGTATCCATTATTGGAACGCACATGAACGCTTTTTAAACACAATGGGGAAAGTAGTTGGAATGCATTCATTATTGGAACACATCCATAATTCAAACACATCTGAACACAAATTTATAAAAAAATCCTATGGGGAAAATGAATGGGAAAAATAGTTCCGGAACAAGGCCATTGAAAAAGTGGGCAGGCACTAATGCACTTTATTTGCCGTTGGCAAGACTAGAATGATCAACTGTCTGGTTATCCATAACTTTAATGGTTTTCTCTGCATTGTCCACGTTCCTGATGAGGGTCTCGAGACGCCTCTTGATCTTCTTCTGGTCCTCCAGAGCGCAGCTGATCACGACGCTCTGAAACTTCTGGTCCACAGGCACGGGTGGAGCGTCGGTCACACACGCGGCGTGGAGAGCCTGAAGTCTTCTTCTCGACGCCTCCATGTCCTCCAGCAGTTTCCCAGCGATCTCATCGATCATGGCAACGGCGTTCTTCAAGGCCTCTTCCTGCTGGCCGCTCCGGATCGTGTCCACAGACACGTGCACTGTTAGAGCCCTGCCCATCAGTCTGCTGGCGGTCAGAGAGAGCTCTTCCCGTTCCCCTGAAACACACGTTCACATGAGCTTTCATACAGCATCCATTAGAAGCCGCTAAAGCACTTTAGCTCTTTACCGACACAAATGTTCCTCATTTCCTGGCTGTTCTGTATGGACTGGATCATCTCGATCAAGCTCTCTCTCTCCTGCTCCATAGCAGTGGCTTCCTCACGAAACGCCTCCACCCTGAGACACACACGCCACATTATACCACACACAACTCTCTCAATCACCAAACACAAAGCAACCCAGCAGTGAAAGTGAAAAACATGCAAATACAAACATCATTTGTGGGATTCGGTGCCTTTATGTCCCCCAGTAAATCAAGATCTCACTGCCTTAAAATGATGAACCATTTCAATTTTAAAGGTCCCGTTCTTCACGATCCCATGTTTCAAACTTAAGTTAGTGTGTAATGTTGTTGTTAGAGTATAAATAATATCTGTAAAATTATAAAGCTCAAAGTTCAATGCCAAGCGAGATATTTTATTTAACAGAAGTCGCCTACAGCGAACGGCCGGTTTGGACTACATCCCTCTGCTTCCTTCTTTAATGACGTCAGTAGAACAGTTCTCTGACTAACCTCCGCCCACAGGAATACTCCCTCAACTTTCTATAGTTTCCCATTTTCATGATGAATACAACACCACATTTTCACATTGTTGGGTGTATCAGTCACGATTTTCACATTTATTTTCACATTTATAATAAAGGTTTTAAGCGTGTCCCACGAGTTATTGTTATTGAGATCCTCGATGATCTTAACTATTTTGACAAATTTTATGTCAAATTTCATTGTGGTTAACCCCACCACTTCCACTCTGTTAAGGAAACATTAAACCAATAAATATTTTTAAAATTACAATTTAAAAACGTGATATTGTTTATTTGATAAATCTTCTGTTAGCTTGTTTTTGCTCAGACGGTGGCTGATTTTAGGTCAGAATGTCCACCCTGTTAAATCAGCTTATGTTTAAAGTTGAAGAAGTAGTGTATTTCAAGTTATTTGGTAATGTGTAACATATTGTTTCCCATCGAAATCAAATTTAAACTAAAGTAATATTGTAGTGTATGTGAGAAATAAGAAATCATCATTTTTTTAATACCGCTTGTCCACCCTGTTACTACTGTACAGTATGTTGTCCAATCTATCACTTTATCCACTCTGTTAAGCATTTTTTTAACAATAATTTAATAAAAATACAAATAATTCAGTGACAGTGAAAATGTATCAATAATGTACTTTAAAAAGTGAACAAGAAAATCCTTTTAGGCATTTGTATCTGAAAAAAAATGTATATATTCTGATCATTTATTATCTAAAATGCTTTTAAAGGGACAAAAGGACATTAGTTTTTTAAGAGAATGTACACAGTGCCCATAATATAATCATTGTTCATTTGTCCCTAACAAAGTGGACATTTTTGATCTACCATTTCATTGATTTTGTTTAATAAATGGTTAGATTTATTCCCCTGTTTTACATATTACACAGAAATGTCTTTAATTTTCTAAATTGTATGATGTCCATAAGGCACCATAATCCTGAAATTAGGTCAGGTCAAAACCACCTTCACTTTACTTTACAATTCTGCTATTTAAGTTTGGAGGACAGAATTCATAAACATTTTTTATTACGGTATTTAAACTCATCACTGCTAGAATTTTTTGTTGTTGAATTTTTACTTTAATTCTTATAGATCTGCAGCTCTTGTGACAACAGTCCTCTGAAAATATCATATTGGCCACACTTTAGAGATGACTCTGACATGCAGGTATTTTAATATTAGTGACGTTACAATGTGAAAACATAAGTGCATTGTGTCAAATATTTAAATGTTAGCACATACTAGTAAAGACATTTAAAGTGGTGATCTTATAGTTTCCAGACGGACTCGATATTGTTTTGCATTCCACACACTTTTCAATTCCACGTGTGTTGAAAACATGTTAGTACGATAAAAAGTTGCATTTGCAATGTTTTAAAACTGTTACTGTTCAGTTGCAGCAATAAACAACACTGTTATTTAAGCAAATCCTCATGGATAATTTTAGATCTCGTCTGGAAACGATCCCTGAGTCGATATCCACAAATCTCACCTCATTTCAATTTGATCCAGATTTTCCAGTAAGCGTCCGGACCGGTCCGCCATGGACATGGTTCGGGTGAACTTGCCTTTATCGTTCATTTTAGCGTTAATTTTAGCTTGTGCCATATCTGCTGCTCGTCGCGTTAATGAGTGTTTAACGGGTGTGCAGTGACCTATAGGATATATACCAGAGAAACACACCCGACCCGAGCAATATAGCGATGTCCGGTCAGCGAGTGAATCGTTCACTTAGACGGTTCAGTAGAATCGATTCCTACAGCGTTTGCAAATCACTGCAACTGTAAACAGACATTTAAGAAGTTTTTTTCGAGCAGGTGGCACAAAAATGCAAATAAGAGAGTAACAGCGCCGAAATGTAACGCTTTTGCAGATGACAAAGTGGCGCTCCTTAATTTCTATAAATTAAAAGTAATGAGACAACTTTAAATAACGCTTAAACAGTAGAAAAATACAAGATATTAAAACATCAACTCAAATGAACAAATGAAATGACCCACGCCACGCGGAAACTTTCGAAACCGACTGTTGGAATGAATAGCCCAAAAGAATCGATTCTCTGAACTGAGCCGACTCCTCAGCGCTATCGACCACCTTCTAGCGGTTTCCAGCGCTCTTGAGTAACATCTCCAAACATGGGCTGGAACTGCCCTGGTAATTCACTCCTTCAGACACGAGTGTAGGAGTTCACCTCTGGGATTTCAGAGGAGGGTGGGATCCGTTAGGGTCAAAGATGACATCAGAGAAAAGACAATAACCAGAACACAATGAGATATTGCACTGACAGGAACAGGCAAATGCCATTTAATTACTTTCCTTTATTAGAACTTAAAAGAAATACACAGAAAGAAAAGAAATACATGGCTACAGTGTATGGACAACATGGGAAAACACCCATTTCTCTTTCCATATCAAAACTCCTGCAAGCTTCTTTTCAATGCTTCTTCCATCTCTGCAAAATGAGAAAATGAAGAGAAAAAAAAATCAGTTCTATGGTAACAATGCATTGATCAAATTGTATGCAGATTTATAATTCATCCAGCCAGTGATTACTCATACTAACATGATGACAGATGCAGTGACACAAAATTAAACAGCACCATATATGTGCTCCTGAGACCCTCATAAAATCCCATCTATTACAATAAATATCACAGGAGACGGAGTTCCATAAAAATGAAACATACCCACAATGATAATACTCTTCATGCATGCAAAGCTGTCAAAATAAACATCTGATTAATGCATGAACATTGAAGTCTCAACAGTACCGCCTCCACACGGTTCAGAAAAAAACATCTTTACTACCAGAAAGACTCATGATCATCATGATGACCCACCAATATCAAGCTCTTTAGATTTCATGGCCTCATCCGCACTCAAGGCCAAAGCCAGTTTCATGTCATGATCAAATGTATCTAAGGAGAAATAAAAATCCAGTGAACATCGCAAATCTAAAATGAAATATTATGGAAGTGCTGAAAAACCAGAGAGGAGAAAGGTGAGGCCTACCTTCATCTTCAAAATCTTGCGAAACGCTCACTTCTTTTTTATCAAGAGCACTTGAGGTAACGGCATTCTTCACATCTTGAAACTCCACTGAAAAACAAACACATTTTTTACTGTGATTGCACATAACGTACTCGGTTACTAACGTAACCTCTGTTCTCTCTAGAGAGGGAACGAGTACTGCGTAATATCTTACGCTATGGGGAAAACCTCTTTTCCACGAGATATTGAAGCCAAAAATTATCCTTAATTTTTAATCAATGTAAAACGCTTTGCGTTCACAGCTTTATTGTGCTCACAACCACACTTTTGCACACTATTCCAACTAAACTTTCAGGAAAAATTAAAGGATTAGTTCACTTTTAAAAAAGCTTTTGCTGATAATTCACTCACCCCCATGTCATCCAAGATGTCCATGTCTTTCTTTCTTCAGTCGAAAAGAAATTAAGGTCGAACATGAGAGTCACGAACGTGCATCACAGAACAGAGCAAGGTGAGCATTTGTGCTTATAAAACTTAAACTTTTTTATTTATTTTTGAAATGAGCGATGGTTTGGCTAGATAAGACCCTTATTCATCGTCTGGTGTCGTTTAAAGCTGCACTGAAACTGTCATTTGGACCTTGAACCGTTTGGGTCCCATTGAAGTCCATTATATGGAGAAAAATCCTGGAGTGTTTTCATCAAAAACCTTCATTTCTTTTCGACTGAAGAAAGAAAGACATGGACATCTTGGATGACATGGGGGTGAGTAAATTATCAGCAAAAGTTTTTTTAAAAGTGAACTAATCCTTTTAAGTCTTTTAAAGCCTGAAAGAGCCTAGTATTGGTGATTTTGAAGTCATGTGACAGCAGTGTTGTTCTTTTACAGTCTACGTTTAGTTTTTTCTTCTACATTCAAAAGTTGTGTTTGTGAAGATTATCACGAAGACAAAATGTGCAAGGATCATAAGCTTTTGTTGTATTTTCGCCATTAAACCAAAAGTCCATGGAAAATCCAATTGGGTTTTTGTTGAGGGAATCAGGGTGAAGCGAACCTACGGGATGGCCTACATTACTTACCACCGCGTCATCCAAGATGTTCATGTCTTTCTTTCTTCAGTCGAAAAGAAATGAAGGTTTTTTGAGGAAAACATTCCAGGATTTTCTCCATATAGTGACTTCAACGGAGTCCAACGGGTCGAAGGTCCAAATGTGAGTTTCAGTGCAGCTTCAAAGTCTCGACACGACCCAGCCGAGGAATAAGAGTCTGATCTAGACAAACCAGCGGACATTTTATAAAAATATATACTTTAACCACAAATGCTCGTCTTGAACGTCCACGACGCATTGCGTAATCACGTTGGAAAGGTCAGCCGGAAAAGTCTCATTTTCTCCTCCAACTTCAAAATCGTCAAACATCGTTGTTTTACGTTTTATTTAATAAAAAAAATGCGTTTGACTTAGTCTTTGCACGTTCACTTTGTAAACACTGGGTCGGTACTTCTGCCTACGTCACGCGTGGACTTTCAACGTATTACGTAATATGCGCAAAGTCGTGGACGTTCAAGACGAGCATTTGTTGTTAAAAAGTAAATAAATGTTTATTTTTTTATAAAATGTCCACTGATTAGTCTAGATCAGACTCTTATTCCTCGGCTGGATCGTGTCAAGACTTAGAAGCTGCACTGAAACTCACATTCGGACCTTCAACCTATTGAAGTCACTATATGGAGAAAATCCCTGGCATGTTTTCTTCAAAAACCCTTAATAGAGTGGAGAAGTTATGACGTCACTTAGGCCAAAACGCGGTTATGAAAAACTCCGGTTCCCTCGCCCTAAAGTCTATGGGTTTTTTGAATGGGTTTTTGCTAAATCGCCTGAAATAAGGCCTGTGGTGAACAAAGCCTCTAAATATTTTCACGCTTTGATCTATGACATAAAACACACCAGTTATAACCTGATTGTGGTTTTATAAACTTTGTGTTAGCATTTTATATCTGACGGCTTTATTTAGGCTTCAAAATGTATAAATTTTGGATTAACTTGTAAAGATTATCTTGATAGACAAAACGTGTAAGGGTCACAACTCTTTTTTGAACACAGATCTAATTTTTTGCGATTTTCCAAAAGTCTATGGGGAAAATGCATAGCTTTTCGTGCGAGGGAACCCATGCGCCGCTAACTTCCGAGTTGTCCTACAAAGTGACGTCATAACTTCGGCACTCTATTTCTTTTCGACTGAAGACAGAAAGAACATCTTGCATGAGATGGGGATGAGTAAACCATCAGGAAATTAGAGAACTAATCCTCTAAAGGGATAGTTCACCCAAAAATGAAAATTAAGTCATTAATTTCTCACCCTCGTGCTGTACCAACCCCGTAAGACCTTCGTTCATCTTCAGAACACAAATGAAGATATTTGTGATTAAATCTGAGAGCTGGGTCACTCCTCCATAGGCTTCTATGGGATTGAAACTTGCCGGCCCAGAAAAGTCATTAAAGACATCGTTAAAATAGTCCAAGTGACTACAGTGGCTCAATCTTAAGTTTATCAAGCGACGAGAATATTTTTTGCGCGCAAAAAACTAAAATAATGACTTTATTCTACCATCTCTTCTCTTCCGTGTCATTCTCCTAAGCTGTTGATGTAGAGTAACAGCGCAGCGCTTCTGTGTTGTACGTCACACGCAGGCTCACTATTGGCCGACGCTGGTCATGTGTGTGATGCGTGTGAGGTTCAACCAGAAGCGTTGCGCAATAACCCAACGTGAAATCTCCAGGCCCAAAGAGAATACTTGAATAGAGTCGCTATTTTTGTTTGTTTTTTTGCGCTCCAAAAGTATTCTTGTAGCTCGATAAAATTAATGAAACATTTTCTTCAATGACTTTCTGGGCCGTCAAGTTTCAATCCCTTAGGAAGCCTATGGAGGAGTGACCCAGCTCTCAGATTTAATCAAAAATATCTTCATTTGTGTTCCGAAGATGAACGAAAGTCTTACGGGGTTGGTACAGCATGAGGGAGAGTAATTAATGACAAAGGATAATTCCGGTATTTAACACTTTGTTAAATTTTTGTTTTCTATTTTCTAGTGTGTTTTGGATGAACTAGAGTGGTGGACACAGAAATGTTGACGATGGGTCCTGTCTCGACTTTTTTACTGTTTTAGAATCACCTCAGAGCGCTTCAGAGTGGCTGTCTATGGGCATGCACAAACATGTGCTTAAAACAACCCTTAACGTTCGTTTTCAAAACTGTGACACTCACCGAGTGGTTAGTGGTGTTCGTTGATGATCCAAAACAAGTAGCGTAGCAAAATACAGTTTCTGTCGTGTTTTATTTGCCATTTTGTAAAATCGCATTGATGTCTGTTGGAGGACTCATTGCTCGTTGATATTACTGCGCTACCGGAAACAGAAAGGGGTCTGTTTACATTTGGTTGTCGTCTTTTCGTTCGGTTCTCCGTCTCTCAGAAGGCTAGCGTGAGCAGAGCAACTGTGGCAAAGTGGTTGTTGCCATCTAGTGGTCGGGAGTGTGCTAACGCTTCAGACTCAAATATCGAGCGGAAGTTTATACGCAGTTGTGAGGTATCTGAAAATATAGATCCACTATAGTAAATAACACGGATTGAAATCATACATTGCGCCGATATATTTGTTTTTAATCATCAACGAACACCACTAACCACTCGGTGAGTGTCACAGTCGAGACAGGACCCATTGTCAACATTTCTGTGTCCACCACTCTAGTTCATCCAAAACACACTAGAAAATAGACTCAACGTGTTAAATACCGGAATTGTCCTTTAATTTTCATTTTTGGGTGAGCTATCCCTTTAAGGTGGAAAAACCAAGCCAGTAACTTGATACTGCATGAACCTCACCATTACTCTGAGGGAAGATCTCCTCAGCGTTAATAACACTGGAGGCTGGTTTATCGTCTGTGGCGTTGGGTCGGGAACAAGCGCACGGCTCTGACTGGCAGTGATGCTTATGGTAGTGTGAATGGAAACTGGGCACATCTTTGAGGCTCTGTGAGCAAATGCTGCACAGAACATCGAACTGCTTCTCACTGCCCTGGCTCTTGTGTTGTAGGAGGATGTGTGTCTTCATCTCCGCGTAGGCCGGCGTGTTTTTATCGCACTGGCGGCAGCAGTATCTGCATTTATTTTCGACGGCCAACTGTTTCATGCACTTTGTGAAAATTTCTTTCCTTTCCTCTTTGCTTTTCTCAGAGCCCATGCAAGGACAAAGTTGGGAAGGACTCGTACCCGCTGTGGGACTCTCCTGGGAGTTATTATTCCCAGCAGTTTCCAAGCGGTAATAATCGTGGCTATGCAGACTGTCGTAGTGCTCCTGAAACTCGTTCTCGGTGTCATACAACATGCTTTCGCAGAGTCCACAGAAGTAGCGGAGGACGATGTCGCCGCCGTGTTCGTTGGCGCAATGGCGTCGCAAAGTGGACTCTTTAAAAAACTTCTGAGGACAGTGGCCACAAGCAAACCGTTGGAAACTATGGCTGCTCAAATCCCCGCAGTGTGTCCGCACCGACGCCTCAGACTCGAAGAGATCCTCACACATTCGACAGAGCCAAGACTCGACTTTCGGGGGAGAGACGCGAGAGGAACTCGCTGGCCTGAGGATTTTGGTTTCCGCACTTGTTGACGGTTTCGGGGACATGCTAGACGAGACGCGGTCGTCTACAGCGTCTTTCTTTCCTGGTAATAGTTGTGTCCTCTATGGCTCACACCGATATGAGCCATAATGTCTTCCATCCGTGGCATTTCCACTTTGCACTTTCTGCAGTGGAAAAGAAAGTTGGATAAATGAGCGCCGCCGTGGAAGCGGCTCATATGCAAGCGCGCTATAGACGATTCTCCCATTAACTTTCCACACACAGCGCATTTGTGGAAGATCTGATTTGCCGCTTGGATGTGTTTTCTTGCGGTTTCCTCCTCAGTGAAGCGTAGACCGCATTCACAGACCCAGGCGAGCTGAGAGCGTTTTCCTGGTTTGGCGTTGGAATCTAAGCTAGCCGGTCTTTTTCGCTTGGCTAAAGGCCCATTTGTGTCGTTTTCCGTGCCCTTCTGAGCATTTCTGATTTCACAGTAGTTGCTGTAGTAAAGGAGAGCTCTGGTCATGCTGCCGACTCGCTCCACCTCGTGTTGCATGAGCTCTTGGTGCTCCTCCATCTGAGCTACGCTGAGGAAAGGTTTGAGGCATGAGGAGCATTGACCCATCACCGCCATCTTCCTCATGATGTCAGCCACGCTTTGATCAGCAGTGGCAATAGCGCAGCCATGTCTGCAGTTCACACTGGGAAACAAAACAAGAAGCATAGAGTTGTTAGTCCACAACAAAACCTGGATCTCAACGATGCACTTAAAGGATTTGTTCACTTCAGAAATAAAATTTCATTATAATTTACTCAACCCCAAGTCATCCAAGATGTTCATGTCTTTCTTTCTTTTTTAAAAAATTAAAGACCTTAATTTTTTCTTAAAAAATTAAGGTTTTTGAGGAAAACCTGCCAGGGATTTTCTCCATATAGTGACTTTAACGGGTCGAAGGTCCAAATGTGAGTTTCAGTGCAGCTTCAAAGTCTCGACACGATCCAGCCGAGGAATAAGAGTCTTATCTAGACAAACCATTGCTCATTTTATAACAAAAATAAACATTTATATACTTTTTAACCACTAATGCTCGTCTTGCACGTCCACGACTTCACGCATTATGTAATCACATTGAAAGGTCCCGCGTGTTCTGATTCAGAAATGTAGAGTAGGGGAAAAACTCATTCATCTCATTTTCTCCCCCAACTTCAAAATCATCCGCCATCATTGTTTTACCTTTATTTTTTTGTAAATGGTGTTTGACTTGGCGAATGTATTTGCACGTTCGCTTTGTAAACACTAGGTATGTTCTTCCTCCTACGTCACGCGTGACCTTTCAACGTGATTACGTAATGTGTGGTGCATCACAGCTAGTGCAAGACGAGCATTTGTGGTTAAAAAGTATATAAATTAGGGCTGTCATATCACGATTTTTGACCCACGATTCGATACAAGCCTCGATTCTTTTTCTTTTGTTTGGGGGGGGGGGGGGGTTGCTGTTGGAGGAGAGAAAAAAAAGAGATTGAGGGAAAATAAGTATATTTTTATTAAATGACATTTAAGAAACCTACAGGTAAATCTTCTATAAATATTTGTGAGTCTTCATTTTCTTTTGTTTGCCCAGTTCTTGTTAAAACTCACTGGATATGTTTATTTTGGGCACTTTTTGTGTGATGTCATATTTATTTTGTCCATCAAAAGTGTGCTTTCACTTTAATTGAGTGTGAAAATAGACTCGGCGCTGAAACCCACGCTTCACTGCTGCTCACGCGACGCTCCTGATGGGAATAAACTCATTGATTAACATGCACGCAGGAAAAAAATACACGCCGCTGACGCTTGCGGTGTTTAAATGGCAGTTGCATGTCAAATTAAAGAATTTATCCTCAACTAGTTTTGTGGTGTACGTCTATGTACATTATAATGTTAACTTCAAATAATACTAATAGTAATTTAAAGATGTGGTAGCATGGGATCTGGACGGGAAGTATAAGGAGTTGGAAGAGGTGTGTCGCGATTCTGCCTTCGGGACACAGGTTTGTGGACTTGAGTGTCGCGATTTCGGTTTCATATTGCATATCGTTACAGCCCTAATATAAATGTTTAATTTTTTTATAAAATTGCTGATGGTTTCGGTAGATAACACTCTTATTTCTCGGCTAAGAAAATCTTTAAGATTTCAAATTTTTATTTTTTGAAAGAAAAAAGAAGAATCACGGCTTGTATCGAATCGTGGGTCAAAAATCGTGATACAAAACCGAATCGTGGGTTTGGTGTATCGTTAGTTACAGCCAGAGGTGGGAGTAAGTCACTAAATGCAAGTCTCAAGTCAAGTCCAAGTCTTAACATTGCAAGTCAAAGTCAAGTCAAGTCATTCTGTTTTAACTCTTTGTCAAGTCAAGTCATAAGGCCATTGCACACTGAGTCCGAAATTCGCATCCGAAATTTTCGCACGTTAAAAAAAAAAAAAAGAAAAGAAAAAAAAAAAGACCTCACGTTATGTCAATCATGCTTGCACACTGCCTCCGAAACTTTCGTCCGTCAAAAAAAAATTCGGATCAGGTTCGATTTTCTGCGTTTTTCGCATCCACAACCAGCATTTTGAGAGGTTTTTTGACTATTCAGACCCACCGTACAAGCGAACGACACAATCCAGAATGGCATCTGACAAGTTATAGCCTACACTTCGTCTCGCAGCACAAAGTACTGTATGATAAACAAACCATACAGCTGTTCTGTATGCCCAGCGTTTCTGCCGGCCGTGTGTGTGTGTGTGTCTGTGTGTGTGTGTGTGTGTCTTTTTTGGTGGTCTTGTTTTTAATATGTGGCTCCAGTATTGCTAGCAAAGCATCAAACTGTTCCATTGACATTCTGACGTAAATTTTGAATCGCTCAGGATAATTGCGCAACTCATTGATGAGCTGAAACTCTCCTTCCTCTCGGCACAAGATTGGATGGAACCTCTTTTTCTTCTTTTTCTCTTTTAAAGAAGACAGAGGGCAACAAAATCATCCTCACTGCTTGACGAATCCATTTTGTATTTTTTGCGTTTTTTTTTCCGCAAAGGTTTAATAAATACGCATCGGACTCAGTGTGCAAGGTTTCTGTGCGTGACGAATTTTTAGGCTGATGAACACGAAAAAACGCATACGAAAAAAATCGGACTCAGTGTGCAATGGCCTATACTCTTTGTTAAGTCAAGTCAAGTCGCAACTTAGTCATCAAGTCATATCAAGTCGCACACAGGCTAGTTTTACACATTTTTTTAACTCTGGGACGTTTATTTAGACAAGTTAGATAAGTTCGCCGACTTACTGGAAAATATATAGTTCATTCTTAAATATATTAAAAAAAAATCACAATAATTGAAAGAAGAAAAAAAAATTCCACAAGTCATTTCAAGTAAATAGGCACAAGTCAGAGTGAAGTCTAAAGTCAAGTCTTATCAGAGATCTAGTCAAGTAAGTCTCAAGTCCAGAAAATTGCGACTCGAGTCAAGTCATATGACTCGAGTCTCCCACCTCTGGTTACAGCCCTAATTTACATACTTTTTAACCACAAATGCTCATCTTGCACTAGCTGTGATGCACCACACATTACGTAATTACGTTGAAAGGTCACGCGTAGGAGGAAGACCAGACCTAGTGTTTACAAAGCGAACGTGCAAAGACATTCACCAAGACAAACACCATTTGCAAAAAAAATAAATTGAGATGGAGTTTTTCCCCTACTCTACATTTCTGAACCGGAACACGCGGGACCTTTCAACATGATTACGTAATGCTTGAAGTCGTTGACGTTCAAGACGAGCATTTGTGGTTAAAAAGTATATAAATGTTTTTTTTTTTTTTTTTTTATAAAATGTCCGCTGGTTTGTCTAGATCAGACTCTTATTCCTCGACTGGATCGTGTCGAGACTTTGAAGCTGCACTGAAACTCACATTTGGACCTTCGACCCGTTGAAGTCACTATATGGAGAAAATCCTGGAGTGTTTTCCTCAAAAAACCTTCATTTCATTTCGACAGAAGAAAGAAAGACATGAATATCTTGTAAGACGTGGGGATGAGTAAATCATCAGGAGATTTGAATTCTGAAGTTATTAAATATGAGCACTTTTAATCCAAGAAAACACCAATATAAACTCACGTGAAGTGTGCTCTGGCCTCCATGTGCGAGGCGAGCACCTTCGAGCAGACTGTGCACTTGACGTTGAAGCTGATATCCTTACATAGAGCGATTAAACGGTTCTTGGCGTACCGGGGAACTGGCACGGGCGCGGGTGACGGTTTCGCTTCTGGAAGACAAAAGCATGAAATGCAAGGTTAAATAAAATGTTCAAAATATGAACATATTTCTAAACAAACAGGAATTGATCAAAGATACAGGACAAAAATGTATTTTTTTAGCGGTCTTGTCCAGTCCGTTGTTTGATCATGATGCATGTGTAGTTTTGACTTGACTGTTGATTGCACACACCACAGAGAGAGATGGCCTGAGTGAAGTGGTTTTTTGCAGACATGTGCTGAAGGCATTCGTCCCTGATGTTGAAGAGGAGGTAACAGGCGGGACACGCAAAGCACACGATCAGCTGATAGTTCTGGGACCGGCTGTGGCCATTAGCCTCAGAGGAGGACACCTACAGAAGACATCAAGCACAAGAGACATACTTCTTCATATTTCCATTATAAAGACATTTAAAGGTTCAGGATTTTAGACATCGATCGAACCTCATTTCAAAGTGAGCCTGTGTGTTATTTATCAGTGGAGACAGTTTTCAAAAATTTTCATCCAGTCCTTCCAGTTGCATAGTTGGCCGGTGCTAGGCTAGCGCGAGTCAACGGTATCTGCTAGCCTGATATTAAACACAGTTTTACCCACTCCACAGTTCACCAAAAGCACATACATTATAACGCCAGACTATCGATGTAAATGTCTGGATGGACTGGATGATTATGTGTGTATTACAGGTGAATAAGGTATTATATTGAACAGATAAACATATGAAGCTCTCTAACAGAGTTCATTGTAGAACATTATCTATTGTGAAGATCATTTCAATATGGTTGTTGATAATTAAATTATCCATACAGAATGTCAGTTTTCAGAAACGGTTATGATGTTATCACTGAATAAATGGCATTAACAATGTTTAAAAAAAGAACACTTAAACATATTTAGTTTAAATTGATCCATTAACTTATCTTTGAAAAAAGGGTTATGAAAAAAATTAAATCACCACTTTATCATCAATAAAATCATGAAAGCTGAAAATATGAATGAAAATGAAAACCTTTGACTCCATGTGATCAGTCCATGACTCTTTAGAGCTGAAGTGGCGTCCACAGGCCACACACGCGTAGACCGAGGACGGGCTGCCTTTCAGGGTCACCGTGGGGTCACAGGGTGAATGATCAAAGCTAACAACAAAAGTGAACAAAGAAATCAAAATTGACATTAATGCATTTGGCAGACGCTTTTATCCAAAGGGACTTACATTGCATTTCAAGGTACACATTTACATTCTTATCAGTTCTTGCTTTAATTTATTGTTAATTAAATTATTCTTATTGGTTTCCCTGGGAATCGAACCCATGACCTTGGCGTTGCAAGCGCCAATGCTCTCATGTTTGAGCTACAGGAAAGTTGTAAATGTGCAATTTTTTAAAATTCAACTGTAAATATATGAAATCTGAGCAATTTTGCCACCGTTTGAGATGTCCCTCCAGCAAAGGCACGTTGTCGTAGACTCTGCCGCAGTTGATGACCGGGCAGGTTTGTGGAGAAACCCTCGCTGGACCGGGAGCAGATCTGCGTCTCCACAGGGAGCAGGAGTTAATGCTTCCAGGCTGCAATCCTGAGCAACCCAGACAACATGAGCACAAGAACCAAACTCACACACACTCGTATTAGCTGGAGTTACAGGATATTACAGACCTGGCATTTGTAGCCAAATGTCCACACAGCGCTTGGCATTATCTCGGTCATTATTGCTCCGGCTGACCGCCAGCTCGTGCCGCCCATGTGCTTGCTGGGAAATAATCTTCTCCTACAGTACAAATCACAAAATACTGTCGTGAGAATGTGATTCGTGGTCTGGGTTTCAGAGGTACTTTTCACAATTTACTCACAATGTCCATTGGCATAACAAAAAAAAAAAAAAGAAGAAGAATTAGCCTTTCGCCGAGCCCCGCCCCCCTTAGTTACTGTTGCTACGCCCGTCAAACAAATGGTCAAACACGACAAGCGCGACAGATTGCCATGAAGGGAAGAGGTATGCCCGTGCGTGTCAGTGACCTTTTTTTTGAAACAATACCTCCGCGATATCCTCCAGATCGAGGCACAAGGAGTTACAGTATGCAGCGGAGGGATATATTCAAACTATAAAAATACGAAATATAGGAGACACGACTACTATATTGAGGCTAACGTTAATGCTTACCGGTCTCAAGCGAAATCTGAGAAACCCGACCTGTAACGTTAGCTGCTACCTCAAATGCAACCAGCACAGCCTTGAAGAAGTTTTTATAAGCTGGTTCAGTGGCTAATTGTTTGGAGTTAGAAATATATAACTCGCGCTGCTGCATATTTAGTAATTTTGCCTCAAGATACAGGATTATACATTCGCTTTAACAAGCAGGTTGTTCAGTAACTTACCACGGCAACCGCTTGCGTGTCATGCTGAATGCGATTTTCGTGTTTAAAAAAAGTAACTATACATAAGAGACGGAAAGATGCAGATAATCATACATTATTTAAGGTTATTTCTATTCGTTACGATATTGATGTTGTCAAAGTAAGCTTCATGCTTCCCCCGTTGCGAGCGTGCATTCCTCTAAAGTAAACTGTAGTCTACTACGGGCGCTGCACTGCTAGTGACTGCTGCTCATTTCCCCCCGAAAATATCATGTTAACAACAACCCTTTAGAAAAAGTAATTCCTTTGTGGATCCTCTTGATCTGCTTTCTCTATGTTTCTTTGACTAATCTCAGTGTCTCATTCTCACGCACACTGCACGCGAGTGAACCATGTTCAACATGTATCTGGGAGCCGTCCACACTGTTTTTATCCATTGTAGGCACCGCTCACGTTGTGTTTTCGGCTTTGGGAACGGATAGAACACAAGTCCTCCAGACAATCTCTCGGGGTATCTAGTGTCCGGTTTACAAACGCCGTGGGCGAACCGCTTCACCAGCTTGCTCGGAGTCAAGGTTTGACGGAACTGCTCACATAGTAACGGTTGCTATGATGTGTGATTGGACAATGGCCGTTTTGGGGGAGGAGCCGGCGAAAGGTCAATTACAAGCCATAAAACAAAAAGATGTATACTTTTACTTTATATTACAAACTTTAATTTGAGGCAAAGTATTTGAAAATTATACAAACAATGCAACTTGGTTTTGATTAAACATTTCACCCTTTTCAACCTGCTTTAGATTTATAAATGTATAATTAATAAGTCACTTTTTAAAGGTTTTAATGGCATTACTGTATAAGTGTATTAAAAAGTTTCAAAAATGAACACTGTTAATCATTTAAATCACATATGGTTACACGTTAACCTCGAACATTGAATATTCAGATGTTTTCACAATTCACTGTCTTCACAGGCATTAAATATAATTATTCAAAGCTTGTTTTCTAAGTAACAAACCAAACCAACCTGCTCTGAGATTAATCACAACATTATAAACTGATAGCAGCAACAACAAAATTCAGAGGTGATAAATGCTCCCATGAAGTATTGCAACTTAAATAATCAGAAAAATATGATGGTAAAATAAAAAATTATATTATACAGGCCTATATAATATAATTTTATATTTTTATTATATTTATTTTTATATTAAAAAATTACAATTAAAAAAATGTAATATACAATTTTATATATATAAACAATTGTATATTACTTTTTTTAAATTTCACTGCATTCTTTTCTAAAGAACTTAGTGTTTTATAATTGAACACATTTCATAATTCATAAATTAACAAAAATACTTGATACATACAAACATTATACCTACAGATTATTATAAAATATTTATTTATATATTAATATGCAAATAAGTACTTTGAGAAGTAGAGTTGTGGTTTCTACAGAAGTATATATGCTCACTCCAGCTCAAATGATAATATATACAACAACTACATTTTTTTTAATTTCAATTCCACAAAGGCCATTGCACACTGAGTCCGAAATTCGCATCCAAAATTTTCGCAAGTTCAAAAAAAAAATTCAACCTCACGTTATGTCAATCATGTTTGCACACTGCCTCCGAAACTTTCGTCCGTCATAAAAGAAAATCGGATCGGGTTCAATTTTCTGCGTTTTTTCGAATCCAACAAGCAGTTTGAATGATGTTTGAATGGTTTTTTTGACAATTCAGAGCCACCGAATCACGAATACGAAAAAACGCATACGAAAATTTCGGACTCAGTGTGCAACGGCCTTAAGGAAAGAGAAGAGGCAAACCTTGAATGCTTTGCACTTGTCGGCCCTCTCCTGTTTCTCCACAGCAACCTGTCGTGCCAGTCGGTCCAGCGTGGACACCGCGTGAGCTCGCTGACGGTCCACCTGATCCTCAATCTGAGCACAACACACACACACACACTTCTTTAAGAAATACAGTCAAAACATAAAATATTTAGATATCATTTTACTAGAGGGTGCAGGACACGATAGTTCATTTATGTAAGTGAGGAGAGCAAAATACAGTAAACTGTGACATATTATAACCAAAAATTCTTCATACAGTGACTACCAGTAAAACTTTGGGACCAAAGTTTTCTTAAATTGATAATGCACCTTTTTACACCACAGACTGAACAACATGAAGCATTGCTTGGTTATTGGTTGAGCTAAACTGGTATTATGTAATTGTGTAGTTAAATTTAACATCTGACAGATATTCAACAATTCATGTGTGAGAGTCTAACAGAAGGACGGACAAAACCAGTGAAATATCAACTGATTTAATAACTCCGAGTTCTTGTCAAATTTTATTACCATTTTCTAAACTAGAGCGTATAAACTGTGATAATGTGAGAAATGTTGAAGGTTTCTGAATAAAATTTGGTTTGACTGGACATGCACAAAATATTGTTTGTATTGATGACTGTATATTCAATGAGGATGCATTAAAGGAGAACTTGGTAACTTTTTTAACTTAATAAAGCTGTCTAGAAATCATTTGGATGGTTAAACAACCTGTTCTGGTGATATTGGTGACTTTCCCAGCTCCCCCCAGCGTTCCCAGGTGGAAAACCAACCTTGCAACATGGGGACTACCGTCCCGGCAAAATGAAAATAGGAAGTCTCGTGAGAAGCGAGACGAGAACGAGAACGAGCGAGAAACACGAACTGCTTTACGGGTTGATAACAGAATACAAAATGTACATGTCAATGTTCTATGATAATGTGTATGATGTATTACCCACCTCGGTAGACGGCTCCGCAAGTAAAGTTGGCCGGCTCTGATAATAACAAATGCACGTGAGCAGCGGTAGAACGGGGGAGAAGGGGCCGCAAGTGAGTTTTTTTTTACGATAGTGTTGTGAAATATACGGCCCACAGCTGTAGGGGGAGCTCGTGGGGAAAACATGCGACAACAAAAGGGAAAATCATGCGAAGAAGACTAGATGTTGCCGAATTCTGCTTTAATACACAGTGAAGAACATTTTAATAATTCTATTTCAACTAAATACTGAAACTAGCATATCAGAATGATAGATAATAGATTTTTTCCTTATTTTTCATAATAGAAATAGAAGGATCATGTGACACAGAAGACTGGAGTAATCTATATTTTCCTAGACTCAGTTTACATTTGCAGGGTCTGTTTCAACTGAATTATCCACACACACACACACACACACACACACACACACACACACACACACACACACACACACACACACACACACACACACACACACACAATGGATTTTGCACAGGTTGGACGCCGGATGCCCTTCCTGATGCACACTCTCTCACACACACTCCTATGGCCAATTTGGCATGTCCAATCCACCTAACCTGCATGTCTTTGGTGTCGTTAGAGAACCCGGAGCACCTGGAGGAACCCCACGCTGACACGGGAGAACATGCAAACTCCACACAGAGAGGCTCGAATCGAAACCCTGAGCCGTCCCGCCCCTGAAGACTGGAGTAATGATGCTGAAAATTCAGCTTTGATCACAGGAATAAATTACATTTTACAATATAAAAAAACAGCCATTTAAACAGTGATTTATTACATTCTTTGGAAGGCTTTTGTCTTTCAGACACATTAAAATGTACAAATTCACATCAACCAGAAGCGGTGTGCAATTACACTACGTGAACTATCTCGAGGCCCACAGAGAAGGAAATTAATACTTGAATAAAATCGTTATTTTTGTTTGTTTTTTATAATGCGCTCAAAAAGTATTCTCGTCGCTTGATAAACTTAAGATTGAGTCACTGTAGTCACTTGGACTATTTTAACGATTTCTTTAATAACTTTTAGGGGCCGGCAAGTTTCAATCCCTTAGAAGCCTATGGAGGAGTGATCCAGCTCTCAGATTTAATCGAAAATATCTTCATTTGTGTTGTGAAGATGAACGAAAGTCTTATGGGGTTGAACAACATGAGGGAGAGTAATTACTGACAGCATTATCAATTTGGGGTGAACTATCCCTTTAAGTCTGGTTTCACATTAGCGTCACGTGAACTGCCGCAGCTCCGGTCCAGAGACACACAGAGCGGATCATGTGATCGAGTCGACACAGAACAGAAAACCTATCAGACCCGTTTGAGTTCTGCACAGAATGCTTTATTATAAAGAGATATGGAGGAGATTAGGAGGAAACTGCAGCTTTAACAAACTCAACGGCTCTGAGCTGTGATATAAACTAAACACTATTGGCTGTTTAAAGAAAGGGGAGGAGCTGTTCGATATGCCCCATCCTGTCTTCCTGTTTCAGTGGAAATTACGTCAACACATTGAATAATGCTGCACGTTTTAAGGCACTTCAGTGGGTCTTTAAAGGTGCTTTAAGCGATGTCGGGTGGCGTCACTTCTTGTTGAAGTTTAAAGTATTGTCAAACACAACGGAGGCTAGCTAGACCCTCCCTCCTCCTCGTCCATGCACTTCTTGTCTGTTATTGGCTGGAACAGTTTGTTATGTTTTGTGGTGCGGGTTAGCCCAGTTTGTTTGTCAAGTCTGTAATCCATCCGCCGGAAACTGAAGCCTCATTGTAGCAGACCATCACCTGCTGTGAGCTTTCCATTGACTCCCATTCATTTTGGCGTCACTTTGACAGCGAATAACTTTACATCGGAGGCATCCAAAGACTTAATTTGTCCATTATTTATTTCTAAAGAAACACGACACTGTATAAAAGGCTCCATTACTTTGTATCTTGCGTTATGGCCGATTTAGAAGCTGTTTTTGTAAATATAGGCTAACGATTGCGTCATAACCCCGCGACTCTCTGGTGCACACTAGAGAAAAATACCGTATAGACAGAAGTAGAAGCTCAGGCAATCAGGGGCATACAGTCAAAAGATTAGCCCATAGAGAGTCATAAAGTTGCTCTTGCTACGAGCTCATGGACAGCTAATACTCACGCTCTCCGTCTCTGTGAGATTCAGAAGGGAATGATTCAGATTTCTCTCGGCACAGCTACTAGGTTGCTTACGTCACATCTCCGTCGTCGAGCTCAGTTTGAGCATTCGCAGTCGCTCAGCCATCAGGAAGTGAGTGCTTCTAAAGGGCTTCAGTTTTCTCCTTTGAAATCTATGGGGTCGCTGTGTCCATTTCTTTTACTGTCTATGGTTTTAAGGCACTTCAGTGGGTCTTTAAAGGAGCTCTAAGCGATGTCGGGTGACGTCACTTCTTGTTGGCGTTTAAAATAATGTCAAACAAAATAGAGGCTAGCTAGTCCCTCCCTCCCTCCCTCCTCATCCGCGCACTAACCCCCCAAATCCTTCTTGTGGGTTATTGGCTGGAACAGTTTGTTATGTTTCGTGGCGCGGGTTAGCCCAGTTTGTTTTTGTTGGCGTGTGTGGAGCCTGGGGTGTCTGCAGAGACCGCGTCTTTTTACTGTGTGTTTAGGGGACAGGCAGCTAGCGCATAGTGAGGAGATGTTTGCTGTATGTGACAAAAAAAATTTGGTCTAAAAAAACCGTGACATTGCTTAGAGCAGTGGTTCTCAAACCTGTCCTGGCGTACCCACACTACACTATCACATGGGTTAATGAGCTGATGAGTTGAATCAGGCGTCTTTGATGAGGGAGACAAAGAAAACGTGCAGTGTTGGGGGTACGCCAGGACAGGTTTAAGAACCACTGGCTTAAAGCACTTTTAAGTCACATAAGACAATAATGACTTAAATCTCAGCCTGTTCCTCACACAAAGACATCGCATGGCTTCAGAAGACCGGCTGTATGAAACATGATGGAAAAGAGCAGCCTGGACATACTGCCAAACGTGTTTTTTGTGTTGTGGAGCAACATGGCGGTGCTCAAATGATGAAGAAGTTTTCTACACCTTTAACTCTTATATTGTAGACGGCGTGTGGAGAAACTCACAGTGTCTGCGGCTGAAATGCCTCCTTCATCCTCTCCATCACTCAGCAGGTCTATGCACTCCAGCACTGGTCTGAGAGGGCCCTCCTGAAACACCATGCTTAAATCAGTGTGCTTTACTATACACACTCAGAGATACACACAACTGTGCTAATAACTCAAATTAGAAATCAAGGCAGTGAGACTTACAGACACAAACTCCACATCATCCTCCACATCTTCAGTGACTGTAGAGGCAGACATCACATCTGTGCTCGCTGGAGCATTGCATCAATCACTGCGAATCAAAACACAGCAATAAAAACGCCTTTTCAGTGCTGCATGCATACATTATTGCCTACGTGTTAATATTGTAACTAGCACTGAATTAATTGACGTCATTAAAAGTGTATATATAGTGTTGGAAAACGAGTTCTCAATCCTGCAAACAGCTTGCATGAATCTCAACTAACTAACGTTACTCGTCGACAGGAGAATGGGAGAAAGACTCACCAAACAATAAGTTCTGCAGCGATAATACTTGTAAACAATTCACTGTAAAGACAAAATTGCCGTTTCTAATGCTGGCTCTTCTCAAAGTTAGCAAAACATTACCTAAACTGAGAAGAGCAGATAGGAAATGAGCGTCATGACGTCACACGAAGAAACGTCGTCAAAATAAAAGTCATCCAACGTCTTCTTCTTCTTCTTCTTCTTCTTCTTGCTATTTTACGGCGATTGGCATCCAACTTTTTGGTGCATTTCCGCCACCTTCTGCTCTGGAGTGTGGAACAGAAAATAGGTTTACAGACTAAATCCCCCACTCACACACACACACTCATCCCATTAATTCTGCATGTTAATAATTATAATAACAATAATTATTATTACCACCATAATAACAACATCAATATTTATACTTTAACCCTCATCCATACTACCTTTATTTATATTCTATTAAAAACCCGTTTCTCTTAAAGCTACACTGTGTGATTTTTACCCCCATCTAGCGGTGAAAAGGTATATGACCATCCAGTGAATATTAGTTTCTGTTCCTCTCAATTTCGATTTCGGTTTAACTCCTACGGTGGCCAATGTAGCCCAAGATTAACATGGCTTCAAGTTCCATGAGTGTTCCTTCAAGTGATACGCGAAAGGCGAAGCTGTATGTCCCTCTTTGGCTAATGTACTTTCAAGATGGAGGGGCAACATGGCGACCGACATTAGAACCCCTTACCCGTATGTATTTTCAATGGCATATTATACACTCACGAGAATACTTTATTACTTGAGCGAAGTAAATATACATTAATGAGCACATATATTTAGCACATAGAACTAAGTGTTTTTAGCTAAGAATAAACTAAAAAAGTTACACCGTGTACACCGATCACAATTTCTTCTCTCCTATTTCCACTTCCAACCCTTGTATCTTTAACTTCCCTTTGAATTTGATATGAGTGTCTCCCTGTCCTCTCTCTATCCCACCTTTCTTGCCACTTTTGATTTATTTTATCCCATATCACACTTTTAACTTCTGCTTTACTAATACTAACTTGCATTTCTATATTTCCTTTTGTTAATGCCCTTTTTGCTAATTGATCAGCCATTTCATTCCCCCATACCCCTACATGGTACCCATATAAACTTTACCTGTCCACCTTGGTTAACTATTCTTGTTACTGACTGGAGTACTTCCCACAGAATATCTTGACGACTTTTGGATTTTAATGACCGAAGACTTGTTAAAACTGCTGATGAATCCGAGCATACCAATACTTTTTTCTGTCCTGTCCTTTCTACCCATCGTAATGCAATTAATATAGCCAGCATTTCCACTGTATAAACCCCTAATTGATTAGATGTTCTCATAGATTCTGTCAACAACCGATTTTTGAACACTCTTTCTAAATTAATATCCTCCTGAGCCTTTCTTTTTTCCTGTAACACAAACCAGTCTACCTCTGGCCAAACTATCTTCCATGGCGCAATCTGTGGGGCTCATCCTCAAATTATACACTTCTAGTTCTTTGGCTATTTCATTTCCAATCCGTCCAAAATTTTCCTTAAAATTTTTCCCATACTCCCAGCTTTCCTGCAATACTGCCTTAGTGAGATGTGAATTATTTTGTCCTTTTAAACCAGCCCAATAGATAACCATTAACTGTTTCCTCCTTAACTCCAGTGGTAATTCTCCCATTTCTACCTGAATGGCTGTCATCCAACGTCCATGTGAACGCGTGTTAATGTTTATATTTTAATAATAATAATAATTAAAAAAAATCCAAGTTCCCCTGTGGTGAAAATCAACGTTTCAATGTTGTTTGTGTCTATGTGGTGTTTATGTTTATGTGGTGTTTTTAATATGCTTTAAGACAAATCATGTGTAAATTCATAAGTCGACAGCATTGCTGAGTATTTTCTGCTTAAAACTGCAGTGAACCAAAGACAGTCTCAAAAACACTGAAATCGCTGGTGTTTCTGACGTCACAAACTACCTTTAACCAATCAGATCAACGTGTGATCGTCAACCAGTGGATCTCTGTGAGTGAGTGAGTGAGTGAGTGAGTGGAGGCGGGGCTCATTTGCATATTGATAGAACCGCGAATACTAAATGAGGCAAGGGTGTCGAGTTACATTCAAACTATTTTAAAGCATGAAGATTTTTTTTCAAGGAAACAACGTTTAAATGTGTCATTTTGGTGGTCAAAGTTTTAAGGGATGCAATCGTTGACTACATGGGGACTTTACTTATTTTTACTGAAAACAATAAATGGAAAACTGCTAAGCCTATTACTGATTTATAGGCCTACTGTAATGTAATGTTATAAAACTGTTAGAGATTTTAATATAAAAAAGAAAAAGTTAACTGTACTGTGATTTATGGTTAACAAAGAAAATAGCCTAGGCCTATATATTTTACAAGACAACACATGTCATTTTTATTTTTTAATTATAGGTATAATTTACCGTGAAAATTTATATTATATTACTCAAGGGCAAATATATATCTTATTTTTACAGTAAAACATTTTGGATGATTTTTTTAACAAGTAGGCCTATGAATCCATTTATAATTAATGTAAAGAAGCATAACATTCAAATGTTATAAAACTATACATTTATCAAAATGCTGCTGTAATGTTTGAAACATCTTCACTGTTGAATGTTTTCAGGGCCGAAATTAACCAATAAGAGGTAAGAGGCCGCTTTTGGCCCCATATATACCATAGGTCTAATAGTTTTCTATCATTTTTGTTTTAGGATATCACCATTCAAATTTTAGCATTTTTAAATTTGTACAAATGTGCTTGAATATTTATTTTTGGACCCCAATAAAGTTTTTTATTTGTGAAATTATTATTCATTATTGTATTTCATACTGAGAAAAACAAACATTTAAAGATTACATTAGATAAAGATTTGACAGTTTATTTGCAAATGTAGAAAAAGAGGTTGAGTGTTTTTAGAAATAGACAGCAAAATAAGTAGTCAAGTCTCCTTTATTCATATTCCAATACAGATTGTTTCAAAGCAGCTTTACTATAGGAAAATGATGATTCAATGATGCAAACTTAGTTCAGTTATGCTGTTAAATGGCTCTAAAATGACAATATTGTCATTGTTCAGCTGATTCAGTTCAGTTTCAATAAAAGATCATTAAATATAAAATGAGTTAAATTATGCTATAAAGCAGATCTGCAGAATACAGTGATGTCATCGTTCAGCTCAGTTCTCATCCAATAGTGTTAGAGCATCCAAATCAATAATATTGCTGATTATTATGTTATAAATGTAAAGGGGTGTATAGATGGTGCCGGGCCCCTGGAACTGCTTGAGACCCACAAATCACTGGCAACTATAGGCATATTCCTCTAATGTGCACGGTTATTAAATCTGATTCTGATGGCTTTGATAAATCACCTGTCTGCTAAGTCACTAAAAATAAAATTTGTTCAAGATGTCCTAGTAATGAACGTGTTAATTAAGTCCACATGAAGCTGAATGAAAGAATTCACCACAAAGACCATTTTTGTATAACATACTGCATCTTTATTGGAATTTTTACAGTTTACACATTGCAAACATCAACAAACCCAAACATCAAGAAAATAAGGAAAAATAAATAAATACATACAAATATACATGTATAAACACCAAAGCTGTCACACCACGTTCTGTCCAGCAGAGAGCGACAGAGCACAAGGCCTTCCACATCTTCCACATCTGCTCATTATTGGTTCATTTAAATCACCTGTGCCTAGCTAGTTAGTGTTAAAGCAACACCAAGTAGCTTTTTCTCTTCGGTCGCCCTACTGGTTGGAAACGAAATTGTCCATTGCCGCTGTCGTAAATAATTTATCCTACCGTCGCACGCACGCTCGCTGTTTACCCAGCACCGGCTTTAGAATGAACGATGTCCACAGACAAGGTAGAGTATGTTACATGATTTCATGAAAGGATGATGTATTGCGACATCAGAAACGAAGAAAAACGAAATAATGACTATTGTAGCGCTTGACGTAAAGCAGTCGAATTTTGTAGTTCTTTTTGTGCATGGGTTCCTACCCGAAACCCGAAGTTACATAGTGCCAGTAAAAGCGATACAGACCCCGTCAGGCTATGGCAGACGAGTCATTTAACTTATTTTAAGTCGATGTACCATCACAAGGGTCTTGGAAATATATTATGAGGGTTGAAAAACTACTTAGTGTTACTTTAACATGTGTATATTTATGTGTATATTTGCATTTGCTTGTATCTTTGCTCAGTCTTGAAGTTCTCTTGCATAGCCTATGCTTTTGTGTTTTGTTTAACCTGGAAGACTTCTGCTCTGGCCTGTTGACCAGCTTCACTGGTAATCTTTGTTTTATATTATTGGACTATTTTGCCTGCATCATCCAGTGTGGATTTGTATCTTGCTCAACACAGCATTCATGCTGGATCCTTTGTTCATGCTCAGGAAATAAAACTTAGTAAAGACTACCTGTTTTTTCCTTCTAAACCTGCCTCTAAACCCCACTAATATAGTCCACTTGAAGGAGAGAAATAAAACAAATGAGTGAATTGGGACACTGAGTGCGCCGGAAGGTCTGCCGCTTTTGCATTGTATGTACTTGCTGATTAATAATTAATCGATACAACAAACTTGCAGCTCCAGTAATAAAAGATTTATCCTGAACTCATGGAAACTTGCACGTATAAACCTTAATTAAACAATTCAATAATCAATTAAAAAGGAATATATTATATTATGCAGGACCAGCGCGGTTTGGAAAATGTATGTGATGTGGCGCCATCTTATAGTCAGACGTGGGAATTTATTCAGTGTGCGACTCACAGTGCATTATGGGTTTTCTCTAGTTGTTGAGCATGGGTTTTCTCTATCGCCGTTACGGATACTCTCTATTAATTCAGGTGAAATCACAAAATAAAATGCACCCAAACGCGTCCCTGTTTGTTTTAGCAGTTTTAAATTTTTTCCTTGCCTCAGCCATGGCCAGGAGTCAAGCCGGCGGAAGAATAGCAGCAAAAGCCTTACCTCCATGAGTATATCAGAGCCTGTGGTCACGTGACGCTCGTAAAGCGATACGTTCTCCAGGCATTCTCCAGGTCACATGACCTGTCCAAAGACGGTGCGTCTTCTCCAAACTTACATAGGCGGTATTTCAGGAGGGCATCCACTCGCAGCATTGATAGTGTCAAGCGCTGTACATTGGCCTGAGGAATCATTTAAAATAACTCATATGCGTCAACTCTTTAGGTCACCAAGTCCGCGGTGTGCCTTTAACTAAAGTCTTGTGCTGTTTCATAAAGGAACAAAGCCATATCACGTTTCGATTTTAGTTCGTTGGCAAAATATAACGCTAGAGACCTTTATGTTAGGCTATAAATTTTACATCTTATATGTGTGGTGAAGTGTTGGGTCCCACTGAAGTGATGGGTCCCAGTTTAGGATCCCATTAGTATGCCAGTAGTTTGCCTGATCTAAATCTGTTCTCGCAATAACTACATGGTTCTTTTAATAACAAAATGAGTTACATAACAACATATTGCGCTGATTATTATGATACACAGCAAAATCCTCAGTGTACATATGAACACTGTCGGTGTACATATAGGTCCAAGTGCAGAGTGTTAAAAATGAACACTGAAGCAGTGTTGAAGTTAATGAGATAATTAAGTGATGATTGGCCATTAGTGGTGACACCTGATGTTAATAAGAAGAATAATTGAAGGAAAGAAAAACACAAGAACTACTGACCTCGAGCCATTACACATTATTGCACTTATTATTTACCGTGTGACTTTATTTCTGTCATACAACTACACACATTCTTATTTATATTTAACAAAAGTTTAGATGGTAATGTTTTATGGAATGTTTCGTTTCATGTCACCATTATGGTGATCAGTGTTAGCTTTAGTTGGGCTCTTGACCCTTTACTAATTAACATTAGATTGTCTCTGCCTGTTCCATCTCTGTGTTTATAAAGCACATGTGTTACAAATGCATGGTAAGCCTAATTTGACAAACGCTTCGTTGAAATCGTTCTGAGATATATTAGGCTTAAAATGCTATTGGGAATCACAGTGCAAGTCATGATGGTTATCTTTAAATGATGAAATTACAATCCTGTATTGTCCACATTCACTCAACCAGCATTAAAACTGATTATGTTAATGTTTTTTAATACTCTTCACAACATCTAATTCCAGCAGTGCTTTCATTATCTGAAGGTTTAAAATCACACACAGATATCAAGAATCTATATGAATCTCAACAATGGTGACAATCACACAAATGCTTCATGTTGCAGTGCATGATGGGAGCCACTAATCAAAATGCATCCACGGCTCCCATCATGCATTGCAGCATGAATAAATTATGCAGCTGAATTGTCCTGTAATTTTCATAGTTTTTTCCTGTTTGCTTTTATTTTGCTATTGTTTTGTTATGACTTTAATAGCTTGTTTTGTGATGTTCAGAGTTGATCTGTTTGTTAGTTTGTTTTTTGTCACCATTGTTGAGATTCATACGTTGATTCTTGATGTCTGTGTGTCTAAACACAAGAGCTTCTGCACTCACAGAATTGTCAAAATTGTTCATATTGCTGTTTAATCTCTAATTGTAGAATCTCAGGGCTACAATCACCAACACTAAAATGCATCATCAAGCATATAGTCAAAGCTTTAGACTCTGAATGACATCAGTGAATCAGGACACTACATTATGATAATGTCATTATCACCACATATTGTTAGCAGGTTTTCTCTTACAGTAACAAATGTGCTTCATAAACACAATGTTGAAGTAGCTGGAGAAAAACTAACAATAAAAATGAAAAGGGCCAAGAGCCCAACTAAAGCAAACACTGATCACTATAATGGTCGCTTGAAACGAAAAAATCCATAAAACATTTCCTTCTAAACTTCTGTTGAATCTCAATAACTTCTGTAGCTGGATGACAGAAATAAAGTCACACTGGTAATTATAAGTGCAATAATGTGTAATGGCTCGAGGTCAGTAGTTCTTGTGTTTCTCTTTCCTTCAATAATTCTTCTTATTAACATCAGGTGACACCATTAATGCCCAATCATCACTTAATTAATGACTTAATTATATCATTAACTTCAACACTGCTTAGTGTTCATTTTTAACACCCTGCACTTGGACCTATATGTACACCGAGAGTGTTCATTTAACACTGGGGATTTTGCTGTGTACAAATAATGACATAATCATATATTCATTAAGAATTACTGTGAATACTTAAGGCAGTATAAGCTTGCTATGCTACTATGTAAGCTAACTAAAAAACACTATACACTAAGAAACACACAATCTAGTTATATACTAGTATATGAAACATATAAATTAAAAGACATTAATGACTCGTTATAGCGTAGTTCAAACGTCTTCTATAATAAAGTGATTTTGTCTGATTTGTAACTAAAGCTATTACCCACAAAACGTGCTTTGAACCAATCGGATTGCTTGGGTCTTAAGCTGGGACCCATCACTTCTGTGGACCAAACTTCATGACCCAACACTTCAGTGGGACCCAACACTTCAGTGGGACCCATCACTTCAGTGGGACCCAACACTTCAGTGGGACCAACACTCAGGACCAACACTTCAGTGGGACCCAACACTTCAGTGGGACCAACACTTCAGTGGACCCAACACTTCACCACACTCATTTCCTTTTTTTTTTTTTTTTTTCCTTCTTCTATATTTCATATGTTATGGTGCTTGTCTGTTGTCTGAGAAGACATTTCATATGTTGTACCAGGCCAATTGTGGTTGTTAATAATATTGGTCAATAAAAACACTTCACCACACTGGTCCTGGGTGCCCCCCTATTGGCTGGTCCCCGGTCTACTACTTATCATGCCCTACTTAAAGGAGGCGCGCATTAAAACGGATCATTTCAGACAGAGGATCAGAATTTTCTGCATATATATATATTTTTTTTTTGTGTGTGTGTGTGCAAAAAACTTTTTTGACATTATATAGGCTAAGTGTACCTTAAGGAACATATTAAAATAATAAACAAGCTCCATGTCATGACACCTTTTAAAGACCAATTTTTCTTAGTTTGAAGAACATTTTAAAAAGTCACTATAAAGAAATCCTCAAATGAAAATCCACTAGCCAATTTAAAAATCCAAAATTTCATATTCCACTAACGACCTTTTGTGTGGAACGGTTCCATGGGTGTTAAAGATTCTATATGGAACCTCATGCCAATAAAGAACCTTTATTTTTAAGAGTGTATAGAAGACACATCACGTGGGCATTTGAAGATGCATGCAGATGCTGGTGAAGTAGACGTCGCAGAGGCGCTGTATTGAGCTTTGCTGAGCTCAGATGCTGATGCTGATGATGCCCTGCATGAGCTGTAAAAACAGCGGTTCCTGCTGAGTCATGGCTTCTTGTGGTCCATTACTGAAGTACAGACACCATGAGATAGATTATATGTCGGGGACTTACAAGTGAGGCATCACAGCATGAAATAGCCTTTCATAGTATTTACATAAGGAGAGGAAGCTATACGTGTAGGAGTGGCTGTCCTACATCGCAATGATTGCTGCGGCTTTTTTGGTCTTATTGAGACCCTTAAGTATTCAATGTGTATTATTGCTGTTATTGCTTTTGCTAGGAACTGTCGCCACGATTCTGTTTCTCTGTTGCTGGCATCGGAAGCTTCGTAATGAGAAAATTCCCATAAAATCTGTGCTAACGAGGCGTTCAAGGAGTCGTGGTGAGTAGTCGCGTCGCATTATATGTCCACCCTAATATACGTGTTTGTATAGCATGTCATTGCGATAACATGCATGCTGCACTCACAACCTCAGTATTTATTATACATGTACATTCATTCTTCGCTTCGTATGGGTTTAAAAAGAGACTGTCGTCGATGCGCGCGAGTGTGGCATGCGAGTGCGCGCGCCTTCATTTTTCATCGTTTGTTGTTGTTGTTGTTGTGTACTTAATAAAGTGTGCTTTATTTCAAGACCAGACAAAGTTATTTGAAGAGCATCTCTAAGACATAATGTGACTGAATGCATGTGGGGTTTGTTTCAATCATTCCCATTTGTTCTAGAAGCTGGTTTCCGGCCGCATCATTTTCGCTCTGAGGTAAATCTCTTTCTCACTCCATCTGTCAAGGTCATAGAAAGCAGAAAAGTAGAGCAAATCGTTCAAAAAATAATGAGATTGTCATGAAATGTTGCCTTTTGTTTGATAGATATCTAGTCACTTTCATCTTGATGGAGAAATTGTATCCTGAGTAACTGCGTGAAATGCGCATTGCGCATGTGTGACCGATAAATAATTATATGCTACTTTTTATATAGGCTACTAAACATGTCATGTTACCAATAAGTAAATATAAAAAAAAAAAAAAAATAAAAAATTTGAGAGAAATGTTAACATTTTAGGATTATTGAAATAAAATGCAATAATTTGTAGCATTTCATAGTTTTTTGTGATATGCAGTGATTTGTTTTTCCTGAATCTTTTTATTTTGTTTTATTTTTTTTAATTAGGCTAAATGCTTGAAGAAAAAAAACGAAGAAAAAAAAAACATTAACAACAATTATCGTCATTGTCATAACATAATACAGCAATACTCAGAGTCGATATGCAGTGATATTATGGTCATCGTTTGACAGGTATGTCGTCACAGTCCACGTCATGCGAGGAGAAGCGCGCGCGCGCGTGTGTCTGAGGAGAAGCCGCTGGTCGAGAGCGAGCCTGACTCGAGCGCGTGCGTGAGGAAGAGGAGGGTGAAGAAGAGAGTCCAGCCTGAGTTTTACCACTCTGTGCAACTCACGCCCACACGCAAACCAGTAGGTATATGCTGACTTATAAGACATTTGCTCACAGCATGTGACTGTAATACACTGACCTGTAAATATAAGCCACTAAAATAGAGTGACATTACCCAACATAACTACCTCCAGCCAACAAAAATATGCTTTGGTAACATTCCCATTAGGTTATGAAAACGTTATTTCTGAATATGTAGCCTATTATGTATTAAGAACGTTTTTTCTTCTTGGTTAATGTGAACGTTTAAGGAACATTTCATTGAATCATTTTGAAAATGTAATGAAATCGTTATTTCTGAATGTTTTTTTTTTTACTAACATATACATAACTTTTACATAACGTTAGTGAAAGTTATGGAACGTTCCCTGTTAGCAGGGTATTAGCATTAGTAATACGTTAAAAAGTACATTTTGTAATAGGTCTAGTTACTTTTCATTTAAAAGAAATGTTTTGGACTGTTTGATTGTACCCTCCCCAAAAGTGAGCAGGGATAAGCTTAATAAATATGAACTCAAAATATACCATATTTATTTTCTTTAAGGTGTCATGACATGGCAAATCAAATTTGCTTGATCTTTTGACATATTAGAGGTCTTTGTGTCAGTAACTTTTGTTGGCATTTTATGAGTGCTGGGTAAAATTTTATGTAAGATTTTAAGTTTTATGTTTGTATTGTATACGTGAAACTTTTTGTGCTGCCATTTTGGCCAGGACTCCCTGGAAGAAGAGATTTTTATCTCAATGGGACTATCCTGGTAAAAAAAGGATAAATAAAATAAAAAAGTTAAAACATCCTGCAAGTTTCAGAGCTTAAAACATCCTCCTCATTATAAACAAAGCATTTATTTAATCAAGCTCCAAAAACATCTCATTTGGATATTGAGGGATCTGTGACATCACGCAGGCAAATATAGGCATATAGACATATACAATTACATTTATATTTATTCATTTAGCAGACGCTTTTATCCAAAGCGACTTACAAATAAGAACAATATGATGTTACAAAAAAGATAAAATCAGGTAAAATATTCAGAGGCTTACCATGGTGACTCGATGAGGTACGACTACGAGTAAATGTCCGGGTTAGACTCCTCTGGCCACTGGGTGGGGTTGTTACACCAATTTGACGCTGGGAGAATAAACGGACATGTTTTTAAATTGACCAAATTAAGATTGTTGATGCATCTTCTCATGGCAGGCAGGGTGGACATATAATTTACAGTAATCTTAGTGATTTCTTAAGTTATTCACGACTGTCGGCTGTGTACGGACGTTGTTTTGTGACGCTATTTTGTATTGAAGTATATGGGAAGTTTATTTTCCCCTAAAAGTGGGCGTGAATCTGTTCAGAGACATTCTCTGACGTTGTGCCGGTTGTGAGTATAGAGGAGCAGAGCCAGTGGTTGTCATGTGGGCAAACGTCAGTGACTTGAATTTGATGCGAGTGGCAACTGACAACCAGTGCAGTTTTGTGAGGAGAGGAGTGACGTGTGTGTCTCTTCGGCTCGTTAAAGATCACTCTTGCTGCAGCATCTGGATCAGTTGCAGAGGTTTGACTGATGCTGGAAGACCAGGAGATCATTACAATAGTCCAGTCTGGATAGAACAAGCGCTTGGACGAGGAGTTGTGTAGCTCTGATAGGAAGAGCCTGATCCTCCTAATGTTGTACAAGGCAAATCTGCAGGATCGGGCAGTTCTAGCAATGTGATCTGTGAAGTTCAATTGATCATCAATTACAACTCTAAGGTTCCTGGCTGACCTTGATGGAGTTATGGATGACGAGTCTACAGCTGAATGGAGAAAAGTTGTGGTGTAGTGTTGGGTTGGGCATGACCACAAGTAGCTCTATCTTCGTAAGGTTTAGTTGGAGGTGGTTGTCCTTTATCCAGCCAGAAATGTACATGTACGTGCATCTACCGTCAGATCATCGGGTTGGAATAAGAGGTAGATTTGTGTGTCATCAGTGTAGCAGTGATAGGAAAAGCCATGTTTCTGAATCACAGATCCTAGTGATGTCATGTAGATGGAGAAAAGAAGTGGTCCAAGCACTGAGCCCTGAGGCACCCCAGGGCTAAGTAGGCTAATATAACAGTTGTCCCACATTTGAATATCAAAAGACTATAAGTCAGAGAAGGGGAAGAGACAGGGCAAGATAAGGAGACAGAGAGAAAGTGATGGAGATGAGGAGAGAACAGAAATTGACAAATAATACTGCCCACTCACATGGTTTTTAAAGCTATTTCTTAACCATGTTTGGCTTTCATATGTCTTAAAATGCACAGATGTGATTGAGAAATCAGTGTTTCTGATCAGTATGTCCCCGAACCCCCCTAGCTAGATCAAATGTGGGACCTCAGTGATTATGAAACCCTGGCTATGTCGATTAATGGCTGACATTTGCATACACTGGGTCAAAAGCAAAAATAACCCTGATTATAATCCCTGATGCTGTCTACACTGATACGCTACACTTTAATCCACGTGTTTGAGTCAGCCGACAAGAGGACGAATGAAAAAATCCATGCTATGACCCCTTTAATACACAACCCTGCTTTTATTATGCATGATTAATCTGTGATTTAAAAAAAGGCTGTGCTTATCTGCATATCTGCACCAACTTTCATTTTTGGCTGAAGTCACAAAGCCTAACACTTTTTCTTCAATCTCTCCTTCCAATCACTTGTCATATTAGATTCCCTTTCCCCAACCTAATAATTCCAGAAAACTAATAATACCATCTTACATTTCTTTCGCTCACAAACAGATCACACAGAAATGTGTGGCATTGCAGTTTCATGAAGAGAGAGTTCACCCAAAAATGTAAATTCTGTCATCAGTTACTCACTCTGATGTCATTCCAAACCCAAAATACTTTTGTTCATTTTAGAAACACAAATAAATATATTTTTAATACAAACTCAGACATCCCGCTCCCCTTCCTCATAGATTTTAATTAAAATGTCTTAATTTGTGTTTCTAAAATGAACAAATGTCTTATGGGTTTGGAACGACATGATGACGATTTTCAATTTTGGAGTGAATAACGCTTTAAGTCGTTAAGTCAAATAGTGTTTTCTCAATCAGTGATTAATAAATGGTATGTTCAACTCATGCTGGAAAGATCACATTTATATGCTGAAAGCACATGAACGCCACCACAAAGTTGTAAATACGAATGGGAAGCTCGGGATTTTCTTTAAGTTAAAAAATTATGATTGAGCGAGAAACAGCAGAAACATGGCAATCTACCAAAATAATTATAGATATTTACTGTAGCAGTGACATTGCCCTTTTTTTATTTACATGAAATAAACTAATTGCCTGCACAAAAATGTGATAGCATTGCCATAACAAAATAATACATAACAGTAAAGTTTATTGTGGCTTCATAAATTATTTTAAAACATAAAAAAGCGAAACACACCTGATGTACATTCCTTGTTCTTCATTATCTGAAAGTAGTATTTACAAACCTCTCTGTATTTTAGTGTAGTTAATTAAGAGAAAGTGCCATTTTGCTCAGACGAAAGTGACTTGAACACCTGACGTCGTAAACACGACTTCCCAGCTCGTAAATACAAACTTCCCAGGAGCGCTTGAACGCACCGAAGCAACACTAGAGTTTCACAGCTGCCGTGATTTACTAAATGGTGTTTAAAACCTGCAAACTTGAAAGCGCATCTTTTATTCAGCCTTATTGATGTTGTGGAGATTCTTCTAAAGAAAACCCAAATTTCTTCTTTTGAACTTTTTCTACTGTGAACATTCAAATTATAGAGACCTTGCGACCCGCTCCATTTATGTGTTTTCAGTTATGTCTTATTATTTGACATCAGTCATGAACTACAATGTCTATACTTTTGCTTGCATGATCTTTTAGTATTCTATTCACACATAATGTTTAGGATATACCAGATAAAAACAGTCACATGGGTAATTTTTTTTGGAAATTGAGATTTATTCATTTATACAATATTTGGCCGTGATACAACTATTTGAAAATCTGGAATCTGAGGGTGCAAAAAATTCGAAAGATTGAGAAAATCGCCTTTAAAGTTGTGCATTTATGTTTGCAATTGTGCTGCATTCACTCACAAAAATGAATGTTTTATACATTTATGATACTTAATATCTTTACTTAATATCCTAATGATTTTTGGCATAAAAGAAAAATTGATAATTTTGACCCATATAATGTATTGTTGGCTATTCCCACAAATATACCCATGCTACTTAAGACTGGTTTTGTGATCCAGGGTCACATATGTGTAAATTAAAGGAAGAGAAATTGAGTTGAATTAACCCAGCAAAAACGTGTGCTGTGAGCGTGAGGCCTGCACGACTCGTATGAAAGGCAGGAAGGGGATCAAAGGCCGTTTGTAAGGGATATTTATACTTGGAAAACAGGATGTAGATGAGAGTGATTTTGCATATGCGAATCCAGGCTTGTCATTTCAAACCTTTCTCGAAATAGGCCCTTCCTTTTAAACAGCTTTACATAATGTATAATTGTATTGAACAGTGCACATCTCAGCTCTGTTAGTCGATCAATAACGGCATGCAGTGGAGAGAGGCATTGAGCATTACTAAACATATTCCCCGAAATAGTTATACTGTAAAGCTGATCTGTGTTACAACAGAACTCGATCTTTGTCTTTGGAGGCTCAATCAGCAGGAGATCTGAATGCTTAATATCACTAAAAGTGTTGCGCAACAGTATGTGAAAATACTGCATAACTGTATACTTTTTTTGTTTGTACATACAGATCAAAATCAAATCTGGGATTTGTTTTCCATTTTATCCCGGAAATACACACAATGTTTTAGGAGTTTGAAAATAGTTAAATATGTAGTAAAATGTCTAGCTTTCTTTTTGTACATTAGATCAGATTTTCTTTCTTCCACTGAAGCAATGCAAGCTTCATTTGCATTATACACATTTGAGTATGTTAAAGTGCATGTTATGCTATTTTAAAGGTTCCTTGTTGTTTTTTGAGTCTCCTACAGCAAGTTTACATGCATCCAAGGTAAAAAAAATAACTTAAAAAACACTTTATTTTTCTAATAATATACATTGCAGCATCACCTCATTTCTCAAAGTGTCTGAAACCGGTTAATTCGCAGATTCAGTCTCTCTTTCTGAGAGCCTGCTCTGATTGGTTGGATGGCTCAGTCTGTTGTGATTGGTCGACCGCTTATAGCGCATGTCGGAAATTAAAAGCCCGTTATCATTTCTGAATTTCAGTTGCGGATCTTCCTCAGCGCTTGATACGTGATCCGTATCATCTGCCCCACGGTTCGGCACGCATGTGATTCACGGATTAACTGCTCAATTTAACCATCATAGAGTTAAAGTTTATCATTTGGATGTGTTTTATCTTGACAATTTACACATTCAAACAATTTTAAATTTTAAAAAAGAAAGAGAGAGAGAGGCGTGTTTCAGATAAAGCGGTCTTAAGTGACAGCACACACCTAATAGCTATTCCTATTTATATTAATAAAACCAGAAAATACAGCTTTAACAAAGATTAAACTATATTTAATTTCTACAGTCAACAAATAGTGGCTAAATTATTAATTTATGTACCTGAATAGGCCTACTACTGTTAGACTTTGTAACTTTGTTAATTAGTATTCATCTCTGCTTGTAATTTGTGTATTAGTTCTTATTTTATTACTGACTGTTCACTTGTTTTAAAGTAATAAATGAAAAGTAAAGTGACCCCCCCATATATATATATTAGGTCTGGGCACGTTAACGCATTATTATCACGTTAACGCATTTATTAATTAAACAATTTATTTATCGCACGTTAACGCTGTTTTTTTTTTTATTATTATTTTGAAAGTCCGTTGCTCACTGGCTCTGAATACACATAGGCCTACAGTCTATGGAAAATGGGAAACTTGCTACTGAACATACACTCTAAAAACTGCTGGGTTGTTTCAACCCAACTTTGGGTCAAAAATGGACAAACCCAGCCGTTTGGTTAGATTATTACATGAAATTTTTAACCCAAAGTTTGAGTTTCTCCATATTTGACCCAAAGTTGGGTTAAAACAACCCAGCATTATGTCAGCAGTCTATGGAAAATGGGAAACTTACTACTGAACACAGACTGTTCCTGCTGCTCGCTGATAAAGATACCTGTTGATGTTCAGAAAAAAAACAAGAAAACTGGACTCGTTTTAACAAGCTAGATAAAAGGTAATGCCCTGGCAGTGACAAGTGATTGGCAGTGATTACATTAATGTTTAAGTTGAGATTTACAAGAAATGTTTTATTGCTACTGTGTAATGGGAATACTGCTGGTGAAAAGCACCTTATTTGTTTAAAGTTTTTGCAAACCAGAATTCAGTATTCAATTTTGCACATAACAATGCAATTAATCAAGATTAATTGCGAGAAAATCATGCGATTAATCGCGATTAAATTTTTTTTTTATCATTGCCCAGCACTAATATATATTTTTTTGTTTTGTTGTTTTGTTGCTGATACGAAAAATTATCCGATTCGTGGCTCAAAAAACGTATATGATCCGAACCGTGAATTTTGCGATCCGTTCCACCACTAATACACTGTAATACGAAAAATAACGATGGGTTGATTTTTACGTATCAATCCCAGCGCTAGTCCTCATCCTTTAGGAGTGCAGCTGTCATGAAACTGCACGGTGGAACAAGGACAGAGATGATCCAAATGCAGGCTTTATTGAGAGGAGTATCCAGAGACAGGTACAGGGAAACAGGCAGGGGTCAAAACCAGGTAAGCAGTCCAGATCAGCAAACATACAATGCAGGGATTAGGCAAACGGGAAAACCAGATATAGGCAGGGAGTCCAGGAACTGTGAAACTTGAAAACACGAAGAAACTAGGAACTAGCAAAACGCTCAGGATGCAGTATGACACTTACAATACTCAGCAATGAACAAAGGGAAAACTCAGGCTTAAGACAGGTGCGCTAAACAAGATAATAAAACACAGGTGCATAAAATCAACCATAATCAGTCCAGGGTAAAACATAAAGGAAACAATAAACTAGGAAGGAGTGCCCCCCAGAGGCTGAAGCGGGCACTCCAGCCGCAGATCGTCACAGCAGCACAGTGGATTCCCTGTTAATTAGCTTCTCCACAAGAACAACACAACCCAACGGCTCTTCCCGTCTCAGATAAATAGTGTTGAGGGCGGAGCTAAGCAGATGTTATTCGCGGGCAGCCAATGAAGAACATAGGCTGGCATTATGCAAATGAGTTACATTGTTACGCAGGTACGAAGTGAGTCTAGAGTTACTGACGACTCGTTTCAGCCTATCAGAATTCATTCTTTCTTTTATGAAACATTTATTTGTCGTGCACTTTGATCTTTACAGAGCTTTTACATTCTCAAACAGCAGCTATATTACACAATACATGAAAGGTAATATTCAAAAAAGTATAATAGGGGCACTTTAAATCATTGTTAAAATTAACTGCAGTTTATTTGTGGATTGTTCTATATAAGTATAGTACATACTTACTATAACAGAATTGTAAGTTTGAATCATTCAGTGTGTTATCCAGGCACCACATGCATGCTGAAAAACCTACATGTGTATTACATATTTAGTTTATTTCAAATGTAGTGAAAGTTTATGATATTTTTATGTGTGAGTTTGGAAGCAACAAGGAATTACTGGACCACAATCTTTAATGTTGCTATATTCTTTTAACCTGGTGATAGACACAAACCAAATGTGAATATAAATTATATACTGTGTTTTTTTTCAATTAATCCAGAACATTGTGTATGTGTGGACCTTTGCTGAAACAGTTTATAGAAATTAGTTGCCATCATGCATATTACTGAAGTATTTCAATGCTTCTTCAGTGAAAAACCAAGCATTTCTTTTAAACTTGGGAATATGTCAATATCAAATTGTTTTAAATATTTTGCCGTTTGTATTGTGTTTCTTTCTCCAAACCACTGGAGCTCATGCTGTCGGCTACACTGACATGTTCACACACATTCAGACTTGGACATGGTTTTCATTCTTAAAGATTGAGGAGACCAGGGAGAGTTGTCGGACCTTTTACTTCTGTGAATATTTACACATGTTGTGTTGTCATGTTTTATGGGGACTTTCCAAATGTAATGGTTTTTCTACTGTACAAAAAAACCCCTTGTATATTCTGTCCCGTTACACTAACCTTACCACTAAGCCTACCCATCACACAAAACTGTGCATTTTTACATTTAAAACATCCCCATAATGTAGGATTTATCTGAACCACTCACACACACACACACGCACGCACGCACGCACGCACGCACACATGCACAAGCACACACATTTTGCAATATTACGAGTGCTACGTTTTACAAGAAAATGTTATTCTAGTTTTTTTCGATGCGTTACTTGCTGTTTCTTTGTAATTATTTTGTTACATTTTTTAGCAATTTCTGAGTACAAAATTGTTTCCCACCCCCCAATGTAGGTTATTTGATGCTTTTTACAGTTTTTTTACAGTTGCTTACACACAATTTTGCAAACTAGGCTGGTTTTATCAAAATACTAAACACATTTCACAAAACCACACAGCCAAACTGCAAAATACCTCATATATCCTGCAAAATGAAGCACTGCAAACAAAACTACATAGCATTATCAAAATCAAACTTTTGCATGAAATGGTACACACCAGATTTTTGTGGAACCAACTAACTACACACGTTTGGGCATAATGAAAAGCACTCTCATCTTTAGAATGCTTTGCCATAATACTAAAATAGTTCAAATTGTAGAAAATTCTTCAGATTGTTCATATGCACAGAACTATTTGCAGATACACACTGTTGAAATTACACACTATTTTTCACCAAACAAGTCAGTGCAACATACACTGTAAAAAAGTTAACTCATTATTTTGAGTTATCTTTTTGGGTTTTTTTTTAGTTTAACTAACTTATTTCGATAAGTTAAGGACAAGAAAACTTAAAATTTCTTGTTGTCTGGACAATCTAGTTAAAAAAATAAGTTGAAATAACTAAATTGCTAAAATATTTTTTACAGTGTATGCACAGCAGATATATTTACATTAGACTGAACAAAAATATGCTCACAAAAAAAACTGAAAAAGAAAATTGCAGAAAAAATATATAGAAAAAAAAAGAGGCAAGAAAAATAATTCGGCAGCATCTTTCCGCACAGCTGGGTCAGGTCTCGTCCACATCAGGCAATATCTTCCCTTGCAAGACATCGAGGGAAGAAGCGCCTTGAGTGCCTTATCATCCCTGAAACACACACACACACACACACACACACACACACACACACCAGTCTTATCACATGCCTCTTGCACAGCGTCTCCCGGTCGTATACCTTCTCTTATGGCCTTCAGAAATGGTGAGTATAGTGAGAGGTTTTGCACAAGAGATGGTGGGTGGTCTGGTCACGAAAGCTCACGTTGTCCCATACTACAACATACCGGTTTCTTTGATGGTCTGCATCATTCATACGCTCTGCTGGTATGAGAATGTTGTGGAGTCGGTCCAGAAATGTGAGAATATGGGCTGTGTTGTATAGTCCAAGGCTGGCATGACGGTGGAGGACACCATGCATATTACAGATGGCATTGTGATGTTCTCACCACGCTGGCCAGGAACATCTACACTGACACTCTCAGAAAAAAAGGTATAAGCAGTCACTGGGACAGTACCCTTCAAAAGAGTTATAATACATACCATTTAGGTACTAATATGTACACTTTTGGTACCAATATAAACCTTTGAGGGACTAATATGCCCTTGAGTTGTACCTTTTGAAAAGGTACAGTACAGCCACAGTGAAAGCTTTTGTACCTTTTTTTCTAAGTGTGGCCAATGATGTTTCTCCCCCTTCTTCTGGTCTTTGCTGGGTTAAACCCAGCCTCATCTATAAAGATGAACTCATGTGGGATTGCATGAGCATCCATTTCCAGAACTCCCTGAAAACAAAGAACTAAAATCAGTCATATGGTGTTATCCAGTACACTGGGAAACAGTGTTGCGTGTCGTGTACTGCAGTCAATATTGTACTAACATCCACATGCTCATCTGACCTCTTTGTTTCTTTGAGAGAGTGCCTCTCAAACGGCTCCTGATAAAGTTGTTTCATTCTGATTTGGTTTCGCCTTGAGAATGCACGCCAATGTGGACAGACAGACTGACTCAATGAATGTTGTTGGTGTTTTCTTGGATGATGTGGCTTTCAATTTCTCTTAATCTGATTTCATTTACAATGGCAGCTTCCTTTACCCCGGTGAACATTTGGCCCTTCCGCCACACTCTTTCTTTAGAAAATAATAATAAAACAAATAAAATAATATAGGGCTTGAACAACGCTCAAAAAAAATAAGCTATTGAACCAACTTAATTAAATTAAGGAAACCTTTTCCACGAAATTGAATTACATTTTTCCAACAAAATCGAATTTGTTTGAAATGATTTGTTGTAATCTTGCTGTATGAACTTAAATTCATTTAGTCAAGACTACTAAAACAATTGTGTCATTCCTACTAGATAAAGTTATGTCAAGTTAACTAGATTTAATTTTAGTCCTGCCTAAAATCACCAAAATTATAATTTGAGCTAATTTGACTCTACAGTTACTTCCTTCCAATGATAGTAGCTTCTAGTGTTTAATTTAATTAGAACAACTTTTTACATAGTAATAGTTATGACTTATGCAGGTCTGTGAGTGAGGTTTAAAGCAGTTGTAGTGTATACTGAGAGCCTAAACACAGTCAAAGTCTGAACATTAAATACTAACATTAACTAACAACATCTTTCCATTTACTGAAAAACACATAAAATAACACTTTAATCCTAATGCAGTCCCTTGCAAAGCATGCTGGGATCTACAGATCCACTGCCCAGTTAGTTGTCTAAAAAAGGATTCATTTAGTTTTCACACAAATGAATTAAGTAAACTTCAGTTTTAAATAAACTAGGTTGATTGAACACAATTAAATTAAGTTGCGACAGAATATTAAATAATCGTGTTACTTTTGCTTATTTTAAGAGGCAAACATTATTTTTTTGAGTGAATGCAGCCTAAAGATATTTTCCCCACAGTAGATCACATTACAGTCAGTGACATCAGCCATTCATGAAGTAAACAGGTGTCACACAACTGATGGGGGTGTACTACACGTGCACTATGACATTTTGGTTACATACCTGCTGTACTCCAGTCTAAGGCGACAGTAAAACGGCTCAAGTTGGGCTTCACTCTCGCATTGTCAGCCCATGGTTAATGACATGATCAACTAAGGTTGCTCTAATTACATTTGAAAGTGTTGTCTTCTTTGGCCATGAACTCCTCTATGCTTACATCCTGATTGAAGTGTTGATAATTAACCATTGAGGTGTTGTGCATTTAAAATTTTGAATTGCAAAATGTGTGTAAAGCTGAAAATGTTTTTAGACTTTTGGAGACTTGAGAAGAGGTTTTGCTGTCTGTGTTTTGTTTTTATAATTGTGCTGTGCATGTCATTTTAGTGTGTTAGCAATTGAAAAAAACTAACATGTAACATGCTTTTTAAAATGTAAACATCTAAGAACATAATAATTCACAAAGATCAAAAATGGAGAAGGTTACATGCAGAAAGATAACTTTAGCTGGATACACATAGAAAGTTATGACAATATATTGAAGATTGCAGCACAAATAAATGTATTACAATGGGATATTTCACTGAAAAATCCAATTGTTGTTATTTTTTACTGTTGTAGCTTGACAGCCGCTCACTATAAATTGTTGTTTTAGCTCATAATAGAGCAGTCAAATCCTTTACAAGTTCTAGTATTGTGCTCCACGGGGGAGAAATGTAAACAATGTAAATTATGTAGTAAATAATGACAGAATTTCCTTCTTTTTTTTGTTGAAAGACAACTAAATAAAGTTATTAATTTTTGATCAACACCAACATTATTTTTTGTTCAAATTGAATGACGCACTGGTGAGAGCAGCATCAGTGCGCGCGCGACCCGTGATGGCGCTGTAACACCAGACTCGCTCCTGTCCGTGTGTGTGTGTGGTGTGTGTTGTGTGTTCTACTCTGCGCGTGTCAGTGGATGGTGACGCGCTGTGTGTGGTGTGTGCTGCTCTCCCTCAGCGCATTCTGCTCTCTCTCCTCTCTCTGTGTGTATCATTCTGTGTATCTGTCTCTGTGGGATTTCTCACTGTTTGATGCTTTGGATGAACCCGGGCGACGCGAGACGGAATACCGTCACTAGGGTGTGGTTCAATCCAAAATGACATCGCCGTATGTAACTGGCAAGTGGAAGTAGGATTTCTGCCCATCATTTAGAGATGTACACAGCGGTGAGTGTTGTTGTCCTGCTGGGGGAGCCACATGCGATTCATCCTGTGCTGGGGTTTTGTTTTATTGTCGATCTGTGATGATTTGCGTCTTTACGCGAAGAGCCGATGTGTCCCGTAATCTCCGTGTATTGTGATCGCAGGAATGGTGAGATTACGCGCACGGCGTTGGGTTGGTTTACTCATCACGCGATTTATTGCTGGTCTATTGTCTCTCCACACAGAGCTCCGGGTCTGGGAACGCGTCGCTTCGCTGCTCCATGTCTTCATCGGCGGATTTCTCAGATGATGAAGAGTACAGTGTGAAGTCTGGCTCGGTGTCACCGGCACCGGGAGACACGTTACCGTGGAATTTACCGAGACACGAGCGGTCGAAGCGGAAGATCCAGGGAGGATCCGTGCTGGACCCCGCAGAGAGAGCTGTGCTCCGGATCGCGGGTAGGAAACAAAACATCCCATATACATCCATTCACAATCATGAGGCCTGTTGTCATTTTACTGTTTTTTTTTTTAATTTTTTTTTTATCAATGATGCAAGAGCTGCATAAATAATCGCAAACCATGAAAAATTCACTTTGCTTGGGTTTTAAGGTTGAGTATTAAAAGGCACTGGAACTTTAGCTGGTTATGGGTGGTGGAAGCCTATGCTTTACCTGTAAAATCTACAGGTCATCATCATCATAAAAAAAAAATCATAAGTGGAAAGTTTCTTCTGATGGACTCTGAAACTGAAACTAAAATATCCCCCACTGTTACTGTCTGTCTGCACCCATAAACACCCAGTCAAAATGAGGAGGCTCAAGGCTGAAAGATGATTCAGCAATCTGTAGTGTGTGTGTGTGTTTTCAGGCTCTGGAATGAGAGGACATGCTCTCCTATAGGCTTCTGTAGCAAACTATTCTACATGGGACAGGGATCATGGCAATGTTCTCCTAAAAAGAAACTTTCCAAAAAAGGTTTTTCACATGTTGGGGTACCCAAAGAACATTTTAGAGAAAAGTTCTTTAAAAAACCCAGAAGAACATTTTAATAATCTAAAGAACCTTTTGTGGTATTAAAAGATTCCATTAAGACTCTTCATGGAACCATCGATACCAATAAAGAATTCTTTATTTTTAACAGTGATGACATAATAATAAAAATATCTATCTATCTATCTATCTATCTATCTATCTATCTACTATCTATCTATCTATCTATCTATCTATCTATCTATCTATCTATCATCTATCTATCTATCTATCTATCTACATCTATCTACATCATAAACCTTAATAGCCTAAGTTAATCATTTGATATTTCTATGAGAAATAGAACAATAATAACATAGACACAGATAAAATAACATGCATTGTGAGATTAGAAACAAAGCTGCATGATGTTCTGAAGTGTTATGAGAGATCAGATTGGTCTGCATCTGCTTGAGAGATGTTGTAAATGACAGTAGTTGAGTCGCATCATGTTCCCAGTGTAAACGCGAGAACAGGAATCATGAATCTTCTGCTTCTAGGACCTCGGAGAGCACGTGCACGCGCACAGACACATGGCAGACAGTGAACATGAGCGTGCGCGTCTAAAATAGAGGATGACTGTGCATGAGCATGATGACACATTATCCCGTGCATGTAGTCGCATATTTGATATATATATATATATATATATACGATGACACATTATCCCGTGCATGTAGTCGCATATTTGAAAATATATATATATATATATATATATATATATATATATATATATAATATATATATATATATATATATATATATATATATATATATATATATATATATCATTCCGGATGAATGCTGAACATACGCGCACACAGTGTCAAAAAGAGTAGAATTTATAAAATGAGCATGCAAAATCTCACGTCATAAATATTTGTGTTATTGCTGGGACTGGGAGTGATGATACAGTGACCGACACGATATAACACACCCCAGCTCGTCCTCTGACCGGGCGCACGCGGAGTCACGGCTGAAGCGAGGAACGCCCGTTCATTGGCCGGGCTGTGGATGTGGGCGGGCGGCAGGGGCGTCGCCGGTCCCCGCGCTGATCGCTCGCTCGCTCGGTCACTCGGGCAGGGCTTCAGTTCGGTAAATGACCAGTCTCGACCGCTCCGGTAATGGCCCGTTACGGACCGGCTCCGTACATGCTCGCCGACGAGTTGGAGTATCTCCAGGCGTACGAGGATGTGCTTGAGAAGTATAAAGGTAAAGAATCAACTCAGTTTTGGTGAAAGAAACGGGTGGGATTTTGCCGAATAACCCTGTCGTTCCCGAGCGGCAGCGCGAGAGTTAACGGTGTCAGGACATCAGCGTTATACATGTTACATTAACTGATACAGAGGCTCATTGTTTACAAAGCATGTTGAATTGCACTAAATGAAAAAAAAAAAAAAAACATTGCATTAACAGTGCTTGCATTTTAATCCATTGTATTTTCAGGGGTTACTTTTTTAGGGTGTGAAATTCAATATTTCACACACATTTTCATTATTAAATAATTCAATAATCTTACACTTCCAAAATATTCAGTCTGTTTGAAAATACAACCTATAATAGCCTATTCTACACAAATTCAAATTTGTCAGAATATTCAACATTTTCAATTAGTGCATTTCAGCATGCTTATTTTGTTTCAAATACATTTGTCATTATTTTTCTTCTATAAGTGAGCATACAGAAACTGTTTAGGCTACTTGGTAAATGAACAAATGTGATAAACCTGATACAATACAACACAAGACATTTCTGTCTGTCTTTCTATCTGTCTATTACAAATATTGAGGAAATATCTCTCTGTTTATGTGTTCGGATTGATTATATTTTTATAATTTTTATAATTTTATAATCATTACTAACAATGAGCAATGCATTTGTTACACGATTTATTAATCTGTAGCGTTAAATAAAATGAACAGATTTTTATTTAAATAATGTAAATGTTGAAATTTAGATTAATAAATGTATTAGAAGTATTGTTCATGTTAACCGTAGTTCATGGTAACAAATGGAACCTTAATAGTAAATTGCTCCTGATTTTTGTAATTTAAGCCCATTGTGAAATAATGGTTATTGATCAGTGTGTTGTGTCGTCTCTGAATGCTTCTCCCCTCATGCATTTACAATGACATGTGCATCATTAGTCCTGGTTTAGGGATGTGTGTGTTTCTCAGCATCATCATCTAGTCAAGATCTGTCTCTAAACATGCATTTAAGGGAATAGGAGGATTGAGTGTTCAGGTGAAGCTGATATGTGTTTGCTTCAAGCAGAGACGAAGAGAGTCTATCAGCTGTTGAGTATCATAAGCTCACAGTCAGCTGTGGTGGAGCAGTGTGTGTGTGTGTGTGTGGTGTGTGTGTGTGTGTGTGTGGTGTGTGTGTGTGTGTGTGTGTGTGTGTGTGTGTGTGTGTGTGTGTGAGGCTGCTGCAGTCATATGATTGAGGGTCATTGATTCTGTGATTTTTGCTTTCTGCAGGCGATATTCTTGACAAATAAGTTGTTATCTTTATCTTTAGTTTTTCTGTTTTTGTTGATTGACAACAAACATTGCTGATTTTCTCATATAGGCGATGTCTGGTTAAAAGTCCCTCTGGTTTTGTCTGTCAGGAGTGTTTGACTAGAGGTCAGAGGTTATCAGAGTTTATTGGTCACTGTTAACAAGCTTGGCTGCCAGCTAGAAAATATTGAGGTATAACAAATGAATATATAGCCTATATATATTGCTTTTGATGCTATTTAGTATAGCATGTATTTGCAAATGCAATCATTTCATTCAACAATGCTTAATAATGAATGTAATGCAAAATGTTCCTACTTGTAGCTGTAGTAAAACGTTTTACCTCTGGTTTTTGGAAATTGATTTTTGAACTGATTCACAGAAATGAATGGTAATAACATTTTCTACTGAATTTTAAAACCTCTTAGTTCTCTCATTGCGAGACAACACAATGATTTATTGTGTGAATATTAAATATATGGCACTGCGCTGGTGTATCATGTGCTTTAGTTTATGCTATAGCTGCGTGTTTTCTCAAAGGAATCTTTTATAAATAAATCTTTTTGCTTTAAGGAAGATTAACAAACACAATAGCCTCACTTGTTTACTATAACGTTTTCTTGTCAGTTGTGATTTTAATGACAAAAAATGACCAACCAGTCGCAAGAAACGCTAAGCTTGAGATATATATACAGTACATTAAATAAAAGCACATTTTAATTAAACATTATACTTTATTCTTTAAGGCATTAATGACACATACTATTTTCCTCACGTTGAATCCAGTTATAGCTCTTCCAGTAACAATGAGTTAAAACCATGTGAGCGAGGCTTCACACACACACACACACACACACACACACACACACACACACACACACACACACACACACACACACACACACACACACACACACACACACACACACACACACACACACACACACACACACACACACACACACACACACACACACACACACACACACACACACACACACACACACACACTGGAAACTGTGATACTCTGAATATCCTTCCTCGAAAATCATCACCAGAAATTTCCATATTTGAAAAAATTGCATTGAGTTCATTACAGCTTCATATTTTAATGAAGTACAAATGCATACAATGTGTATACAAAGCAATATCATTCAACAGTGTTATTTTTCCCCTTCACTGCCTTGTCATGATCTCTTCATGCAGTTTAGGGTTCTCTAGAGAGTGGGAAACATTGACAATGATAAAATTGATGTTTGGTGGAAACATTCCTGGAAGTGACGTCGTTGGGTTATACAGTAACACTGATGGAGCTGTTCTCAGAACAAAAGATGTTCACATGCACTGTCTGGCCTTTTTCTCGCGCGCTACATGTCTCTCTTCAGCCCTACTGTGAAATGCATGCTGAATGTATAGTGTGTAGGAAGGGTCAGTGTTGGCGAAGCTGCATTGATTATCAAGCAGAATTTAAAGTAGTCTACAATTTAAACTACAGTCAATGTACACTTCATATGTGGGGGGGGCAACAACATCTATCAATATATATATATATATATATATATATATATATATATATATATATATATATTTTTTTTTTATCAATAGCAGAAATGAAACAATCATTAAAAAACAGTTTAATTAACAGAAAAATTAAAATGGCAAAATTAATAATAATCATTTGATTTTCTTAAAGGTCCCATGACATGGATTATTTTATTATTTTATAATGTTTCATGGGTTGCCCTTATGATGTTAGTATGTTTTTTAGATAAAAAATTGTCATAATTTAGAAATAAAAGGCATTTTTCCTAGCCTGATTTTAGCCTCTGATTTGAACACTCTGTTTGAAGGGGCGTGTCTGCTGTGGGATTCAGTGTAACCGGCCACTGCTGTGATTGGCTGCTGTGAGACTTCAGTGTGAACGCCCACTGCTGTGATTGGCTGCTGTGAGACTAGTGTAAACGCCCACTGCTGTGATTGGCTGCTGTGAGACTAGTGTAAACGCCCACTGCTGTGATTGGCTGCTGTGCCTAGTGTAAACGCCCACTAATGTGATTGGCTGACATGCATTACTGCACTATTACAGCTATCGGGATTAACAAATCGTGAGATGTTTTTAAAGTATTTAGATCTATTCCCATCACATAAAAGGTTGCAGTGATGATTGAGCAGATGACACACTGTTGATCGCGTGAATAAAGATCTTATCATTACAACGCAGTTTCTGCACTCTCTCTAATGATTTCACCAATGCAAACACGATGTACATACAGTAGAGGTGTGAACCTATACTGGTCTCACGGTTCGGTTCGATTACGATTTTCATGTCATCGATTCGGTTCAATTCGATTATCGCGATGCATTGCGATGCACCGCATCCTTAATTTTCTATTTTACTTCAAAAGTGATGTATGCGTCGCGCGAGCACGCATACATCACTTTTGAAGTAAATTAGAAAGTGTTCGCGTGAGTGTTCGCCTGTTCAGGAAGTCCCAGTGACAACAACAGAGACATTCCAGTTTAAGTTTCATGGGACTAAAGCCTGTTTATGCCATTAAGAAAATTAAATTCTTTCAAAATAATTTTGTTTTAAAGAAATGTTCATTAAAAGCAGCGCTCATTCATCAGTGTATGTTACCCTGGAGATGCGCGCATCAACCGTCACCGAGTCCGCTGTTGAAGACGATCATCCATAATCACGCGAAATAACACAGAATAAGTGTAATTTGACCATCGGGTGCGGAAGGGTTGCCATCTGTCCCGGTTTGTCCCGATTCCCGGGACACTGAACGTCCCGGTTTTCGAAAGGCTACGTGAATGTATGTTCAAAAACTGTGTAGCGCGTGCACGGAGAGAGCGAGACCTTGCGTGTGTGCCTCAAGAAGCGCATGTAACTTGCATGCTCATATGTAGGAATGTTTAATTACTCGAACTCGCGTCTCGTTTCCCTCTGTCAGCAGTGTTTGCTACCGCGACAAAGCACATGCGCGTTAAATGGCGTCAGAAAAGCGTCAGTACATTATAACCGGTTATGGTCTATTACTGAACCGAAACCGAATCGTCCTCGTCTGCATCGCGGTGCATCGAAGAAACGATTAATTTTGACACCCCTAACATACAGTAAGAGCTTTGTTGTGCAGTGTAACGGCGTCATTGATTTCATAACGAGTTTTGGCAATTATCCAGATAAACTTGCGCTGTGTGATTGACAGCTTGGGCGATTGGAAAAGGATTGTTCTTTGATCGCTTTCTGTATATACTTTAATCACAGTTTAAATAATATTATTTTCATCCTACTAAAATAAACGATGTGAAGTTGACATTTTAGTCACTGGCTTGATTTACTGATTCATAAACAGTATTGAACGATTTGGAGAGAAAGATTACCTGTCTGAACTTGAACAATTACACATCAGAAATTCACATAACCCATTGGTTCTTCGAGGCTCGGATGAAAGAACTAAAAAAATACCTTTGTGTTCATTTGTACATCCAAACACATACGGGGAAGATTCAAGATCAGCCCGTCTGAGCTTTCATTTTCTCGTAGGCAGAGAAAGATAGACAAAGCTCGGTTTAACACCGATTTAAATTTTTAGACACTGGATTTTTAAAACCTCAGAAAGTGAAAATTACATGTCATGGGACCTTTAAGGAAAAAAATCTCTCACAACTAATGCTGTAAACTACACAGGAAAGTTATTATTGTTAACAACAAAGCCCAAACTATTATTCTCAACTGCTATTTATTTTCAGATATAATAAAAACGGAAATGTTTGCATACAAATTAGTTGCACATAATGGGCCCTATCTTGCACCCAGCGCACGATCTGAAACGCAAGTGTCAAAGCGCAAAGCGCAAGTAACTTTGTGGGCGGATCCCGGCGCTGTTGCTATTTTCCTGGCGGGATAAACGCCTCTTGCGCCTGGCGCAAATCTAAAAGAGGTTGGTCTGAAGTAGCTTCATTATTCATAGGTGTGGTTTGGGCGTAACGTGAAATAAACCAATCAGAGCGTCATCCAACATACCCTTTAAGAGCAGGTGCGGATTGTTATTATTACGGCGGATTTACCAGGCGCGCGCTTCAGAATCGGTTCCCAGCCGAGGAGATCGATGTTCTCGTCAGGGCCGTAAAAGAAAGAGAATTGACATTGGGGATGGGACATTGGGGAAATCAATAGGGAAATAGGAAAAAATATGAGAAAGCTCAACTTAACTGGTAAGTTAAAGAGTAAGGTTTTTAATGTACTTACATTATGGTAAAGGTGATTTCGCAGTCTTCAGATTTTTTTTCCCTAGTTCTTGACGGACAAACTAATTTGTCAGATGTCCTTATATACATATGTGTCTTGCCACTATTGGGCAAACAGGTCTGATCCGTCAATTTGCCTGAAAAATTACCAATATACACTGGTAAATGTGTAAGCTTATGCCTATTTTTTTCACATCTTCATGGACACCACAATGATTTCCCTCGTGTGGTAATATTTGTCCTTGTTATAATGTATGATTTGCAAAAATAAAAACTGCTGCATCTGTGTTGATAAGAGAATCAAAGTGTGTGCGCGTTGTGCACCCGCTACATTATGGCCAAGCATGCGCGCTTAAAATAGCATTATGAACATCGCGCAACGCGCCACTGACTTTAGACCAGGTTTTTTTTTGGTCAGTGGCGGAATTGTTTTCTGGAACTGCAAAATAGCACTAGGGAATGTTTGCTGTAGATAGGTTATTTCTCTTACGGAAAAAAATCTCTTCCAAATAATGCTGTAAACTAGTGAATCCTCTCATTTAATATAATATTAAAGGTTAAAATTAACAACAGAGTCCAAAATATTATAATCAACTGCTATTTATTTTCAGATATAATAATTACACTCAAATAAAAACTGAAATGTTTGTATACAACTTAGTTGCACACTTTCTAATGTAACGTTAAGTGACATTGTTCAAAAGCTGTTTTATTGGTGTCTTTCTGCGGTTGAAACACTGATTGAGAGATTACATGAGACATGATTCATTTCAGTAAGTTGTGCTGTATATTTCAACATACTTATTGATGCTCATGCTTGTTTTTCATGCTATAACTTGTAATAAAGCGGAAGAAAAGACTACAGCGATCTCTCACGTCACATTTAAGAGAACAAAACACCATTTATTGTTTGAATTTCATGATAAAATGGACAGAATTTGAGAGGAGACTTTGTTTCTGATCAGAAGTAACAAACACAAAGCTCTGTCTGATTATTGGATGTGAGGCGTTAATGATGTTTGATATATAAAAACCATGGACATCGGAGTTTCAGAGCCTGCTTTTATGAAGCTATTTTTGAACTGTTAATGCGTTCATTTTGTGTTAACTTGCCCTAAACACAAGAGATTTCTTCACACACAGTGTGAGTTACAGTCTCGTTTTTCTGCCTGCCTTTTGATTGACAGGATGTGAATATAATTTCTAGTGAAAATAATAATTGCTTTTATTGACCGATATCGATTATTGGCCGATACATCTGTGCATCTCTATTTATTCTCATAATGCATGTTATGTTTTTATGGTTGCAGTAATGATTTATTTATTGTATACACATTTGTTATATAAAATGCAGACATTAATCACTTATCAGACACTTAAACATATAACTTGGTTGATTTGTACCTGTAGTTTAGTGTCCTGTTGTAGTCTAGTGTCCTGTACTTCATGGAATTTAGTTGGTTTTTGGTTTCGAGATTAGTAGCACTGAAATGTGTGGGACTATACCTGTATAATTGGGTATTAAAGGTTTTTCTTGGAGTGGCGTTCTTGTAAACCAGAGGTGTTTCATCTAAGATGAGATTAAACCGGTTCCTTTCAAAAACGTCTTAATCTTGTACTATCCTGACCCAAATGTGCACGTTTAAATAGGCCTGTGAATTTGAGACTTGAACATGGATCCGTCTTCAGGCTCATGCACCATCGCTCAGGCCTGGAAATGTACAGGTCACGGTCATAGATTGCATAAGCCTTTGTCTTTTTACACATTACGTGTCTAAGAAAGCTCAAGATGTACTCAGGAGTGGGTGCGTCTCGCAGTTTTCTTTTGAGCTTGACTCCTTTCTACTACGATAAGAAGCTCTTTCATGAATTTCTAAAGATACTGTGTGTACACAGAACTAACACGTTTTACATCCGTAAGTCTTTTGTGATTTATGAGTTTGAGTTCTTATGTGTGTGAAAAGCAGAGAAGAAAAGCAACCCGGGATTTGAAATATTAGCCATTTCTGGTGATTACATGTTGTTTTGTCTGTGTAAACCATAGTACTATGAAAATCTGGAATTCCAGAGAACTCATTTGCATAAAAGAGCCAGTAGTATTTGTACTTATTAGCTGTAGTATCCCGTCACACTGTAGTAAAATACAGGGCCACGATATATTTAGTTCATACGCTCAGACACGTTGCATTTAACCAGGTCAGATGGATTTAATTAATGTGGCGTGCTATCAAATATATTGCTACTTTCATGCACAACTTTCTCAGGTTTCTAGACTGGCTGTAGGGACGTTTTGTGGTGGTCAATGTTGAAGCACACCTGCAGAAATTATGTCTTAAATACATCTCTGAGACACAACAGTGTCCAAAAACCTGAGAAAGACATCAAGGCACGTCTAAATCCAGTGTTGCATGACGTGTCTATGAAGGTGCCTTCATCTGGCTGATTTTTGAAGGCATCATAGATCTATTCCTGGCTGCTATGTTTGATATCCCATAGTCTTTGTTGTTGGAAGAATAAAATATCTGCTTTAAAGGGGTCATGGCATGAGAAACCAAATTTGCCTTGATCTTTTGGTATATAAGAGGTCTTTGTACCATTAAAACTTCCTGCAAGTTGCATAGCTTAAGATGTCCTCCCCATTATAAATGAACAATTTATTTAATCAAGCTCTAAAGACAGCTCGTTGTGGATCCACGGTACGAAGTGACGTACCAGTCGTTTGCATATGACCACCTCCAGCGCAAGAAAACTACGCCTCATTTCGCATCATCGCATCATTGTCATGCCCACAGGTGTTCAGCCGACGTTTGAAGAAGATTGCGACGCCACACAGACGTGCTGTTCCTGTGGACAAACAACATGTTTGAATACGCTGCCGAAAGATCCAGACGTCAGGGAAAAATGGTTGCAGTTAATTTTTTGCAGACGTCCCAGTCACGGGAGCAGTGTTAATTTAAGCATGTGTTCTCTACATTTCAAGGATGACTATTTTGACTTTTGAGAACAAATCGCAGTATGATTTTGTTTAAAGATCAGGCCGTGCTGATCTTTCTGGGCCCAACAACGATGCCGCAAACTGTACATAATGTATTTGATCTTAAAACTACTTTTTATGCATAAGCACTTACGTTCGCCAATCATAACAGTGGGCGTCGTTGACACTGAACTCTTAAAGGTGCTGTATAACATTGATATAATAAGTGATCACACGGATTTAGACCTATATTGTATATATAAAGCGTTCACAGGCAAATTTGCTTTATGTATTTCCCAGACGTGGAAATCAGGCTCATATAAATGCCAGGAAACACGATTCCTGCTGCATGTCAATATCCACGGATCACTGGATCTTTGGGAAGTAGTAAGAAACAGTATATCGAGTCCAACCTTTAGTTTAAACTGATAATCGTTTGTTTTACTCTTGTTTTCGGTTTCGCCTTTTAACTCCAGTCACGCAGCCGCTCTTCTGCCACTCAGTCCGGCTGAGGGAATGTGTTCCCGTGGGATAAAGTCAGTCAGTGCATAACCTCTATATTTTAATGGCGTCCCGGATCACGTCTGAGGATTATATGTTTGTTCAGAGCATTTTATTGAAAGATGAAGCAGTGACTGTATTGGATCTGACAGCAGCTGCATCACAAACCGTAAATAAATGATTTCATAATACTTTGTCTTTAAATCACATTTTTTTTAAAATCATGTATATGTTTTATGTGTGCAAAACACTTTATTAACATTATAAGTGAATCTCAAGAAGACATATTAAAATAAAAGATAAAAATTCATGCCCATGACCCCTTTAAATCACTCTTCATCATATCAGTTATTTATTTATGAGAGTCTGAGGAAAGTGTTTCTTTCCGCTTGGCAAGTGTAAACTTTTGAAGTAACACCCATAAATAGCAGTCCAGCCTGGAATGTGTAATATTACACCTGTGATGAGGCTCCGGGTCACAGATACTGGGACAGGGTCTATAGCCAGCTGAAACCCTGCCACAGCAAATGCCAAAGGGTCCACTGTCACAGACCTGTCACATGACCTGTCACATGACCCGTCACATGACCCACCCTCCACCACTGACATGCTGTTTGCCATCTCTGATCGAAACAGTCAAACCTTGCAGGAGTGTGTGTGTGTGTGTGTGTGTGTGTGTGTGTTTCTAAGGCACTATCTCAGATGATCAGGTCCTTGTTTTTTCAGATTCAAAAAGGTTTCTGTAAGATTTATTTATATTTGTGTTCTGGAAACCCTGATGCTTTTTTAGCTCCAATGTGACTGAACCTATTACCTTGACGATTTATTAGAATACCGGTATTAGAAGTTTTTAACTCCCCCCCCCCCCAAAAAAAAAACCAAAAAAAAAATCTGAATCTTTTTTTGATATATGGAAATAAAGGTTTTGCATGTGTTTTTGTTGAGTTGAGTATCATATTTGATCAGAGGTGTAAAGTCCAGGTTAAGAAAGTAAAAGTCCTCCTGGATTTGCTGATTAGCAGTTCTTCAGGAAATATAACTAATTAGTGAAGTAAATCAGCTGGATGAGTTCATGGCTGGAATAAACTGGAATGGAGCTCATACTCAAAGAAGAAGATTTTATTCAGAGGCCCATTTTGTGCAGATGCTGATATATTTATATGGCTAAAATTAAGATGAAATTCTTTTCACTTATACTCAGTGTTCGAATTATACCGTGAGCTTCGGGGGGTACTAGCTATTTCGACGGGTGACGTCACTCTCCATTTGGGGGTTAAACATTTTTATTTCTCTGATATGTGCATTTCAAGACGTTTGAAGGCCAAAAAATCGGATAAGAAAAAGCTTTAAAACCATGTTAGTGGGCAGTAGATTATTTGTCAATGCCTGCTCTCTCCTCCTATCCATCACTCTTTCTCTTTCTCTCAGTCTCCTCATCTTGCCCTGTCTCTTCCCCTCCTAAAGCTGATATTTTTTAATTTACTGAAGGCTACAAATTGTATTATATTAATTTTCAATATGTACAAATAATTCATTATTAATCTTGTGCTTAACATATGAAAACGGCTTTGTTAATGTGTCTTGTCCCTCACAATGACACAAATCACGTTATAGGCATATTTTCAATTCAAAATGGCGAAATTAGACAAAAGTTTATTAATTTGCCTGATTATTTTTGTAATTAGTTTAACATTTATGACCTAAAAGAACGGTCAATAATGAAATGTGTAGTTTAGCTACTTACATCTCGCACTTGACTGTAAACCTAAGCGCCAGTCACTCTGCTAAAATTCACGCAATCGCGCTCAGCAGCTTCTGTGAACATAAAGCCCGCCTACTTTGATTTGATTGGTCATCTCAAAAAATTCTGACATTGACGAGCAGTGACAGACCAATGAGGCTCAGGTGAGACACACACACACACACACACCACACACACACACACACACACACACACACACACACACACACACACACACACACACACACACACACACACACACACACACACACACCCCCTGTCTGTTCTGACGTGCGCTGCTCTGCGCCGCTGCGGATTGAAGATGAAGCTGAATCTGATTATAACAAGACTGAAGTGAACACGAATCTGTGTAGCCTACACAATTACTACTTCTTATTTATTTTCAGTACCCCCCAAACTATTATTTTCATCCCTTTTGGGAGGGTCCAAGTCTCATCTAGGGGGGTCGGACCCCCCCAATACCCCCCGTAATTCGAACTATGCTTATACTGTAAATCAATGAGATCTTTATAACAGTATAGCAGATCAAAATAAATTTAAATATGTAAGTTGTCAATCTATTACTGCCAGTAGTTTTAAATCTTATAATGCAAAGCAATACAATGATGATTGAGAGATGAACAAATAAACCTTCTTTAAAAGCCTGACGATCATATTTGATCCTCACATTTGAACATGATTTTTCAAAAAAATGTTGTATTGATAATCAATAAACCCAAGTTGTTTCAGTCTAGAAGCTGTTCAACTTCAAGTATGGCTAACAAAAATAGTTTTTCTTACATTTACGTAACATCATGTTACTTTATTAAAGGGACTATATGCAACTTTTCCCCCAAACCAAACGTAACAATAGCCTTTTTATTTTGACCATTTATGACTCAAACATCTCCGTTGAGCATACTGACACCTTGTCCGCTCCTATAAGTGCACCTATAAGCCTGTATCCTATTTTTCCTTTTTTCTGTCGGGTCGGATTTTTCCCGCGCTGTCTGCGGATGTGACGTCAAGCCGTTCATGTTAAACGTTTCAGATCACTCTGCCACCACCGCTAGTCAGCAAGTAGCCTACACTCGCAAACTTATCTCAAACAATATATGTTTTGACTGTTCTTACCTCTGTAAACATAATGTTGACCTCCTTGCAGGAGCAGATGACTTGTGAAGTGTGCACGCACGTACGAGCGCTGCGAGCAGTGTTGCCAGGTCCGTATGCCTGCACTGTTTCCGTGGGTTGTTTGTGTAGTGCACGGGTTGACGCGATTGTTTTACTCACTGCAACATGATTGTTATCGGGGAAACACCCGGGAACGCTATTTGACTATTATTTGGCCGTGATTGGGTTAGTTTTGATGAGCAATTGTGCTGGTTTTGTTGTGCAGACCTGGCAACCCTGGCTGCGAGAGCGAGCAGAAAGGAAGAGCAGTTCTGTTTTTTGGCCACAGGTGTCAGTCGCGAGTTTAAATTTCAGAAAAACGCATATAGGCCCATTTAAAATCAGACTTGTTATATAAAATGATACTGAAAGGGCTTTTACTTGCTAAAAACTCAATCAGATTACAGAAGGCATGTAGTAGCAACAGGTTTTTCAGTAAAATGTTGATCACGTTGATTATTAAGAGGAATTAGAAATATGATACAGAAATATGAAATATGGGTAATGTTGCAGTGAATTACTAACTGCGCTTCTTCACATTCTGAAGAAAATGTGTGTACTGGTTGTCTGTTCAAAAGTCGTTCGTTCTGTGTGGTTGCCAGGGCATTGTTATGCGGTTGCTAGGGCATTGCTATGCGGTTGCTAGGGTGTTCTAGCTGGTTGCTCACTGGCTCAAAAGAGCTCACCTCCAGTCTCTATTATATCCTGCGCTGGTGAGTTTGGGTCGCTCATTCATTGTAAATCTGTGGGCTTTTTTGCCCTTCTGCAGGCAAAAGTTCAACTTCAATGCTTAGAAAAGTGCAAACAAGCTATACAATTCAATAAAATCACAACCACAATATTGGCCCAATGCGATTAAAACCTCAAACGACTGAATTAAATAACACCTGGGGCTAATGATAAATGTTCTCAGCTGTCTGTGATTTTTATGCCTTGATATCTGAGCAGTAGCAATATTAAAGTCACACATGTTTCACAATGTCAAACTGAGTATACATGGTTAGAGGTTTGTTCTCTGATCTCTAATATGAGCAATATTAATGTGCTGCTTGCCTTAGGAAACACCGCTAATGATCTTCATATAAATTGATTCCTTTTGACTTTCTAAAACAGTTTTCTAAAACAGTATCCTCACTGTTTTCTTGTTTATCAGACTGTCTCTAAGAGTCATACTTCACATGGCCTTTGGTAATATTCATGTCTTTAGATGATCTCAGTTCATAAACATGATGAGAAGAGACTTTAATGGAGATCAGCTGTGTGTGGATGAATGTCTGGGACATTTGTTTCTTCTAGCTATTTCATTTATTGACTGGTTTCTATTTATTTGGATACAAATTAATTTGTGCACAAAGGCTCTGTCTATATCTGGAGAACCTACCTCACACTATTTGCCAAAATATGCAGTATAAAGTGCACAATATTATATCCTACAATGCACAATCTCTTCCTTGACGTATCATTTGACCAGACTGGCAAATATTACGAGATTATATTATATTGTAAGGCTGCAGGAAATTTATATTTTAAAAAAAACACACACCCTTAAATAGCAATATGACTTCAGGTCAAAAAATCTGGACAAAAAAAATCATATTGTTTTACATAATATTATATTTGTTGTTATTTGTTACAGTTATGTTCAGTTTGTTTTAGTTTGCATGGACATTCAGTTTGTTTTCATTAGTCACATGTCTTTGTTTGATTTTCCTGCCACTCCTTTGTTACCATGGTTACCATTATTATGAGTTTGTTTGTTTCAGCTGTGTATCGTTACCTTTAATTGTGTCAGTATTTAAGTTTTTCGTCTGGTCACGTTTGCGTTAAGGTGTTTCTTCTCTGCTCTTTGTGTTATTGTTGTGTGGATTATTAAAAACTAAGTTTGAACTTCATCTGTCTATCTTCAGTCGGTTTCTGCACACCCTACCGACATTATTATTATTATTTTGAGAAGTACATCATTTTGTATAATAATCTTATATTTCTTTCATAATTTCAAGTTAAACAAAACATTTATTTTGACTGGTTGTAGTGAAGTTTCAGAGTGTTTTTGACTTTTTTTTTCCTCAAATAAAATGAGGAAATGACTATTTAAGGTACAATATGCAGGATTTTTGCAGTAAAATATCCAAAAACCACTAGGCCAATGTTATATATTTTGTTTAGTTTATTACTTACAATATCCCAAATGTTCCCAACTATTTGTTAATTGTGAGAAAATTGCGATTTTGACCAAGGAAACAGGGCGTGTGAGCAGCGGAGAGGAGTCGCCAGTCAATGCGTCATATCCGCGTTAGCCTCGGTTTCCACCATTGTTTCCGCTCGTACTGCCATAGTAACCATGACGACAGACGAGGACAACCGGGTCATGCCCGTTATGCCTAGCAGGACGCTCACGCTGTTGTTGTTTTGTTCAAACATTATGGACCATGACAAGCAGACTTTAAGACAAAAAGAGGAGTAAAATGAAGATCTACATCTTTCGAGATGCGAGAGCTCCACGTCCGCCACTAACTTCGAGAAGGCAGTGTTGCATGTATTTTATTAGACAGGTGAGCAAATGTACATTAAACTAATCAATGTTATTTAGTTCAACATGATGAAATGTTAGAATATGATCTGTATGTTATTCTAATGTTGATCTCGCTGACTTAGTCTCATACAGCCAACAAACAACCCAACTAACAACATTCAACACACTCAAATGCGTTTAGTGTGATAGTGTAACTGTTAGAGCAAGTGAAACAGCGCTGCGTTACCTCAAGTTTCACTCGTCTAATAAACTGACCTGTGTGAGTATTAATTCAGCACTTGCGTGTAGTTGGGTAGAATGAAATGTCCTTATTCCTTTATATCCGCGGGACTGGCGTTGCGTGTGGCGCTGGTGTACGTCTAGCAATCGCTCCTGCTTCACACCACAGTCATGTTAAAAACATCAGTGTATTCACTCATCCATAAAAGATCCATCAGCTTGAAGACAAGATCCATAATTCTGCTTAATGCTTTGCGTCATCAATATACGCCTTTGTTATTGTAAGAGGTTAGCGACCCCTGGTGGCGAAAAATCCTGCATATTGTACCTTCAATATGTAGAATTGTACATGTGTTCACGTCTAATGCAATGCACTTCACTTGACGTGTGTGTTGTCAATGTGTGATGGTTGAACATACGGCTATAAAATCATCATAACCACAATCTCTTCCTTGACGCATCATTTGACCAGACTGGCAAATATTATGAGATGATAGTATGTTGTAAGGCTGCAGGATTAATTGGAAAAAACTGAAATAGCAATATGGTTTAGTGTCATTATCAAATTGCAAAGGCTGTGATTTAATGAAGTGAATATATGCGCTGCGTGTTTCAGAGCGACGCGCTGCTCTCTGCTTTATTTACACGTGAGCAGTGAAACTCATCTCTGCATGTGCTGCGAGTTTATATCGCTTATAACCTGCATGTGGGAACGCAACATCCGCCAACCATACACACAAACTTATGAACAGTGTTTATTACATAACAAGATGTTGCCAAGAAAAGAGACGTTTTAAGGGCCTCCGGTGGTTTTCCATTGTTAGATGGTGCCGATATTCTGCTGACCTAATGTTAGATAAATCTCACTCCAGGAATATTAGATCCAGTCTGTTTACCCGATCCCGGTGTCACGGGTGTGTTCAGGCAGATGACGACGAGTCAGGCTGAAGGTTCCAAATACGAGAGTTTTATTCACAAAATAAATCAAAAGGGCACAAACTGGCAGGGAAACACACTCAACTAACGTTAACAACCGACAAAGGACAGACTGAACTGAAGGACTTAAATACAAGTACAAATCAAACATAACAAGGTGAAAACAGGTGACACTGATGATGATAACGAGGGACAGGTGGATAATGAGGGAGTGAATACAGGTGTGGAAACGAGGAGGATTCTGGGTAGTGTAGTGAAGGAGACTCAGACGGGACGGTGAAGACGGAGATCGTGACATTACTCCCCCCTCCCGGAAGGCGTGACCTCACGCCGTAGAGCAGAGGAGGGAGGGGGGAAGAGCTGGGGGAGGAGCGGGTTGGGGGAGTCACTAGGGTGGAGCTGTGGGACCCTCGGGCGTCCAGGGCGGAGCAGGCAGTGGACGAGGCCAGGGCGGAGCTATGGGACCCTCAGGCGTCCAGGGCAGAGCAGGCTGTGGACGAGGCCAGGGCGGAGCTGTGGGACCCTCGGGCGTCCAGGGTGGAGCATACTGAGGGCGAAACCAGGGCGGAGCAGATGGTGGACGAGGCCAGGGCGGAGCTATGGGACCCTCAGGCGTCCAGGGCAGAGCAGGCTGTGGACGAGGCCAGGGCGGAGCTGTGGGACCCTCGGGCGTCCAGGGTGGAGCATACTGAGGGCGAAACCAGGGCGGAGCAGATGGCGGGCGGACCCCTGGTGGAGCCGATGTCACTGGGGCTGACAACACCAGGGGGCCGACAGACAGGGGCGGAGCAGAGGGGAGAGGAGACCGGGGTGAAGCCGCAGAGCCGACGAGACACGGCGATGTCCACGGGCTGGAGGGACATGGCGACACCGACGGCGCCGGCGACCGAGGCGATGACGGGGACCCCGAAGACCGCGGCGGAGCCAGAGCGACCGAGGACCAAGGTGAACCCGGAGGGAGCGAAGAGCCCAACCGAGCCCGCAGGACAGACCGACGAGGCGCAGCCAACGGAGGGTAGTCCCAAGGCGAGGGCGGGTCGATGAGGGACCAAGGGGGAACCGGGGGGACGAGGAAGCCTGGAGGAGCTGGTGGGCTGAGGGGCCACGGAGGAGTTGAGGGAGGTAGAAGCCAAGGTGGAGGTGATGGAGCGGAGGGCTGTGGCAGAGTCCATGGGGAGGAGGTTGGAGGAAGAGACCGGGGATCCATGGGCCAGGCTGGTTTAGGGGGGCTGGAAGGTGGAAGAACTGATGGAAGACAGATGAGAGGAGGCGGGAGAGGGAGGCTGGGTGGGACCATGGTCTCGACCTCTGGCTGGACGGTCTCGGGCTCTGGCTGGACGGTCTCGGGCTCTGGCTGGACGGTCTCGGGCTCTGGCTGGACGGTCTCTGGCTGGACGGTCTCTGGCTGGACGGTCTCTGGCTGGACGGTCTCTGGCTGGACGGTCTCTGGCTGGACGGTCTCTAGTGCAGGCTGGTCCGGGCTGGGCGGGTACCAGCGATGAGGAAGGCTCGGGTGGTGGAGTGGGAATGGTGCCGTCATCGATGGTGAAGGGAGATCCGCAGGACACCAGCACCCACTCCACATAAGCTGCGAAGCTCCCCTGGGGACCCTTCCCAGACAACAGCTCTCTGGTGGCGGTGTTGAGCCCTGCATAGAGGAAGCTGCAGAGGCTGTCGTCCGGGAAGGTCGTGGCGGGAACGAGGCGGAAGAAATCCGTCAGATGATCCTCCAAGGGACGATCTTCTTCCTCTAAGCAGAGCAATTGGACTGCAACGAAGGAATCCATTACTTTGGGGTCGGTTGTTCTGTCACGGGTGTGTTCAGGCAGATGACGACGAGTCAGGCTGAAGGTTCCAAATACGAGAGTTTTATTCACAAAATAAATCAAAAGGGCACAAACTGGCAGGGAAACACACTCAACTAACGTTAACAACCGACAAAGGACAGACTGAACTGAAGGACTTAAATACAAGTACAAATCAAACATAACAAGGTGAAAACAGGTGACACTGATGATGATAACGAGGGACAGGTGGATAATGAGGGAGTGAATACAGGTGTGGAAACGAGGAGGATTCTGGGTAGTGTAGTGAAGGAGACTCAGACGGGACGGTGAAGACAGAGATCGTGACACCCGGAGGCAGAAGACATCAGGTTTATCTGGAATACAAATCTGTTATCAGAGTTTTGCTTTATACCCTAAACAAGTTAACAGCAAGTCTTGTTTGATACCCAAAATTAGCTGTATTGTGATACTGTATTAACTACAAATCTTCCATCAGTCTGAGAGTTTGACGGAGGAGGAGTAAAAGAAAGCAGGAGAAAAAAACTTGAAATAAAGACATTCTCTTATTTCTTACTCATTAAAACTATGAGCACACAAATCACAAGTATAAACAACTATTAAAAGATTATCAATTAATAAATTAATAAAAAAAAACAGAAAATAAAACACAACACAGTTGTAAATCCTTAGATCCTTCACTGTCAAAATAAAAGCTTGATGGTAAAACATTTGAAAATTTATAAATTAAGATATTATAAATCAGTAGTGCAAGCACCACTTCACATTTTCTTCAGGAAATGTACATTCTAGTTTTGTTTAATATTTTTAAATAATTCAATAATGATAATTATTATATAGTCAAGCTAATATATAATGATTATTATATATATCAATATTTTTGGCCAAATTGTGCATCTTTGCAAACAAGCACAGCAAAACCTGGAGCTTTTAAAATATCATTTCAAAATACAAACAGAAAAATCTCAATTTGATTTTTATTCTCCATTATATTATGTCTTGTCTGGACTTTTGTTGTATTTTCTGTCCAAGTGTTTTGTTTTGTAGTCCTTTATAGTTTTTCTTGTTGATTAGTTCTTTGATTGTTCCCAGGTGTGTCTTGTTTGCTACTAACTAACTCAACCAAAAACTAACTAAAAATTGTTGCGGCTCCTCTCTTCCCAGTCTGTCAGTAACGCTCTGTTTACTTCCTGTCTCTATGAAGCCCCTCCTCCTGAAAAGCACACTGTGCTCTGATTGGTCGGCTGGATCAGTGTGTTGTGAATTTGGTCGACGCCTTCGAGTGCGTTTGGGAAATGTCTCGCCCCATAACCAATGGAGGCGTTTCAGGAGTTCAGAAACACTGACACTGATATAGAGAAGAACTGGAGCTTGTTCATGCTCAAACAGCAACATTACACACTGAAGAAAGATGAACATGGGGAAATAACACCATAATCCTCTTTAGCATCCATGCTGGATCATCATTACATCATTCATATAGAGAAAAGAAGAGTGAAAGAGCATTCCCCTCATTCCTCTGACAGGGCGTAAGCATTGGCCATAACAGGCTGATTCTTTGTTATTGTGATTTTATACGGGGTTATTCACATCCACACAAGCATGAAGCCTGTCTTTGTGCTCGTCCTCCTCCCATCAGCCCCTGCTCACGACACATCACTCGCTCCAGTCCATCAGCTGCACGATTATTACAAAATCATAATAATTGTTTCATTATTTAATTTAATAAAAATCCATCCATCCATCCATCCCATCCCTCACCATCCATCCATCCATCCATCCATCCATCCATCCATCCACCATCCATCCATCCACATCCCATCCATCCCATCCATCCCACCATCCCATCCATCCATCCATCCATCCTCCATCCCCATCCCTCCAATTATCCATCCATCCATCCCTCCATCCATCCCTCCATTTCCATCCAATCCATTCATCCCTCCATCCATCCCTCCATTCATCCATCCATCCATCCATCCCACCATCCATCCATCCCTCCATCATCCATCCATCCATCCATCCATCCCTCCTACCATCCCTCCATTCCATCCATCCATCCATCCATCCCTCCATTTATCCATCCATCCATCCCTCCATCCATCCCTCCATTCATCCATCCATTCATCCCTCCATCCATCCCTCCATCATCCATCCATCCATCCCACCATCCATCCATCCCTCCATTCATCCATCCATCCCTCCATCCATCCCTCCTACCATCCCATCCATTCATCCCATCCATCCATCCATCCCTCCATTCATCCCTCCACCCACCCATCCCCTCCACCATCCATCCATCCATCCATCCCTCCATCCATCCCTCCGATTCATCCATCCCTCCCCTCCATCCATCCCTCCATCCATCCCTCCTACCATCCCTCCATTCATCCATCCCTCCATCCATCCCTCCACCATCCCTCCATTTCATCCATCCATCCCTCCATTCATCCATCCCTACCACTTCATCCATCCATCCATCCCTCCTACCATCCCTCCTCATTCATCCCTCCCTCCATCCACCATCCCTCCATCCATCCCTCCTACCATCCCTCCATTCATCCATCCCTCCATCCATCCCTCCATCCATCCCTCCATTTATCCATCCATCCCTCCATTTATCCATCCATCCCTCATCCATCCCTCCTACCATCCCTCCTATTCATCCATCCCTCCATCCATCCATCCCTCCATCCATCCATCCATCCATCCATCCATCCATCCATCCCTCCTACCATCCCTCCATTCATTCATCCATCCATCCATCCCTCCATCCATCCCTCCATTCATCCCTCCATTCCATCCATCCTCCCTCCCTCCATCCCTCCATCCATCCCTCCATCCATCCCTCCATCATCCATCCATCCCTCCATTCATCCATCCATCCCTCCATCCATCCCTCCATCCATCCATCCCCTCCATCCATCCCTCCCTCCATCCATCCATTCATCCATCCATCCCTCCATTCATCCTCCTACATTCCTCCATCCATCTCTCCATTCATCCCTCCTAACATCCATCCCTCCATCCATCCACCCATCCATCCCTCCATTCATCCCTCCATCCATCCCTCCATCCATCCCTCCATTCATCCCTCCATTCATCCCTCCTACCATCTATCCATCCCTCCATTCATCCATCCATCATCCCTCCATCTATCCCTCCTACAATCCATCCTTCCATTCATCCATCAATCCATCCATCCATCCATCCATCCATCCATCCATCCATCCATCCATCCATCCATCCATCCATCCCTCCATTCATCCCTCCTACCATCCATCCATCCCTCCTTCCATCCATCCATCCATCCATCCATCCATCCATCCATCCATCCCTGCATCTATCCATACATCCCTCCTTTCATCCATCTATCCCTTCTACCATCCTTCCATTCACCCAACTCATCCATCCATCCATCCCTTCTTTCATCCATCTATCTCTCCTACCATCCTTCCATTCACCCAATGCATCCATCCATCCATCCCTGCATTTATCCATCCATCCCTTCTTTCATCCATCTATCTCTCCTACCATCCTTCCATTCACCCAATGCATCCATCCATCCATCCCTGCATTTATCCATCCATCCCTTCTTTCATCCATCTATCTCTCCTACCATCCTTCCATTCACCCAATCCATCCATCCATCCCTCCTTCTATCCATACATCCATGCCTTCTTCCATCCACCCAATCCACCCAATCCATCCCTCCTTCCATCCATCCATCCATCCATCCATCCATCCATCCATCCATCCATCCATCCATCCATCCATCCCTGCATCCATCCATCCATCCCTCTTTCTATCCATCCATCCATCCATCCATCCCTGCATCTATCCATCCATCCATCCCTCTTTCTATCCATCCATCCAATCCATCCATCCATCCAATCCATCCATCCATCCCTCCATCTATTCATCCATCCATCCATCCATCCATTCATCATTGGGTCACAGTGCTAAAGCCTATCCCTTCAAATTGGTCAAATAATCATGATTTACATAATAATTACGTAATAATCGTGCAGGGCTAGCTGTGTGTGCTGTTGGTTTGTGTGAATAGAATAATGGGATGCCCTGGGATGAACTTTACGGGCGGTTACAGAGTTTAACACTAACATGCCCACAGCAAGTCCATCGCACACATGAGTCCGGGTCTTTCTCAGTCCATGAAGAGGGGCATTCATCTTCACTGGAGCGACCGCACATCTTTCTGTCAGATCAAACAAATCGCCCAGAGAGAAGTTATGTAACCGTTGAGGAGATTGAGAGATCGGTGCCGTCACAAGGTATGATGAGGTCACTGACATGATTCACATAAAGCTGAAGAGTCTATTTCACTTTCTCTTATGTGAGATTAATATGCAGACACAACTATCTTAGAACAGCTCGTTCTGAAACAGTGCTTATGATTTATTGAGATTGTAAAAAAAACACTGGGTGGATTTTTATCATTCTAGGTTTTGCTCACACACACTGCCAATGTCACGTTTGTACTGAGGGACGAAGACACAAAGATAGAGTGACAATGTTTATTTAAACAGGCATTAGCAACTTCATAATACTTGAAGGCTCGTGATGTCACCGGGAATTCCAAAATCCCAGAGGATCCGTGAACAGCAGTGATACAGAGAAATCTTGACTGGATCAACTGGATCTTACTGAAAGACACTTGAACAGTCGAAGATCAGTGCAGGTGAAACCCAGGGAGGTGATCGTGAATGTCAGGAAACCCACTTCATGGACGCTACAGAGGAGATATAAACAGGACATTAGAATCTTGTGTAAACCACTTGAAGTCAGGCAATAGTTGGAACCAGGCAACGAAAACAAGGAACCAGTGAGTCACAGGTAACGGAAAGACGAGACCGGACACTGAGTGAGAGGAGACTGAAGCTTATGAATGGTGTGTATCAAGGTGAGTAATGATGAAGAGCAGGTGTGAGTGATTAGAATTCCAGCGATGATGAGCGAGACCAGGTGCGCTGAGTTGAGATTGATGGAGTGGTGTCATTGATGATTGAATCCGTGACAGCCAACACACATTTATGTTCAAACACCTTGTAAAAGTGAATTTTGCATAATAGGTGCCCTTTAAATAAATATTTATTTATTTATTTATTTATATTCATATTAAATCTAATTATTGAAATAATTTTAAATGTAGGGAGGTAAAAAAAAGCGTCTCCGTTTCCTGTTTCTTCAAGCGTTTCCCAAGTCTGATGTCATTTCCCCGAGGATCAGCCGGCAGCTGTGCATGATGTCATCGCCGGATCTGCAGATGCTGTTCCCGGCAAAACAGCAGACGTTACGGCATCTAATGCAAACGGCCACTGAAAAACAAACAAACAAACAAACAATCCAAGAACAAACAATCCAAGAACAAAATTCACTCAAACATGGGAAGTTGTTGTTACGAATAATTATGAATGAATTAACTGAATTAACTGTTTCTTCATACTCACTAAAACTGAAAACAAAGACTAATGGACGCTCTGTCTTCGAGAGCAATGTCTGGTCTTAAGAATGCATTGGCTATTGATCAAACCTGGCTTCCTGAAGACTATCCCAGCTGTTTCTGCTTAGAAATGGAAAATGGAAATGGAAAGCAGTGATTGGGGTGATCACACTCACTGGCTATTAGATGAGGTTAGTGTGTGTGTGTGTGTGTAGGTGTGTTCGACATCGGCTGCGGCTGGATGTAACCGATCGGCGAGAGTAGCCGCGTGCAGGCGGGGAGGAGCTGCAAACGGAGACGTGAAGTCGGACACTATCTGGTTCCCGTAGTGACAGCTCACGTGGTGTTTGTATACTTTACCACAGCTGAAGTGAAATAAATGCAATATTTGCAAAATACACAGAAGTTTCAGAGACATTTCCATTCAATATTTTATCCCTGCTCCTCTGAGTGAGGTCATGTGATCACTGAAGCCCCGCCCCTCGGGACTGGGATGCGGCTCCTCTGAGTGAGGTCATGTGATCACTGAAGCCCCGCCCCTCGGGACTGGGATGCGGCTCCTCTGAGTGAGGTCATGTGATCACTGAAGCCCCGCCCCTCGGGACTGGGATGCGGCTCCTCTGAGTGAGGTCATGTGATCACTGAAGCCCCGCCCCTCGGGACTGGGATGCGGGAACACACCCAGTGCTGCAGATGTGAAATGAGAAGTGATCATTCATATATTTCAAATACTGTACTTTCCCACGATATGTGGTGCATTGTGAAAAATGGGGGAAAAAGGGAAACCTGTTGTTATCTTGCAAAACCCTTCTACAATTCAGTGTTATTTAAATTTTTTTAAATAGTTTGAATTGCCTTTTTATTTTTTATTTTTTCATGTTAAATTTAGTTTAATTTTGTGCTTTTGTCATTTTATTATTATTGTTATTTTTAGGTTTAATTTATATTGTTATTTATTTTAGTTTTTATATATTTCCAGTCAATAATTTTAGTGCTTCAACTTATCACTATTTTAGGTTATTGTCAAGGCAACATTTATTTTTCAACTAATATTTACAATTTATTTTATTTCAGATTTATTTCAATTAACAGAACTGTTTTAATAGTTTTAGTTTTAGTAAACAATAATAACCCTGCTACAACATTTATAATTTGTATGCCAAAGTTTGGCTTCAAAGGTTATATAACAGTTAAACATTAGTTAATGCAATAGCTAAAATTAAATAACAATTAACCCTACTTTTAAAGCATTTAGTAATTTTGGTTCATTTAAATTTACATATACAATACATTTTCAACATTTTAAGTGTATAAATAAATGTATTATGAACTAACTCATTAGGTACACATTAAATTCAGTGAGTCAGTTATCATAACCTGTCCTTTTGCACTTAATTAAGTGCACTTTTGTGTATAAATGTCTGAACTCTTGGTGATCTGAAGAGGTTGATATCAGTATAGTTTATTTGCCACATTGGAAACGAAAGATCAAGTTGAGCATATTGCATTGTGGGATACAGTATTTCAATCAGTGTGGTCTGGTTGCACATTTTAGGAAATCTGGGTATTCTTTGCATAGATAAAATTCAAATATAATGCACAGTATGCAGTAGAAATAGTATTATGCCAAAATGCTATCATGCTAATAGTCATTGGCTAGTATGCCATTCGAATTAGAGCCTAGCAATCTAGCTTTTGCATATACCGTTTCTTTAAGGTTGGAGGAAGAGAACTGAACATCAAAACAGGATTTTTCCTTAGTCATAGTGAGCAGTGACTCAGCATGATTCTCATAAACCCCCTTAATCCTGAACAAGTAGATACAGAAAGATTTATTGTCTTTCTAACAGCCTCTCCTTCAGCATTTCGTAGTTTATAGTTTGATAAAATGAGGATTTTAGCTTTTAAAGTTGGCATGGAAGTTTCACTGGTCTTCTCTATTGTGTCGAATATCCGAGTGAAATGAACTAGAATGAATGTGGGCGGGGCTTGATGTTGTCCGTCGGGAATTGATTGGATGGTTGTGGTTTGCTATTGGCTGATGTACATAAGAGGAACTTATTCTGATTCAAGATTACCAGGAAAGATTGCACAGATAAATCATTTATAATAAATACTGCAATATTCCATAAAGAATATGAATAGTAATTAATAGTGCTCCTTTTACCCGTGACAGTAATGCACAGTAGTTCTTCCACCTCATCAGTATCGTCACATCCGATCCCTCCAGACGGCTTAAATTAAACATCTGAGCCTAATGGCTGAGGCGCTCATCAATACACATCACAGTCATGTGACCCAAACTCTTCTGGTCTCTCTACATTATCACACCATTATCTTGTAGATCAGGGCTGAGAGAGGGTTTGGTGCAGCTCATCCTCCAGCTAATGGATCTCGCCAGCTTTAACTCTCTTGCTTTCCGCTCGAGAGACTTTTAACCTGATAAAGATAAAGCTCTTATAATGCCATGTTAATGTAGACACGGGCGGCTGGGTCAAGGGTTTGCTGGTTAGCTTGGTGATGTTACTCCTGCTGGTATATGGTCCACACCATCTGGACTCCTCTTTCCACATTAAGGGTTTTGCACCGGGTAGTTATAGGAACTTAGTTGTAGGTAGGAGTGTCAAAATTAATCGTTTCTACGATGCATGTCTGACTGCTTTCCAGTAAGATGAGCTCCAACATCACCCGAATCCACAGCCAAAAACAAATCATCCACCCGCCCCAATAATGCTCTCTGATTTAAGTATCCGCACCCGATGGTCAATTTACAATTATTCTGTGTTGTTACGTGTGATTATAAATGTATGATCGTCTTCAACAGCGGACTCGGTGACGGTTGATGCGTATCTCCAGGGTAACATTATACACTGATGAATGAGCACTGCTTTTAAATGAACATTTCTTTAAAACAAAATTGATTTCACAGAATTTCATTTTATTAATGGCATAAACAGGTTTTACTCCCTTGAAACTTAAACTTGAATGTCACTGTTTCTGAACACACGCGCGCACACATCACTTTTGAAGTAAAATTGAAAATCGAGTATGCATTGCGATATCGAATTGAACTGAATCGGTGACATGATAATCGCAATCGAACCGAACCGTGAGACCAGTGTAGGTTCACACCCCTAGTTGTAGGATCGAGCCTCCAGGATGGCTCCCCGAGAACTAATGGTTCCCTTATGAACGTTTTCCTGGTTGTGTTCGCACCGCTAGTATGAACTCTGAAGTGACGTGAGACACACTTGTTGTTGTGACTTTTATTTTGACGGCGCTGATAACGCCAGTGCTCACATTCTCCTGCTCATTAGTTTACGATCTGTCTAACAGTCCTGTCTAGTACGTTATTAGATAGCACTGTTATACATAGAAAGTAGACAGTAATGAAAAGTTATTAGCGTACATGCCGTGTGGTTGATGTCCATTGTTGCTGAGCAGAAATACATGATCATATTTGGCTTGGTCCATTTAGAGTTGCGTTGGATTTTCTCCTCATCATAAAGGTTAAAGGAACATGGCAGGAACACGCCTATTTTTTTGAAATAGGGTTATTCACCGTCTCTCCTACATTTAGATCGGTGGGCAAATGCATTTTTGTCTCAGTGCATGCATTGTCTTAGTCTGGCAGCTCCGCTGCTAGCTTAGCTTAGCATAATGAATGGAATCCTTTGTTGCCGGATAGCATGTCACGAGTTAAAGTGATAAAAAAACAAAAACGAATTACTTCTTGTAGCCTGCGTATTCACAACGAGTACAAATAGCAATGCAGATTAAGACTAGATGATTTCCTAGGCAAATTTTTCAAGGAAAAAACATTTAAATATCTAATTTTTGTGATCAAAGATGAGTTTTAAGGGATACAATTATTGAATACTGGGGGACTTAAAGGTTAGTTACTTGTAATTATGCTATATTAATATAGTAAGTTACATGTAGTAACATGTAACTACGTCACCTTAAAATAAAGTGTTACTAACATTATGAGAATGTTACTTCGAATGTTCTCGGATCATTCTGAAACAAGTAACATTTAAACATTTTAGTTTTACAAATAAACATTCCATGGACAACGTATATTAATAATGTTTTTTGCTAAAATTTTGAGGACATTATTAAAGACCAGATAACTTCTATTAACGTAACTGGAAAAAGTTTTGCACATAACGTTGAGAAAACCAATGAGAACATCACCTGGTTTATTTAAATGAACATTGCAGTGAAATGCATCGGGTTGCTTGAGCCGTGAAGGATATTATGGGATGTGAAATCCTGTAGAAGTGGCAGAGATTGTGTAGCGCAGGAGTTTCAGTTCTTTAGGCTGTTTGTTTGGCCAGTATGAAGGCGTTTATGCCTCATGAATGTGTCTGACCTTGCCTTCTGGTTTTCTCACTGCTGAGGAATGAGGAGAACGTCAATTGCTGGTTATCTTGCATGGCCTTGTGTGTTTATTTCTTACGTTTGTAAAGACTTAAAACCTCGTGGCATGGTCAAGTTTATTTCTTTGAAAGGCAGATGTGCAGCATTCACTAGTTATTTCCAACAATGCAGTCATGAAGGCATTTGATGGCCAGATTGTCAGCGTCCCTGTCATTTGTTTTGCAGTTTTTCAGTTGTAAACAAACATTTTCAAGTGTGTTGTAATTCTAGTATTTGTTCTGTACTACACCTTTATTATCATTTACTGGGTTTTACATACTGTCTCTGCAAACCTTTGCTAAACTGCATTTATACGCATGCAATGCAGACATTTATGAGTCTTGAACGATTTTTCACCCAAAAAGGAAAATTGGCATCAATTAATTACTCACCCTCATGTAGTTCAAAATTCATACGTTCAAAGTTCATCTTCGAAACACAAATGAAGATATTTTTAATATTTTCTCATTGTACATCCATTGAAAGTCCAATCAACCTAAAAGTTCAAGCTTTAAAAGAAACCGATATGAGAGAATGATCTAAAATGCATGTTTGAGCTGTTTTAACTGAAGGCATATCTTAAAATATGTCAATGTCATTTTCTTTGTCTCAAGATTCACACAATCAGTGTTTTTTTCTAAGGCTCGTTTATAAAAGCTTCTTAAATGTCCTTATTGAACTAGAACCTAATCCTGACTTAATTTAAGCCCTGTCTGTGAAACCAGGCCGAAGAGTTTTAATTTACTCGCATATAAACACGGACATGGAACACATTAATGTGCTCAACGAAAGCTTCAGTTTACCCCCGTCTCAAAAGTTGTGGATTTCCATACTTGTTTCCTAGTTGGACGTCTGACTTTTTTTAAGATTCACTTCTCCAAAATCGTAAGCTTGAAATTTAAGCTATGTATTGTGGAATGAGTCAAAATCTGGAACAACACTTTTAGAAAGTGATTTTTCACTATTATTTACAACAGGATCTGCATTTTCATGGGTTTAAATAAAATATTGTTGTCATAAGATACAATAAAAAAACTTTTGTGCATCAAAATGACTTCTTTCCTGGTAAAAAATTTATTTAGATTTTTAAGTCAACGAATTTGCAAAAGCTGAATGTAACATTTTTGACTAGCTAAACACAGTCTAAACCAGTCTCTGACTAATGCAATTTATTTAAGCCACAAAATAAACTTCTGTAAAATATGTATAATAAACTATGCATAAAGCATTTACCCAAAAATCATGTACGTCAAAAACTTAGGTTGGCAGTCATAAACAAAAAAAAAACATTTGCCAATAAAAGATGAGAAATATTTGACTTGTTTCGTTACGTTTAATTGCTCGTCAGCAGATTTTGACTCTAATCCTCGGAAAGGTGTAACACATCAGCCAGTAATTACGAGTAAACGGAAACATGGGTTTGGTGTGGGAACTCTTACTGGTTGTCAGTTCTGGGTGAATGATTACTGGACCCGGGTGAGAGCAGCAAGTGAACGCTGAGATCCTGAGATCCTGGTGTCTGTGGGTCCCTGAACCCTGGGTTACTTCAGATGGATGTCCCTGCATTAGTGTTGAGCAAGTTGCTCTGAATAAGCTGTGAGTGCAACACTTGCTAAATGTCCAGAGACAGGCTGTTGCATGTAGAGAGTGTGTAGAGGTCATGGTTATTATTAGTCACGGTTTGGGGGAAAATCGAATGGCAATTTTTCTGAAAGAATTGCAAGATAAAATGCAATTTACACTCACACACTCATGCATGCACACACACACACACACACACACACACACACACACACACACACACACACACACACACACACACACACACACACACACACACACACACACACACACACACCACACACACCACACACACACACAAGCACGCACGCACACACACACACACACACGCACACCACACACACACACACACAAGCACGCACGCACGCACGCACACACGCGCATGCACGTACACACCACTCGCACACGAACGCACGCACAGCAACACACAACACACACACACAGCACAATGCACACCACACACACACACACACACACACACACACACACACACACACACACACACGCACACACCAACCTACACACACACACAAACGCACACACACACACACACACAAGCACGCACGCACACACACACAACACGCAAGCACACATGCAACACGCACGTACACACACACACACACTCGCACACACACACACACACACACACACACGCACAGCACCACCACACACACACACACACACACACACACACACCACCACACACACCACGCACACACGCGCACGCACACACACACACACACACACACACACACCACACACAACACACACACGCACACGCACGCATGCACACACACACACACACACACACACACACACACACACACACACACACACACACACACACACACACACACACACACACACACACACACACACACACCACACACACACACACACACACACACATTTTATCAATTCATATTTAATTATGTATCATTATGGCTGTGAAATGATAATAATATTTCAGTGTCGCGCTTCACTCTGAAACACAGTGTATGTATATATTTATTTACTTAAATTGCAGCTTTTGAAATTTGACAATTGCATTAAAGCCATATCGTATTTTTTTATAATCCGCAACAACCCCTCCTGATCATCTGTAATGACACTAAATGTGCACAAACCTGTATATTATGTGAGCTTTGATCATCAGATTTCCAGATATTTCACGACGCCCATAATGAGCCCGGATGATTATTGGCACAGGTGCCGTACAGCCGGTCATGACAGGAGATCTGTGTTGTGTTGTTGGCACTGCTGGACTGCATGCAAAGTCCTTCGCACGCTGACGAGGAAAGAACACTGTGCTTAATGAGGCGGAAACCTTCAGGTTACATATTAAACCCCAAGAAGCTGAAGAACAAGAGACAAACAAGAACACGAAACAGAATATATGCTAAAAATTTAATGGGTTTGTTTTCAGGGCTTTTAACACACACACACACGCACCACACACACACACACACACACACACACACACACACACACACACACACACACACACACACACACACACACACACACACACACACACACACACACACACACACACACACACACACACACACACACACACACACACACACACACACATAACAATGTCAACAACATACAACAAAATGATTAAAACGTTAACTTAAATTAAAATATAAAAAAACTAAATAAAAACTATAATAGTATCTCATGATATTATATTAAATATTTTATGCTTGAATCTGAAACCTAAACATGTCTGGGTTCACCCTAAATAGACATTATATTCAAATTTACTTTGCATAAAGAAATAAATCTAAAATTACCTTTTTTTGCATTGTAGTCTTATTTTTAAAATAATTAGATCTTTTTTCATGATCGCCACTGAAAGTAAAAGAAATCAAGATGAAGAAAAAAACCTGAAATGTCTAAACGCTATAAAAGTGCTTAATTGCTATAAAAGTGATGTTTATCTAAATAGTTTTCATTTTCTTCATGCAAAATATGTAATTTAGATTTTGCTGGATAGTGGACTATAAAAGACTTGAGCTGTTTTTCTTCTTGTAAGAGGGTTTGTCCTGTTGTAATGTGATTCGTCTGTTTTCTGTGCTACTGTTATCATTAGGGTTGCCACCTTCAGCGGGGCAAAATAAGGGACACCCATACACAAGATATAAATATATAAATACATAATTTAATGAAATCAATAAAAATGTGTCAAGGGCATGGAACTGATTATTTCAACATGACAACTTGACAGCTCAACAACAAACCACGAGAAAACATGATCAAGTATGTGAGCTTGCAACAGAACACATTCTATATTATTATTTTACATTTTATTATTTTATTTATTAAAAAAAACTCTTCAGTATATGTTAGGGATTACTGAACTAGTAATCATGTTTTTGACAATTCTGCATGGATGGGATATTTTTATTTTTATTATATACTACTTAAAATGATTTTGAATTTGATTTTGAAATTATAATGTAGCACTTTTTAACCTTTTTTTAATTGCCATAAATTGTGTATTACAGGTAGGATCATAATTTAGTATGCATATATATATATATATATATATATATATATATATATATAATATTGTCTGTCACGGCATTCTGCTTTAAGTCGCATGTTCTCTAGACTCGTCAGTATGGAAACAAAGACGCTAACATGCAATCACGCGCAAATAGACCCGCCCTCCTCTGACTCTGATTGGCCCTGAACCTGATGGTATTAAACAAACCAATCAAACCAACAATGGCAGCGAGTATTACCCAATCAAGGGTAGAATAGGACTAGTCTTCACAGAATGCGGGCGGAATGATTTGCATGGGATGATGCGTTTAAGACAACTCGGAAATACGGGACAAACCGCGTCCAGTATTGATTCAAAACGGGACGCGATGTTTATTTCACAAATACGGGACGATTCCGTATTCTAAGGGACGGGTGGCGACCCTAGTTATCATATATCAACATGCTTTACAACTTATTCTTTTCCTTTGAAAGAAAAGGTCAAATGGTGGTCAAGTTATATTTACATTTTTTTTTCTAGGATTACTTCACTTTTCAAGGCACACATGCTGTGTCCTGATGCTGTCGACTGTTTTACTGGATATTGTAACTTGTATACCCAAGGTTTTGTTCTGGCCAGATATCATATCATGCGATAAGCATCAGATTTGATGTGGGATGCGTGTCAGGCATTTCAAACATATCTGTGATCATCTCTTTATCAGAGAAGCCTGTCATTTCTGCAACACTAGCGGCACCACATGCTTTTGGAAGACATTTAAAAAAATACAAAAGAAACCTTCAAACAATTCAAATCAGCTATTCACACACACACACACACACACACACACACACACACACACCACACACACCACACACACCACACACACACACACACACACACACACACACACACACTGCCTCTCTCACACTACCTCTCTCTCTCTCACACACACACACACACACACACACACACACACACACACACACACACACACACACACACACACACACACACACACACACACACACACACACACACTCCCTCTCTCTCACACACACACACACACACACACACACACACACACACACACACACACACACACACACACACACACACACACACACACACACACACTCCCTCTCTCACACACACTCCCTCTCACACACTCCCTCTCTCTCTCACACACACACACACACACACACACACACACACACACACACACACACACACACACACACACACACACACACACACACACACACGCCTCTGTGATTTATGAACCGTAATGTGTTTATAAGTGATATATGGTATTGCAATAAAACAGCTTTAGTCACTGTGATTGTTACGTGTCATCAGGCGCGGGCTTGTTTACTTTCGCACAGACTTTGAGTTGAGAATTATAAAATAAACTGTGAAGAGTCATGCACTAATGAAGCGCTGAGCTGTAAAATGAGCTATTTATGAGTGTCAGTGACCTTTATCTCCAATTTAGCCTAGCGATTATCTCCTGAGGTATTCACAGTAAGTGTATCTCAGATTTATGGAGAGTTGACTCATTACAGTATGTGGAAGAATGCTGGGATTGGAGGGCAAGAAAACACATATTTTGGTCGTCCTGAAGGGGGCGCCGTGCACCTATTACAGTTTTTTACAATCACTTTGCTACTATTTTCAGAACCTTGATGTCATTTTTCAAAACTCTAGACACAAAACTCAAAACGGTTATCACTTGTAACACATACTGTCTAATGTTCAAAACATTGCATTGTGCATTCACATCTTTAAAGAAATCTTGCACTTGCACAATCATTGGTTCAAAAAACAAATTTACTGTGAAATACCATTGAAACATAACTATAGATCACCCACACACAAGCAACCCATAGTTTCACTGTGTCATTGTTCGTACAATCATTAAATATTGTAGATCAAAATAGGTGATACAGGTTTCTTTATGGTTCTACATGTACAGTAAATACATTTCTGTAAAAGCACTGCAGTAGAAGAGAGAATACAGACACAGAGGAATCATTGAACAAAGTTTGTAATATATTGATGCAAACACTACAATCACAACATAGGTTTATTGGAATCAAAGCAAAAATATAAAATATTATAGGCTACATCCATGGATATTGTAGTCTAATTCTTACTGTAAACCTATTATTCATCTCTTAAAACCTATTATTTTAAGGAAGCATTTGGGTGAAAGGTGATTACAGTGGTTGTATTTTATGGGCTTACTATGTCTTGATACTTATTTTTTACATTGTTTTAGGGTTGTAAACTGTTTGAAATACTTTTTGTATTGTGTTTATCATGCCTTTTTATTTTATTTTTTTAAATTTCACTTATGTAAAGCGCTCTGAGAATTGACTTTTAAAAGCGCTATACAAAATAAAGTTATTATTATTATTAATTGGTTCATGCTCCACGCTAATTGGTGACAATGAATCTCGCTATCTTGAAACTTTCATGATTTACTGTAAACATGGAAGATTGTTTGTCTGTTTCTATATGCATTAAGAGTAATGCAACAGTTACTTATCATTTTGAGCAGTTGTATCAGTTGATAGTTAGATCATTGTAAGGAAATGAATAGACACTCATTTGAAATGTAATGTGTAAATTGCTTTTTGAAATAGTAGTACTTTGATGTTAAGTTGTGTCATATTGAACAGGTATTTTTGTTGAATGAACAAATGATCTATGTTTATGTGTGTTGTATCCAAACAATTGAGAAAAAGGTTAGAGTTTTGAAAAATGTGCATTTTGATCATTGGTTGTGAGTTTTGTGTCTAGAGTTGTGAAAAATGACATCAAGGTTCTGAAAATAGTAACAAAGTGATTGTAAAAAACTGTAGTGCCATCACTCCCTCTTCTTCAAGAAAGCTTCTGCCTCAAGACTGTTTTTATTTAAATGCAAGACCCATGAACATGCATTTGAGTAATTTCAGACCTCAATAAGAATATACTGTAAGTGTAATGTTTCTTGTGTAAAGTTGATGTTTTTTTGTTAAAAGTCAAGTCACCTTTATTTATAAAGCGCTTTTTACAAAACAAATTGTTTCAAAGCAGCTTTACAGAGATAAAAGGAAAATAATGTTGTAATAGTATTGTTAAATTCAAAATTAAATGCTTATATATTCTAAATTAAAGGAACGCTGACTTTTTGTGACTTTAGCTTATTCACCGTATCCCCCAGAGTTAGATAAGTCCACACATACCCTTTTCATCTCCGTGCGTCCCGTAACTCTCTCTCTGACGCACCCACCGCTAGCCTAGCTTAGCACAAAGACTGGAAGTAAATGGCTCCAGCTAGCATACTGCTCCCAATAAGTGACAAAATAACGCCAAAATTTGTTGTGAGTGAACATTTAAAGTGATTTGCTCGCAGCAAGCGCCTGAGAAGCCCCTGGTGAGGAACAGAGAGTTCACTCGTAGTGTTGCGCTAATCACTCCGCCCAAGCAGCGCTTCGCCTTCTGAGAATATAGTTCCCAGTATGTATACGGTTAAAAGATGCCTGTCTCTCATATGACCTTGTTATTTGTACACACTGTGACTATACAAATCACAACATGTAAATAGGAAAATGTTTGCGTTATTTTGTCACTTATTGGGAGCAGTATGCTAGCTGGAACCATTTACTTCCAGTCTTTGTGCTAAGCTAGGCTAGCGGTGGGTGCGTCAGACAGAGTTACGGGACGCACAGAGATGAAAAGGGTATGTATGGACTTATCTAACTCTGGGGGATACGGTGAATAAGCTAAAGTCACAAAAAGTCGGCGTGTTCTTATAACTTTATGGACGCTGGGATAATACAAACACTTGTACTGATGATCATCTGTAGTGCTTCCATGTTTTAAAGAGCATTACGTCTAGACATATCCTCATAGATGAGACCATAACTCGTCCTGATGACTTTAAATACATTCATGAGGTGTAATGTTGTTTTGATGACCTTGATTTTCCGCAGCACTAATTAAGTTTCAGCTCACATTGACTGATTGCAATGAGATACTGTAAACTGGATTGAATTATGGTATGAATGAATACAAAAAGTATGAATTATGGAACCCTGAATATTTTAAACTGGCTTTGTCCATAGGTACTATAGTTTTGCCAATGTTATTGTTCATTCAGGAGGACGGTGCTTTCAGATATCTCACAAAATAATAAAAATATGTGTTAAGAAAGAGTCAGAAGTAAATTTGGGGATCTTTTCTGGAGCATTTACCTTCTCTTATTGCAAATTAATTGAAATTACATTCCCTACATTTTATATATTATATTAATGATTAGTACAGCCAAATAAGTGAGGTCTGAATTGCGTGTTGTTGTGTTTTTTGTTTTGTTTTTCGGAGGAGGGGGGGGGCTGGGTCGTTATGTAGACTGATTTTGTAGAAGAAAAATGACAATTGTAATGTTATGTATATATGTTTTGTTTCATGTATCATAACTGAAAATATAACTATATAAAAAGAAAGAGTCAGAAGTCAAGAACTTGTAGTGCTAGGATAGTGTGCTGTTACAAACAACTTGTAGAAGGTTTGCAGAAATAAAACTTGCAAAAGCCCCAAATAACTGGTTATTATTTTTTAGTATATTGACAGTATATTTTTTAGTATATAGTATATAAACATTGACACATTTTGAATTCTTAAGCAATATGACTAAATACAAACGGCAAAGTTTAGGAATCACAAGGAGAAGTAAATGTCCTTCATTATTGTTGTGTGTGCAGGAGCAAATCCCAAAATTGCGATGTTTGACAAAGTGATGATATTATAACTATTGCAATGGTTTCATGGCTTTAACCGAGAACACAGAGACCAACAGCGCTTTATGTTAGATGTTTCTGACGAAAGACTGGAAACCTGTTATTGTCCGGTATTTTTTAGTCCGGTCTTTATGCCTTCATTGAAAAGGACAGAAGAGAACCGACAGAAAGATATTTTGAAAAATGTCTCTATGTTGTTTTTGTCCATACAATGAAAGTCAATGTATTTCAGTGTTATTTTGGACCCCATTTACTTTCTTTTAATGGACAAAACCAGTTGAAACTTCCTTCAAAATATTTTCTTTTATGTGTGATTTGTATATGTACATTTCTGAAATACATAACTTATACAGTCACCTCTGATAACAGATCACTCTAAATTCAATTGTAATGTGGACTCAAGCATTTTATAAAACTGCTTTGAAACGATGTGTAATGTGAAAAAAAGTGCATTTAATTTAATTAAATGCAGATGAAAGAAAGTCATACAGGTTTGTAAATTATGCCACTGGCATTGAAATACAGTTTGATTGTCATTCCCATAAATAACTGAAGTCTGTGTACAAAAACAAGGTTACACTAGCTATGTTTCCATCCACACGTTTTTATCCGCATTAAGTGATATCGAATGAAAAATGCCTTATGGAAACAGTAAAATTTGATTGAATTTCATGAATATCGACTCAAATGAGATGCGTTCGGTCTCATGGGATTTTATCTTGATGGATATACGGCTTATGCGATAAACGCTGATGGAAACGTTATTGGCGCGATCCATTTTGTCTAGCAAAACTTTGTTCGCAAATGTTTGCTTGAATGTTGTGCAAAAATGAATGGAAACACCTTAAAATGTCTCAAATCAATTCGTTATACCAATTTGATCGCAAAACCACATGTGACGTCATTACACACAGGTTTTTATTCGCTTTAAAGCCGTTGGATGGAAACACACTTTCACCAGCTGTATTCGCATGAGTTTTTTTTTTACTGAACTTCAGATAATTCCATTGACAAGTGGATGGAAACTTGGCTACTGTCATTCACTCATTATTTCCTTAAAGAAACAGTGAATTGTATGCAGACGAAAGAAAGTCATACAGGTTTTTAAAGGTGGGGTATGTCATTCTCTTTTTTTGTCCATTTTTTCAAAATCACTTGAAATCCTATTCCTAACCCACTTACTGGCTGTAAATTAGAAGCACTCAAATGAAAATTAAGCAATTTAATCATCTGTGGAACGGGCAGGACTCGAAAAAACTCCAGCCAATCATTTTCAAGACCGTCTAGAATCATTGGACAGAAAATCCGTCAATCAAACGGTTGTACCATGCACCCTCCCCCACACCCCCTCGTGCCCGTGTCCCGTTTGTGTGCATACTCAAAGCTCGTGACCCAGTCACAGGAAGTGCAAGTCGCCCCGGTACAGAGAGAGAGAGAGAGAGAGAGAGAGGGTGGAGTCAGGGCTAGAGAAGGTAGGACCTTATGAGTTGTGTATTTTCAAAATCTGCCGGCCATTTTGCAAATCACATACCCCACCTTTAAATGATGACATAAACCCTTTAATGCATTGAAATACAATTTGATTGTCATTCCCATAAATAACTAAAGTTTGTGTACAAAGACACGGTTACACACTGTGTAAAGGAATGGAATCGCTCATTATTTCCTTGAAGGGTCATGAAACCCCCTCTTTCAGCTCAAGTCTAGCTCACAATATTTTTGAAAAATGCAGCTTAAATGGGCGTGGATGGCTGTGAGAAGGGTGGGTGTGGTATCCAATCACTGTCATCACCAGTGTCCCATGCATATCGACTGTCACTAAAAATCAGTGGTAAAACGTGAGGAAATGCTAAATTTTTTTAATAGCTGGCAAAGTTAAAGTCTTATGAAATACACTGACACTTTATTATTGTCCTTTAAAAAGTAACTGAATGCCCTGCTACATAAAACATATTAATGTAGGCTACATGTATAATTATAATGTCATTATAAAATATATAGTTGTTTATATAGACACATATATTCATTTTCCGCTTAAAAAAACGTTCCGTGCATAGATCTACGCACCCCCTGAACACCCATAATAAAGAATGCTCTGTGGAGGTGGATGACTTCTCATTTTAGACAGGTCATCGGGACTTGGTACCGCATCACTCGCAAGACGCAACCTGCATTGGTCGTCAACAAGGCGAAGTCCACCATTCTCCAGTTCTCGAAGCTCTCTCGAGGAAAATGTTTGCGGCACACACTATAGTTTAGATGTGTCCGTGGTTGTCTAGCCCTGTCCTGGCAGAATCGCGGGGAAACATATTCAACACACTTGGACTTTTGCACAACAAAAACAAACACTTGCGTCCCATGATTGCCTCTCTCATCTACTACGCGATCTCACATGTCTGTCATTGGAAAGATCCACGTGGTGTCATGAATAATTAAGAGACAGTGTCTTCTCACAGGATATGCAAACTCAGTCTCATTAATAATTATGAGACACCGATGAGTCATCAAGCACTCACAGTGCACGGCTACGTCACACGATGGAGATTTTAAACCCGTAAGATGGAAAAAGCGGAAAAAAACTCAAATTTAACCATTTTAACCCTACTATTAAATCTAACAGATGCTTCATACAGCATTGTCTTCAATGGTGTTCAACACACATACCTCTGTTAAAATCTCAGAAAATTTGGTTTGGGGTTTCATGACCCTTTAAAGAAATAGACTCGTTCTTTGCTGTCAGTGAATCAGTTGCTCAGCACAATCATCATGTCCTCAGAGGCGCAGCTTTAGTAAACCTCACTGCATGAGCCGTCCTTACGTAAACATTCACCATGAAGCAGAGTGTGTGCTGGAAAACCTGACGGGACTCGTTCTAGACGGCGGTGAAGGAGTATCTGCAGGGAGACGAGTCCCGGCTCACACACACTCTCGTCTCTGTGGAACACTGCGGGGGAGACGAGTCCCGGCTCACACACACTCTCGTCTCTGTGGAACACTGCGGGGGAGACGAGTCCCGGCTCACACACACTCTCGTCTCTGTGGAACACTGCGGGAGAGACGAGTCCCGGCTCACACACACTCGTGTCTCTGAGGAACACTGCGAGAGAGACGGGTCCCGACTCACACACACTCTCGTCTCTGTGGAACACTGCGGGAGAGACGAGTCCCGGCTCACACACACTCTCGTCTCTGTGGAACACTGCGGGGGAGACGAGTCCCGACTCACACACACTCTCGTCTGTAGACATGCACAGCGTTCTGCTGGAGCCGGGGACGATGAGGAGGGACGCTCTGCTGGTGAAGCTCATGTGCTGCATGGGTCAGTGCTTTCCTCATGGCTTTGCTGAAGCCGGCAGGTTTTAGCTTGATTTCTTCCCGGATCTGCAGATCTCTGTCAGCGCTGAAGGGTTCAAAGTGCAGGGAGACGTCGCATTGCTGTCAGGTTGAGTCGACTGGTGTGACACGGACAGATTCATGCTTTGCTTTCTGGTGATTAGAGGTGTGGCTGTTGCTCATACTGGGGATTAAAGATTAGAAGAAACCCTAAGCGATTGACAAGTATGGCTGTGTCATGTGTGTTGAGGTTAATTAGTGGATATTAGAGACTATAATTCAGTGGGATTGATTGATGTTGGATATGTATTGGCTGATATTGTGTGCTTGATTGTGCTTGCTCTTTTCCTTAATGATTACATTTTGATTGCCAAAAAATTATTTAATGCAGAGCTGCAAGATTAATCGTTAAAAGATGGCTCTCGATTTAAATCTTATTCCTAAATGACAACGATTTGCTTGTGTCTATTAAACCTTTGAGAGAGAGCAGTTGTCATGTACAGTAGGCTATAAAACAGTTTATTAAAAGTTTATTTCATTCATTTACATACAACTTTAATAAATAAAATGTAAATATTAGATGAAAAACTTAAACTTAAAAAAACAAATGAAAATTAGAAATAAAAATAAATGAAAGAATCTTAAAAGAAAAAAAAAATAAAATCACAAAATCCATAACAAAATTACTATAATTGACAACAATTTTAATGATAAAAGTGAATGTAAATGTAAAAAAGTAAAATAAAAGCAAATTCAAAATGGTAGTTAATACTAATACCATAATAGTAAAACTAACACTAAAATATCACTGCACACAGTATAGCATTTATTGTGGCCCATATTTGGACATAAATTATGTTCTGATTGCTGTTATTGTGTCACATCATCACATTCAGCTTGTCAGGCGTTCTGGTCCTTTTTAAATGGATGTTGAATTGAAAAAATATCCTTTTAAACCTCACTGGCAGTGGACTCCAAATCCCAGATAACAGCTGTGAAATAAACATGACATGCGTCGCACCATTTTCAAATGTTTTTTGCATGATGATTGTGCTAATATCTGGAATCATGCTGCATGTTGAGGCGAGGTGTGCTGTTACTTACTCTAAGCCATCAGACTTTCCTCCTGATGAATGACAGAATTCAGACTATCCCACACACTTACATTAGCAGGAGAGAAGCATATCCAGAGAGCAGAATATCATGCTCAGCAAACACCCAGTGAAGAGTAAATGCATAGCAACACAAGTTTTCACAGGCAAACGCCACAGATTTCCCCCTAAAACATGTAGTTTTAGTGTTACTGTAGGTCAACCCTCTGATTTAACTGACAGATGTTGAAATAGTCTGGGTTTCTTCACGGTCTCTGTTAGAGAACAGGGCCTTTTCAAATATTAATGTGCAACACTTAACAACTGGTCAAGTAATGACAGGGCTCTCAAGTGTCACACATTGAGCATGACTAGGGTGACCAGACGTCCCGAAATCTAAGCTGTTGTCCCGAATCCCGAATCCGGCCCTAATTGTCCCGAAAATTACACTAAAGCAAAATCTTGAGTAGTTATTGTCTGATAAAATATTAAAAACTGTGCGTGGAGGTCGAGTCGGCCCCGCCGGCAGCTCATTGGCTGCAGCATCTTTTCTGTTTCGTATTTTGAAGTTCTACAAAGACGTAGGCGCGAATTTAGATATACATTGATAAGCAATTTTTCATTCATTCGTTTGGTTGAACTTGACATGGCTGGTGTACCGGAACCACAACACGCCGCGTTTTAGTGGCAGACTAAAGACTAATGACAGACTGTTGATCTTTGAAATAAATGTTTGGTTCATGTTTGAAATTCATTATCTTTTATTATAGGCTATTAGTCTAATATCATAGTAGGCTACATTTCGGTCTTTTGTCACGCACTCCCGGCACACATTGTATTTCTCTATTTATAATATATTTAATATGCTGCAGCGGCCAAAATGTCTCTGGCCACTCCGCTCTCACCGGCAGGAATCAAGCGCATCTCCCCTGGAGCTTTTATGGTGCGTGCAAGTCATCTCGTACCGATCACATTTACGAGTTGAGCGCACTTGAACGCCACCACAATATCGTAAATACGAGTGGGGAGCTCGGGATTTTCTTTAAGCCTTGATCTTTACGAGTTGTCACTGAGAAACATGGCGGAATACCACAATAAAGCTATTTAGCAGTGTTATTGCACAACTTTTCTATTTACAGAGAAGTAAAGCTAATTGCCTGCACAGAATATGATGGCATTATAATATAACAGTGTAATATGTTACGATAAATTTTGCAGTGGCTTATTAAATCAATTAAAAACATAAAAAGCAAAGAAACCCTTTCTAGAGCTAGAGTTTAAGAAACTTGCTCTATTTTAGTGTAATTAATTGTAATTAATTAAGTGTAAGAGAAAGTACACCGCCATCTTACTCCGATGAAAGTGACTTGAACGCACATGCCGTCATAAACACGACTTCCCACCTCGTAAGTACGAACTTCCCAGGATGACTTGAACGCACCATTAGTCAAGCCCGTCACTTATCAGCCAATCAAAAAAAGAAAGGGGCTACACAATAGCCAATCAGAAAATAGCACTATTGTATCTGGGTAAGATTTAACACAACAACCAATGAAAAAAGCATATCCTGGAATTCTTCAAAACTTGAGAGCCCTGTAATGATGATGATGATGATGATGGGTGATGATGACTATGTTTGATTCATCTGCATGATGTTAAGCACTTTTTAAGTTTGCATTGCTTTTTAAACGCCACATAATAGCAGAATGCTAGCGTGTTCCGGCCAACAACGGCCTAACCTGTAAGAAATCGAAAGGACATAAGTACTCGTTCATTCGACTTTTGGACTACAATCTATATTGAACTTGCAGAATCAACAATAAAATCTATGTTGATTCAACAACAAGCAGGAGAAAGAGACACATTTAGCCGTTTAGCTCCATAGACTCCCGTTCATTCTGCACTCGCCCGCGAGCGCCTCTAGTGGAGCTCTAATGAAACTGCAACCAAAAATGATACAATGGGGCTAATAGGAAGTGCCACGGCTCTCCGTTAGACGGGCTCTGAAGATGTGATGAATCCTGGAATGAATCATGTGATTCATGAATGGGAGGGGGGGGGGGGGGGTCACTCTTGCCTGTCTTCAAAACTTGAGAGCCCTGTAATGATGACGATGATGATGATGATGATGGGTGATGATGGCTATGCTTGATTCATCTACATGATGTTAAGCACTTTTTAAGTTTGCATTGCTTTTTAAATATTTCCATTATACTGCTGGTTTATTAAAAGACGAGTCTCTCAGCTAAGCTGTCTGTGATGATGCGGGTCTGTCTGTTGCCGTGGACACAAGAAAACAAAATACTGTAGTTAGGAGAGCTGTGTAATGCAAGAGTTGCTGGGATTCAGTCTTCTGTAATTAGCTTTCACATCCTGTCCAGAAATCTAGACTAGAAACATGACAGAAACCTCACATGTAGCGTTGCCAACTTCAGAAAATAAAAATACGGGACAATCCTGGTTCTTTACAGGAACATAAGAGACACTCAGTATATTTGTACTGTATTACACAGTATATGTCATTTCAGGGTCGTATGTGTTTAAAAGCTTCTCAGACATAAACACTTTTGTTTTGCTTAACCTATTTATGTACAATTTAATCCTAAAAAAGGGATTTTAAGGTCACACAAAAAAGTACACAAAAACCATAGTTCAAAATAATAGCATTTATCTGAAATAGAAAGCTTTTGTAACATTATACACTACATTTGAAATAAATTAAAGAAAGTAATAACCTACTTTTATTCAGAAAGGACACATTAAATATATCAAAAGAGACAGTAAAGACATTTATAATGTTACGAAAGCTTTTTTATTTCAGATGAATCTCCTTTGAACCTTCTATTCATCAAAGAATCCTGACTTTTTTTTTTAAACATTAATAATAATCAGAAATGTTTCTTGAGCAGCAAATCACATCCGCATATTATCAGGAAGATTGCATGTGTTCTTGCGTGGCTGGGTGGTTGTTGAACAATAATCACGTTGTTTGAATTCACCAAAACTGATTTTCCGAAATCTAAACCCGGCCGGACAGTGAAAGGGATTTGCCGTTAGCGCGAGTCCGGATCGGCAGAGGATTCTGTTCGTAAATTAAACAATGATCTGTCTCAAAAGAATAATTAATTGTTTGTTATTGTATGGTGTGATGTGCGTGAGCGTGGGCTGTGATTGGATGATGATGGTGTGGTGTTGCTGGTGTATCAGTCAGTGGTTAGATCAGCGTAATGGCACAAGGGACGTCCCAATAATCAAATAAGGACAAATAAATTAGACCCAATATACGGGACGTCCCGGCTAATACGGGACAGTTGGCAACCCTACTCACATGCCAGCTAACATTAGTATGTTTTTCATAAACCAGCATTAAAAGAGCGATATAAGTCCCTCATTCGTTCGTTCGTTCGTTCGTTCGTTTGTTTGTTCGTTCATTCATTCATTCATTCATTCATTCATTCATTCATTCATTCATTCATTCATTCATTCATTCATTCATTCATTCATTCAACATTAGTATTTTTTCCAGGTTATAGCTTTTGTAAATCTTAGCAGAATGGGTACATACTATTTTAATCTAATGGCGTTTTTATATTTTATACATTATATTTTCGGGTTAATACATTTACCTGTCTTCCTAATTTTAGTTCAAGTATGGTTTTCTTTTTGAAAATAATTTTATGTAGTGATGCACTGAAATCAATTTTGTACTAAAACACAAAAACTAAAATTAAAGTTTACATTTAGCTGAATGTTTAAATATATAGTTTTTAGCGTGCAGGATATAAACACAGGAAGTGGTAATGGGAGCAAAACCATTTCAAAATAAGAGTCTCAATAAAACATAAACACAAACTAGTATCATGCTAGCCTAGCATTTGTTGTATTGCTTTAATGATGATTTAAAATCAATAATAGTTTTACAATCATCTTTACTGTGATACAATTAAAGTATTCGTGCCATTGGTTGAGCCAGTATCGGGTGTAATAGACAACTGGATATGATGTCAATGCTACATTTATTCTGAAAGCAGTTCTAACATCAATCCCTCTTGTTTTTCAGATGAAAGAGACAGAGTCCAGAAAAAGACTTTCACAAAATGGATCAACCAGCACCTCTTTAAGGTACGTCTGTTTTTCTGGTTTTATGGCATTGGAGTTGTGTTGGGGAGAGCCGGGGCAGTTGAAACACTTTTCAGATAAACGTTGTTTTCTAAGATAAGGTTACAGATAGATTTTTTTCTTTTTGTGATCAACAACTCACATATGTGTTCTCTTAGTACCATGTGATATTCAGTACAAATATAGAATGATTTAAGGAAAAATTGACTTTGAACGGTAGTTGTGCTTTGTTTTCACGGGTGGGATGGATGAAACATGCAATATTCATCTAATGCTTGTTTTTATGAACAATACCTGACAAGTAACTTATGTACATATTTTTACAAACATATTTTGTAATTTATTTAAATTGAAAGGTTCATATTAACCATTTTTGTCCTGTCGCCCAATAGACAAGAGGCGATAATGAGCCTATGCGCATTTTGCGTAATCTCATAGGCTATTTTGATGAAGACAGACAAATCAGTTTACAATTCATTTTCTTACATTTCATTTTCTTACATTTCTTCCTTGAGTCATATTGAGTGTTTGCTATTTGAATAGCCTGTTATTATGAACATAACAAAATTATGAACACTTGTTTCAACCGTCCCGACAGCGCCTCCTGTCAGTTAAACCTGTTTTGCACTTAAACTAAAAAGCTCTGATATTACACACTTAAAGGAATAGTTCACCCCAAAATGTAAACTCTGTCAGTAATTACTCTCCCTCATGTTGTTCCAACCCCGTAAGACTTTCGTTCATCTTCGGAACACAAATGAAGATATTTGTGATTAAATCTGAGAGCTGGGTCACTCCTCCATAGGCTTCTATGGGATTGAAACTTGCCGGCCCAGAAAAGTTATTAAAGAAATCGTTAAAATAGTCCAAATGACTACAGTGGCTCAATCTTAAGTTTATCAAGCGACGAGAATACTTTTTGAGCGCAACAAACAAACAAAAATAACGACTTTATTCAAGTATTCATTTCTTCTCTGTCGGCCTCGAGATAGTTGACGTAGTGTAATTGCGTAACGCTTCTGGGTTGTATGTCACACGCAGGCTCACTATTGGCCGACGCTGGTCATGTGTGTGTGATGCATGTGACGTACAACCAGAAGTGCTCCGCTGTTACACTACGTGAAATCTCGAGGCCGACAGAACACATTTTTGGGTGAACTATCCCTTTAAGGCTGTGTTGGGTTACTAATACACCTGCCGTATTAAATACAACTTGTCAGTCAAAAAAGTACAGCACAAAATAATTGACTTACCGCACTCAAAAACAGTTTTCCGGCTCTAACTTTAAAACGACATGACGTAAAGAATAAATGTTTTCGCGGGTCTGGTCGGCATTGCGTGCTGTATGTGCTGACGAAAGTCGACGTACAGAGTGGTTTTCAAGGAAATCTCAATGTTTCATCCGTCCCGGCTCTCCCCTATCAGTCCATTACTGTGGTGACTGTTGGCTGAAGAAACAGAACAATATGTTGTGATCTGAATTATAGCAGCAAACAAACAATTATAAATGTACGAACAGTGAACTCTGCAAAGGAAGGTGTTAACATGTGCTTTAGTTCTGTTTGGGAGGAACCTGGAAACGCTTCATTCATTCCTCAGGTGTGTCAGAGTCTTCAGGGCATTTACAGGACAACTTTGACTTCAAAAAAGAGTCCCATAATACATGCTAGATCATATGATGTTTAATATCCGTGAAGCACATGCTGGCGTGCCTGAATATATCATGAAATGCAGAATATACCATTTCTTCTATAAAAAGAAGTCTTCTAGCTCATTTTATTTTGACTAACAGGTATAATATTACTCAAACCCGTTTTATTTTCAGTATTTTCCATATGAGGTTCAACTACCTTTTCAAGTCTCTGCAAAATGTTTTGTATTAATTCAGACTTCATTTCAGGCACTCATAGGCAACACACTTATCCAAGATGGCAAGTAACAGCATGTCCGGTGATTTTCAATTTTAGACACATCAGATAAATGACTTCATAAATAGCTTTGTTTTTATTAGTGTCATTATAATTACTGGCAATAAGGTAGCAAGATAATGCACCATAAAGAAAAAACAAGTAACAACATGTTGGATAATTTGATATGATAATTATTATAGTTCACTCTGTGGAAAGGTCTATATGACTTGAGTTAAGTGTTCAGAGAGAATTATTATATATTAGGGTTGTAATGGTACATATATTCGTCTCGTTTCGATTCATACAGTCATATGATGAATACAGTCAGTCACAGGCGATACACACTCCAGTCCAGAAGGGGGCGCGCGTGGTAATGCAACGCTGTTGCTAACCGCCACAACAGGAAAAAGAGCAGAAGAAGAAGATAGACATAATAAATACATAGACGGCCTATTGGCTGCTGGAGCGTCAGTCAATGGCGCCGCCATATTGCGGAGGGCAACTTTCCCATACCTCTCATTACGGGAATTGAGAGAAATGCCTGTTTCGTGCGCTGCGTGTGGGTTTTACAAATCACCACACAATTGAAAACAGGTCTCGGGGAATTACCTTTCACAAACAAGACTGAAACATTTTTCTGGTTGTATTTGGTCATTATATAAATAGTAGGATAGGAACGTACACCACGCACAAACCACTGAAATCGGTTGATAAATGTAAACGTTATTATTGTTTTTATCCAGGAAAACCGCAGCTCACCCATTTACTTGCATTTGTTCACAGTGCAGTCTTGCCCTCCGCAAAATGACGGACACGTTGACGCCAGCAAAGTTCCAAAGCGGCCAATAGGGCGTCTATGTATTTATTATGTCTATGTATAAATCAACCCACACAAGTTCAGATAGCACACAAGACCTTGGTATTAGCCCATATGCTGAGTTTCACTTCGTTTTTGTGATGTGCTCGATAGGGATGGGCTTCTTCAGAACCAGTGCCCAGTGAACCAATTCCTTGGTACCGTTAGCCTGACTGCTTAACGATTCCTCTTATCGGTTCCGCTCGTTGCAAATGTGTCATGACCAGGACCGGCGAGTAGTGTTGCACGGTGTATCGATACTTCAAAAGTATCGCGATACTCGGAAATTAAAAACGTCACGATACCTAAATTTATTAGTATCGATACTTTTTTCTCCTCACGCACGCAGCAAAAGAAGCTGCAGCTCTCATGTGACAAACACTACAGCGAATTTTTGTCCCGCCAAAGTCTTATTTGATCGGTGAGTAATGTAACTTAGATGCGCGTGTGACGGCGCATGTTTAACAAGAGAGAGAGAGAGAGAGAGAGAGAGAGAGAGAGAGAGAGAGAGAGAAGAGAGAGAGAGAGTGAGAGAGAGAGAGAGAGAGAGAGAGAGAGAGGAGAGAGAGAGAGAGAGAGAGAGAGAGAGAGACCTGCATGGTCGCGCGCGCACGCACTCTATCTGCGGAGCCAGGCGAAAGTAAACAAGGCTTCCGTCTCAAAACTAAGCGCTGTCTTGCTCTCTCCCACATATTAATCAAAATAAATCGACACGATGGTATGGTCTGAAAACTAAATTTTCATGTGGAGCATTCGGAGATTTGTTTTCCTGAATTACCGCTGGTGTGAATTGTGCTAAAATATGTTGCCTTAATTATCTTCTCTGAAAAGCGTTCCGCACATTCAGCTGATTTAAACCACACTTTAAATAAACGAAAATAAAACCTATCCAGTGATGATGTTTTCTGTGATGACACAAATCTTGTGGGATGTCCTAAACTGCGGGGATAATCACAACGCGCACACGTCCGATAATGACACGCCCAATTCGCGAACTAATGACTCATTTGAACCGATTCGTTTTAATGAATGGTTTAAACAACTGATCTGTCCAACACTGAACTCACGAGACATCTGAATCGGTTTATAACTAATTGGTAACACTTTACAATAAGGTTTCATTTATTACATAAATTACATAAAAATAAAGTTTGCTTACTCAAGTGTAAGCTTTAAAACAAATAAAACCACTTGTTAGCATGAGACTACTTTTTTCCACACACTGCTATCAGGAATCGATAAGAGAATCGTTAAAGAATCGGATCGATTAGCAGAATCTTCAGTGGCATGGATATTGATAAAATCTTATCAGTTCCTGTTAACTCTTATGTTGCTTATGATAACTGAGATAATGGTGCTAAATTTATTATTTTTTTTACCTTGAATGTCATTGCTCTAATTTATTTTTTATATTTTGTTCAAATGTTTAACATATCTGCTGTTCATATGTTCATTTATTAGTGTGGTGTATGATTAGAATGTTGTCCCGGTTTTAAAATAAAGCACAGCAATTATTTGAGAGTGTTTCTCTCCCTTTTCAGGAAAAGTATCGAAAAAGTATCGAAATCGCAATACTTGACTTGGTATCGGTATCGAAACAATAATTTTGGTATCGTGACAACACTACCGGCGAGTGCACTCGCCTGTCCTGGTTGCTGGTATAGAAATTCTCTATTTCTATACCAGCAACAACACACAAAGACCAATAAGCCATAGGCCTACATATAACGCAAATAGTGCGCAATGCGCGTGTGCCCAAAATGTCAACAATATTAAAGTTTATGCAGGAGGCAAATGCCTGCTGGCATTTTTCTTTAAGCAGTCATGACAGCATTTTTCCAAATAATCACATTTCAGCACCTCAAATTACCGTTGCAAATCACTTTACACCACTTTCTTATGTGCGTAAAACACACACAAATGAAATGTCCGCAAGCACAACCACAAGCGCAGGTTCAGCATCTTGAACAACGACTAAAGAGCAATAAAGCTTAAAGGTGGGGTATGTGATTTGGAAAACGACCGGCAGATTTTGAAAATACACAATTCAAATGGTCCTACCTTCTTTCCTCCAACGCTGGCCCTGACTGGGTCACACACGCTGGGGGGAGGGGGTGTGGTACAACCGTTTGATTGACTAACTTACTATCCAATGATTCTAGGTGGTCTTGGAAATGATTGGCTGGAGTTTTTCGAGTCCTGCCCGTTCCACAGATGATTAAATTGCTTAATTTTTATTTCAGTGCTTCTAACTCAGTGGCTGTAAGTGGGTTAGGAATAGGATTTCAAGTTATTTTGAAAAAATGGACAAAAAAAGAGAATCACATACCCCACCTTTAACTTACCTTTCAGAAGCGCGCAAATAGCCTACTTCCTTGATCAATATATTTTAACAACGAACCCCTCTGTTGTTGGTGTGCTTTCTCCTTCAATAGTCTCCTCTTTTTAATTCGCAACCAGATAATTTCGGTCGATAATTTTCGGTCTGCTCTCACTAGGCTACTACCTTACTGTAAAGAGTCATTTCTTATTACTTCCTATGATAAGAAAGCACACTACATCACAGAAAGTGCTGGAATATTTCAGTTCATCTTGTTTTATTTCAGATCTTAATAAACACATCAAACTTACAAAACATTGATGAGTCAAACACGTTCTGTAGCTTTACAAAAGGAATATGCTACAACTTCTGTAAAAAATAAAAAATAAAATATAAAAAAATAAAATGTGTGTTTCCTGTTTTACAGCTTTTTTCTTCTTTTTTTTTCACGTCGCGTATTACATCACTTCATAACGTTCCCATGGCAACAGGGAAAACGGCTGCTCTTGTGTGAAGCAAACGCAACATTTTTCAACTTTCTGCTAAGATATATGTGACTTTTTTGCAATGAAAATGCTGGGATTATGAAATCATGCAAGCCCCGCATATTTTGCGCGGAAATCTGCAATTTATCCGGTGAAAGTGCGGTGTATTTGAAAAAATGCCCCCGCATAAAGGCTGATTATGCATTATATCATGCAAACCCATAATGCCGTTTTTCTGGTGGGACTGATTAAAGACTTTGTTTAGACTCTGTATAATTGTGCGCTTTACTACAGCCACACATCAGTGACAGTTGGACAATATAACAAAAAATCATATCAATATTTTTCAGCACAGATATCAGTATTATTACACATTTTACAGTATTAGAGTCACCTCTACTACTAATATTTGTTATGCTGACTAGCAGCTCATGGTAAAGTGTAACGGACCCAAGTTTAAACATCTATTTTAGTCCTGCAGCTGTGGTTGCTGTGAATTATGAGCGAAGGACCTGGGTGAAAGCAGGTCAGTAAGGCAGAGAGGGGACTTCAGCAGTGTGGTGTTCAGGGCCAGCGTGGGGCGACGCTCATACAGTGGCGGAAGGCCTTCGGAAAACACGTCTGTCGTTACCAGCGTCTCACGGGAGCGCTAGTGTTTACTGTTGGGAAACACTACAATCCTGTATGTGTATGTGAGGGATAAAAGAGCTTTCAACAGCAGAACAGATGATTCTTTGTGGAAAACATCCTCTTACAATGGTCCAACACCCTTCCCGAGTACTCGTTTGCAACAAGCAATGACTATTTGACTATGACTAAATGATGATATCTGTTGTTTTTACAGTAAGTGCAGATATGAACTGGTTTGGCATTTGTCAGAACTGCTGATGAGCTTCAACAGGCCTTTTCAGTGTGCACTGGTGTCTCACAATCATGGAAGCAAAACAAATGTGTGTGGGTCCTCCTCCAGATGTTTTTCCTGGAGTAAATTAGGGGCGTTCCCGAAGCCAAATACCTTTTTTAAAATCTCTATGCAATAATGAGTGAAGTGAATGAGTGAGTAAAAATGAAACGAGCTCAAATCTGTCTATGCGTGCATCTCTCAGAAATCACAGCTTGGCAAGATTAATATCTACTCAAATAGGCTACTACATGTTCTACGATATGATATCTTATCACAATCACAAAACGAGTGTGATCAGGTCCTTTGTCTTGTACAGGTTTTGTCACTCGCTTTGGCTCCATTCTCAATTGAGACTTTTTTTTCTCACAAAACAATGAGTTCAGATTTCTGAACAATTCGTTTTTTTGTTCACATCAGATTTGAAAATTCTTATTGATTTAAGGAAATTGCATGTGTGTAAAAGATTAAGTACAATTGTCTACAATTTGCTTGTCAAATATTTTAAAATTTTCAAATATCACTCATTGCTGGAGATGATTTCCTGTGAAAGGATCCCGGCGAGTCCTTAAAGGAAACTTATTTATGACATGATTGTCATAAATTCTCCTGTATTATAGATAGATAGATAGATAGATAGATAGATAGATAGATAGATAGATAGATAGATAGATAGACAGATAGATAGATAGATAGATAGATAGATAGATAGATAGATAGACTCCATTATTTCACACTTGTAAATAATTTAATGTTAAATAGTGAATGATTCTTGACTGCTATTCATCTGATTTTTAGAATCTGAAATCAGTTATGGACCAAAACCAATAATTCATGATTCGAAAAGCCATGTTTCTAGATCAGTGCATATGCATTGGCAGGATTTGTAACCAATGCACCAAGAACATCTGTGAATTGTTACACCCCTAACATATAGATTGATGTTTTCATACATTTTCTTCTCACTTCTCGGCAGGTACGAAAGCACGTGAACGACCTGTATGAGGATTTGCGAGATGGACATAACCTGATCTCCCTTCTGGAGGTGTTGTCCGGTGAGACACTGGTGAGTATTCTTCAATAATCACTGACACTGAAACACACTTGATAAGCAGTCTTTAAGCGGATTCTTGAACACGTGTGCAGTCACTTGCTGTTTTAGAAGGGGGCATCTTAGATTCACCATCCACACCAGTCCACATCTGTGTGTGTGTGTGTGTGTGTTACTAACCCAGCAGGCCGATTAAATGCTCACACACTGAAAAGCTTTGCTAAAAGTGACGTAACCAGTTCCTGCACACTCATGCTTTACAGCAGCTAAAACATCTGTGTTAATAGTGTAATATGTGAACTTGCTTTTGCATATTCACACACTAGTGTACAACAAACCCTTCATATTCACACTTTTATAGCAGTTTTACATTAAATCAGGTCCAGTTGTGCATTCAGTGTCAGCTTTGGAGGAATTCTCATTCAGCATCAGATGTGCTGTACAATACACTAGCAGATTATATTTGACAGGTCTGGGATTGTGTGTAATATTTTTTTAAGACCTCATGAATTAATTTTGTGGCTTTAAGTCAATGCCTGTTAGCTGACAAAGACAGTATACCGATCTAGCCATGTTTTACTGGGCTGTGACTTAAACTTAATGACTTAAAAAAAAAACAACGCTTCAACAATTCCATCCCTAACTTCCGGTCTGATTGTAAATACTCAATCACAACAGGAAAAAAAATTGTATTCAACCCGTTTAATGGGGGCATTAAAGCTCAGGGACAGCAGTGTGTCAAACAACTGGGTCAGTGCCTAAGATTAATGCCTGGACACGTCACAAACCTTCACGAGAGCATCAGCGTTCTTTTGAAGGCTCATCAGTCTGTCAGACTTGTGAAGAAGTGTACATGCTGTTCAACTGACAGGTTAGTCATGTATCAAAAGTTAACAAACACAGAATTTAAGTCATCCAAAACACTGACTCGAGTTATGGAAACTTAAAAAACACAAAACACATTGCTTCGAGATCTTCCATTTTAGAAAATAGTTCACAATTATTTATCTAGCAGAAAATGTTTTTATAACCATCAGCAATTAATCGTAAGGAAAACAATGCAAGTAATAATTCATTCTTCTGATTGTGAGTTGAATATTATAGTTTACATTGAGCTTTGCCCATATTATTATTTTTATATTTTAATAGTTTGTGTACTGTTAGTTTTCTTCTTATTATTAATATTATTCTTGAGAAAAAGTATATGACAGCCCATAGAACTGTTCGGTCGAAACACATGAAAATTGGCACATAGATAGATGAAAGCCTAAATTTTAACCATAACAAATTTGGAGTTTCTATCTTTCTTCTAGCGCCACCAATGGGCCAAAGATGCACTGATGTTTGCACTAATAACACTAAGGCCTAGAAACAAAATCCTCTGGACCCCTCTGGATCCAGAGCATGCCATGTTTACAATTACCACCCCCCCCCCCACCCCCCCCTTAAAAACCATTTTAATTTGAACAAATTTTTACTAACTTTCCCCAAATGTTGCTTAGATGATAATGAGGCTGAGCCAAAAACAAATATTAAGAAATCGTTCCTGATAAATTGTCTTGACGAATTTGACAATCGCGCCAAAGTGAGCTTGAGGCTGTGTCTCTGCACCGCTTTGGCTTTTTGGGACGAAACTTTGTACCTGTCATCAGAAGCATGACTTGAGGATACTTGCACAGTTTTGGAGCAGCGCCTCCTACTAGTCAAGTGATGTGAACACTGACTATGTTTGTTTACAACTTCTGAAAAAGTTCGACCAAAAGTCATGATATTAATTGATATAATCAAAACTTGGTATTTGTCTTCGGCACTAGTCCCTGAAGCCACCTGTCAAATTTTGGGTTGGTGCCATCTAGTGGTAACTAGATTGATTTTAATTTGACTGAGAATTCCTCCGAAAGCTTTTCGTGTTAAGCAGGGGCGGTTCTGAGGTCAGTGGATATTCGGGGCTTTAGCTCAAACTAAAATTGAGACTTTTTATTTAAAGGAATTAATTAGTTATAAAAGCGATTTAAGGGAATAAAGAAAAAGAAAGGCTTATTGCATTAGTGAAATAATTTAAACTATTTGCGAATAATATTTTACTTTTTAATTATGCATACATTATCTCTAAATGAATCAAGGAAATGATAGCACATTTTCAATTCAAAAAGGCAAAATGTTATTAAAAAAAAAGTTGAGTGATTTGCGTCAACGGATACTGTCGGTACTTGAACATTTCTATTGTAAAACAGTTGTCATGTTTGTGATTGGCTTCAATGCTCAACTCTGCAAAAGTACCTTTAATGCAAAGGGAAAAATATAAATAAAACTGTAATATGCACTTTTCATGATTAGGTAATCACAGCTACTGTAATCTTGCTCTATGAGAAAGACAAGGTAACAAAATATTCGGGTCTTTACTAAAAACATTCAGGGCTTAAGCCCAGCCCTAGTGCCGCCCCTGCTCATAAGTCCGGTCATTTTGTGATGTGAGTCTTTAGTTCGGCTGCGGACAGATCTTCTCATCACTGTAGAGAAGTGCCCCCTTTCTTTTGTTGACACCCTGTTTCTTTTCCTCCTTGTCTTCTGTCCTTCTCATTTTCTTCTTCTGTCCATCTCTTATGTGTCCACCTGTTTCTGTGTCTGTATGTGTCTCTCTCTCGTGCTCACGTTCTCACGATAAGCCAAGGGAGCGTGATTTTCTGAAGACGTTACGGTTGGTGAGTGCGGCTGACGCATGCACGGTTGAGCGGCATGGACGTGACCACGATGATGATGATGCTGATGATGAGGATAAGGGGGTATGTGTGGACACGTGTCCTCCTGCCCCCTCAGTAACAGGACTAATGTAGCGAGTGCTGTGATATTAACTGGAGTGCTGAACCCAGAGAAGCTTTGCTTCTCATCAGTGGACTGTAGGCATCTAGAACTTTCCCCATATTTACAAATGCACCTGATAGTTAGGTTGAAGCCACAGGGATGGGTAAATATCATGTTCATAATCACTGTATATTGCCTTCTGGGGTTTCTGTGGAGAGCTCTAGAATGCCAGCTTGGTCATTTCTCAACACAGAAGCTTGAGCTGTGAACTAAAGGCCTGATTCAAGTTCCTTTCGCATCAAGAGTGTGTTAAAGACCCCATCAAATCAAAGTTCTTTTTCGATACTTTACTCATACCGCGTAGCTATTCGCTATTAGGGGTGTAACGGTTCACAAAATTCACGGTTCGGTTTGATACGATACACTTGTGTCACGGTACGGTTCGGTACGTTTTAGATACAGCAAAAAGAAAGAAATGCCAGAGAAATTTCCTTGATTTTTTTATTTGTATTATATTTTTATTAAAACTAACATCATAAAGTATGATATTTTTTTTACTTTGAGCAATGATGGAGCTATACTTGACTTTTCTTAGGAGCATTTACAACAAAACAGCTCCTTGGACAAAATGAAATGTTATATTGTAGTTATAAACAAAGGTTTATTTTAGTTCAGATTAACATTTGAGGGCAGCAATTGTATTCATAATGTCAAAATAAATCGACGTAATGTTATTTGAAAGCATTATAGCCTACTATTCCTGCCAAACTTACATGGTTACAGTGAGTGTTACTACAGTAAATCCATGGCGAATGCTGATCTGTGGACACTGAATAGTTCATTCATGGCACAATGTTTCTTCCTGGCTTCCACGTCAGCGCTGTTTGATCCGTTAATAACGGAGAAATGTGAATGTTTCTCACTAGATCTCGCAGCGATGTTATTACTTCAATAGCGAATGCTTTCTTTACTGGCTGTCTCAGCGCTGTGTAGTAACAGTTCTGCTTAATCAGGATCGGCTCGCGCTGCATTGGTCCAAACTGATAAACAGTCCGTCAACCACATAATAACGAGTAGCTCAGTTTCGTTCCGCTTACATTACATTTGCCATTTGATGTTGGGCAATGTTGTGGTCGCGCCAGCATCTCGAGTGCGCTTGCCACACGCAACGTGCCTATTTGAAATAACGAAAATTTGGTTGGCAGGAAAAATGGTCCAATGAACCGTTCGGTTTGAAAATGTGTACTTAAAACCGAACCGAATGCCTCGTACCGAACGGTTCAATACGAATACGTGTATCGTTACACCCCTATTTGCTATACGGGAAAACTAATTATTCTCAGAATTCTGAAGCCTTTTTAATCACTCAGTGAAACTGCACTGCCATTGGTTCATTCAGAGCAATAAAATGAACCAATGGCGAGGCAGCGGAGCTGCACGAGCCTATGGCAGAGAAGCCCACCAGAGCGCACCAGAATGGGCGTGGCATCTGGTTTTAAAAGAAGTCATTCTGGCATAGGATCCTAAGATCAATTCTCCTTCAGCGACGACACTTCTCTTCGCTGACACTTCGAGGATTCAAGCCTTCTCGCCGTTGACCAGCAAAGCAGCGGATCCAGCTGAATCAGTGCGCTGGCATCAGCTCACCGCCGATCCTGATGGCGTAACTCTGAGGCTATCGCTTATTGCTATAATACCTTCGTGGCTCCGATCAAGGTCCGGGCCACTGGTAACAGGCTATTGCCTCCTCTTACCTGACCAGCTCTCGGCCCTTCTAGTGCCTAGGCCATACAGGTTTTTCTTGGAACGATTGTCTAGGGCAGGATAGACCTCCACGAGCTCTTCCTGTTTTGCGTTCCTAGGCGGCTCCGACCTACGCTCTAGTGAAATGAGTATTCCCTATCATGTCTTGGTTCCTCTGGGCTCTTCTAACGGCTCAAGGCCAAGTATAACATTAAGTCGTTCCGCAGTCATAGCACGGCGTGATTATATTGGTTCCCCATAACAGCGTTTAGCAATGCAGTACGAGTAAAGTATCGAAAGGGAACGTACCCGGTAACCTCAATTCCCTTAGATATGGGAGCGAGTACTGCGTTTCACACCGTGCTATCTTGCAGCACGACTCAGAGTTCGTCGTTTCAGTCGAATTTAATCTGAGAATCCTATGCCAGAATGCCTGCTTTTATAGCCAGATGCCACGCCCATCCTTCTCGTTCAGCTCCGCTGCCCCGCCATTGGTTCGTTTTATTGCTCTGCACGAACCAATGGCCGTGCAGTTTCAGTGCGTGATTAAAAAGGCTTCAGAATTTGGAGAAAAAGGAGTTTTCCCCATAACAGCGTCTAGCGACCCGGTACTCGTTCCCGTATCTCAGAGAACCAAGGTTACATAAGGTTTTGATATTTGCCATCTGTATTTGTCAAAGCATTTCATGGGGTCCTTTAATGTTCATCATGACTTTAGAAAATTACACATACTTACTTTTAATCAAAAGCGTCATTTCATGTGATGAAAACCTTTTGGCTTTGATAGATAGAACATTTAGTCATTTCTGAGTACTCTGTGAACAAAATATATGGAACTAATGACAGTCCTTTACTTCCAAACTCTGTTGCACTAAAGGGCAAAACAAACGATGACTCGCTAAAAGTCATCCATCATCTGCTCAACGGATCTCATTTCTCTTTAAGTCACACTGCACAAGTTTGATAAGAACATCTGAGCTGAATTGAGGCTTTTTTATGTTTCAGCTGGACCGTGGAGATTTTCTCTTTCTTTACACCTGCTTAATTCCCATTTCTTTTGCTTCCCGCATCAGTCTCGGCCCACCCTGCGTCTTTGACCCTGCGTTTGGCTTTGTGTTTCTTCAAGGCTTCATAAAATTAGTGCAAACCTGTCATGTACATGTGTGAAGTTAGCAAGAAACATCTGCTTTAGTCAGGCGTTCAGAGAGGGATTGATGTGCACTAGTTCTCTCTGTGAGTTTCTCTCCTCCACAGGCCGAGCGTGTGTGTGTCGGTACGGTGAGTGTGTGTGTGCCGAGAGCTCGATGTGTGTGATCATACACGTACTGATGGCTTCTCCTCTCTCTCTCCCTCACAGCCGCGAGAGAAGGGTCGCATGCGCTTCCACAGACTCCAGAATGTACAGATCGCACTCGACTATTTAAAGAGACGACAGGTAAGACCAGTGAGGAAAATAATCAACACAAGTAGTGGGATTTTATTATGTTATTTTATTTATTTGCTATTTATTGTTAATGTTATTTATTTTTTGTGTATAATGTTCTGCAGCATGAAATATAAAAAAGTGGAGTCATTTACAAGCTAAACTCATTGCAGTTGTTGGAGTCTGATATATGCTGAATTCTGAGTATCCTGATAATGTAAATAATTGGCAGTAATGCTACTGTAAGTTACATTTGCAATTCAAAATGATGCTAGTTTGTTCCCACAGAGATATTTGACTGTTTTTCACCAGTCTAATTTCACACGTTTCAACTAAATTATTGTTAAATGCATCTAATGTTGCACGTGTGTGACATAATGGATAGACAGAAGTTTCCTCAGGGGTAAACATTCACAAATATTGTTTTTCTATTCATAGGTTTTGATAAACAATGCATTGAGCATATTCACTTTCTACTTCTATAAGTTTATATGGAATAACTATTTCCTTTTACAAAATTGTCAGTCAAAATATTTATTTATTTTTCTCTTCCAAAAAAAATAGATCAAATCTGCAATAGTTAATGTGCCGAGGGCCAACTAATCTAAATTTGGCAATTTCTAAAAATACACACCCAAGCAGTTCTACTGAAGATAAGTGAAAGATGAGGAAGCAGACTTTGACATCATAAATATAATAATAAACATTTGAGATAGTCTTGCCTTACAATGCCCTTTAGCTGTGACTGTACATAACATATTGCATGACATCTCATTTCATACGCTGTGTACTGTACTAACTGTATATGTTTGAACGATTGAATTTGATTAGTAATTGCTTCAATAGATCATACATATATTTCTGTGAAATGTGCAAGTCATTGCTTACCCAAGATCAAGTATGGTTACAGTTGTGGGAAAGCTGTGAAATAGTCGTCACTTCAGGCTATTATCATGATACACAGCACATAATCCCCATTTTTTGTTTTCATTATTAGCATTAAAACCAATGAATATTAACGCAATAAGCTTCAAGTTATACATAAGATTTCATCATGGCTAAGGAAATGTTCTTTTGCATGATGCAAAATAGTGAGTAACTCAATATGTTTAAAGGGAGTTTTTCTAAATTAGTTGCAAATGAAATAATAATTAATAATATAAAAACTGAAATAAGCAATTCCAGTCTAACAACTTGGCCCATTATTGTAGAAAGTTCACTTTAAATGTGGCCATTTCGATCAGAAAATCTAAACCTATGCAAGCAATTTACGATCTAATCACCAATATCAGTTCTGTACTGTAGTGCACTCTTGTGGTGCGCCGCGGACACGGTTACATAAGCAACATGACTTCAGTTATAGATTTATTGCTCTTAGAAATATCAAGTTTATAATCTAGCCATATAACCATAGATTGGATCTGGAAATCAAATGCACTTTTAATTGCAGTATTATAAAAAGACTTGTTGCCATCACCATGTATTTTTAATCTTTAGCATGTATTTATCTATAGTATGTATGTGTTTGTTTATCATATTAAAATCATTCCATAGTAAAGTATAAACACACTCTTGCACGAACTTCTGTGGACATTACAAATAATACTACATGCCTTTAAGTTAGTGTTGTCAAAACGAGTATTATATATATATATATATATATTATATACAAACTTTCATGTTAGATGTGATTAATCGTGAGTGATTTGACAGCACTACTTCAAATATTTTTTCCCATCTCATTTGCATCTCTATTAGAATGAATGAATTAAGCAATTTAATTAGATTTAAATGGCCATGGAATTGAGCAGATATTAAATCTTACTTAAACCAAAATATAGCTTTGCACATTGTAATATTGATGTGTTTTGGCATTGATGATTTTACGAAATTTACAGTTAAATTGCATATGGTTTTGTATGAGTCTTTGTGTATAAACATGCATTGATTTAAAACTAAAATGTATTAAATTTGCAGTCATATGTCTCATATCTTCATGGAAAGCTTTCAGATCACTGTAAGATTATGTTTTATCACTCATCATAACTGTATAACCCTTGTGTCCTCAGGTGAAACTGGTGAACATCAGGAATGATGACATAACGGATGGAAACCCAAAACTGACATTGGGATTAATATGGACCATAATTCTGCACTTTCAGGCGAGTCAACTATTTCTGTTGTTTATTTGTCCAGTTAAAGATGTTTGAAGGATGTCCGCCCTGTTTATTCCTCACAAGGTGAAACTATGAGGATATGACAGTAATGAGTTATTAAAATTGTTTTGTCTTAGTTTCATTTTTGTTGCATGATTGCAGATTTGCTTAGGAACATGACATGCAAAAACTGCTTTCATGTTGCAGTTCATCCTCTGACCACAAGAGGTCAGACATGTATTTGCTCGAGGGTGTGCAGATATTCAGTGACATGAGACAAATGTACAGTTTGCTCTGTATTTACTTCAGTCTGTGGCTGTGAAACGTAACCAACATTGCTTTATTTGGCTGCTGTATTTCAGCAGAGACATACAGTGTATGTTGGCTTGAGATGGCTGTTATTGTATAAACTCCCTAACATACAAACATCAACATTTTCATTTTTAACCGTAACTCCTGGAGCTTTTAAACTACAACCACCCATAACATCCTAGTAACCATTTAGAAGTGCCTATCAACCACTGAGGAACAACCTAGCAATGTCTTAAACCACGTACAACTTCTTACCCAACTGCATTACAACCATCCAGAACACCTTTGCAACTGCATATGAACCAAAACACGCTAACAACCACCTAGCAACACCCAAGCAACCACCCAGTAATGCTTTAAACCACTTACAACATCTTAGCAACTGTTTAATAATGCCCTAGAAAGCTATCAGACACCTTAGCAACATCCTAGCAACATCTTAACAACCACTAGAACAAATTAGCAACTGCCAATCAACACCATAGTAAGTTCTGAACCCTCTTGCAACTGCCTAGTAACACCTTAACAACCATCAAGAACACCTTAGCAACTGCCTATCAGCACCCTATAATTTCTGAACCCCCTTGCAACTGCCTAGTAACACCTTGACAACCATCTAGAACACCTTAGCAACTGCCTATCAGCACCCTATAATTTCTGAACCCCCTTGCAACTGCCTAGTAACACCTTGACAACCATCTAGAACACCTTAGCAACTGCCTATCAGCACACTATAATTTCTGAACCCCCTTGCAACTGCCTAGTAACACATTGACAACCATCTAGAACACCTTAGCAACTGCCTATCAGCACCCTATAATTTCTGAACCCCCTTGCAACTGCCTAGTAACACCTTGACAACCATCTAGAACACCTTAGCAACTGCCTATCAGCACACTATAATTTCTGAACCCCCTTGCAACTGCCTAGTAACACCTTGACAACCATCTAGAACACCTTAGCAACTGCCTATCAGCACCCTATAATTTCTGAACCCCCTTGCAACTGCCTAGTAACACCTTGACAACCATCTAGAACACCTTAGCAACTGCCAATCAGCACCCTATAATTTCTGAACCCCCTTGCAACTGCCTAGTAACACCTTGACAACCATCTAGAACACATTAGCAACTGCCTATCAGCACCCTATAATTTCTGAACCCATTTGCAACTGCCTAGTAACACATTGACAACCATCTAGAACACCTTAGCAACTGCCTATCAGCACCCTATAATTTCTGAACCCCCTTGCAACTGCCTAGTAACACCTTGACAACCATCTAGAACACCTTAGCAACTGCCTATCAGCACCCTATAATTTCTGAACCCCCTTGCAACTGCCTAGTAACACCTTGACAACCATCTAGAACACCTTAGCAACTGCCTATGAGCACCCTATAATTTCTGAACCCCCTTGCAACTGCCTAGTAACACCTTGACAACCATCTAGAACTCCTTAGCAACTGCCTATCAGCACCTTATAATTTCTGAACCCATTTGCAACTGCCTAGTAACACCTTGACAACCATCTAGAACACCTTAGCAACTGCCTATCAGCACCCTATAATTTCTGAACCCCCTTGCAACTGCCTAGTAACACCTTGACAACCATCTAGAACACCTTAGCAACTGCCTATCAGCACCCTATAATTTCTGATCCCCCTTGCAACTGCCTAGTAACACCTTGACAACCATCTAGAACACCTTAGCAACTGCCTATCAACAGTTCTGAACCCCCTTGCAGCCACATAGCTTTAAGCCTTCACATTTTCCTTCAAAATGCCCAATTGATTTAAGTTCTTCAGATATATTTTTGTATTTTCCAGGCAAGACTTCCTCAAGCCAATGTTAAAAGATTGTCTTTATTTCTCTTCTCTGGTGTAATTATTGTTTTGCTGTAGGTGGAGTGCTGTTTCTGTCAGTCTGAGCAACATGTTCCCTCAATACCCAGTGTGATTCTGTAATGCTCTTTCATGCAGGAACATTTACCCTATTTTAATGAAACTTAAATGATGTGATTTTTCTGAGTAACTGCATGGTGTGATTGATTTATTAAAGTCGTCATTTTAGTATCAACATGTACGAGCTGAACCTGGAATATATTAGTATCATTACATACACAAGATCTGTCTTGTATCTTTTACTCAGTTATTCAGATTTATATTTTCATCAGATTCTGATGGCATCCTGAGCAAGTGCATTACAGCTAGGCCTGCACGATTCTGGGAAAAATATGCATCACGATTTTATTAACTTAGAACTGATATCACGATTCTCTGCAACGATTTTTTTCTCATGAGGTGTAATGTTTATCCGAACTACCGCGCTCGCTCGACGAGTGAAACACGTGACTAAACGGTGCTTTGTCATTGGCTGAGGGTGAAGCCCTGAACTGAGCTGTCATTTCAAAAAATTTTTTTTACATCTAAGTCATTTAAAAATTACAGGGTGAATCGAGATAGCGATTTTATAACGATTTATCGTGCAGGCCTAATTACAACTGAGCTAAAGGTGCACAGAGAAAATCCTTTTGGCCTTTTGTGTTTGTGACAGGCTTTTATAAAACTCTTTTGAGTCGTAGTCCTGCCAGACCGAGGCTCAGTGATCTGGAGTCTGAGAGAGTGTGTGTGCTTTATGCCGAGTTCACACTGAACGATTTAAGGGCCCGATTTTCGTGAGATCGCCACCAAATGCCCAAAATCACAGGTAAATCGGTGCTCGTTCACGCGAGGGATCTGAGAAAACGAATCGGTTACCTAACGTAACCTCGGTTCTCTCTAGATGAGGGAACGAGTATTGCGTAAGCTAGCTTACGCTACGGGAAAGATTCCATCTTTCTGAGAAATTGAAGCCAAAAAATTATCCTATAATTTTGTATCCATTGTCAACGCAGTTCAGCTGCAGCAGACCATGAGAGGGCTAGCTAGCCGCTCATTGGTTCGCTCACGGAGAACTGCTTAAGCCTATGAGGGAGCGCGAGTGAACCCGCGACCAATGAGAGTCTGACTCGCTCTCATTACGTCACCGCCCGCCGAAACGGGTGTGGACGAGACTATAAATATCCCGAAATAATAATCTGGTTTTTTCAAATACTGAAGCGAAAATCGCCAGTAGCACAAGCACGGCCAGGAACGCAATACTCGTTCCCTCATCTAGAGAGAACCGAGGTTACGTTAGGTAACCGATTCGTTCTCTTACGAGAGGTTCTCTCGTATTGCGTAAGCTAGCTTACGCTACGGGAACCCCTGGTCAACGCCGTGCGTGCTAAGCATCCACTATTAGTCCCGCGGGGCACCCCGGGGAACTCTGTAAGTGGGAATGAATATATGTACCTGTGACAAAAGGCCAGCGGAGCGGGCCGGTGATTGTGTAGTACATAAGCACATTATAGAGAGGGACAGAGCGAACTCGGTCTGTGTAATTAACCCCCTATAGTGCAGCTCAACCAGAAGAGCTGAAACATACTAGACTGCTAGTAGTTTAGCCTGCAAGGCGGGTACTTCCAGATTGTAAAATCTGACAAAGGTGGAGGGGGAAGCCCATCCCGCTGCCACGCAAATGTCGTGAATGGAAATTCCGCTGGACCATGCCCACGATGAGGCCATGCCTCTAGTGGAATGAGCCCTGATGCCCAGAGGGCATGGCAGGTCTTTTGATGCGTATGCTGCTGCAATGGCATCAACAATCCATCTGGATAGGGACTGTTTCGAGGCGGCCAACCCTTTGGTGCGCCCGCCGAACGAAACAAAAAGCTGCTCGGATCGTCTGACCGGAGCAGTGCGAGTAACATATAATCTCAGGGCCCTGACCGGCCATAGGAGATTAGAATCAGATTCGCTATCGGATGCAGGCAGAGCCGATAGGGATATAACTTGTGCCCTGAACGGGGTGCCAATCGCTTTGGGGACATAGCCATGCCTAGGTTTGAGAACGACTAAGGAGTCATTAGGTCCAAACTCAAGACAGGACGCGCTGGTGGACAGCGCGTGCAGGTCTCCCACCCGTTTTACTGACGCGAGCGCGAGTAGAAAAACGGTCTTAAGCGACTGGTACTTTAGGTCCACGGTGCTTAACGGTTCGAATGGGGGAGCTTTCATAGCATCAAGAACTATGGAAAGGTCCCAAATCGGCACCGAAGGGGGGCGAGGGGGGTTCATCCTTCTAGCTCCCCTGAGGAAGCGGACTACCAGCCCGTCTTTGCCCAGTGACTGGCCGCGCCGGGGTTCAGCAAACGCCGCGACGGCTGCCACATATACCTTAAGAGTGGACGGGGATCTGCCCTTGTCCAGCATCTCTTGGAGAAAATTTAGCAAGGAGGGAACCTCGCATAACCGTGGGTCCAGACCCTTTTCGGTGCACCACTTTGAGAACACAGACCATTTTGACGCATAGAGCCTTCTGGTAGAAGCCACTCTAGCCTGTATGATCGTGTTTAACACTCCCTCTGGCAAAGCAACGGGTAGTTGTTGATCACCCACGCGTGTAGCGCTCAGCGCTCTGGGTGGGGATGCCAGATCGAGCCGCGAGCTTGGGAGAGGAGATCTGCTCTGACTGGAATGGGCCACGGCGCTGTCTGTGACAGCTGCGTGAGCTCCGGAAACCAAGTCTGACCCTCCCAGTGCGGGGCTATGAGGAGCACAGAGTGCTGCGCTTCTCTGATTCTCTGAAGCACCTGTGGTAGCAGAGAGACCGGAGGGAAAGCATAAAGCGGGCGGCTGGGCCAGGTTTGGGCTAGCGCGTCCTCGCTCCTTGAGAAAAATATTGGGCAGTGGGTGTTCTCCGCCGAGGCGAAGAGGTCCACCTCTGCTCTGCCGAATAGACGCCACAGTTTCTGGACTGTAAGAGGATGCAGGGACCATTCCCCGGGGGGAATGGGGTTCCTGGACAGGCTGTCTGGACCGTCGTTCAGCTGTCCCGGCACGTGCGTCGCTCTGAGCGAGAGCAGGTGACACTGAGACCAAACTAGGATGCGTTCTGTCAGCTGGAAAAGATTCCTGGATCTGACTCCGCCCTGACGGTTTAGATAGGAGACCATGGCCAAATTGTCCGAACGGATCAGCACGTGGTGGCCCTGAATGCACGGGAGAAAACGCCTGAGCGCGTTCTCGACCGCCAACATTTCCAAACAGTTTATGTGTAGGAGGCTCTCTTGAGCTGACCAGGGGCCGAAGGCCGGTGAGCCCTCGCAGACCGCTCCCCAACCCGTGTTGGAGGCGTCTGTCGAGATGACTTTTCGGCATGAAACTGTCCCCATGGAAACGCCGCGCTGAAACCATTCTGCCACTGACCATGGCTGCAGAGCTGTGATACAGGTCTGTGTCACCTTTATCAGCTGGTGGCCCGTGGTCCACGCTCGGTGAGACACACGGCACTTCAACCAGAGCTGAAGCGGGCGCATGCGCAGTAACCCCAGCTGGAGTACCGCGGAGGCTGAGGCCATACAACCCAACGCTCTCTGAAAAGTTTTCAAAGGCGTGAGTCTGTTCATCTGAAAAGATGCGGCGAGACGCTGCACATGGTGCGCGCGCTGCGTCGACAGACGCGCCGTCATCGTGACCGAGTCCAGCTCTATACCCAAGAAGGAGATAGTCTGACTGGGTTGTAGTACGCTCTTTGTCCAGTTGACAGAGAGGCCCAAAGCTTTCAGATGGTCGAGGAGAACTGTACGATGAGACAGTAACTCTCTCTGAGATTGTGCCAAAACCAGCCAGTCGTCCAAGTAGTTCAGTATTCGCAGCCCCTGACTCCGCAGGGGGGCGAGCGCCGTATCCATGCACTTCGTGAACGTACGGGGTGCCAGGGATAGGCCGAACGGTAGGACGGTGTATTGATAAACCTGGCCTTCGAAGGCGAAACGTAAGAATGGCCTGTGAAGGGGATTTATCTGGATCTGGAAGTATGCATCTTTCAGATCTAGTGATATGAACCAGTCCCCCTGGCGCACATGCGCGAGGAGTTTTCTGATAGTGAGCATTTTGAACGGTCTCTTTATGAGAGCTTTGTTCAGAGATCTGAGGTCTAATATTGGTCTGAGACCGCCGTCTTTCTTGGGGACAAGAAAATAACGGCCGTAAAACCCTGACTCGCTCATAGCCAGAGGCACCCTCTCTATAGCCCTCTTGCACAACAGACTTGCTATCTCTGAACGGAGCAGTGGCACTGCTTCTGGGTTCACAGTAGTTTCTAGCCGCGCTCGGAAGCGAGGAGGGCGGCGACGAAACTGTAAGCGATAGCCTAGCTTTATTGTGTTTAACACCCACTGGGAGATTCCCGGAATAGCTTCCCACGTTTTGAAGCGTGACGCTAGGGGGTGAATGGCTACATGGTCCCCATTGCCGCACTTCGCGGGCTGCGTGAGCGCGCTGATAGTGCTTATAGCAGCGGGACTTACACCTGGAGAGGAGTGTAAGGGCCCTGTAACAGAGTGAACAGAGGTGGGACGCGCACACGGGCTTGTGGGCGCGCTTATGTACTCTGAGACTCGAGCGGGCTTGGCCCGCTTTATGAGAGTGGACTCTGTGTGAGACAGGGGAACTGAAGTGCTTTTGTGTATGAGTGAACACAGTGTTGTGGGCACCTTTCGTACACAAGAGGCTTTTATGCTCTTTTTGAGATTTCTCTGGGTCGCCGTGAAAACGGCGTTTGTGCTCATGCAAGCGGGAAGGGAGACCGGCTTGGTTATGGCAGAAAACACTGCTGTAGTAGCCGCCTGGGCGGGGACTAACAGAGGGCAAATCTTTGACGGCGGTCCGGCCGCAGCGGGAGAGCGCCGTCTTTTTCTTCTCAGCTGTGCTAGGCAGACTTTGGATGCTCAGGTTTCAGCGCGATTCTAGGCCGAGGCCCCCGAGGAGGCGGCGGCCTGTGACGGCTGTCAGAGCGGGAACGCGGGCGGCCGCCCTGGCGTTGCTGAACACTCTGGTTGTGCTGAGCTGTGCGCTGGGGTGGGGCTCGTGCAGGAGGCTGATCACGTGGGCGGCCTGCAGAGGAGCTAGCGCGACGAGGCAGAAAGAGGTTCATGGCCTGCGAGGCTTTCTGTACTTCGGAGAAGCGGTCGACGATACCCGTGACGGCAGATCCGAAGAGGCCGGCTGGAGAGAGCGGGGCGTTGAGAAAAGCGGCGCGCTCGGAATCTCCCATGTCGGCGAGAGTGAGCCATAGGTGTCTCTCAGACACACAGATGGCGGCCATGCATTTCCCCAGGGCTAGAGCAGCAGACTTTGTGGCCCGAAGGGCAAGGTCCGTGGCGCTCCTCAAATCCGCGACAGAAGGGGGGTTCTTTCCACTCCCATCCCACTCACGCAGCAAATCGCCTTGCAGAGTTTGCAGCACGGACATCGAGTGGAGTGCAGACGCTGCCTGGCCGGCGGCTGAATATGCGCGGCCGTGAAAACTTGAAGACGCTCTGCAGGCTTTCGAGGGAAGCACAGGTGATGAGCGCCATCTAGCAGAGGGCGGGCATAAGTGTGCGGCGACCAAGTGTTCAACAGGAGGGATGGTGAGGTAGCCCTTTTCTGCGGCTCCGTCCACAACGCGGAGCGGGGTGGAAGAATCAGAGCTAGATCTGGCAGAGAGCGGGGCATTCCAGGACTTTGAGAGCTCAGCGTGCAGCTCGGGCAGGAAGGGCGCAGCCCGTTTGGCAGCGGGAGTCGGGCGCTGGCGGAAATAGCTGCCGTCCATGCGGTTGATGGTCTGCTCGGGGGGAGGAGACCACTCGAGACCGAGGCGCTCGACGGCCTGTGTGAGGAGGCGCATTAGCTCTTCTTCAATGCCAGCGCGAGTCCTGGAAGATTCACGGTTCGAGGAGACCTGAGAACCGGACCAATCCTCACTGTCGGAAGCGAGAAGCGAACATGTGTCCTTGATGTCCGCAGCGTCATCGGAGGCAACAGAGCGGCCACTCGGCGGCAACTGTTCGTCCGGAAGCGGTGGAGAAGGAGAGCGGGAGGCTACAGGCTCCGGCGGAATGAACGCTTCTTGCTGGGGCTCCGGCGGCCTCTGAGCGCGGCGTTTCTTCTTCCGCGGCGCAGACAGAGGTGGCTTGGGAGCATTTTTAGCGGCCAACAGTGGAGCCCGCAGGGTCAACATAGGCATTGAATCACAGAAGTCGCAGCCGCCATCGGCGAGGGGCGACTTCGGCGTGCTCCGGTCCGAGGCAGAGGGCGCAGATGACGTGGCGGTCTCCAGCCTCGAGGGGAGCGCGGCAGGAGCCCCAGGAATTCCGAGACATCTTTAAAAAGACGCTCGCTCTTTTAGATACAATAAAGGAATAACTCTGAGTAAAGGATACACTCCGTCGGATGGCGCTAGCTCACAGGACGGCTGAAGGTGGCGAAGACGGCCGGCTTCCTCAGTCTCCTAAACGCTCGCTAGAAGGTGCCTTTTCCACGACGGCGGCTTCTCTCTCAGGATCAGCAGATGCAGGTGCGTCACTGAAGGATGAAAAAATCAGATTATTCAGCCTATTTCGGGATATTTATAGTCTCGTCCACACCCGTTTCGGCGGGCGGTGACGTAATGAGAGCGAGTCAGACTCTCATTGGTCGCGGGTTCACTCGCGCTCCCTCATAGGCTTAAGCAGTTCTCCGTGAGCGAACCAATGAGCGGCTAGCTAGCCCTCTCATGGTCTGCTGCAGCTGAACTGCGTTGACAATGGATACAAAATTATAGTATAATTTTTTGGCTTCAATTTCTCAGAAAGATGGAATCTTTCCGCTAGCGTAAGCTAGCTTACGCAATACGAGAGAACCTCTCGTAAGAGAACTATATTTACACTAAACTCTCTTTGCAGAACACTTTTTTTTCTCTTTTTTTTTTCTTTTTCTCCTTTTCCCTGAAAATTAGCGCACATACAATTTGGATCACAAATAATTTTTAACAACAATTTCGGTCTCACGCACGCGTGATTGCATTATTTCCTGATCACTTCTCATGTGTTTGGGTGTGAAACGTAGTTTTCGGACCAGAACAGAAGTGATCAGCGATTCTTTCTTTTGTTAAGTCATGCAGTATGAAACCCCGTCGTGATCCATTGTGTAGTGTGCACACACCAGCAACTGAAAGTTACCCCAGATAGTCACGCAGTGTGAAAAGAACAGTGACAGACTACTTTGAGAATGGTGCAGTGTGAACTGGGTCAAACAGAGGTTTCTCTGCAGCTGTGCGCCTGCAGGTCTGAGCTTGAGAAACCTTCTCCACATCAAGCGTAGCGAGGCAGAGAGGAGTGCAGTTTCACACAGGACACAAGTGCGAGGACTTTTAACTCTTTCCCCTGCCACTGTTATCTGTGTTTCGCTGTTATACTGTAGGGGCCGTGTGTTTTGATCATCGTTTGATTGAATCTGATTCAGATGTAGTCTTTGACAAAATTATGATTTTATCAGCTTTTTCCTCAAAATCTTGCTTTTTTATGAAACTTACCCACATTAGATGTTGATAAAAAAAATAATGCAGGAAGCTAGAATAAAACAGAAGAGGGGCTGTATTTCTTTAGATATATTTAATGTTCTGATATTCTTACAACAAAATATTCTGGGGGCCATGAAATTGTGAAAATAATCAAAAATGCTGGCGGGGAAAGAGTTAATTGTTGGTCAGTGGACACATGCATTAAATCACATTAAATCACAAGTCGTCACATCATAGCGCACAGCTTTTTAATGCCACAATTTTATTTGAGATGCTGTGTTAAGTAAAAAACTGTTCAAAGTTGTAAACTGCGTCTTTGGTTTCATTCCTCGGCCAACACGAATGCATCCTGGGACGAATATCCCCTGCTGATTCTGAACACACTGTCCCGCTTTCACAGTGGCAGATTATTAATATCCTTGGCTCGGCTGCTCGTTCGTTTGGAGATGATGTTATGAGGGAATAATTTTGGCCTGTCGCAGAAGTCTACCTGAGTCTCAGATAAAAACCCAAACCATCACAGCTCTTAATTCACATTTCCAGAATGCGAGATTGACACCTTCACCGCTTCTCGTTCTGGCAAACCACGGTGGCCCAGCCTCCCTGACGGCCCTCAATCGGCTGAAGGCATAAACATGCATTTCTGGGGCATAGCCGAAGAATGTGTTAAATAATGCTTGGGTTCATAAAACTTGCTGACAGGTAGCGTGGGGACGTGCAGAAGCACCTGCCGCTGTCACTCTCACGCGAGCCGTTGGGCATGAAGCCTGTTCCCTCTTGATCTGCAGTGGGACGGTACGTACAGTAGAGTTGTTTTTGATGGCTCTGCTCAGACATAAGTCTCTCAGGGCTGATTTTTTAACCATGTTAATTGTTTTTGCCCTCTGGTCTCTTCTTTGGAAGTATCTAGTTTTGAATCGGATTCCGTTAAATACAATATTACAATTCACTGTAGATGAACATGTGTTGTTTGCAGCTCTTTAGGCAATAACTTATGATTAAAGATTTTAATGAACACAGTTATTCATTTATATAATATCCACAGCTGGCATCTGAATACGGTCTGTCTGAACATGCGATCAAAGGCATTCAGTTCTGAATCAAGCTGGCGTTTGCCATTATGTTGTTTCAGAAGCGTTTGCTTGTCGTTTTTGCCTTATAAACATGCTTTGAAGTCCTTGAATATAGAGTATATGTTACATTTTGAGTTTAGATTTGGTGGTAAATTCCAGGTTTGCTTTATTCGTTTGTTCGTTTATGTCATGTCTGCACAGAAGTAAACCCGACTGCTACAGTACATCATGCTGGGGGCTGAGGAGAAGTTGAACTAGTTCGCTTGGGGAATCACTCAAGCCATAAAGGGAAAGCGGCAGAGCTTGTGCCAAAACTAGATCAGCAGATATGATACCCTGCTGAAGCATCCAGCATAAGGCATGTTATGCATGCTGGGACCAGCATATGTTGTCTTTTGGGTGCTGGTATGATCCCAGTAAAGACCACAACAAAACTTGTGTATGTGTTACATATAATGTTTCGGTAACGCTTCCTTTTACAGTCCAGTTACCCATGTAAATACTATGTACTTATTTTAGTAACTACAATTACTGGGTAATAACGAGTACTAACCCTGAACCTACCCCTAAACCTACCCCTGTTCCATGTACTTACCTTATATTAGCCAGTACTTTCTAGGTAAGTACACTGTAAGTACTGTACTGTAAAAGGAAGCGTTACCAATGTTTTTTAGTGTGTGTTTGTAATTAAAAAACAAAGTCATTTGAATAAATTATTTACCACAGAAACAACACATGGTTACATGTTTAGTCAAGTCACCTTCATTTATAAAGTGCTTTTAACAGTATGGATTGTTTCAAAGCAGCTTTACAGTGATAATAGAAATTACCGTAACAGATAGTTAAGTCTTTACCACAGCTCTAGGATAAAGTTATTGTCCATCCTCAGATCTGGAAACGGCCTGGATCTGGCAGACTTCGATATACCTCGGGATAAACAGAGAGACTAATATTTGCGTTGACGCCATCCTTCTAATGATGTACCAAGTACATTAGGATTTATGGGAAGTGTTCCCGGTTCCGGCTGATCTAAACTATGCAGCCTAACATTGAATTATAGAAATCTATAATGTGTTATGTGAATGCTAGGTCAAAGAGATGTGTTTTTAGTCTAGATTTAAACTGACAGACTGTGTCTGCTTCCCGGACCGTGTTAGGAAGATTATTCCAAAGTTTTGGTGCTAAATAGGAAAAGGATCTACCGCCAGCAGTCGATTTTGATATTCTAGGTATTATTAACTGTCTGGAATTTTGAGATCGCAATAGACGTGAAGGACTATAATGCGTTAAGAGCTCGCTCAAGTACTGGGGAGCTAAACCATTTAGTGCTTTGTAAGTAATCAGCAATATTTTAAAATTTATACGATGTTTAATAGGCAGCCAATGCAGTGTTGACAGAACCGGGCTAATATGGTCATACTTCCTGGTTCTGGTAAGAACTCTAGCGGCTGCGTTTTGGACCAGCTGTAGTTTGTTTATTAAGCGTGCAGGGCAACCACCCAGTAGAGCATTACAATAATCTAGCCTTGAGGTCATGAACGCATTAACTAATTGTTCTGCATTTTTCATTGAGACCATATGATGTAATTTAGATATGATTTACACAGTATAATCCCCAGTGTTAAACATTGACCAGCCCGGACCATCACTATACCAGCATTAATCAGCACTATACCAGCACTAAAAGCCCGGACCGGAACTATACCAATATTAATCAGCATTAACCAGCCCGGACCAGCACTATACCAGCATTAATCAGCACTAACCAGCATTAACCAGCTTGGACCAGCACTGTTCCAGCATTAATCAGCACTATACCAGCACTAACCAGCCTGGACCAGCACTATACCAGCATTAACGAGCACGATACCAGGACTATGGATGAAAATTTTAGTTAACTGGCACATTTACATTGAAGTTTTACTACCATGTTGATTAATGTGCATTGTCCCTGTTAAAATAAATAAATAAATAAACTAACCAGCATAACCCATTCTGGACCAGCACTATACCAGACGTGCTTTATACTCTACAAACTAACTCATAAGCATAGCGTTTAAAGAACTTTCCTTGTTGTCAGATGCGTGTGCAGCTTAAATTTCATTTGAGAATTGGTTTCCCTTTTTGTGTATTATAGCACCCTTAATTTATAAAGCTGTTTGTAGCATGTTGCTGCATGGTTACTATAAATTTCAAGGAAGTTTCTAGGGATCCGTCATCGTGTGTGTGTGTGTGTGTGTGTGTGTGTGTGTGTGTGTGTGTGTGTGTGTGTGTGTGTGTGTGGTGTGTGTGTGTGTGTGTGTGGTGTGGTGTGTGTGTTGTGAGTGATGTTATGGTGGTGAGATGTGGCAAAAGTAGCAGCACATTTTGTGTAGGTTCCCTAAAACAATTTAACGCAATAGTATAAACGCAATAGGGATTTTGCCTTAGCTAACACCCTTAATTAACTTTAAATGAATGTTTGTTCAATAATTGTTGTGTAAGCTAATTATATTTTATTACTATACAACTGAGATGATATACACCCAAGCAAGTTTATATAGCCAATATAAGTTATCATCTTCCATGTCTATGGCCGCTGGTTATGTTTGTTTGGACTTGATCCTTTTCAATGCTTTGCTCTTGCTTTGAGCTAGATTAAAGAGCAAATAGAGGGCTTTGTTGTGTGGGGCAGCGCAGATTGCCATGTTGTCGATCCAGCCACGTTGCCCTGTTATTTTAAAAGGCCACATGACAGGCCATGACTCTCTCAGTCTGGTAAGTCCTCTTTGAATGGCTCAACTTGCTGAGCAGAGGTTTCACACGCGGCCCAGAAGCCATCAGGGAACAGATGAGAGTCTCTTTCTCTTTCTCTTTCTCTCTCTCTCTCTCTTTCTCTCTCTCTCTCTCTCTCTCTCTCTCTCTCTCTCTCTCTCTCTCTCTCTCTCTCTCTCTCTCTCTTCTCTCTCTCTCTCTCCTCTCTCTCTCTCTCTCTCTCTCTCTCTCTCTCCAGCCTCCCACCACTGAGGACATTCAGCCTCTGGAAACTCAACACCAGCAGGGATCTGGGGGTGGCTGTGTTTACACATCACATGAGGACGATGACGTTTCCTCAGCTGTGACAGAGAGCTACCTAGATCTGCGTTAGTTTGTGTCGCCTCGATCTGTATAGTGTTTGTTCTGGAGGATCAGGGCAAAGGGTGCAGTTTCAAAGGTCACTGAGTCTTCAATGTGTTGGCAGCATGAGAAGAAAGGGCCGGGCTGTGCAGCGAGCCTGGTGAACTTGCGATACACGAAACAGAAGTTTGTTTGGAGCGTCTCGGTCCTTTACAGAGTCTCAGAGGAATTCACATCATCCGTACTTCTCTGGATATTGAACTACTGCTGATTTGTCGTTCCTAAATACTTGCTAGGGAAACGATGGCTGGTACTTCCTCAGATAAGAAACTATTAAACTTGCTGAACTTGTTTAAAGCTGGCTGGAAGGAGTGAATCGTTCTGGCAGGCTTATTAGCATGAGCAACCACCATGGGTAATATGTGTGGATGCGTGAGGGACTCTAAGGAGGAGTGTTATGTTGATCCCACAAAAGCCCCGATCAGCCCCGCACCAAAGCAGCTCAATGGACGCCGATACTTTCAAAGGAGGAAAAAGAGAAAATCAGCTGATTTTAATGCCAATGACTCTTTAAGAAGCCATGGAAGCTGTAAGACTGATGACCTGGATTATGCCACATCTGGTGGTAATTCTCTCAATCTGGTTGGTGCATTGAACTCAGAGCAAGACGAGTTTCCAAGGCCCAGGCAGCACAGTATCAGCCATGGGGTCTATGTTGGAGAAGTCCCAGTCATCCGAGGTAGAAATCTAGGTACTTATCAGATAAATAAGGACAAAAGCAGGCCCACTGCCGAGCATAATCTACACAGGGTCACCAAGAGCTCCGGAAGCATCCCCACAAAGGACAGGCTTGTGGAAAAGAAGCTTTTGCGGAGACAATTGGGGAGGGCGGCTAGTTTTGGAGCGGTGGAGCATATGCTCCAGACACATGGAAACATGGAAGGGTTCTCCAAAATTATATGGGACACTCAAGTGCACCGGAAGCGGAGGAGGGCCCACTCTTGCTTGGGAGATTTAGTTTCCCAGGCTTCTTTGGATACTGTCCAACAAGTTCTTAAACTTGGTTCTACTAAACACCTGGAGGTAATATCAGCATCTGTCAACATTTGAGATGCCATTTATGATGCAATGACATGATGCACATGACGTTTCTTAAAGGACACCTATTATGGAATTTTGAAAATTACCTTTCATGTAGTGTGTAACATAGATCTAAGTGAACAAAAGCATCCTGCAAAGTTTTAAATATGAAAGGTCACCATAAAAAAAGTTATTTTCTCTCAAAAGTATGAGTCGACTCTGAGTCAATTTAATGAATCGTTTTTCCAATGAGTCGTTTTCCTTTTCGTCGCGACGTCAAGACGAAAAATTATCAAATTGGCCGCGTCCACTCATTGCGCGCACAGACACCAGGGAAAACCTGAAAAAATCATGTCGACAACAAGACGCTGTTCTGAAGTGCGAATCAAAAGCGACCTTTTTTTCACTGGCCAGAGACGAGCATGTGAAGAATCAGTGGCTAGAGTTTATATAACTATACCACACAAGTATAGCCGAACCTTGTGCTGTGTTCGAATCATTTTAATGACGATTGCTTTACAAACTTAACTGACTGGGTCATCTGACCAATCACCACCGATTAGCGTCACGCAAAGGAGGGGTTTGGAAAAATTAGTCGTTGAATGAATCATTAGGGAGTCGGTGAGCAAATCAGGTAAAAATAAATGCATATTATAAGACAACAAAAGTGTTTTTTTTGTCATTGCATGCATGTAAAACTGTTGGGGACTCCCAGAACAATATTAGGAACATTTTGAATGCCATAATAGGTACCCTTTAAACAATGATGTCTATTGCAGGTCATACACTGTTCATTTGGGATGTACAGTATGCTGCATTCACACCAGGTGCTATAGTTATTAGATGACAACCTGGAGCATTCGACTCTGAGGCTACGTCTACATTAATCCGGATAGATATGAAAACTGAGTTTTCATTACAAAACGCTCTATGTCCACATTAGAGTTTTCAAGCATTTTCCAAAATGTTTCTCATCCTAGATAATAGAATCTAGACATTATCCTTTTTTTTTATGAATGACACAGAGTTTCCATAATATTATCATTCACTGCAGTGATTAGTCAGAGTTGGCATGTTTTGGTGTGTTTGGTTCTTGGTTAAATAGCTCAGTCTTTCCACACCCACAGTCTAAACACCACGTGCTCTTCTCTCTTCCTACAAGCTATAATTACACTGTGGCCGGCCGGCAGATTCCTTTGAGTTTACCTCAGTGTCAGCACGTACACATATTATACACTTACCCATCTGTAAATGATTGTTAAGCTGTTGTGGTATAATGTGTTTCCTTAAATCAGTAGGTGTTGGCTTAACTTTTGCTCCAGGCATTTGATTTTAGAGCTGAAAATATTTCTCATCTAAGTCACATATCTTCTCATCTTCACATATAAGTCATGTGAGACGGTCTCTGTTCATAAGTCACCATCAGTGTTTTCCAATGCTATATTGAAAATGCATTTACTATGAATTATTGCCTATATGGAGACTACTATAAATATATCTAAATGAAGAAACAGATCAACCAACCTGTGCTGGTGATCTCTTATCAAATGTCACATGATTCAGCCTTTCTACTTGCACTGAGCATCAATGCTGAAACAGTAGGGCTGCACGATTTGGGCCAAAATGATAATCACGATTATTTTGATCAATATTGAGATCACGATTAATTATCACGATTATTTGTTGATTTTAACCAAAACAAATTTTATTGCCACATAGGCTATTTATAACTGCTTTCGCATCCATATTGTGCTACATTTCTGCTAATGTATGTGCATCTTAATAAAATAGGTCCTCTTATTCACCAAAATTCAGTGCATCTCCTTAAAGAATAAAGAAAACAATAAAGAAAATGTAGCAAAACTTCAACAGGGCACTATTTTACATTTTACATTGTGTAAATCTATTTTAGGAAGCAAAATATAAACTTGCATTGTACCTGCATAATGGATATGAATAAAACACGCAAAATATACAATCAATAAAAAAACAAATATTCCATAACAGAATGTAACCAAATGAGAACATTTCAAGGCAGAACTGCACTATGGAAGTTCGATTAATGGATGAAATTCAGAGTCATTGTTATTTGACGCTAAAGAAATGTAAAATGTTGTGGTAGGCCTACAGTGTCAGTGATTAGTTGTGAAGTCTTACTGCATAAATTTAATCTATTTAATTCTCCATGTGAAAGTTTATGTGCTCAAATTATTTATATTTGTTAAACAATAGGTCAAAACAAGACGTTTGTAGGACTGATTATTGGAGTCCATTAATCGAACTTCCATGCCTCTTATATAGTAAATATATATATGTAGTATGTACCAATTTACTAATGCAATTTACTAATGCTCACACTCGGTCTCTCACGCGCACTGTCACTCAGTCTCTCTCGCGCGCGACACAATCGGTAGGCGCGCGCTGTTGCTCGCACGCAGACACAATCGGTAGGCGCGCGCTGTTGCTCGCACGCAGACACAATCGGTAGGCGCGCGCTGTCGCTCGCACGCAGACACACTCGGTATCTCTCGCACACTTTTGAGCACGCTCTGAGGACACTCGGTCTCTCTCGTGCACTGTCGCCCGCACGCAGACCGTAGGTCTCTCTCGCGCACCTGGGCTCATGGAGGCACGTGATCAGACACTGGTTTACGGTGCGCTAGATTGGCAAAAAAAAAAAAAGCTTTCTGTGAACTGAATGACGCATTTAAAATATCGCTCGATCACGCGAATTTGATCGTGGGAAGCCAAAATCGTGATCGTGATTAAAATTCGATTAATCGTGCAGCCCTATGAAACAGACATTTAGAAAGGGCCAAATTACAGATATTTGCTAATATTATATTGATAGGATAACAAACACAGCCCTTTTGTGGAACTATAACACAATCTACAGGGGTTAGGCAAAGTAATGTGAACACCTGGAATAAGGCAATATTTTGATATATTGCATGTTCAGATATTCATGCAACAAAATATAGGGACAATAAAACTTTTGTGAAAATAATCAAAAATCCTGGCGCTGGCTGGTAACTTTTTTCAAAAATGCTGTCGGGGAAAGAGCTAATACATCCTTTGAATGTGGTCTATCAGAACATGTTGAAGGAGGGAATCTGCTTCTCACTCAATAATGTTAAAGTCAGGTGATTAAACTGACCAGGGCAGATTTTTATGATCTGACGGTCCAGGTTTTATGATCATAACTCCATCTTTTGCACATTTTAGCAGTGGTGTCTGAGATTAAATCTTTAATTGATGTTGTTTTGTGGAAACGGTTTTCAGGGTGAATATTGACATTTGCTGTCAGTTGTTCTGTGTTGTTTAGACACAATCCTTCTTAGTGTTCGACGGTTCGACGGTCGACGGACAAAAATCTCTGTATGTGCATGATATATGCATCTTTATTTATTCTTAATTCTAAACTCACCTTTTAATAGATTATTTGCTGAACAGATTAAAATTACATTATGACAAAAGTCATGCACATTAATTTAAAAAAGTCTAATTCTATTATATGTTATATGGTTTTTAAAACAGTTTAAAGTCTCCCTGTGGTAAAAAAAAATCAAGCTTTTAATGCTATTTATATAGTATTTGTAAGCAATAAGGTACGAGAGGCTGTGCTGTATCGTGAATAAGGCACGGCTGAAGGGCGTTGTTAGGCACGACGCAAAGCGGAGTAACCCCTTCAGGCCGTGACTTATTCACGATACAGCACTAGCCTCGAGTACCTTATTGCTTTTATAAAACGGTTACCACACAAAAAAATATTAAAGCTGAAAAATATGTATCTATGCAACTTTCATGAAGTAAAATCACTAAAAGCCTTCCCTCTGCTGGAAAAAATAGTCCCTGACTGTAAACAGCAACAGAAGTTACATACATTATTTCGCCAATAGATAGCGGCAAAGACTGTCTTTATGAGTGAGTCAGTCAGTAGAGAAGACTTTTACAGTGAAAGGATTCAAACTTGTGATCACGGAGAAGAAAGACGCAACTGACAGATGAGATGACTATAGGAACGGAAAACCCTATAACTGTTAATAGGACAAGATATCGCAGCGGACATTCAAACGGATTTTTGTATTATGAATATAGGACTGACCTGAAGGAAAATGCTATGTCTACTGTAAATGCAGGATCACTCGCTTACTCGATCTCTCACAATACTCTACCCTATCTGAAATGAACAATATCAATGAGATCAAACAAGTGTTTAAGTTGCTAAGGGTGTTGTGTAGTGATACATAGAACCGTTGGGTAAAGCGGTCTTAGCCGTGTTTTATCGTGAATAAAACACAGCTATTGACCAATCAGAATCAAGGATTGGAACTAACCGTTTTATAAATATGACTTTTTGCAGTCTCAAAATTGTGGTTTGAAATCGCTGGTGTTTCTGACTTCACAAACTACCTTGTAACCAATCAGATCAACGTGTGATCGTCAACGAGTGGATCTCTGAGTGAGTGAGTGAGTGAGTGAGTGAGTGAGTGAGTGGAGGCGGGGCTCATTTGCATATTCATAGGACCGCACATACTAAACGAAGCAAGAGTGTAGAGTTACATTCAAGCTGTTTTAAGGCATGAAGAAATTTCTTTTCAAGGAAAAACAGTGTAAATATGTCATTTTGGTGATCAAAGAGGAGTTTTAAGAGATACAATTGACTACAGGGAGACTTTTGTGTACAAAATGACCATTTCTTTACAGATTGCTGAATATGACTGGGTTTGAAAAGAGGCCTTGTATCTATGTTATAACACAGGTCCTTAACAATATTAACGAAAATGTCATCTTTCCTGCATGCAGATCTCCGACATCCATGTGACGGGAGAGTCCGAGGACATGACAGCCAAGGAGAGGCTTCTGCTGTGGTCCAAGCAGATGACCGAAGGCTACGTCGGCGTTCGCTGCGACAACTTCACTACCTCGTGGAGGGATGGACGACTGTTCAATGCTATTATTCATAAGTACAGGTAATGCCAATTTCCAGAGCATATCCATATATATATATATATATATATATATATATATATATATATGACTTTTTTTAGCTGTTTGCATCTGATTTCATGTTTTAAAGAGTGAGTAAATAAATGAAAGAATTTCAGTGAGCTATGTAAAGTCCGCTTAATTGAATGAATGAATGAATGAATGAGGCATTTATATAGCGCTTTCATATGTACTTCTGTACACCCAAAGCGCTTTACAGACATATCAGATGGAATCAGATTCCAAAGAAAAACAAATCTTCCATAAAAACTAAATAACTTGCTCTGCTTCGGAAAAAGCCATAACCTGTTATGTACAGTAGAGACATTTTTCACCATTCAATCCTGCAATGGATAAAACTCTGCCAGCATTTCAGTGCCTGCTGATAGACGCTGCTTTTAAACGCTGCCGTTCGTGTTTGTTTGAGCGCTTTCTGTTTACTAGCGGTGAGCAATGTAGCCAATCACAGACATATCTGTTCAGCACGTGAATTTAATGGCCAATCAGAGATGCTAGTCAGTAAGTTAGTCAGAATCCACTTAACACTGCTAAAATTAACACACAGGGTTTTGTTGTTATTTTACGCGAGCTGCACGATGTACTGTAAATAATGCTCGACTCACACTGTCAGTTTTTGGGATTGATATTGTGAGTTCGGATGTGAGTTCGGTTATAGAATATGGTTGTCACTCCTGTACATAACCATACTGTGTGTGAACCGTATTAAGGACTCAAATACAGGACTGACAAGTGTGTTCTGCTGCCGTGTGATTCATTAGAATCAGATTAGATTCATTACAATCATTAGATTAGATTCATTACAATCATTAGATTAGATTCATTAGAATCTAAGAGATTAATTGTACAATTAATACCAATTATTATAATAGGAGTTTTCGCAAGAATGCAGAATTCAGTGAGCTTGCGCTTTAGAGATTGACAGCCTTAGTGATTATAAAGGGAAGCTCTTCTCTTGCTTTCGGTTCATTCCCTATTCACAATCTGAATACTGTTGTTTGTTGAGTTTATCATGCTGCAAAGTGTCTGGATTGACAACAATCCTCAAATGCGTGATTAAATCAGAAACTGTGATGATTGATCGTGATAACCAACAGATGAGACAAACAGGAAAACATTTTTTTAAAGTAGTTAATTAAAAGTTTTTGCTCTGGTACTAAAATTGGTACAGAGAACCGCAAACTTTGACTAGTATTGGTATGTTGCCGACTACTGAAATTGTGGTACCGTAACAACCACAGTCTTGGCCTTCTTTCAAAGTGATATCCTGTTTATGTAACATACATTGTGGAAGTAAAATAGGTTACGAGAGCTGTTTCTTACACTGGTACAGTATGTGTATCTCTCATCTCTATTCTTGGAATGATCCGTTGTGCCTCATAGTCATAATCTGTCCTTTATAGTTTGATGAAATGTCATTTTACCTAACAGACGCACAGATGACCTAGATTCTGAATAATTGCTAAAGATATTTCTAGCCATCACTATTGCTGTCAGTCAGGCAAGGTTTGGTAGTGATAATAATCCTTATCTCACGAAACCTGTCAAGAGCATATCTGGGTCATATTTCACCCCAAAATCAAAAAGAAGAAAAACAGTTTTTCTTAAAGAATATGAAGTCTATTTTTTGGGACCAAAGTCCTAAAATAAGGTTAATTTTCTCAATTCAAAACATAATTGTTCCTTATATGCTCCTTCAAATGAATGACATCACTTGATTGTGAGTGAGTACTGTACATGTGAAGTTTTTGACACTGTTTCTCACTGATATCATATGGGGATTTACACAAACCCAGTATTACTCCAGGGTCAGTTGGCATAAAGGAAAATGCCTGTCACCATCAATCAAACAAAATTTAGATTAAAGCTAAATCTTGAAAGATATCAGACATGCAGAGATTTTGAAATAAGATCATTTTGTCATGATTTTGTCTTCATTCAGGCCTGATCTGGTGGATATGAGCAGAGTTTCAACACAAAGTAGCAGATCCAACTTAGAGCAAGCGTTTGGTGTGGCGGAGCGGCTCGGTGTGGCCCGACTGCTCGACCCCGAGGGTGAGTTTACTGTTCTAACACATGATAGGATTGCTTATGTACTTCTATTGTATGTCACTTTGGATAAAAGTGTCTGCTAAATGCATGAATATAAATGTAAATAATTACATGATATTAGAAACACACATGCCAGATTTGACAGTAATGTCATTATAAAACCATTTTCGGTAACACTTTACTTGAAGGGGTGTGAATAAGACACCTCTGACATGACACCTTCATAACCATGACATGACATATGGGGTTTATGCATGTTTATGACAACTGTCATTAAGTGTCATTCGCTCAATTATGACATTTTTTATGCAAATATGACATTGTTTAAGATGTCTTTGTTATGACACCTTGACATTAAATGAAGTTAACGTTGGCTGTCATGAGGCATTATAACTGTGTCATTAATATTTTTCTTGACCTCAACTACAGTGGTACAAATTGAATTTGTCATTAAAAAGTTATAATGGCTTCATGACAGCCAATGTCAAAACCAGCCACCTGACAGTTTAATGTAATGCTAACCAATAAAGCTAAGTGGTTTCTTAAGTTTGAAAATTAATCTGCTATGTCATGTTTATGACAGGTTGTGTTGTCTTAGTAATGTCAAGTTGTCATGACAAAGACACTGACAGGTTATGATGTATTGGTTTATGTCAAGGTGTCATAACAAAGACATCACAAACAATGTCATATTTGCATTAAAAATGTCAGAATTGAGCGAATGACACTTAATGACAGTTGTCATAAACATGCATAAAACCTTCCTCATATTCATAACATGTGTCATGTCAGTCTTATGCACACCCCTTTAAGTAAAGTGTTAACCGATTTTCCATCATCCTTATTATGCCAATGCTTTCTCATTGAAAACGAATTACCCAGCATTTCAAAACAATGAGGTCAAAAAGTATCTCTATTTCTTTTGGTGAAGTGTGAAACTTCGAGTGTGAATGAGCTTCTAGTTAACACAACTCTACCACATTACTGACGTGAGCATCACTGGTTAAGCTTTGAGATGTTGTTCTGATGCACAACACTGAGCCAATGAATCTGGATGTCAGATATTTTAACCTGCAGTTTCATGGTTATTCGTAAAACAACACTGGGATCTAAGAATAGCATTTAATGCCAAATGGCATCAGCAGAATAGAATAATTTGAAATTTAAAGAGTTGGTCAAATTCAAAATACTACAAATTATGTGGAGAGTGAAAAATAATTTGATGCCAGTACATATTAAAAACAAATTCATGCTAATCACAGACAGCAACAACAGAGGAAAAGGCAATTTTTGTGTACCTTATTCACACAGGAGTTTCTTGTAATTGGGATTAGTTTATTGATCTCTTTGGACATCATCACAAAAATCATGTAAAACGATTGTTCAATTCAATAAAATGTATAAAACAAAATTTACTTGAAAAATACGAAGGAAGTGAGGCATAAGAATCAATGTTTGATTAATTGGAAACGGTCAATTATTTAGATGTGAAGTAATACTGTACTTTGAAAAAAAAAAACCGCGAGCCATCTGTTCTGTGCTAGCTCAGATTATTGAAAAAAGGGGCATTCATTTATAAGACTGTCTTCCTAATGCTCCTATTCAGTTTTGTTGTTGATGTGATTATCATTGTGTCTGTAATAACATCATGACTGAATAAAGAACTTGAACTTGAGAATAAACATCGAGTTCAACACTTCGTAGAAACCGTAAACTGTTTTGTCGGTAGTGAATTGTTCTGAAAGGAAAAGTACAAGCATTTGTTGCCAAGGTGTTCAGTGGTTTATAAAGTAGCATTCTAACTAAGTAAGTGCTTTCTCTTTCGAGCAGACGTTGACGTGTCGTCTCCGGATGAGAAGTCGGTCATTACTTATGTATCAACATTATACGATGTCTTCCCGAAAGTACCGGAAGGTATGGAGGGCATCAGTGCAAATGTAAGTACAATCACATATTTATAACATAAAAGTGCAATCTGAATGTAAAATATGTTTTCAGACTCTTAGCTGCATGTTAATTAAAAGTGTATTATATATGTCTAGTTTAAATGTATAGTAAATGCTATTAGCTGAACTTTAGAGTGATTTTAAACCCACTTAAGTTAGCCTGGCTGCCAGCCCGAACCCCGCCCACAACATTTTTTGGTCGGGAAGTTCGGTCTGGACTCGATCCGTTGAGGAGCTATTATGCCAGATCAAAAATTGTTCGGACCAATCAAATTGTCAGGGCGGGCTTTATACGATGATGGACAGATGAGCAACCATACACATCATACCTATGTGAGCAACGCAATGGTAACGTAACCATCCATGTCATCAGAGCGCTTGTTTTGAATTCATGGCTGCCGCGGGGAGAATTGAGTTGTGTATATTCCGCTATCGCGTGTGTTATAGAAGATATATATACAGCGCATTCATTTTAGAAGAGGAACAGAGAACCGCGATCAAGGCATTTGTTGATGGAAAAGATGTTTTTGCCGTCCTTCCTACGGGATTCGGAAAAAGTTTAATCTATCAACTTTAATCTATCTCTCAACGCCACTTACTCCGTTGCTCTGATTGGTTGTAGGTCTATCCAATTGAGTGCAGAGGCCTTTTATTTCCTGGTTCGGTTGACACACGCCCCATAATCACAGCCCAATGGAGCAGTTTCAGACTCACATTCTTTCTAGAATATGAGTATGACGAAGTCAGGCTACACTTAAGTAGGACTTAAGAACAACTTTATATGTAATTTCATAAATACTGCTGAATGTATAGACAACTATTTGCGAATACACATTTGTAATGAAGTTGTAATTTAGTACATTTAAAATATATTAACTTTAAATGTAATATTGAATAACACACTACAGTCTAATTATAATTATAATCAAGTATGTTACATGTTTGTCAACACCTCTTTAAAGCATGAAATGTATGAAGTAAAGTGTGTTAATGAGGAGTCATGAAAGTGCACTTTTTAAAGTGTAGTTAAGTGTGTTAATGAGGAGTCATGAAAGTGCACTTTTTAAAGTGTAGTTAAGTGTGTTAAGGAGTCATGAAAGTGCACTTTTTAAAGTGTAGTTAAGTGTGTTAAGGAGGAGTCATGAAAGTGCACTTTTTAAAGTGTAGTTAAGTGTGTTAAGGAGTCATGAAAGTGTAGTTAAGTGTGTTAAGGAGTCATGAAAGTGCACTTTTTAAAGTGTAGTTAAGCGTGTTAAGGAGTCATGAAAGTGTACTTTTTAAAGTGTAGTTAAGCGTGTTAAGGAGTCATGAAAGTGTACTTTTTAAAGTGTAGTTAAGTGTGATAAGGAGTCGTGAAAGTGTACTTTTTAAAGTGTAGTTAAGTGTGTTAAGGAGTCATGAAAGTGCACTTTTTAAAGTGTAGTTAAGTGTGTTAAGGAGGAGTCATGAAAGTGCACTTTTTAAAGTGTAGTTAAGTGTGTTAAGGAGTCATGAAAGTGTAGTTAAGTGTGTTAAGGAGTCATGAAAGTGCACTTTTTAAAGTGTAGTTAAGCGTGTTAAGGAGTCATGAAAGTGTACTTTTTAAAGTGTAGTTAAGCGTGTTAAGGAGTCATGAAAGTGTACTTTTTAAAGTGTAGTTAAGTGTGATAAGGAGTCGTGAAAGTGTACTTTTTAAAGTGTAGTTAAGTGTGTTAAGGAGTCATGAAAGTGTACTTTTTAAAGTGTAGTTACGTGTGTTAAGGAGTCATGAAAGTGTACTTTTTAAAGTGTAGTTAAGCGTTTTAAGGAGTCATGAAAGTGTACTTTTTAAAGTGTAGTTAATTGTGTTAAGAAAGAGTCATGAAAGTGCACTTTTTAAAGTGTAGTTAAGTGTGTTAAGAAAGAGTCATAGAAGTGTACTTTTTAAAGTGTAGTTAAGTGTGTTAAGGAGGAGTCATAGAAGTGTACTTTTTAAAGTGTAGTTAAGTGTGTTAAGAAAGAGTCATGAAAGTGCACTTTTTAAAGTGTAGTTAAGTGTGTTAAGAAAGAGTCATAGAAGTGTACTTTTTAAAGTGTAGTTAAGTGTGTTAAGAAAGAGTCATGAAAGTGCACTTTTTAAAGTGTAGTTAAGTGTGTTAAGAAAGAGTCATAGAAGTGCACTTTTTAAAGTGTAGTTAAGTGTGTTAAGAAAGAGTCATAGAAGTGTACTTTTTAAAGTGTAGTTAAGTGTGTTAAGAAAGAGTCATGAAAGTGTACTTTGTAAAGTGTAGTTAAGTGTGTTAAGAAGGAATCATGAAAGTGTACTTTTTAAAGTGTAGTTAAGTGTGTTAAGAAAGAGTCAGGAAAGTGTACTTTGTAAAGTGTAGTTAAGTGTGTTAAGGAGGAGTCATGAAAGTGTACTTTTTAAAGTGTAGTTAAGTGTGTTAAGGAGTCATGAAAGTGCACTTTTTAAAGTGTAGTTAAGTGTGTTAAGAAAGAGTCATGAAAGTGTACTTTTTAAAGTGTAGTTAATTGTGTTAAAGGTGCAGTGTGTAACATTTTTGACTATTTATTAACAGAAATGCAATATGACATCCATAACTATGTGTTCAGTTGTGTATAAAGAACTTACTTAATAAACCGTAATGTTTTTATTACCTTAGAATTAGGCATTTATATCTACATAAGCGAGGGAATCCCCTTCTATGAAGGCCGCCATATTATGACGTCATATTTCTACCGTAGCCGACAGCAAACAAACAGCGTTACAGAGCGCGTTTCGTCACTACCTTGAAAGAGAAGCCGCAGAAAGCTAGAAGAAGCTAGTCATAAACACCGTGAGTGTTTTCCCTTGTCAGTGATGTAAATATGTAGTTGGATTGTTTCATGTAACTTAATTCTTCACCCTCGCTGTGTTATGGGTTTGCTATGTGGGGATAAATGTGCTGGTTACGTTCGTGAGACAGCTGATTAGTAGGCTACTCTTGTCATTGACCGGAAAACAGTTACAGGAATCACCAACCCGTCGATCTTGGAAGCATTTTAAGTCGATCGAGTTTCCAAAATCAGAGAAAAAAGGCTATTGTGTGTAATAAGTGGTGTCTATGGGATGCGGAGGCACGCGTGCTGTTATTACAATCACGTCATTTTTGCCGCAGGCACCTTTGGGCTCATGCGGACGCGTCGAGTATAAACAAGGCTTTAACCAGCTCAGCCACAGTAACAGCTCATATTAGCCAGCTAAACTTTTACTACCCTGTTAGAAAAAATCTATAGTTGCATAGTTTCATGTGGTTCTACTCCCTCGCTGTATTATGGGTTTGTTATGTGGGGAGAATGTGCTGGTTACGTTCGTGAGACAATCAGCTGATTACTATTATTTACAACAACTGTGACGAGATCTGTCGTGTCGACAGCTCAGACCAATATTATTATATTATGTATTAAGACCCTTGATCCTCACCTGACTATGGCTTTGTAAACTTTATCCATGATGTGGTTTATAATGGACTGTGGTAGCCTACTCCATGTTAGCTGTGGCTTGTTTTACTCTGGCTCACTACGACGATGTTTGTCCCGTTTTAGCCACCGTAGCTTCTTCGAAAGGGAGGGGTGAGCAGTGGGCTGAGCCCTTAGTGTAAACTCGCAACCGAACCGCTAGATGTCGCCAAAAAGCTACACACTGCACCTTTAAGAAAGAGTCATGAAAGTGCACTTTTTAAAGTGTAGTTAAGTGTGTTAAGAAAGAGTCATGAAAGTGTACTTTTTAAAGTGTAGTTAAGTGTGTTAAGAAAGAGTCATAGAAGTGTACTTTTTAAAGTGTAGTTAAGTGTGTTAAGAAGGAGTCATAGAAGTGTACTTTTTAAAGTGTAGTTAAGTGTGTTAAGAAGGAATCATGAAAGTGTACTTTGTAAAGTGTAGTTAAGTGTGTTAAGAAGGAATCATGAAAGTGTACTTTTTAAAGTGTAGTTAAGTGTGTTAAGAAGGAATCATGAAAGTGCACTTTTTAAAGTGTAGTTAAGTGTGTTAAGAAAGAGTCATGAAAGTGTACTTTGTAAAGTGTAGTTAAGTGTAGTTCAGAGAGAGAATTCGGCATTGTATTAAAAGAAACAATAAATATGGATACAACAAATGACCAATTCACCCCTATTTTATCACAACAATCCTGTATAAATTTAACTTACAATGTATCAAATGAGGAACTCACTCTCAGGCCCATTTTGTCCTTACATTCTTGCAAAAATAACTATAATGCAATAATAATAATTCCGCCCCTCCCTCACTTCCGGTTCTGGCGCTGGGGTTCTGAAACTGGTGGTGCTGCGGGTCTGCAGCTGGATATATCTCCCTCGCCGGAGCTCGCCGCCGGCTCTCATTGAAAATGAATGACTTCTGGCCACTTTGACACTCTCGCCGGCGGCGGTGTGAACGCAGAGTAATACGCAGCTAAAACACTGGTGTGGACGGAGATTGTATTCGTTTTAATTATCCGTTTCTAAACTAAAACGCAGTAGTGTGGATGGGGCTTGAGGATACTCAGGCTGATATTGTATAAACATCTGGGATAATAGAAGATACCTGCCTATAGAAAGTTTTCCAGCCGGTGGGCTGGTGAATTTGTCATGGTATTTGCAAATAAACTTTGTCTACATTTTTTAATTGCATAAGCATTCCATGTTTCTTGAAGGCTTGTTATGCATGAAATGAATCTTAAGTTGGACGCTTTTAAGGAATCTGCTGATTCTTTGGAGTCATTCCCAGAACATTGGATAATGTTGCCTGAGGAAGAGGACCAGTATAAGTCACATTAACCTTGAGTCCAACATGCTTGCTATTCTTAAATAAATGAGCAAATGAATACAACACGATGGAAATCTCTTTAGAAAGCCAAGAACTGACACACACTATAACCTCATAGTGTTGGAAGTATGGCTGTGTTCATATTTCATGGATTTGCACAGTGAGATATAGACCCGGATCAGAAGACTAAGATGGTTGATGTTGTTCCTGAAACAGGATGTTGATGTTAAATGGGTGGAATACCAGAACATGGTGATGTACCTCAGCCAGTGGATCAAACACAACGTGACTGTCATGGCAGACAGAAATTTCCCCAGCAATCCTGTGGAGCTTAAGGTGAGATCACCATTTTATTATGCTTTTAAGAATTTAAATATTTTCAAAACTGACTTCTACTCTGTGGGTTTCCTAATATGGAAGCCCATTTCACCACATAAGAAATAAATCATGCTTTTGCACATCATATTAATGCCATAAAAATCTAAATAATTATATTGAAAGTCTTGACTTTTCATATTGTGTTACGTTTTTTTTAAGGAGTAACAATATTTGTAACGCATTACATTTAAAAGTAACTTTTCCCAACCCTGGTGACAATTATAACTTAGCATACCATAATGTCTTCTTCACATACTTCTTATGTCATAATTTCCACTTTTTATGTAATATTTATGACACAGCAGGTCATAATGTCGACTTTATCTTGTCAAAATTTGACTAAGTACGTCGTAATTATGATCCAGTGTGTCATAATTTTTACTTTCTCATATTTAGACTTTTTGTGTCATAGTCAACTTTTTTTATACGAATTTTGACCAGGTATGTCATAATTTCCACATTTTTTATTTCATAATTATGATGTAGCGTGTCAACATTTTGACTTTTAATGTCATACTTGAAATTTTTATCTCAGTATGCCATAATCTGACTTTTCATCTCATAATTACTATTTACCAAAGCATGTCTTTTTTCCCCCTTATGTGGCGGAAAATGAGCTTTAATGTCTGAATGACTAGTTCTTTTTCATAATATTTACCATGAAAATAATGCAAAAAATATATATATATATTTGTCCTTATAAAATACCTGCTTTTCTTAATGCAAAATATAATGTCTTATTTCTTTTTTTTATTATTATTGTTTGGAGAGACGTGAGGGGCAGTTTTGTGGTAAACCATTCCTAGGCTGACATTTTGATTTATGAAATTGCAGATATATTTGAAGTGATCATTTGTCAGATATATCAGACGTGTATTTTCAGAGATCAGCAGCTGCTAAGACTCTCTGAGACTCGCTAACATTAAACATTACAGTGTAATGGAGCCTGAGGCAAACGCCCTGCGCTCGCTCAGAGGACTTCCACTGCGTCCCGCTCGTGTTAAAGACATCTTTCTCATCCGGTTCAGCTGTCCTGCAGTGCTATATCTCACAACTCCAGTGTTTCTTCTGAAATCACTACTGTTTTTACCTTCACAGGCACTTTATACTCAGTATCAACAGTTTAAAGAGAACGAAATACCCCCGAAAGAGAACGAAAAGGCCAAAATCAAGCATCTCTACAAGATGCTGGAGGTTAGTATGGTTGATATGTCGTGTAGATTGCCAGATGTAGCGGTGTCTCGAGCTCTGCTGTGTGTTGGGCTGTAGGTGTGGATGGAGTTCGGTCGCGTCCAGCTCCCGCAAGGTTTCCACCCTAATGACGTGGAGAAGGAATGGGGCAAGCTGATCGTGGCCATGCTGGAGAGAGAGAAGAGCCTGAGGCCTGAAGTGGACAGGTATGATTTACACACGCTATCTCTCCATCGCTATTTCTTAATGAAAGAATATGGGCGTGGATGACATGCATTCCACTGAGGAATTCATTTACAATCTACTTGACATTTTTAATCATTTTTATCATATCAATATAGCAACAATACAAATTTTGGAAAAACAAATTAGAACGTTTTTAGAAAGGAGTTGTACTGTTTATTCATTTCTCTTTTGTGATTTGTGACTCTTTTCTTTTCAAAGTGATATTTTAATATATTAAGGGTAATTACTGACGACACGCAAATAAAGAACAAACGGTAAATCAAGGCGTAAAAATCAGTACATTGACGAGTAAATCATCTTGCATGATTCATTTAAATACTCTCCTCCCATAAATAATGCGTCTGAAAGTGAAACTCCTACAAATGCATATGTAATAAGCTCAGCCGCAAAACTAACTGTCCACACCTTTCAGTGATAATTATGCCCTGTGTGTCTTTAGTAAATCCTGACAGTAGTTTATTTAACACTAAAAGAGGGTTTGCACTGGCGACAGCTGTTAGTAAATCTGACCCTATATGTTCTATTTTTAAATAGATGATACAGATTATTTTTGCTATAATTTTTGCTGGTGATATTAAGTTAAGCAACATGTTAAATAATCAGTCAATGATTTTGAATGAGCTTTTTATTTTAAGTTTCCTCAAGACTTTTATACAGACTGGGTATACGTACAGGTGAAACTCGAAAAAAATTGTATTTCATGTATTTCAGTCATTCAAATTAAAAAGTGAAACTAATATATTTAGTATATATAACTATATGCATGATATACTTTTCAGAGTGCCGAAATTTCTGTATTAAAAAATCCTTTTTTTATTGATTTCATGTAATATTCTAATTTTCTGAGATTTTGAATTTGGGGTTCCCTTTATCGAGGGAAACTCGACAATGCATCGAGGTCGATACTTTGGGGACGCTCCCTTAGCGTGCGCCTCTGAAGTAACAATGAAACTAGTCCAATCCTGATTGGCGTTGCGTCATGACGCAAGATGTGACGGCATACCCGGAAGTATAAAAGTAGCGCCGACGCATACACATACCAGCTATCGCTCTTCAGCAAGCGCTCTCTGTGAAACTGTCTGTCTTATTTGATGTTGTTTGTCTGTGCTAAGCTCTATATTATGGCGAGTGAACAATACACTAAGTGTGTGCACCCCTGCCCAAGATTATATGCCACGGGTGGGGACACGCATCTGCTGTGTTTGTGTGTATTGTTTAGGGGCGCAGCACGCACAGTCAGCGCCTCGAGAGGGCTGCCTGTGATACTGTGAAGCACTTCCTATTAGAGTGCTGCGCTCTCGCTTGGCTATATTATTTCACTGATGATGGCCAGGCTCGCGATCCCCGCGATTCGGGTCCCGCGTCCGTTGAGGCGGCGCGGCGGCTTAGATCGCGGAGATCGCAAAAGGATCTCGCGGATGAGAACGAGACTGCTGAGGCACCTTTTCTCTCATCATCCGCAGATTCTATGACACTCGTTCACGACGCAGAAGCCCGTTATAGCCCTTCTTCTGCCCGTGACGAGTGCCCAGTGCTCGAGCTATCTGTTTATAAGGAAGTAGATGTGCTCAGCATCGGGAACGAGCAACATGAGTCACACTCGCCGGCTTATGTTTCTGCTTATGTAGAGCTTGTATTGTTGTGATGAGTGCTGTGGCCAGTATTAAATAAATAAATAAATATATTTAAAAATATAAGCTGGCCACAAAATAAGCAGGATGATCCCCGTCAAAATGAACTAGACGAGAGATTCCTGCAGCACTGTTCACAAACTCAGAGCCGGGGCTTACTGTTTTTCCCAGATCTTTATAAAAATATATATATATATATATATGTGTAGATACTGGGAGAAACCCCACACTTTACGTATCTCACCACATTCATTATATGTTTATTCGAATGTGGTGGGTGCGAGAGAGTCGGGTTATGGCAAGATGCCACAGATGGAGGAAGCTTTAGTGAGTTATCTTTCTCCTGATCTGGCATCTTCGCTTTAAGCCCCGGTGCTGCCCAACAAACCGTGCAGGGACACCTCTGCACTGGTTGGCTGGGCTTATATGGTGCAAGAAATCGATGTTGCTCTTCCCCCGTTAAAAACGTTTCGGGATACATCGGTTTCCAGCGAACGCAGGCTGCACTGTCTGCCCCACAGGCTTGCGGCCAGGCAGCTTTCGCGTTCGCCCATCGAGAATCGTTTTTCGGTCCAGCCCTGCCGGAAATCCGCTTCAGGGGGTCAGGAACGAATCCCGATTAATACCCGAAGCCAGGCTTGAGAGCCTGGTTCCTTTAGTAAAATATATAATAAAAAAAAATAATAAAAAAAAATATTTTTTGCGTGCCTGCACTCTATGACGATTTTGCACGCGTACCAGGCCGATCTTCTTAAAGATCTAAATAAGGGAATATTTTCTGTTGGCCGCTCCGCTATCTCCTTCTGGCCTGTTTTCCAACGCTGTCACTACAGTCGTTGACAGGTTTCAGGAAGCGAACAAAAAAAAAAAAAAAAGAGGGCTGCCCCCCCGCTGTGGAACAATCGAGGTTGTTCTAGCAGCAGGTGCCCTCGGGGAAGATGTTGTTGTCCCGCCGTCATTGACGCTTCGGGCCACATCGATTTCCATCGAGATTTTCGATTTTCACATCGAACATCGATTTTCGATTTTCACATCGATTTTCACATCGAACGCACACCGTGGCGTTCGCCCCAAAAGCTTGCAACAGGGCACCGACTATGGTCACAAAATCTGTATCGACTTTTTTCCTGCCGGTTCACAGCTTCAGGAAGTCGAGAATAGTGCTCGAAAAACATCCGAGGCCAGCCTCGAGGGGCTGGTTCCCTTAGTAGATTTTGTAGAAGAATGGCAATGCCTTCCGAACATATATCTATATGGGTCCTGTATATTATAAAATGTTATAAAAATATGGGTACAGATTGCAGTTCGGTCACCGACCTCCCTAGTTTGCTGGGGTGGTACCGACTGCAGTGGTTCCAGAACAGGCTCGGGTTATGGAACAAGAGGTACAGACTCTACTGGAATTAAGGGGCCATAGAATGTGTTCCCCTACCAGACAGGGAGTCAAGGTTTTACAGCCGGTACTTTGTAGTTCCAAAGAAGGATGGCGGACTGAGGCCTATTTTTAGATCTAGGGCTTTTTGAATCGTTCTTTGAGGAGATTCAGGTTCAAAATGCTTACTGTTACCATTATCGTAAACCAAATCAGATCCGAGGACTGGTTTGTCACGATGGATCTAAAAGACGCTTATTTCATGTCTCCATCCTTCCATGTCACAGGGGGTTCCTGAGGTTGCTTTCGGGGGCGAAGCATACCAATATCGCGTTCTTCCGTTCGGCCTAGCACTCTCTCCCCGCATGTTCACAAGGTGTATGGATGCAGCTCTGGCTCCATTGAGGCTTCAGGGCATCCGTATATTGAATTACATCGACGACTGGCTCATATTGACCCAGTCTCAGGAAATGGCAGTTCGGCATCGAGATGTCGTCCTTGGCCACATTCAGAACCGGGGGTTGAGGCTCAACACTAAGAAAAGGTGTTAGACCCAGCTCAGAAGACTACTCTTCTGGGCGTGGTACGGAATTCGGTTACGATGCGGGCACGTATGTCTCCCGCTCGTATCGAATCCATCCTGGCCATGGTGCCCAGGATAAAGCTAGGCTAGGCCAGGCCATCATTGTAAAGCAATTTTCAAAGACTGCTGGTCCTCATAACAGCGGCATCCAACGTAATTCCTTTGGGCCTGCTTCACATGAGGCTCCTTCAATGATGGCTCAAAAACCAAGGGTTTTTTCCCCAAGGGGAATCTGTTCCGTATAATAAAGGTTACGCGCAGATGCTTTCGTTCCCTATTAATATGGAAGAAACCTTGGTTCTTGTCCCAAGGTCCAGTGTTAGGGGTGTCATGTCGCCGGGAAACTGTTTCGACAGACGCTTCCCTCGCTGGCTGGGGCGCGGTCTCGGACAGCCGCTTTGCCAGGGGTCTGTGGCAGGACCATCATCATTCTTGGCATATAAATTGCCTAGAGATGTTGGCTGTGTTCAGGGCTCTGAGGAGCTTCCTCACAGACATCAAAGGTTACCACGTCTCAGTGGTAGCTTATCTGAACCGACAAAGGACACTCAGATTGTGCCCTCTATCCAGATTGGCGCATCTGATCATTTTATGGTCCCAAGGGAAATATTATCTATAAGAACAATATATGTCCCGGGGGTTCTGAATTAGGGAGCAGACATCCTGTCGAGGCAGGGGCTGAGGCCCGGGAATTGAGACTCCATCCAGAGGTGGTGGAGTTGACATGGCAGAGGTTTGGACCAGTGGAAGTGGATCTGTTTGCGTCTCGAGGGACGTCCGTCCAACTGTCCACTTTGGTTCTCCCTCATTCATCCAGCCCCGCTGGGGCTTGGATGCCATGGTACAGGCCTGGCCGAGGCTTCGCCTGTACGCTTTTTCCCCGATCGCTCTGCTCCCGGGAGTCCTGGAGAGGGTCAGTCAGGAGGGCATCAGTCTTCCTCTGGTAGCCCTGTGTTGGCAAGCCCGAGTATGGTTTTTAGACTTAATTTCACTTCTGATAGCTCCGCCATGGCAGATTCCTCTGAGGAGCGATCTGTTGTCTCAGGCGGAAGGCACTATATTCCATCCTCATCCAGAGCTGTGGAAATTGTGGGTCTAGCCTCTGAGGGGGCTCAGTACCTAGATGCTGGTCTATCATCTGGGGTGGTCGAAACCATACTTATCTCTAGGGCTCTGTCTACTAGGAGATTATATGACCTCAAGTGGAATGTTTTTCCACTTGGTGTAGAGAACTTGAGTTAGGCCCAGTTAACTGCCCAATGGCTTCAGTTCTGGGGTTTCTTCAAGATCATTTCTCTGCGAATCTCTCCCCATCCACACGTAGGGTGTATGTGGCTGCCATTGCGGCATTCCATGCACCACTAAATGTTGGGCCTTTGGGGAGGCACCAACTGGTCATACTATTTCTCCATGGTATTGGAGGATGAGACCGACAGTCAGGTCCAGGGTTCCTTCCTGGGACCTGGCGGTGGTTCTCGAAGGGCTATTCTTGGCTCCCTTCGAATACCTCCAGTCGGCTTCGCCTTGGACCTCACGTTCAAGATAGCCTTTCTCTTAGCTATTTCTTTACAGAGACTGGGGTATCTCCAAGCCCTGGCATTATCGCCAGCTTGCTTGGGATGTGCCCCCGGCGGAGTTAAGGCCATCCTGCATCCGAGAACCAGCTATGTGCCTTAAGTGCAATTTATCATGGCTAGGTCCATGGTCCTGCAAGTATTTCATTCTCCACCTCATGTGTCGGCAGAAAAGGAGAGGTTCCTTGCTCTGCCAGTCAGAGTTCCGAGTATTTACCTTGAGAGGTCCTCTTCTTGGAGGAGGTCGGACCTACTGTAGTGTGTTTTGGATCACCTATTAGGGGCTCCCGGCTTTACAAACCATAAGTAGGCCTACAAGGTGCCCAATTTGCCTTCACCTTTGGCCGTTAGGGCTCTTTCTACTAGAGGCATGGTGTCCTCTAGGGCCCTCCTTTCGGGAGTTCCCATCCAGGAGATCTGTGAGGCAGCCGGTTGGGCTACCCCACACACTTTTGTTAGGTTCTATATTCGGCACCTCCCTAGTACGCCTGGCGCACATGTGCTCTCGTCCTAGCTGAGTGCCTGTTTCACTCCGGGACAGGCCTGTTTTTCGGTGCGTGGCCTAGTGGGTATTCGTTCCCCAAAGTATCGACCTCGATGCATTGTCGAGTTTCCCTCGATAAAGGGAACGTCTCGGGTTATGACTATAACCCTTGTTCCCTGAGAGGGGAACGAGACAATGCATCGTTCTGCCACGCCCCTCCAGGCCTTAGAGCGTCTTGCTTCATCGCGAGGCTGGTATGTGTATGCGTCGGCGCTACTTTTATACTTCCGGGTATGCCGTCACATGTTGCGTCATGACGCAACGCCAATCAGGATTGGACTAGTTTCATTGTTACTTCAGAGGCGCACGCTAAGGGAGCGTCCCCAAAGTATCGACCTCGATGCATTGTCTCGTTCCCCTCTCAGGGAACAAGGGTTATAGTCATAACCCGAGACGTTTTCCATAATCATCAACATTATAACTTTTTTGAGTTTTACCTGTACTTCTTTTTCCCGTGAAATAAAGGATACACCAGATGCATCCTTCCCTGCCTACCGTACCCTAGTATTACTTGCGCGTCGATGACGACAGGATTTTATTTGAGAGAAATTTTCTCTTTTAAATGCAAGTATTGGGTTTCAATTAACTCTAATATCTAATGATTCAAATGTAAAAACTTTTCAAATGTAGACTCGCCTCTTACTAAGATATAATTTTATATAGTTTATACTCTAAATTATGACCAGATTTGCACCAAGCTGAACATATTTAAACAGGTTGTGATCCCTGTTTTGTTTTCAGACAGTTTAATATAACTTTCAAAAAAAGTCCAGAACAAACGCCACCGCCGCTCGTCAACGTCTCGTAAACCTGTAGACTCGACCAACACATTTTACAACGCTCAGTCTGACCTTGGAAGGATGCATCCTCTGAATTGTGACACAGCTTTCATGTGCACTTGTGGATTTCAGAAGAGTGCTCGTGAGCGCCCCCTTTGTGGTTAATTTACGCCCTCGATACACGCTTTTGCCGATTTCGCAATTTTTTTTTTAAATTGCAAGTGTTTTGATTAAAAGTGTGTCATCACTTAAAAATGTCCACTGAAATATCTGAACATAATGCGAAGTGACACATTTAAGTCACAGGATCAATGTTGCCCAGTTAGCTCTTGCTGGTAGATACTTTGACTTATATGGATAGATATTTTAAAAAGCTGATATAAGCAAAGATGTCAGATTTCAGATCTGGTGACCCAGCAGTGAAGCCAAGGAACTGCCATTGAATGCTAATGATGGCATTGTAGTCCAGCTTGCTATTAGTGAGTCCTCTGGAACAAGTGTAAACACTGCGTGCTGTCAAAGCTTTGCTCTGTGTGTTTGAGCATCATAACCAGCTTGACATAGCAACCACTGAACACGTGTGTGTCTCTGATCAGTGGAGAACAGGCCTTATTCATAAAACATCAGCAGAAGGATTGTCTGTGTCAGTCATTCATAAATCCATTCTTATGTCAATTGTCAAAGAATGTACTGAAATTATTTGCTTTTAATGTTTTTGAAAGAAGTCTCTTCTGCTCACCAAGGCTGCATTTATTTGATGAAAAACACAAAAAAACTGTAATATTGTAAAATGTTATTAAACATTTAAAAAGCCGTTTTCTATGTGAATATATAGTAAAGTGTAATTTATTCCTGTGATCAAAGCTGTATTTTCAGCATCATTACTCCAGTCTTCAGTGTCACATGATCCTTCAGAAATCACTATAATATGATGATTTGATGCTCAAAAAACATTTATGATTATTATCAATGTTGAAAACATCAGATTTTTGTGGAAACCGTAATAAAAAAAATTCTCCACTTAGGATTCTTTGATGAATATAAATTTAAATGAAAAGTATTTATTAAATACAAATCTTTTGTGACATTACAAATGTTTTTAATCTTATCACAAATGTTTGATGGTGCAAAAAAAAAGAAAAGAAAAATTCAACATTGCTAATAATAATAATCATAAATGTTTCTTGAGCATCAGATCATCATATCAGAGTGATTTCTGAAGGATCATGTGACACTGAAGACTGGAGTAATGATGCTGAAAATTCACAGGAATAAATTACATATTAAAATATATTCACGTAGAAAACACTTATTCCAAATGTGAATAATATTTCACAATATAATTCCTTTTTTCACTTTTTTTATTAAATAAACATAGCCTTTGTGAGCAGACAAAGTTGTTACCAAACTTTTGACAGCTACTGTACATTATATATTCTAGATATTGTTTTAACTATATTGCCCAGCCCTGTTGTGCAGCAGAGATTAGTTTTGTTTAATGCACAGATATGCCTGTCCCACTGTGTGACTGTGTAATGTATTACAGATGTATTACTCATAATATTTAGGTATAAACACGGTGTTGGAAATCACCTAGAAGTAAATGGAAATCACTCATGCTTTTAATATCTATTATCGCTTTCATTTATACGTGATTATATAGCAACAGCCAAAAATGGCGTAAAATGGTGAAATGATTTAAATGACTGAAGGCATGTGGTGTCTCTCACAGTCTGAACCTGTGCGGGATCATCTGTCTTACATGCAAATGAGCGCTCAGTGTTTGTCCCGGGGCTGATGGGAGTGTGGGCTGGCTCTTCTGGATGTGTATAAGTAGCAGTGTCTGGAAGCGTGCGCTGTTAGAAGGGCTTTAGATGGGGTGTCTGCTTCTGACGGAGGGGTGGCAAACACACTTCTCTGGGCCGGATACACACACAGATAGTCTGTTATGATGCACAGTAACCTGGTGTACGGCAGTAGCGCCTCATCAGTGAGTGACAGCACTTTAACCAGCCTGGGCTCTGCTGAAAACCTGCTGTCGGGAGCACACGAGCCTCTGTCCAGCACCCCGCTTTACCTCAATAACAGCTGTGTGTATGGACCCCGGTGAGCGAGCCCCGCACAGAGAGAGCGTCAGAGCGAGACCTGGTGTTGACTGTATCTGTCTTCTTCTGTTCATAGGCTTGAGATGCTCCAGCAGATTGCAAACAGAGTTCAGCGAGACTGCATATCCGGAGAGGACAAACTAGCGCTCGCCAGGACGGCTCTTCAGTCGGTGAGTGCAGACGTTTAGCAATATATTATTATTATGAGTATTGGCGAATTTGTATTTTGTTAGTCGCTGGGGATTTGCTAAATGCATAAATGCAAGTGTCTTGTTTGCTTATAATTAGCAGCAAATACCTGTAATTAGGCCAGTGGAGTAAGAAAAATGACATCTTCATATGTTAAACAGTTTTACTTTCCTTAAGTAAATTTATATTTATTATTTAAGGATGTTTAGATCATTTTTTGTATGTTTAGATGTTATGGCTGGGCAATATATTTCAAACAACTATAATATTTAATATACAGAACCTGTTAATAGTTTGGAGACATATTTTTAATGCACATTAATGAAGTCTCTTCTGCTCACCAAGGCTGCATTTATTTTATAAAAAAATACAGTACAAGCAGTAATATTGTGAAATATTATTACAAATTAAAACATGTGAATATATAGTAAAGTGTAATTTATTCCTGTGATCAAAGCTGAATTTTCAGCATCATTACTCCAGTCTTCAGTGTCACATGATCCTTCAGAAATCACTATAATATGATGATTTGAAACATTTCTTATTATTAGTGTTGGAAACATTTCATATTTTTGTGGAAATCATGATGATTTTTTTCCCACCTCCGAATTCTTTGATGAATAGAAAGTTCAATGAACAGCATTTATTTGCATTTATTAAATGTATTAAAACATTTATTAAATATAAATATTTTGTCATTTCAACATTTATAATAATAATCAGAAATGTTTCTTACAAAGATATAAAAATATACATTTTAGAATCAATATTTGTAAAAAAAAAAAAAATTAACAAATAATTATTGTCATTTTCATATCTTTTGGGAGTGTCCTATTATTTCTTTGTATTGGGTAGAGGTGGCGACGGCAATAATCGGCTCAGAGCTTGAGTTTAATTTCAGCGTTATGTTTTTAGGAAATCTACCAACACGGCTGAGAAAGACAGACAGATATTTGTTACAAATACTTTTAGCAGGAAGCAAGAAAGCAATAACTAGGAAATGGCTGAGTAAAGAGTCCTCGATAATTGCTGAATGGATAGAAATAGCTCGGGAAATTTATGTAATGAAACATTTGACTTTCTCTCTGAGACATGCCAGGAGTAAATGTGAAGCATCTTGGAAAAACTGGATATCTTATCTGAATACAAATTGAGATGTATTATGTCTTATTTGTTGTTTTGTTTTTTGTTTCCCTGTTTTACATGATGCTGAGCATTTCTGTTAATCTATGATGTTTTTGTCTGCTGTTCCTCGGTCTGTCTGTCTGTCTGTTTTTCTTTCCTTTTCTTGTCAAAAATAAAGTAAAAAACCCCCCAAAAAAATATTATTGTAAATTTTGCTTCGGCAATAGGGTGACCAGATGAGATCGGCTGAAATTCGGGACCCAGGGGAGGGGGAGGGGGGTGTTTATGGGTAGACCTACCATGATATTAGACTACATAGCCTATAATAAAAGATAATGAATTTCAATTCGGCCGGATTCGGGATTCGGGACAACATCTTAGATTTCGGGACTGTCCCGAATTTTTCGGGACGTCTGGTCACCCTATGCGGCAAAGGTATGTATTTTTATGACTTTCTTACAATGTAAATCTGAAAGGAAATGAATGTCTCCTCCAGGATGCGAAGCGTTTGGAGTCAGGAATCCAGTTCCTGAATGAAGCCGAGATCGCTGGCTATCTGCTGGAGTGTGAGAATCTCCTGAGGCAGCAGGTGGTGGACATTCAGCTTCTACTCGACGGCAAGTTCTACTTGGCCGATCAGCTCGTTCAAAGGTCAGAAAGTGAATCAATCAACTTCATTTCTGTCAGGACCACTATCGTCAAATATGATTGACAGCTAGCATACAGTTTGGATTGGCTCTGTTCTGGGCAAGAACTCCCTGCGCATCCATGCAGTGTCCATATTTATTTATTTATTTTAGCCGGGTATTTACTGAAACAAATATTTCCCCCCATCCGTTTTCAATAACTTTGTGCACACAACATCGTTTTCAAAAAAGTTGTAATTTACATCAACCCGCATAAATACGCCATCATAACTGCCAAACTGTGCGCTCACATGACGTTAAGCATTTTCTGGCGCATAATGTGACATTTGAGAACCTTAAACCCCGTTTCTCCCAGTTAACAACACATAACCGACGTTATCAGAAATCTCCACTTTGGCCGGAGTTTTTAGAAATAATCGTTTTCTGTGATAAAAACAGGGTTTTCGTGTAAATGAGAGGCCAAACCGCAGGAAATATCTGCGTCTTCCCTTCGTGTAAACGGGGCATGAGCTTTACAGAACCAACAAGACTGTATTGCAGATATCATTAATTCAAGATTTTAATGTACAACATAATTCGAGAGTTTAGTCTGATTTAAAGGGGAATCATAATGCCAGATCCTGACTGAGAGAGGTGGAGCTGGGGAGGGAGGAGGGTAATTCACTCCTGAGAAACGCCACAGCTGCTGATAATACTGAAGGAGCTTATATATGAATACAGTGATAGGCGTCGTATTCCTATAGGTAGAGAATCAGCTGAGAGACCGTGTGTAATGACATTAAACTCATGAGATAGTCAAAATTATGACATACTAAGTCTATTAATGAAATAAAAACTCAAAATGATTACATATTAAGGCATAATTATGTGTGTGTGATGTGTTCATGGACACTGTGCCGTTCTCTGTGGTCCCTCAGGGTATCCAAGCTGCGTGACGACCTGTTGGCTTTGAGAACCGAGTGCTCCACCGTCTACAGCAAAGGACACACACGGACCTCAGAACAGACCAAGATGATGATCTCCGGCATCACGCAGAGTCTGAACTCCAGCTTTTCCCAAAGCTTCACTCACGGAGACCTGGTCAGTACGGGCCCGGCCGTGACCCCCAGCATACAGCCCGCCTCGGTCCAGGCTTACCTCATCACCGGTGGAGGAGGAGGAGGAGGAGGAGGAGGAAGAGGAGGAGGAGGCATGCAGCCCGGGGTCCTTCAGCAGCTCAAACACATGCAGATCCGCAAGCCCATGCTCAAATCCTCATTCATGGATCCTAACTTGACCGAGGATGAGGTTAATTTGAAGTTCGTGCAGGATCTACTTAACTGGGTCGAGGAAATGCAGGTGTGTGTTCAAGACTTCCTTCTGTTAGTGCACTGCAAAATAATCATTCTCAAGGCCCGTTCACACCAAGAACGATAACGATATAATTCTAAAAAACGTTCTAGATATAAAAGAATAGCAGAGTCCACAACACAACTGTAACGAAAATGCCACAGGGAAACAATATCGTGGAATCACTTTTTGAACATTTTATTTCCAGCTGATGAATGATAAAAAACATTGGCAGCCAATCAGAATCTATCCTGCTTTAAAGATCTTGAGCATTTAAAGCGGCTGAGAACAAAACCGCAGCTTGTGCTTATTATCAACAGAACAATATAGTACGCTGGTGTGGACGCTAATATACTTAGTTATCTTTAAAGTCCCCCTGTAGTCAATCATTTTACCATTCATTATGGAAAATGTTCTTATATATGCGTATTAAAACACCTGCAGAACATTACACTCCCATCAATGCTTTTATAGGATTTCTGTCTCACACTAATTTGCCCTGTTTAGTAAATCTGGCCCTTATTGTGTTAAATAAAAACAATAATTTGCTTGAGAAGCAAAACGGTGTAATTGTGTTTATAATTTTACTGCAAGACCAATGTATGTGCGGTTGTTTTTTGTCTCTGAAAGGTTCAGCTGGATCAAGCGGAGTGGGGATCGGATCTACCGAGCGTTGAATCAAATTTAGGGCATCATAAGGATTTCCACAAAGCCATCGAAGAATTCCAGATGAGCATTAAAGAAGCCAAAATGAGTGAAGTAAGGCAAATCATTACATTAAAAAAAATCTAAATTCAGTCATTATAAACTCACCCTCATATTGTTACAAACCCAAATGACTTTCTGTGGAAATTTTTAATTTTGGGGGGTGAAATATTACTTAAAGGATAAGTTCACTTTCAAAAAAACTTTTGCTGATTATTTACTCACCCCCATGTCATCCAAGATGTCCATGTCTTTCTTTCTTCAGTCGAAAAAGAAATGGAGGTTTTTGATGAAAACATTCCAGGATTTTCTCCATATAATGGACTTCAATGGGAGCCAAACGGTTCAAGGTCCAAGGTTCAAGGACTCGAAAAAAGATTCGTTCATTTTGATGAACGAGTTCGAACAGGAGAGCGCATCACAGAACAGAGCAAGGCGAGCATTTGTGCTTATAAAACTTAAACTTTTTTATTTATTTTAGAAATGAGCGATGGTTTGGCTAGATAAGACCCTTATTCATCGTCTGGTGTCGTTTAAAGCCCTTTGAAGCTGCACTGAAACTGTCATTTGGACCTTGAACCGTTTGGCTCCCATTGAAGTCCATTATATGGAGAAAAATCCTGGAATGTTTTCATCAAAAACCTTCATTTCTTTTCGACTGAAGAAAGAAAGACGTGGACATCTTGGATGACATGGGGGAGAGTAAATTATCAGCAAAAGTTTTTTTAAAAGTGAAATAATCCTTTGACATCATATATATATATATATAATATATATATATATATATATATATATATATATATATATATATATATATATATATATATATGCAAATAATTGTCTTAAAAAATTAACTTTTTCAAAATGACTGTGTCACCCCCACAGATTCAGATGACCCAGCCGTTTAAGCAGAGTTACTCTGAGAAGCTCAACAAGTTAGAAAGCCAGTACAGGAGGCTTCTGGTAAATGAGCTGGAGATCTGCCTTTAGTGTCCCGCGTCTGTCAGCGCTGTGCGTCTGAGTGTCTTGTGCTTCTGTGTCTGCAGAAAGGCTCGAGCGAGAGGCAGAAACACCTGGAGAGCCTGCTTGACTTCGTGTCCCGGGCCACTCAGGAGCTGATCTGGCTCAACGAGAAGGAGGAAGAAGAAGTGGCTTTCGACTGGAGTGAACGAAACACTAACGTCTCCAGGAAGAGGGATTATCATGCAGTAAGTCCATCCAAACCACATCAACTCAAGTCTAGTTTATTTATAGAGCCCTTTCCAGTACAAAGTAGCAAAGGGCTGTACAGTTAAAAACAGATAATAGCAAATCATAACTAGAATGTACATTTCCAGAAGAAAATGTGACTGGTGCTTGCAGTGGCAAAACTCGCCACTCGGTTGCAAGGGTGCGGTACATGATTGCATACAAGCCAACAAACATGTCTGTACGATGTTCTGGTGCTGAGATATGGCTTATACATGTGTTCAGGTGGTTGCTAGGGTGTTCTGGGTGGTTGCTTTGGTATTGCTAGGCGGTTGCTAGGGTGTTCTGGGTGGTTGTTATGGTGTTGCTTGGGTATTCTGGGTGGTTGCTAGGGCGTTGCTAGGTGGTTGTTAGGGGGTTCTGGGTGGTTGCTAGGGGGTTCTGGGTGGTACAGAACACAAGTAACATAGTAACAAAAAACAAACAAAAAGCAACAAGGAAAAGACCTAACATACACATAATAAAACAAAATACAACTGCCAAAATTTCAAGAATTAATCAACTGAATGTTGTGCTCGGTGTAAAGGAGGCATAAATGCAATATTTATCATATCTATATATCATTTTGTTGGCAGTATGGGGTCAGACTTTTGACTTTTAAACCCAAACTTTTAGTGAGCCATCAGATGATGCTTCATTGATACTTAATTTAGCAATATGAAACTCCGCCCATAATTATATGAATCCACAAGAGCCGCATTAGAGACTAACTTTAACACGTCCTCTACTTTTGAAGCTGTAAGAGCTCTTGGATGTGGCGGCACTGTAAAAATCCGTCATGATTAATGTTTTGTGTCATTCACAGGAATTTTGGACTTGCCTTTGCATGTTATGGTGCAGGTTCTGGGAAAAGAGGCTAGATCTCTGTGACGGGAACGTCTTCATGTTTGTGTGTGTGTTTCCACAGGATCTCATGAGAGAACTGGATGACAAGGAAGAGGTGATCAGGTCAGTGCAGGAGAAGGCGGAGAGCCTCTTGCTGGAGAACCATCCTGCCAGACTGACCATCGAGGTAATGTCCCATCTAAACTCCTCCTAAACACATCAGCACTCTGTTTTCTTAAATGGAGAAGTTTAGCAGAATGCTCACGCTGTTCTTTTCCATATGATGAAAGGGAGTGGGACGGTTATATGATGAGAGAAGTTATGGTTAGGCAAACTTCTTGGACATTATTCTCTTCTAAAGTCATTTTACACTAATACTCTTCCCTTCAGCTCTTCGCATATTTACACTTGTCTTTGTCATGGGCCGTATGAGAATATATAGCAGCAGTCACATGGACCACCTTTATGATATTTCATGGTGCTTTTTTGTCTTTTTGGAGCTTGGAAGTTTCTATCTCCATTCATTGTGTGGAAAAGAGCATTGGACATTCTGTGGAAACTTCTGTTCCTTAAAAGAAAGATTTTTATGAGAGTGATATAAAAAAAAATAATAAAAAAAGTTACGATTAAAACTGAATGGAAACATTTTATTAGTATTTTGTTTTTTATTTTACCATTCCAAATTAAATTAAATTAATAAATAAAATTAACTCTATGGAAACATTTTGTCAATATTTAGTTTTTTATTTTACCATTCTAAATTAAATTAAATTAAATTAAATTAAATTAATAAGTAAATCAACTCTATGGAAACATTTCGTAAATATTTTGTTTTTTATTTTACCATTCCAAATTAAATTAAAATAATAAGTAAATAAACTCTATGGAAACATTTTTTCAATATTTCGTTTTTTTTTTTTTTACCATTCCAAATTAAATTAATAAATAAAATTAACTCTATGGAAACATTTTGTAAATATTTTGTTTTTTTATTTTACCATTCCAAATTAAATTAAATTAATAAGTAAATAAACTCTATGGAAACATTTTTTCAATATTTCGTTTTTTTTTTTTTTTTTAACCATTCCAAATTAAATTAATAAATAAAATTAACTCTATGGAAATATTTTTTCAATATTTTGTTTTTTTATTTTACCATTCCATAAAAAATGAAATGAAATGAGAGTAAATGCAGAGCCGTGTGTGTGTGATCCAGGCGTACAGAGCCGCGATGCACACTCAGTGGAGCTGGATACTGCAACTCTGTCACTGTGTGGAGCAACATCTCAAAGACAACGCTGTCTACTTCGACGTGAGTTACACTGCTAGCTTTAGCATTACACATTATCATGACATGTGACAGTTCATGACAGTCACTCTCCTTATAGTTTTTCAGCGATGCCAAAGAGTCGTTGGATTACCTTAAGAGCCTCCAAGATGCCATCCACAGAAAGTACAGCTGTGACCGAAGCAGCAGTTTACACCGGCTCGAGGATCTGATTCAGGAGTCCATGGTTAGTCGCTTACACACAATACATTCATGCATTTCTTCAGATTCTCATCCCTGTGCATTAAAGGATTAGTTTACTTTAAAAAAAACGTGTCATCCAAGATGTCCATGTCTTTCTTTCTTCAGTCAAAAAGAAATGAAGGTTTTTGATGAAAACATTCCAGGATTTTTCTCCATATAATGGACTTCAATGGGACTCCTTTGAAGCAGCACTGAAACTGTCATTTGGACCTTGAACCGTTTGGGTCCCATTGAAGTCCATTATATGGAGAAAAATCCTGGAATGTTTTCATCAAAAACCTTCATTTCTTTTCGACTGAAGAAAGAAACACATGGACATCTTGGATGACATGGGGGTGAGTAAATTATCAGCAAATTTTTTTTTAAAAAGTGAACTAACCCATTAATATGTAGCTGTGTGTGCATGACTGAGGCCGGCTCGATGTTTGTTCTTCACAGGAGGAGAAAGAGCAGCTTGTGAAGTACAGCAGCACTGTGGCTGGGTTAGTGGGTCGGGCCAAGGCTGTTGTTCAGCTCAAAGCTCGCAACCCAGAGCATCCCATCAGATCCTCCATCCCCGTCAAAGCCATCTGTGACTACCGCCAGATAGAGGTACGTCACCGCGACACAACTGATGCGGCCCATATTACAGTCGTTTACAAATTCCTTACACACAATTTCTGAAAATATGGCTCCATTTCTTGAAACTCTACCACAAAATACACACACAACATGCAAAACATCAGAAATCTGTTATTGCACATGCATATCAAACTGCAAACGTATCTTGTGTCTATTGCTTGTTTAGTGTGCGGAATAAAAAAAAAAAAAAAGTATAATATGACTTGTGGTTTATATTTGTTTTATTTTTATTGTATTTATATGATATTTGTATTTTTGTAATTTAATTTTTGCCATGAAAATAGCTTTGAATGCTGACATGGCATTAAATAAAATAATCTGAAACTGAATCTAGTGTGCGGAAACAAAATCGAAACAATTTATCTTGTATCTTGTGTGTATGTATATATATATATATATACTGAATATGCATACACTGAATATATGCATACAAGCCAAGTCAGAAAGTCAACTTTATTTCTAAAGCGCTTTGTGTGTGTGTGTTTGTGTGTGATATGTGTGTGTGTATATATTCATATATTCATATACATATATACTGTATATATTTACACTATAAAGGGAGTAAAAATAATTTCTTTCTTTCTCCTAACACTGAGTTTTGATTTCTAAGTGATTATGTACGTGTTTTCAAGTCAAGTCAAATATATTTATATATCGCTTTTCACAATACAGATTGTATCAAAGCTGCTTCACAGTATCAATCAAAACAACTTAAAGGATTATTTCACTTTTTAAAAAACTTTTGCTGATAATTTACTCACCCCCATGTCATCCAAGATGTCCACGTCTTTCTTTCTTCAGTCGAAAAGAAATGAAGGTTTTTGATGAAAACATTCCAGGATTTTCTCCATATAATGGACTTCAATGGGACCCAAACGGTTCAAGGTCCAAATGACAGTTTCAGTGCAGCTTCAAAGGGCTTTAAACGACACCAGACGATGAATAAGGGTCTTATCTAGCCAAACCATCACTCATTTCAAAAATAAATAAATAAAAGTTTTATGCCTTGCTCTGTTCTGTGATGTGCAGTCGTCACTCTCCTGTTCGAACTCGTTCATCAAAATGAACGAATCTTTTTTTTCGAGTCATTTCGTTCATTTTGTTCGTTGAATGAATGAAATGACTCGAAAAAAGATTCGTTCATTTTGATGAACGAGTTCGAACAGGAGAACAGAGCAAGCCGAGCATTTGTGCTTAGAAAAAATTAAACTTTTGTATTTCTTTTAGAAATAACCGATCGTTTTGCTAGATAAGACACTTATGCGTCGTCTGGTGTCCTTTAAAGCCATTTGAAGCTGCACTGAAAGTGTCATTTGGACCTTGAACGGTTTGGCTACCAGTAAAGTCCATTATATGGAGAAAAATCCTAGAATGTTATCATCAAAAACCTTTTCGACTGAAGAAAGAAAGACATGGACATCTTGGATGACATGGGGGTGAGTAACTTATCAGCAAAAGTTTTTTAAAAATTGAACTAATCCTTTAACAATGTTTGTTTATTACTGGAAAAAAAGACATCCAAGTTTGGTAGAGCTGATCAATGGTATGATTGGTTAATTAATTTGAATATCCCCAACTGAGCAAGCCAAAGGCAACAGAAAATGTTTTCACACATGATCATTGTCTGTAGGTAATCAGGAAATAATAGTGGCATTTAAATGGCAGTGTTTTCTAAATGAAACACAAGAGCTGTTAGTTTTGAATGATGTGTGTAATGTAGAAAACGTAAAGCTATAATGTGCTTGTTATGATCATGAGTGAAATATTTCACTGAGTGAGCCTCAAGTTAGTGTCTGAGCGATTTGAAAAAACATGCCATGACCCGTCTCTCCTCAGATCACCATCGGCAAAGAAGACGAGTGTGTTCTCGTGAGTAATTCTCACAGGGCCAAGTGGAAAGTGATCAGTCCATCTGGAAATGAGGCCATGGTGCCTTCGGTCTGCTTTAGTGTTCCTCCACCCAACAAGGAGGCCGCTGAGATGTCCAGCAGGTGAGGGCATTCTGGGAGTTCATTTTATTTTATTCTTTATTTAGTTTGGGAAATAGAAGTAGTGACAGATCTTGTCTTCTGGATTGTGACTTGCATATGCGTATAACAGATTATCGAAAAGGACAAAAAACGGCGACGACTTGGTTTTATGCATTGGTTGTTGATTGGTTGACACAGATGTGGGCGTGGCACTCAAGCTTATGCAGATGAGCGTGAGCTTGCAGGGGCAGAGCTTAAGCGCACTCAGTGATTGGAGAATCCTGCATACGCCACGAGAGAAGTCTGACGTTTACACTGGAAGATCCAATTATGACATTTTTATTAAACATTACAAGGTCATTTTTTAATATGAACGGATTAATTGTTGCATTAAACGGATTAAACATGCATTAGAAAACAGATAGGGTGAATTTACATTTCATGCCAACTTTAGAGTGAAGCTTACCAATTTATGTTTAAATATGATACAATATAGTAATTGTTTAAACAAAGGAGGTCTCTTTAGGAGGAACCTTTTCATAGTTTATAAAAATATTGAGCGGAAGTTCCCGGATTTTGGCGTGTTCGCACCGCAGGAACTAGGATCGATTTTAGTTCTAGGAAATAATTTAGCTTCTACTTTAGAGTCAGGTTTAAACCAGCATTATAGGAACTACCAGTGATGTAAGTGTTCACTGATTGGCCGAACGCACACGAAACACCAGCACCCGCCATTTTAAGGCGAGACACGGCAGGCAAAAACACACTGGTCAATTTTGAGATTTTTGAGATTTCTTCTTTCCGACTTGTGGTGAAAAAAAGTCAGAAATACACATTTAGGTCTTTATTTTACTACACTTTGTCTGTTTGCGTCTGTAGACTCTCATAAATTCTTCAAAAGTTGCCGTTATAAATCCTCCCGCTGCTCCACACGGTCACGATCTGCACCGTCATCACACACACCGTTAGAAAGCTCTCTCTCTCTCCTGAACAATACTGTCTGATCCAAATATGGTTATTCCACTTTTATCAGCAACCAATCGTGAAAGTAAAAGGGGGGATTTAACTCTAAATGCGCAATCTCATTGGCTGATGTTAAATCTATAAAGCCCGTTTTCTCAAAATGACTTTTCTCTCAAACTCCAAGTCTGAAAGTAGCACATATACACACCAAACGTTCCAGACTTGTACCTAGTTATATTATGAAGACATTTACAGAGGGATTTGTAAATATATTATTCCTAGCCCGATTTATATAACATTTTATTCCAAAAAACATGGCGAAAATCATTTTTTTAAGGCTATTGGAAGTATATTCTGATTTACAGGATAACAAAAGTAGATATCCATAAATCCCTCTGTAATTTTTTTCCATCTAATATGTGAACACAATGAAAAAATTATTTTGAACCTGACTTTATCCAATACTCAGATTTCGTTCAGATCAACACATATTTAATTAGATAATGCCTCATTTGCATATTTAAACATTAAATTACAGAAAACTTGTAATACATTTTTTTCTCATCTTAATGTCAGTAATCAACTGGGGAAGTTTCATGGTGATATCTGCTAGTTAAAAAAATTACCCTATTCACCTGTAGTGTCTCGCCCGTAAAGCAACACTATGTAACATTGTTTACCTTAATATAATATTTCCAAAATCCTATCAGTGGTTCATCAAGTCGTAACTGTGTGAAGGGCACGTCTGCCATCGCCTGACGGGGTCTGTGTCGCTTTTACTGGCACTATGTAACTTCGGGTTTCGGGTAGGAACCCGAGCACAAAAAGAACTACAAAACTCGACTGCTTTACGTCAAGCGCTACAATAGTCATTATTTAGTTTTTCTTCGTTTCTGATGTCGCAATACATCATCCTTTCATGAAATCATGTAACATACTCTACCTTGTCTGTGGACATCGTTCATTCTAAAGCCGGTGCTGGGTAAACAGTGAGCGTGCGTGCGACGGTAGGCTAAATTATTTACGACAGCGGCAATGGACAATTTCGTTTCCAACCAGTAGGGCGACCGAAGAGGAAAAGATACTTGGTGTTACTTTAAAAAGCTGTGTTCCTACTAGTGGTGCGAATGCAACCAGGAAATTTTTCCTAATGGATCCATTAGTTCTCGGGGACCCACCCTGGTGGCTAGATCCTAGAACTAAGTTTCTAAAACTAACCGGTGCGAAAGCCCATTATATTTGTCTTTTATCATTCCCATTCAATGCTCAAATTTAATATGAAATATTATACTGGATCTCTTTCAGGATCGAGCAGCTGTATCAGAATGTCCTGGCTCTGTGGCATCACTCTCACGTCAACATGAAGAGCGTGGTGTCCTGGCACTATCTGATGACTGACATCAATGCCATCCGCAAGAGCACCGTCGCCTCGGTACAAACCTTCAGTTTGCGTGTGCCTCGAGACTACAGTTATGTTTTAAAACCTAGTGAACTTATAGTGCAATGTTGATTTCCCTCCCTAGATCAAGACCTTATTGCCCGGTGATCACGAGCAGGTGCTGGGCAGCCTGACGTCCCACTTCGAGGACTTCTTGAGGGACAGCGATGAGTCCGATGTGTTCACCGTGGCTGATTGTGGCCAGCTGGAGAAGGAGGTTCTGGCTTGTAAGGAGTATTATGAGGAACTCCTCAAATCTGCAGAGAGAGGCAAGTTACTGTACACACACATACACACACATATACAGGCAAACCAAAAGTTATTCAGACACCAGATATCATTTTAGATATTATTTTACTAGTCGGTGCAGGACACTATAGTTCATTTATGTAAGTGAGGATAGCAAAATACAGTAAACTGTGACAAATTATACCCTTCATACAGTGACTACCAGTAAAATGTATAAAAATATGTGATCAAAAATTATTCAGAGACTTTGACCTGATCATGTTTTGCTGAAGTGTTTTTTCTTTAATTGCTAATGCACCTTTTTACACACAGACTGAACAACATGAAGCATTGCTTGGTAACTGGTTGAGCTAAACTGGTATTATGTAATTGTGTAGTTAAATTTAATTGAGCTATTCAACATAATTCATGTGTGAGACAGTCTAACAGAAGTGAAACCAGTGAAATATCAACTGATTTGATAACTCTGATTTTGGGCTGTCAAACGATTAATCGCGATTAACTGCATCCAAAATAAAATTTTGTGTTTATATAATATATGTGTGTGTATGTATAATTGTTTTGTATATATAAATACACACACACACACACACACACACACACACACACACACACACACGTATATATTTAAGAAAAAAAAATTATTTATATATAAAATATTTATATTTATATATAATACAAATTATATATATAATACAAATTATATATATATATATATATATATATATATGAGCAAATACATGCATGTGTGTGTGTGTGTGTATTTATATATACAAAATTATTATACACAGTACACACACATATATTATGTAAACACAAACTTTTGGATGCGATTAATCGTTTCACAGTCCTACTCACAGCCTACCATTTTCTAAACTATAGAGAATAAACTGTGATAATGTGAGAAATGTTGAAGGTTTCTGAATAAATGTTGGTTTGACTGTATAACAAAAGGACCAGAAGCCATGCGTTTTCAGACAGTGGTGATATCAGGAGACCAGGGCCACAGGGACTGTTAGTAATGTCTAGACTAGAGAATAGTTGAACTATACGTTTGAATTAGCAGTGACTGGTGCCACCAGACATTAAACACGTGTTCTCCTAAGCCTATTTAGTAGAATGTTAATACTATAAGGAATGATGTATTATCCATGCACAGATGTCCTCATCAACATTAGAAATTAGAGAGCAAGTGTTTGTGGGTATGCATTTAAATTTCAACAGACAGAGCTGCAGTATTGATCATTTGTAATGCATCTAAAACCATTATGTATTCACTGAGTGCACTTTAAATATTTCTGTTTTTGTTGCTCTTGTTGAGAGGTTTCATAAGTTCACTATATCTGATGCGTTTAGTCTAATAATGAAGTCCTGACATATGAATTGTCTGCAAGATTTACATGCACATACACAAGTGTACACAAGTGAAAACACATTTTCAATGTATTTTCTCAAAGAAACAGAAACTTGTTGTATGGACATGTCTCACTGATGCAATGCATTGCCCTCTGGTGGTCAACAGAAGAACACGAGGAGTCGGTGTACAACCTCTTCATAACTGAGGTGCGTAACTTCCGCATGCGTGTGGAGGGTCACGAGGAACAGCTGATCAGGAAAATCCGTACCCCGCTCGACAGAGATGACCTGCAGGAGTGTCTTCTGCGCATCACCCAACAGGAGGTTTGATCTTCAGCTTTGTTTTTTGTAGAGATGCACCGATTGATCGGCTGGTGACCGGAATTGGGCGATTTTCACATGATCGGCCATGATCGGCGACCGGCCGGTCAGTCTGACATATGCCGGTTTTTGATTAACATTGCGCAACATCATCACACGTGCACACAGAACGCACATGTAGGAAACCTCGTGAATTACGGCCGTTTCACATCGCAAGCGTGAGCAGAGCGTATTATTTTCGGCGTGCATTTTTACCGGTGTGCATGTTAATCAAGGAGCGCATTCACACCGGGAGCAGGAGCGGCGCGTGAGCGTCGGGCACGAGCGGCGCAACGCGGGAGTCTGTTTTTGCTGCACTGCTCACGCTCAATTAAAGTGAAAGCACACTTTTGGTGGACAAAATAAATATGGTTTCACACATAAAGCGCCCAAAATGCACAGAATTTGCATGTCTGGTGTGTTTTAACAAGAACTGGAGTAGGCTGTTAGGAGTAGGCAGAAAAATGAATTTTCTTTTTGAAATGAACACATTTTTTTAGTTGGATATTGGATGTGAACAGAAGGAAATGGATCTTCATAACACTGCACTTTAGATGTGTGTGAATTTCCCACACCAGGAGTCATTTATATAGTCCTATTTTATAGCGATTACTGTTCAAAAAATGTTCTATGTAAAATGTTCTACTAGAGAAAAGAGAGAAAATAAATATTTGTGTGTGCTGTAAAGTGGTTAGAAAAAATGAAATCGGAATGGGCTAAAATCGGTATCGGCAGGTTAGACTTAACGAAAAAATGGAAATTGTAATCGCCCTAGAAAATTGTAATTGGTGCATCTCTAGTTTTTTGGATGTCCAGTGTAAAATCTAGATGCTGAAACCAAAACAATTTCTGTCATACATCTGGCCTCTCCTTCTCACTCATTCCAGAAAAAGAAGGTAGAGCTGGATAGGTTGAAGGAAGACCTGGAGACCCTGAGAGAGAAGTGTGAAGCTTTCCTCAGGCAAGCGTCTGCGTCTCCATCCGTCCCCACGCTTTCCTCTGAGCTCAGCATCCTCACCCAGAGCACCAACCAGGTCTACTCCATGTGCTGCATCTACCTGGAGAAGTGAGTCTTTACCCAGTCCTCAAATGAGTTGTGTTTAAAAGAGTAAAGTTGAGTATTACTGATGTGACCTAGTGGAAAGATGAACATGGAAAAAAAAGCATAATATGAACCCTTTAATCAGCTAGAAAGGGCTGCTTTATAATCTCTATCTTAGTTGTTTGACTTGATTATCTTTTACACTCAGGCTGAAGACGGTGAGCTTGGTGGTAAAACACAGTCAGAGTGCCGAAGCTCTGGTCAAACTTTATGAAGCCAAGTTGTGTGAGGAGGATACAATCAATGCTAATATCAAATCTATCGTTGGTGTTGTGAGCACTCTCAAGGTAATGAACTCTCATTGTAACTTTGAAAATGCTGTCTCGATGATGGTTTAATCATGGAACATCTTTGACTTCACACTTTTGACCCTTATTTTTAGCAATGGAGGTCTGAAATCGATGAAAGACGCGAGGTATTCCATGACTTGGAAGACGAGCTGCAAAAGGCACGAGTGGTCAGCGAGCGTATGTTCAAAACGCACAACGAGAGAGACTTTGATTTGGATTGGCACAAGGAGAAGGCCGACCAGCTCAAAGAACGATGGCAAAACATCCACTCACAGATTGAAAACAGGTCATTAAGTTTAGTGATTATTGTGTTTTTCATTTGTTTATTACATACCATTTATCCAAAGCGACGCATTTAGCATTTGCATTTAGGGTATACATTTAATCTGGAATCAAACCGTTTCTTTGGCGTTGCTAGAGGAATGCATGTAGCTTAATGCATGTACATTTATTTTTGATAATGCACAATTTATCTTGTTCATTATGGATGATGTATTTGTGTTCCTTTCCTCAGGCTCCGAGACCTGGAAGGCATCAGCAAATCTCTTAAGTACTACAAAGACACATACAACAGCCTGGATGAATGGAGCAAAGAAATGGAAGCCAAGCAACTCAAGGCCCAAGAGAATCAACCTGAGGACAGCAAGGCGTTGGCCGAGTTCCTAAACCAGCAGAAAGTATGACGAAAAAAAAAAAAACTCTTAGGTACACTGTATATGTCCATCTAGTTTACTAGGATCAAATCCTAATAATTTGCTTTATTTCTAGGTTTTAGTTGCAGAAATCGAGCAAAAACAGAGCAAAATTGAGGAGTGCCAGAAGTATTCAGAGCATTATGCAGTTGGAGTGAAAGTAAGTCAAAATTATTACTTTAAAATATTCTGACATAATAAAAGTTATGGTAACATGGTAAATGGTAATTTTTTTTCTCTTCGGGTACTAAGGTATACTGTCTCGTGTGAATATTGGGTTGCACTTTATTTTATAGTACGTACACTTACATGTACTTACAGTGTGCTTACCTAAGAAAGTAGTAAGCAAAACAAGGTAACTACATGGTTAGGTTTAGGGGTAGGTTCAAGGTAAGTACCTAGTTATTACCCAGTTATTATAATTACTATAATAAGTACATAGTATGCACATTTTGAACAGGACTGTAAAGTGAAGTGCTACCGAATATTGTAATCATGTAGTACCATGGTATTACCATGTGACACCAGTAGTTTATCACAGTACCATTATAGTAATTTTATGTGGAAATGGTATACTCTTAAATACATCATCCCCAATAAAAACAATTAAGGAGATAGCAAAGAAACTTTTACTTAAGCGTTTTTTATTTATAGTGTTTTTTCCCATCCTTGTTTTTCTTTAAGGACTATGAACTGCAGTTGATGACTTATAGAGCCATGGTTGATTCTCAGCATAAATCCCCAGTGAAGAGGAGGAAGATGCAGAGCTCCTCTGATGTCATCCAGCAGGAGGTACGAGAGACACATAACCTATTTTCATAGGCTTACACTGCTATCCTTTTGATTTTGTTTGAGTATGTATGCATTTGTTTCCCTCCTCAGTTTATGGACCTTCGAACACGTTACACAGCCCTGGTTACTCTCATGACACAGTATGTGAAGTTTGCAGGTGAAACACTGAAGAGGGCGGAAGAGGATGAGGTAAGGCAATTGTTGACTTTTTCTTGTCTTTCATGCCTCATCGAATAGAGTTGATTAGCATTAGCATTATAGCTGAAATGCTAATGTTCCCTTTCTGTTTTTTTTTTTGTTTTTTTGCTTTGTAGCAGCTTCATTGCATGTTATTTAGCAAGGCTTTGCTCCTAGCCATGTTCCATTAGAGCAATCACACACACCCAAACATGCTGCACACATGTATTACACTCTTCCCTGCTATTCAAAATGTTGTTCGGTGCTTGGAAATATATCTTGATACAAAATAGCGCATATTTTGTATCATTGCGCTTGACCTTGTCTCTTGGGAAAGCATGTCCTGGAAAAATGCTGAAGAGTATATGCAAACACTTGGTGGTGGTGTTGGTTTTTCAACCTTTATTGGTAAGTGGGCAAGATCTGCCTATTCTCTTCCAACTGGTTGACTGGAAGATGACTGTATCTTTCATTACAGAGGAGGAAATCATTGGAAAATGCGGAATACTTAAGCTGGACTGAGAGCATGGATCTGCAGAAAGCTGCAAGTGAAGAGGAGATCACCAGGCTCCGGCGTCAGGTACTGGAGCTCGAGGCATCACTGTCTAACAGGCAACAGCAGCTGGACATCTTGGAAGCAGACCTTGAGATGCATAAAAAGTCAATTGAGGACTTGACCTTACAGAGGTCAAAGGCAGAGAATGAGGCCCAGAAATATCGTGTTGAACTAGAGGAAAGTACATTAGCCCGTAAGAAGCTGGAAGATCATTTACGTCGCAAGGACAGTGATGTACAGGACCTGGAGGAGCACAGTCGTACGTTAAAGCGAGAACTGAGGGCTAAGGAAGGTACAGAGGCAGAGCTCCTTAGCCAAGTGAGAATCATGGAAATTGATCTGGCACACAAGTCAGAAGCCAGAATAAAGCAAGGTGAATCCTTGTTGGGTTTCTCCAAAGAAGGTGCACAACTGTCCACTTTTACAACCAGTATTTCGATAATCCATTCTGAATCTGAGGCAGATGTCCTGCAACGCAAAATGGAAGAGCTCATTATGGGCAAGAAACAAGCTGAAACTGAGATCAAGACCTTGAAGTCTGAATTAAACTCATTTATTGTCCACAAAACTGTGGCTGAGGAGAAAGCCCAACGTTTTGAAGAGCTCTTAGATGAGGCAAACAACAGGCTGAAAAAGCTTCAAGTGGAAATGGAGGCTGATAGGTCCAACATGAGACAGAAAGCAGAAGAATTAAGACAAGAATCTTCTGAACTTAAAAAGTCTGTCTATGTGTATCAAGAACAAATCAAGTCTCTCCAAAGGGACAAATCGGCTCTGGAGCAGAGAGTGCTGTTCCAGAAGACAGAGGTTGATGGCATAAAGGACCAACTAAAGGTCAACCAAGGGAAACTTCTACAGCAGACCTCCTTGGAACAGGAGAGTGCTCATAAGTTTAGGTGCATGGAAGATGAGTTGTCTTCCAAACAGACTGAAGTAGAGCAGATGACATTTAAGGTTAATGAACTTAGTAGAAAGAATCAGTTTTTGGAAAGTGATACCCGACATCTTAAGGTAAGTATTGAGTCAATCCAGCAAGACAAATCACATGCTGACCAAAAGATTAAAACCCTGAAAGGTGAGGCAGAGGTTTTGAAGGAGCAACTGCAGAGAGCCAAAGAAGAGATCAATATGAAGACAAGAACAGAGAAGGAAGCTCAAATCAAAATCAAAAACCTTGAATTAGAGCTTCAGAAAAGTTCCTTGCATGTGACGCAGCTTACTAAGAAAGTAGAAGAACTCAAGAAGATTAACATGGACACTGAGCGTTCCATTAAAAATGTGAAAGCAGAACTCGATAGAGCATCCATTGAGATTGACAGTAAGGAACAGCAAATTAATATACTCAGATCCCAGGCAGAAAGTGCAAAATCTCAGGTAAAAATATTTGAAGATGAACTTCTGAATAAAACACAGGTTTCTCATGAACTACAAATCAAACTTAAAAATTCCCATGAAGAAGCCAAAAAGACAACCGAGCTACAGCAGAAGATCACGTCTCTCACATTGACCATCACCAACTATGAAAAAGATATTTCAAATCTCAAAGCAGAGCTGAGTTCCATAACCACTGAGAGGAATCTGGCTAATCAGAAGGTTCAGGAACATAAAGTCGAGATAATAAACCTGAAGATGGCATTGAAAAAATCCATAGGAGAATCTCAAAGGGAGTCATCTGAAGGTAAGAAGAGCATGACAAAGGTGCGAGAACTTGAAAATGAGCTTTTAAAATGTAAGCATACAATTAGCAGGATCAGTGAAAGTTCAGAAAAAGCCACAGTAAACCTGAAACTAGAAATTTCATCTCTTCAGAGGGATAAGCAAACCACTGACCAGAAGTTACAGGTTTTAAAATGTGAATTTGATAATCTTACTACCACTCTAAAAAGAACAAAAGATGAGCTACAGCGGGTGACTGAAGAAAACAGGTTAAGCCAGTCCAAACTCAAAGAATTTGAGGCTGAAATCCAAAGGAAAAGTTCTGTTATGCGGGAAGTGAGCTCAAGCGCAGATAAATCTGTACTGAATTTAAAACAAGAGCTAGTCACTTTTCAAAAGGATATGAATGCTGCAGAAGACAAAATTACAAGTTTAACTCTCCAAACATCAGAACTGAAGCAGAAGTTGAGACAAACCAATGAAGAGCTTAAGCAGAAGCAAAATCAAACAGCAGCTGCTGAGTTAAGGTCACAAAAGCTTGGCGAACAATTGGACAACTGTAAAAAGATGCTTGATGATCTCAAAGTTAAACTCGACTTACAAAAGAAAGGCTATGAGACTCAACTGAAGATAGTGCAGGCTGAAATGGAGCAAACGTTTTTGCTGCAAAAATCACGCTTAAAATTGGAGCATGAGAGGAAATCAACGGAGCTCTCGCATACTGTGGAAACTGCAGAGAGAGACAACAAGCACCTGTCTCAAGAAGTGGAGAAGCTGAAGGCATTAATTGCTAATGCAACTAAAGCCAAACAAGAGGCTGAACAACACCTCTGCAATGTACGCACACAGTTGGACGAATCTGACAGACAGAGGGGAATTCTTGACCTTGAACTTCTCAAAGCAAAATCAAAGATTTCAGAGTTGGAAACTGATAAAATCAGGGTAAAAGGTAGTATTTGTCAACTTGACAATATTCACAAAGACAGCTCAAACGAGATATCAAGGTTAAAGCAAATGTTGGCAGAGTTTGAGCAGAAATTGAACATCTCGGAAAGGGAAGGAAAATCTCTAAAAGAACAGATTGTCTCATACATCAAGGACAAGAAGTCTCTACAGGAGAAGAATCTGAAGCTTGAGGTAGCAGTTAATTCTCAGCAGAAGCGTCTAAAAGAATTGGAGGCACTTGGACAGGGCAATCACCAGTGTGCCAAAGACGAAGAGCTGGCAAAACTGAAGAATGAATTTCAGCTGACTCAGAAAATTGTTGCGTCGTATGAAGAAGCGAAACAGAACCTGGAGGAGGAACTAAAGAAAATGAAAATGAGCTATGAGGTATGACTTCAGGTGCATTCGCAGTTTTGTAAAACTTTCATTAAAAGGTGAAGTGTGTAATTTCTTTGTGTTTTAACAATGGGGAGATACAACTATAAGTAAAGGTTCTTTCACACATGGTTCCATTGCTTAGTCAGTTGCTCCTCGTATTCTATTCACACTTGTATTTTGTGGATCAGATTCTAAGTACGCTTGCATTAACAAAATGGCAGTTGTTTACCATTGTTGTTAGTTAAGGACAATGTGGGACAATGCAGCAAAATAGAAAGGTTTACTCACCTCACATTTAGGCCCTGTTCTCACTAGTGTCTTATCGTTTTAACATGGTTTTATCGTTTTATCATTTTGAAAATGATCCTCTGATCCCATACTGGCGTTTCCACCGCTTTTCAGAAAAGATCTCGGCCCACACTACACGACCGAAAAAATACATGACCATTCATGCACACTGGGCATGCACGCACAAGTGTAAGCAGTTACCGATTGTTGCGATTACTCTAATAATAGCTTGCCTCTTGCGCATATAGGCAGCTGCAGTATTTTAAAGTGCAGAGCTTTACTGCACAATGGCTGCTAAAAAGTACAACAAAGTCAGCAAAGCTTGAAGTTCCATTTCCATGTTATTGTTTACACAGTCGCCGAGCCTGGTCTGTTACAGAACCGTTGAGAAAGACGACTCTGGTCTGTTATTGTCATGTTCCAGTAGCGTAATGGTCATATGATGAATCAGGGAAGGATATACAATGATCCACAAGACCCAATCAGGAGTGAATGTGGGGATTCACGCCTTCATATCCAAAAGTCTCCATTTCGGTATGTGTACACTGAAACTCAACCCCGGAGATTTAAACTAAAACGGGGTCTTCAGTGTTTTCAAACGTCTCAGTTTTAGAGGGTCGAACTAGTATAAACAGGGCCTTATACTAGTTCTATCTCTTGGCTTATCTCTCTGCTTGCAGTGCATCAATCCTACTTGTTAAGAAAGTGAGAGCACACACTGACACAATCCGATCAATTATACATCATCAATAGCAGTTCCCTTCAATGATTTAGGACTATTGCATTCATATCAGAAGCAAACCGTACCGAAGTACTCCAGACCACCTTTTTAGAGGGACTCAGTCATGGGTTACAGGTGTGCATCCGAGTTCAAAAACAATGTTCACATTATCCAAATAAACTAAATTCTGACATCAAGTGTGCACCAAAAGTTTGAAAGTACCATAGGTCATTTGATAGTTGACCTCCCTGCTTTTCCTTCATTTGAAAAGGATTGTTGCCGCGATCACTATAAATTCTATTAATTTAAATTCTGTTCACCAGCCATATACCCCAGACAGTAATAGTGCAATAATTGCACGAGGCAAATAGTCCTCACTTTTTTTTTTAATAAAAGCAGTAGAAGATGGGGTAGAGAGGAAGCTATACAGTATATTGCAGAAATCACACACTTCACCTTAAATCTTAATTAGAGATTTAAGGAGATTTAAATTATTTATCTTATAAATATTTATGATTATGTAAATAAATAAATGTAATGTACTATATAATGAAATATATTTATTACAAAATGTAATGTATATAAGTGTACAGTGCGGTATCATCATCATAGAGTCTGGATTTCAATTTAGGTTCAGTTTCATATTTGTCAAGATCTGAGAATATAGTAGATAGAAACTTAGTCCATGCTCTAATTGCATAAATGATCTCATGCTTGCAGGAAGCTACACTGGAAAAGAAAAAAGTGCTGGAGGAGCTACAAAAGCTACAAAATCAAGTGATGATTGATGACAGTCCGAGTGACATCACTGACCCTATACCCAGGAAAAGCTTGATTGATAAAGAAAGCCAGACTGTTACATTCAATATCAAGGATTCTGAGTCCTCCATCGATCTTGCTTCTTCCCATAAAATTCAGGGTCTCAGAGGACGGATAAGTATTAAAACGTTAATAGAAATTAATATAATTACTCTGGAAATTGTACTCAAGTGGCAAAAAGGCCTCATCACTATGGAGGAGATAGAAGCATCACTTGCTCAATTTGTTGGTAAACCGTCCTCGATTGCAGGTGTTTATATTGAGTCTAGCAAGAAAAAGCTGTCCTTCCTCGATGCTGTTGCAGGAGGATTAATATCTAAAACCTATGCCATTGAGTTTTTAGAAGCGCAAGCTGCCACAGGATACATTATTGATCCTATGACAGGTGAAGGTTACTCTCCTTCAGATGCTTTTGAGGAAGGTATCATTACTGAGGATCTCAAAGACAAAATAAGTGATGCTTACAAAGCAGTCAGTGGCTATACTCATGCTGGGAAGATTCTATCAGTGTTTCAGGCTATGGAGGAGAGAATTCTAGATAGACATAGAGGGAAAGCGATAATGGAAACTCAAATTGCGACTGGAGGTTTGATTCATCCATTGATTGGAAGTAGAGTACCCATAGATTGTGCACTAGTGCAGGGGCTCATAAATCAAACCACCCTTCAAAGTCTCTATAACCCAGTCAGTAACCCAAAAGATTTTCACTACCCAGAAACAGGGCAGAAGGCATACTACAGCGAACTGCTCCGAATCTGTGTGTATGATGTCAATGGTGGAGTATATCTTCTTCCTTTTGGTGATCAACATCTCTTCACCCTCTCACCTTCCAGCAAACACAGAATATCAGTCGTCAACACTTCTAATGGTGCGAAAATGTCAGCCTATGAAGCGTATAAGGCCGGTCACATTGACAAGAGAACTTACCTGTTTCTCTCACAACAAGAGAGCGAATGGCAAGAGAATACAATCATGGACTCAAGTAGGAATCTTTTACGCATCCTAACAGACCATAAGACTGGGCGGCAGCTTTGCATTGAAAATGCTCTAAGTCTGAAAATTCTCCAAATGGAAGAGCTCAATAGCTACCGGAGTGGTCAGCTGAGCATTTTAGAGTTTGCTGATCTTTTGATTTCCAGAAGAGTTGTCTTTAAAGTTTCAAACGGTCCTGTTGCAGGACTCTGGGATGTTTTTTTGAAGAAGCGACTCCCGGTTTTCAAAGGGTACCAGCAGAAACTTGTGGACCGACTCACCGCATTGAGGTTGCTAGAAGCCCAGGCATGCACTGGAGGCATCTGTGATCCAGCATCTGGTGAAAGGGTTCGGATTACAGAAGCACAACATCGAGGACTCTTGGATGAAGGTTTTGCCAAAGAGATCCAGAAATATGAGCAAGCCTATTATGGTATCATTCACCCTCAAAATGGAAAGACTTTGGCTGTGGCTCAGGCAATGCAAGAGAACCTTTTCCCAAAGGATGTTGCAGTGAGGTGTCTTGAGTTTCAACTGGCAACAGGTGGGCTCATCAACCCAGAGAGCCAAGAGAGAGTCTCATTGGAGGATGGCATACAGAATTGCTTGATCGACAAAGCAACTGCTGCACATCTTCAACATAATTCCCATTTGAAATGTATCACTTGCCCCAAAACCAAGCGGAAAATGTCTTTCAAGGAAGCTTTAGAAAAGAGTGTCTTTGACAGCCACACTGGGTTTGTCCTGCTTGAAGTAACAAAGCACCATAGTACCTGCAATACTTGCTGTTGCAATACTTCATCTTTCCAATACTTCTGGACCTATCGGCACTTCTGATGTGCTACTGGACTTCTAAAATCAGGCCATTTTTTTCGTGAATGTTTTGTAAATGGCAGAAAAATTAATTGGCATAGCTAGTATATTAGAATTATATTATCTAATATAGAAGAATATATATATATATATATATATATATATATATATATATATATATATATATTTATCCTGAAAAAAAACATAATGGTGAAAATCGGATTCTTAAAATATGGGATTTTTTTTCTACTGTAAGATATTGTTTAAAAATGTCTCATATCTTATGTGATCCATTTTTTTCTCTTTTTTTAATGGCATTTTTAATTTATTGCCAAGCATGCTTTCATGTAAAATGGCTGGGAGCTAAATAGACCTGTGCTGCGTCCCAATTCGCCTACTTATACTACGACCTAAAAGTATGTACTCTTTTTGTGAAGAAAAGGTACATACTTTTGAGTATGTAGCAAAAGAGTAAGCAAGCTTTGGGACATACTACTTCCTGTCTTTAACGGACCTGTCGCGTGCATCCTATCACCGTAAAATGCCCTGTCAATCATCTCGTCACAGTTAAAATCCTCCATTCAATCTATTATCATTTCTTACCATTTCGGAGAGAAATGTTTTAGCACGTAACGTTCACCTATCAGTCGTGGGTCTTTCATGAGGAGACTCTCCTCATGTGTTTGCAATTTGAATATAATGATGCATTTAAAAGTTAATGGCTAAACGTATCTTTACAAAAGTGCACAATGCTGCTGCAGATGCAATATAATGTCGACAACATTGAATAAATACATTTTCGTCAGGTTAGATACTGATAATTAAACACTCAAACCACTTTATCTAAACCTCTCTACACAACCGCCGGACTCGCGCGTCCTCCATGTGTCTGTAGTTTTTCAACACTTTTCACTCGTGTTTGTAATTCTAACTTAATCCTCGTCCAGTGCGCGATGGGTTGTGGGCAATATCAGTTGTTAGAGTGCGCATCGATCTACACTTAGACCATCCGGGTATCTTTGGAACACTCATTTCAACATACTACTATTTGGGACGTACTAATTCTATTTTCGAATAGTATTTAGGACGGATAGTATGCGAATTGGGACGCAGCACTGGTCATTCCTTTCTGCACAGTATATTGTATTCAAACACTGATTCTTTTTGAGCTAATAATAAATGTTCTAAATTGTTTTCTAATCCACACTATAATTTCTTTCCAATGATTTTAGAGGTCTGTTGAGGACGAGAAGAAAGAACATGGCGATAAAGTTAACAAGTTATTGTCCAGTATGAAAACGAATCTGAACAAAGATGGAAAAGCTCAAAGTGATGGTAAAGCCAGCACTGAGAGCACTAGTAAACCCCAGGTAAACAAGTCAAACTATCCCGTTGTTTTTTCATCGTTTTTAACAGGTCTATCTGTTGCTGTTTTAATCTCAGCATCTTGTCAACGTGGTGAACATTATAGGGAACTGAATTTTTTGACATTTCCAAACTTTGCTAATAATCCAAAAACATCAAAATACAATTACATTGTTTTTCTGAATAAAGATTATTATTTTGTATCTCTTCATATGTTTGTTGTTTACATACTTGTTGCTTGCTTTTATTATCCACCCACATTTCACATAAAATATTTACTTATAATGTATCTACCCTTTCATTTCAAATTGTGATTTAAATAATCACCATAATCACTATTTTGTTATATTATATCTGGACCAGCCATGAGGTCATGTCCCATTTTACTCAAGGGGCAACAATAATAATCCAATGAAAATGTATCCATAAACTCCATCATCCACATTAACAACATACTTTGCATGTACAGTGTGATAAACTGTACAATTTACACTGGGGCTTAAATCACAGCATTATATGGTGGTTATAGGATTCCCTGCACTACTGACGTTGCTATATCTCTACACTTCATCAAACACAATCTTGCACACCACTCATTCTGGAGGGCTTGCTGGTTGTCAGAGCCAAGTAATTTAAGTGGTAAATGTGCTGTTGATTGACCAAGAGCAGAGAACAATTTACATGCCATTTAAAATAAATTGTTTCCCAAGTTAGAAAGTTGTGTCAAAATGACCATTCATCCATCTACAATGTCACATCCCTGATGACAGACTATATACTTCTCCAAACAAAAGATTGATTACTCAACCTAATGTTTATATAAACATGGCAGAATGTCTTTAAAAATACAGTGGGATCCAAAAGTCTGAGACCAATTATGAAAATTCCTGTATCTCGCATTTTCTGGTCAAATCATATAATCAGCAATTCGAGGGAAAAGTGTTTAAAAATTTACACATTTCAAACTCTGTATTTGCTTTAATAACAGCATGAACACAAGCAGACATGGACTCCACAGATTTGTGTAAAATACGTTGCTTGTGATATCCAGCTGTCACGTTCAGATTAGTTTAGTTCATGGACTTTCAGGCCACATTTACACATAGCCGGGTATTTAGAGAAACAAATATTTCCCCCACTCTGTTTTCAATAATAACATCATGCACACAACATCGTTTTCAAAAAAGTTGTCATTTACATCAACCCGCATAAATACGCCGTCAAGCGCCATCATAAACTGGGAGCTCACATGACGTTAAGCATTTTCTGGTGCATAATGTGACATTTGAGAACCTAAAACCCCGTTTCTCTCCAGTTAACACGGCAACACATAACTGCCGTTATCAGAAATCTCCACTTTGGCCGGAGTTTTTAGAAATAATAATTTGAGTAAATGAGAGGCCAAACCGCAGGGAAATATCTGCATCTTCCCTTCGTGTAAACAGGGCATCAGTATGTTTTCATCTGTCACATGTTTCTTTGTTCAGTTTCCTGCTACTCGTCCATCTCCTTGGTTATCGTCATTATTAGTTCATGTGTGTCAGCTGTGTTTAGTAATTATCCTCGTTGTATTCACTACTTAAGTTGTTCCTTCTCCTGCACTCCTTGTCTGGTCACCGTAATATCTACACTGTTTTGTTAATGTGAGTTCCCCCTTACATGATGATGATGATGATGATGATTATTATTATTATTAAAGTGTCGTTTGGATTTCATCTTCTGAGTCTTCAGCCTGTTCCTGAGAATACCACACCGTTACACCAGCATGATTTGTGAATGCTTTTAAGAGAATTTTGTGCTTCAGTAGGAGCAATACATTTTATACAAAGTACACATGGTCAGTGTCACAATATCTATAAATGATTGCATTTACATTTATGCGTTTAGCATATGCTTCTATCCGTGAAGTGTGCATGTTCTCCCTGTGTTTGCATGGGTTTCATGCTCCGATTTCCCCCACAATCCAAGCACCAAAGGTGAACTGGAGACACTAAATTGTCTGTAGGTTTGTGTGGGATAGGCTCCAGCATCCTACAGAGGATAAAAGAATAAATTATTTGAAAATATTTAAATAATATATTTTTTTTAACATGTTCAAAATCCCGAAACGTTGTTTATTTACTGTGTTAATTTAGATTTGTGAATCACAGGTTTTCAGTGTGGTCTCAAACTTTTGATCCCCATTATAATATTAAATCATAAACTATAATAGTGGCATATCTTCACTTTTTCTGCAAATTATATGGCTAGAGGTTGCTTAAAAAACATGAATCTGATTTCAGATGTTTGAATAGCCTACAGTAGATGTTGGATGATGTGGCTTTCAAAGTGCAACTAATTTAATGCAAATTGTGCATTATTATGTTATATTATAGATGTCAATGGAGGAGATGGTGACAAAGAAGGAACAAATTGGAGAAGCATTGAAAACGACCCAACTGATGCTAACCAAACACAGTGACAAGTATGTTATAATGTTGACAGGGCTTCACTGAGAATGAATTGCATCTTCCAATAGCACTAAAATTTGCATTGTTTATTTGCATGCACTTGTTTTTTTTTTTTTTTTTACTTATTTTCTCAATTTCATGTGCTTTCACAAAAGGATTTTTTTGTAAATGGTTTTCTTTTACTAGAATGACAGAAGAAGAAAAGCAAGAGGCAAAAGAGCAGCTCAAATCTCTTCATCAGGCCTACAGCGAGCTCTCACAACAGTGTGCAGATGCGACTTCTTCAGCTGATCAGGTGAGATATTCTGCCGATTGGTGGTTATATTTGGTGATTATTGTGTGCAGTGTTAACACTCTCTCCAACTGCATGACTAATATTTGTTTTGACAGCTTGAAATATGTAGCATGGTAAGACAGTTTCCAAAATCCGTAGCCACTAACTTTTTAACGCCACTACTGCAAATAGGGCAAAAATACTTTTTTTGTGTGTTTTAAAACTCCAGGTAAACTGAGTATGCTGTAAACATACCTTGCATGCCAGCCAGTCCCACTCTTTCTTCACAGCAGGATATTCTTTTCTCTGTCTACATGAGGTTCACCACACACATAATAACCCAATGCTCTGCGTGTTTTCTCTAACTGTGTTGTTCTACAAAATACTGAGAGTTCTGTTCACAGATGCATGTAAGCTTTGATTGCGTCCCATTTCTCTTTCTGATGACTTGCACTGTTGCACATGAGCTATTACAATCCATAGACTTGACTGATGGGTGAGTATGTTTGATGGTATTTATAATCAATATTGGTATCAGAATTATTAATGATTATGTTTGAACATACTTTCAGACATATCTTGACTTCTTTTATCTCTTTCCAGGCACTGCAGGTCATTCAAGGGATTCTGGATGTTGAAAGTGGAGTTGTCATGTCTGTGTGTTGCTCGGTGAACAATGGCCTCATTGACCAGAACACAGGACTTGGTCTTCTAGAGGCTCAACTTATAACTAATGGACTCGTTTGGCCTGAGCAGCACTTGTTTATGGACTTGGAGGATGCATTCAAGAACAAACTTGTGGATGACACAATGTTCAAGCAACTGCAAGACTTGAATAAAGCTAAAAAATGTGTTCAGGATCCCCAGTTTGCTTTAGAACCATTGCCAGTTATAGCAGCCCTTGAAACTGGGGCTATATCAGTGCAAACAGCTATAAAGATCATTGAAATCCAGCTAGCGACTGGAGGGTTAAGATACTCCGGTGATATCCTACATCTGGAAAGGGCTTTTCAACTTGGTCTGATACCCGACTCACTCTTTATCCAGATGTCAGAGAGAAAGGACACTTGGAAAGACTTGATTGACCCCAACACTGCTGAAAGAGTCACACTTACTCAGCTAGTGAAGAGAAGCCTGATTCACGAGCCGACAAGACTTCGCCTGCTTCCAGTGAAATGTGGAAAAGATGGAACTATATCTGGGAGAGAGATTAATGTTATGAAAGCTATGCACGAGGGCGTCATTGATAGAGAGCACATGCTTCGGTTGCTGAGCACCCAGTTGTTTGCAGGAGGCATAGTTGAACCCAACACCGGCCAAAAGCTGACTGTTGAGGAGGCCTTATCTAAGGGTCTGATTGATCAGGACACTGCGAGTGATATATTGAGCCATCAGACCCAAAATGGTGGCATTGTTAATCCTTGCAATGGGGTGAGACTTACAGTCGACGAGGCTGTCCAGTGTGACTTGATAAGCTCGAGCAGTGCATTGTTAGTTCTGGAGAGACAGAAAGCATGCATGGGTCTCCTTTGGCCTAACGCTGGTGAAATCCTCTCTTTCTCCACCTCTCTTGAGCAAAATATAATCACAGAAAAACTTGCATCTGAACTGCTGCATAACCGGCAAAACATAACAGCCTTGTACGTGCCTGAAACCTCTGAGGTAGTTGATGTTGACTCTGCAGTGGAGAATAACTTGATTGAGACATTTACAAAAGATTTGTTGAAGACAATAGAAATCCCAGATGTTTTTCCTGATATAGATGAACTGAGTAACAGGTTTTCATCATGGTTGGTAATGCGGGAGCTACAAATGGAAGGATCTTGTACATCCGGTGAAGAAATGAGTGACAAAAACAGCACAGATGCACCATCTCTCTCTGAAGTGAAACAGTTGTTTATTTCCTACCTCATGATGAATAGCTATATGGATCCAAAGTCTGGCCAAAGGCTGTTGATCTTTGATCACCAGTTAAATAAAATGGCTAAATTACTCTTTGAAGCATCAGAATCAGAATGTGCAGATGACATTGTGAATAATATTTCTGAAGATTTGCATGAGTCTCAACTGAACAGCTGGATTTCTAACACTGACAATGATTCTCTGGAAGCTGATTATGATGTGTTAGGAGAATTGCACATTTGTGGACCTTTGGAAATCACAACAGAAGAAGAAAATGAAGTAATGAATGTGAAAGTATTACACAATTACCTAGAACCTTCTCTACCCTTTGAATCTGATGTAAACACCTTAGCAACAGATCAGAATTGTTTCCTAGACAGTAATGAACATGTGACTGTAATTGAAATGAACAAACTTCCTGAGGTTTCTGCATGTTCATGCGCAGACAAAAGCAACATGCCAAAAACAATGGAGTTACCACATACAGCCTTTTCTATAGCAGCAACTGCCACAAGTTTGTGCTCGATAGTAGCGAATTCTGAATGTGATGATGATGTTAAAGACCAAAAAAAACATTCGAAAGCCAGTGAAACAACCAACTATACAGATTTACCCTCTGAATTCCCACATACAGAGGATGTGTGTGATGACAAAGTTGAGAGAAATTACGCCATCCATCTTCTTAGGGGACAAGTAGAGGAAGGTGGGATTTTAGATGTCACCTCTGGAAAACGGTATGACCTTCAAGGTGCTCTCGATAAAGGCCTTATTGAGGAAGAGACTGTCTTAGAAGTACTTGCATTTCAGCCTAAAGGGGAAGGTTTGAAAGATAACGAAAATGCTTCATTGTCAGTTTCGAACACTTCTGTCAACAAAGGCTGCATCTCAAGTAAGGTAGCACAGATCATGGAAAAGCAGAACCTTTTGGGTGGTTTCTATGACGCAGCAGTTGGAAAACCCATTAGTGTTTGTGATGCTTTAGAGACGGGTCTGATTACTGATGATATTAGCAGAAGTGTTCTCTGTTCAGAGGCAATCAGCAATGCCATCATTGATCCAAAGGCAAAGTGTGTGCTCAGTGTAAATGATGCCCTTCAGTCGGGAATGTTGGATGATGAAGAGGCTGAGAGAATGCAACATTCACAGCAGGACGAAAGGGTAGACATTATGGTGCTTGACTCAGCAAAAAGAGATGAAATAAGCTCAAGATCAGATGAAGCCATGCAGGTATCTACAGACATATCAGGTGTGAGCAGTAGTCAGGATCTTCTGTTACCCACCATTTGTGACGTTCCATCTAAAGCTAGTTCTACAAAACATTATGTGTATGATGATGTATCTGAGACTCTTGTAATAGGGGAGGATAGTAATGTACAATGTGGCAATTTCAAGTTTATGGATACTAACAATGAGATGAGCACTACAGATGAAAGAAAAGGCATTTTCACTTTGGAAGGAAATGAATCAAAAAGGCCAAATAACAATGTTGACACTTTTGTTGTTGATGTTTCTTGTGAATCTGGAAGTCCGTCATCGTGTGTCAAGGAGGGGGTATATCTTGAGACTATAGCAAAGCAAGTTGTTAGCCCTGTACAGAGTGACTCTAGGATATCATGTTCGTCACAAAGTGATGTCTGCTCTGATGAAAGAAAATCAGAGAGTGTACTTAATCCTGAACAGGAATTCAACAGGTCCAATGTGGAGTCTTCGATAACAAACACATATTTCGACAAAGGGCTCTCTGAGAGCTTGAGCACTTTGCTACCAATGGAAAAAGATGTTGCTCAAGTTAAAACCCTTGCAGAAGCACAGCCAAACTTGTCTTTATGTGGAGCAAGTGTCCCATCACCAATGGAGACTGAAACAGAGGTGAATTTAAGTACTGATGGTCACCGCATACTAGCTCAAAATTTGCTGAATGAGAAAGAGGAAATGTCATTTCAGACCAATGCATCATATGAAGCTAAATACTCCAATAATATAAATGGGAATCCAGATCATGAGCATTCTGTTGAGGATCCAGAAGCGTTTTGCACAGAGAACAGAGTAAATGTGTCGGTTAGTTATGAGGACATGTCAGAAATGTTCAGAAATGCACCAATAACAACACCTGAGCCCAGAGAGATCTGTACAGAAAGCAGTATTGACTGTAATGTAGAACAGAATTGTGACATTGAAAACGCTATAGATTTCAAAGGATCAGAGAACACACTTCAACTCAACTTGAAGGATTTAGCTGGATCAACAGTAAATTCCAAGTCATTACCTCTTGAAATTACTATTAACTGTAGTCAAGATGATTCAAGTGGAGGTACGCATAACATACAACACCCAAGCGAGCAAAGCGAGTTTTGTTGTGAAGTTGCCTCAAAGGACACTGCAATAGCCAGATCAGCTGATTCCCACTTTACCTGTGACAATGATAAACATGTAAAAGACATAGTAGAAACTTTAAAGTCAACTTCAGCTCATTGTTCAGAAGAGATGTTCACAAAATCCAATGAATTGCAGACTGACTCCCAAAATCCAAGTCCTTCTGTCAGAGTCATGCTTGATCAGAATATTGAGATCTTCAATCAGTCTCAGGGTAGAGATACAGTGGTTGCTGAAGCTGCACTCCAAGATAACCTTCATTTACCTCAAATGGCAAGGGCCAAAGATGAAAGTGCTCCAAAATCAATGGGAAGCAGGGATTTTTTAAATGAGTTAATCCAAATGAAGATGGATGGAGCAAGTGTGGACAAAACTCAAAAACAAAAATGCCAAGCCATTAATAGCATTATTGAAATTATTCAGCACCCCTCTGGATCCTTTCCAGCCAATCATCCCAGCTCAAATAAGAGAATCAGGGATCCAGATATCCTCCTGGATTTGAAAACACATGAAGGACTTGATTGGAGAGAAGTTCAGAATTTTCCATCTGATGAGAGTAATGATGGATCAAAGTGTCAGACTGATATACTAGAGATGATTCAGGAGATCTCCACAAGTAGAGATCAGGGAATGCTTGAGGATGTGGGTGGAAATCTTAGCAGTCTTTTGGGAGACACTGTCCTGAGAGATAAAAGCATGGATGCTAAAAGCAAGATCTCAACCACAGATGATGCTGCTTCAGATGATGTCTTTCAGGCAAACAACTCTAACTACCAGGTCTCTGTGGCAGATGGCCCAAACATAGAGCAAACAGAAGAAGTCAAACTGAGAGTGAGTATTGCTACTAAGCATTATGAACTCTGCATCATCCAGGTGCATGTTTTCGATCTTTAGATAAAGGTGGAAATATAATGATGTATTTTTTGCAGAGATATTCCACACAGAATTACTTGGAATGTGTTGGGAGACTTCAGGATCATTACGATACTCTTGAAGATATAAGAAGTGATTTGCAGACCAGTCCCTTAGCAGAAGACATTGAGGGCTTGCATTGTCAGTTTGAGGAAGTTCAGGTTTGTCACTTATAAAAAATAAAAAGGCTCTCTCTTCGCTTCACTGAAATTGTCATGATCCGCATTTCCCAGATACTCCTGCTTTTTACTAATATTTGACCAGTTCTTTCTACCTAATATCTCTACTGTAGCCTGTTGCTTATACCTTTTATTCTGCCAGTCTTCCTTTCTTCTGTACCTCAACTACTTCCACACACTGTTTCTAGTCTCTGGAAACACAGATTGCTGCTCTCCCTGACATGCTAACAGCAGATTTGAGCGCAGCAGAACAACTTCTGAATTCTGCTGATGAACACATTCCCATGCAAATCCACCAGGATTTGGCTGCAGTCTATGTAGATATACAGAATGCTTACAGAGATGTTTGCTACTTGTCAGCTGAGCGAAGTAATGCTATTCTACTAGCCATTGACACAGTGAAGGTTAGTGAAAGCTTATGAAAAGAAAGCAAGAGTAAATATAGCATAATGCAAATTATATTATCTTACACTTGTTCATATATGGGTTACAGATCCATTTGGAAAGCTCATATCAGGATTTGCTAAGCTCTCTTGATAAGATATCTGCGTGTATACAAGATGATTCTGCGATGGTGTCTAAGCTTGATATCATGGATACTGATGACACAGAAAGAATTAAGATCAAGATTCAGCAAATTACGGTAAGTTGTCTTGGAACATATTATAAAGTCGCCCAAAAGACAAGGTATTCTGACATTACATCCTGCTATTTAGCTTCCAAATCAAATTAAGTCATTATCTGAACAGTTTTACTTAGTGTTCTTTACTGTTCATAAATTCAGGACACAGAGAAGGACTTGTCAGGAACCCGACAGCTCCTGGAAGATGCTGCTTTTGATATCCAAAACTTCATTTCTGAGCATGCTCAGTTCCTGAGTCCTGCTCACAGCAGACACCTTCTCAGGGCTCTCAGCACTACCCAGAGATCTTTAAAAGAGCTCATGGACCGAGTGTTCACTCAGAGACAAACTCTGGAGGTCCACTTGGAGATCCGTGAGGATGAGAGTCAGCAGCAGGTTTGAGAGAGATCACACTGACCGTTGACATTTATATGATCACATGAAAATGCATGGAGATGCTTCTAAAAGTTGTTGCTTTGATGTGTGGTGTATTTTGATGTGAAGTGTTGGGAAACTCATTGCCCTATTAACCCAAGGGAACCCAAAAAGTGTTTTCTTTCCTGCGTCAATATATTTCCTGTTGAAACAAGAGGAAATTTTCAATAATTTGCCATTCTTGTAAAATAAAGATAGTGTTTAGTTTATGCTATGAACTATGATCTGCTACTTTCTGTGCTAGAGCCCTTTTACAAACATTATTTCATTCTTTGGATCAAAACGTGGATACAGCCTTTTAGATGAGTAGTGAATAAGTATAGTTAATTTTTTTTGTACTGTAAAGTTTAGCCCCCCCAATAGATCCCCCGCCATTTTTTTCATGGGGTCTTTCAAAAGAGTTTTATTATGACATTTTCAAGACAACTCATGAATACATTGTGTGTGTGTGTGTGTGTGTGTGATGCTCAATATGTTGCTCTGTGTTTTGCAGATTTTAATCAAAATGTATTTGTTCTATTTACAACACAGAAAAGCCATGGTTTGATCACTGCCACCAACTTACCTTCTTCTGATCCTGTTTGAATTTTTCAAGCTGCCTGAACCTATTTAGCTCTTATTACCAAAGGACCTAAACTTCATTATATGTGGATATGCTTTCTGGCAGTAAAGGCAGCACTAACCTACATTTCTTTACCATTGCCAAATTCTCTTTGAATGGCTGGCATGTTTACAGCATACTCAGTCACTGCTAATTGTTAAATGCTCTGTGTTTGCTTTGATGCTGTGGTTTTTCCCTGTGGAAAAGGTTTCTTTTCTAACTGAATGCTTATGTGGTAGGCCGCTGTGGAGAAGCAGAGGGAGTTTTCGGAAAAGTTGCAGGAGCTGTTTGATGATCTAACACAGACAGAAAACCGTCTGATTGGCCACCAGCAGCAGGCAGTCAGTGCAAAGAGTGTGGGAGACCTCCAGCAATACCAGCAAGAGCATCAGGTACAACCTGGTCACACTTGCTACGACGTATGCTTGTACATATATTACATACAGTTAAAGAAGTTATTAGAGGTCTTTGTTAAAGTTGGCATGCAATTGAAGTCTTTACTTCCTAATTGCAAAAGTGAAACAGCCTCTATAATAAGAAAGACAAAATATAGAGAGTGGGATTTAATTTGGTCCTTTGGGAATTGATTGGATTGCAGGAAGTTGGGCGTTGATAAGTAAACGTAGGCAGATGAATCAACTAAATGTGTGGCGATTATTGATTTAAGGTGTGTGCTGTTAAATTCATAAATGATCAGACTTCTTGTAATCACATATCACATATACTTGCATTGATAAACAGCCCAACACCATCTTAGTAACACCAATAGTCGCGTTTCACTTTAGCTTTTGATCATACATGAGTGTTGAGGTACTGTTGTCACAGGTAATCGTTTTTTATAAGTTTTAAGATGTTTTATGTTTATTCAAGACTCCTACAGGGCCTTACTGAACGGGACGAATATCGGCACGCGTTATTCGTCAGCATTTTTTCAACGCGTTTTTTGTGTTCACACCATTTTCGCTGACGATGAGCCGAGTGAACATGCAAATTCATTCCCTGACATTAGATGGCGCTTAATGTAAAACAGAAATACCCCGGTACACAAAGTGGCGCTGCGCAACTTTACGCTTCTGACACTCGCTTGTCACTCAGAAGAAGAGAGCAAGTTTGTCGCGTTTGTCATATAGTTCTTTATGTTCCGACACCAAACGAGACCAGCAGCTCTACATTCATCTTGCTTTGCATCTTCCTCGTCTTGTTTCTTCCCGGCAGTGTAGACGCTACCAGAGAATGTGACACGGCTTGGCGTATATCTTCTTCGCCGTTACGTATGTGTGTTCGGCAAGAAAGTTTTGTGTTTGAGCGGCCCCAAGTTGTGTTTCACTGTAACTTCAGAAGCTTCAGACACGTGAGCAAAAGCACCAATCTCATTGGTCGGATAGTTTTTGACGCGGCGCGTCAAACCAAAAAAATTATCCCGAGGCGTTTTTTTTTAAAAAATCGCTTTTTTTGTCAGTGTCCTGACAAACATGCTGCTGTAAGTGCAACTATTTATGGAACAAACAATTTTTCGTATTTCTTTTGTATAGGCGATTAGCCACTCATGTTTGCGTGTTACAGTGATTTTACCATTATTACATGCCTAGGAACACCCTTAACCCTTTACCCGAGGTAAAATCACTGTAACATAGTGGCTTGTTGCAATTAATTATGTGTAATATTGTTTTTATCTGTTTAGATGGAAGCTGAATATTAAAGATTCTTTCTCTATGTTGGTCTCTCAGGCTCTACAGAAAGACCTGCAGGCTAATGCCAGTGCCCTCAATGAAGTCATCAGTAGCACAAAGAAGTTTCTAGAGGAGAATCGCAGTAAACTCACTCCAGAGCAGATATCGGCTCTCGAGGACAAACTGGAGGAGCTGAAGAGCAAGGCGAATATGCTCAACCAGAAGGCAGAAGAGTCAAGGAAGGATCTGGAGAAGGTTTTGACAAGTGCTATCAAGCAGGAGACTGAGAAGGTTAGGGGAACAAACACTATTAAAGTGGTAGTTTAAAATAAAATACATTTAGTGACCCTAGTGCAGTTAGTGCTCAAAAGTGTCTTTGGATTTTTGTGACTATTTCCACTAAATCATAGTTATCTTTTCTTTGATTTTGCAACAATACAGGTAGCAGCTGTTGAACAACTTGAAGAGAGTAAAACCAAAATCGAGGGTCTTCTCGGCTGGATCTCCAACATTGGGAAAGAGAAAGAAATGGGTGGAATACAAAAGGACCAGACGGGTAAACAGAACGGAAACATGCCGGAGTACACGTCGGTGAAGAGGATTATTGGCGAAGGAGAAGATCCTAATGGAAATGCATTAGATGCTACAGATAACACAAGTCTACATACTGGCAAAAAACAAGACGGTAAAGCCTTGGACCTGGACCAGCAGTACGATAGAGTTCAAGTACGTACTTCAGTATTTACTTACAGTAGTTCTTTGGAAGACTTTTCATACCCTTGTGAAACAGAAGTACACTTCAGCATACAAAAGTGTAATTATTACAGATTGTTTTTATGCTAAACTAAATATCTGTAGTTGTCAGGAATGAGTCTCGTTTATATTCTGTATGCTCATTTTCCTTTGACCCAGTTTTCCCGTGCCTTGATAATCACCTTGTTGATTATATCGTTTGCTCTCTGTTTGACTGTGTATTATATATCCTCAGTTAGCTTCTGTTCTTTGTCTTGTGTTAATGTTGCTACCTGGATGTTATTGTCGTCTGTTTATTGGATTATCTCTGTTTGTTTCTTGATTCTTTCTTTGAACTGATCTTTAAGCCTGATCTCTCTGAATCAACCAGCCAGCACATGTGAATTGTTTTTTTTTTTTAAATGCAATTAGCTGAACTTTACTGTGCTTTTTGATACTTTATTGTCAAGTTCTATTAAAACTTGTAGGTCATGCATTTAAATATATAATTGTAATTCGAAATTTGCTATGATAAAGTTGCAATTCAGTGTTAATGTATTTGGTGTTGGCACACTAGATCTGTTATGCTGCTGCTGTTGATTATTCCTGCTTATTCAGAGCAAGTATAGACTTGCTGTTGCCAATAGATACACAGACAGACTGCTGTGAGCATGTTAGATATTCTGCTGCTGCATAAATAGCCATGCATAAATCCCGCAGCAGATCTAGACAGGTGGAGCTGGGGAGGTGGAGGGGTTCAGAGGAACTCTGATATCACACTGCAGGAATAGCTTACAGCAAACACTCAACCAGGTGTGTGTTCCCAGTACAGCGACGTAACTCTCTGCTTAACTATCATAGTGTCATTGAAGAAATAAATTTGCCAGTCACAAAACCATATTGTTGCAAAGTGGTCGTTCAACCATGCTGGTTAATGGTGTCACGAATCTGTTTGAGATCGAAATAATGCTAGATGTTTTGCTATAAATTATGCACATGGAATCTGAGGACTATTTCTCATCTGTTATTTTGCTTTATTTCCAGATTCAATCATAGACTCATTCTTACGTACTAGAGCACGTTCGCTCATGCCCACTCTTCAAAAGCGGTGCTTTTAATCTCTTGACAAACTAAAATACATAAATGACATTTGTATGTATTCTAAATAAAAGATACATATTGTACTGAATGTCAGCTTTCTAATTTGGCTCAAGATAAGGATTTATTAAGTCCACATGTCATGCAAACAAGAAACTCTGCTTCTAACCACAGGTCGAGAGCTGTCGTTACAAACACACAACTTTGCGATGCTGTTTGCAAATGCTCAATAGAACCATGTTTTCGGGAAACACAGACTCGTTGAACTATACTGATAACGACAGAACTTGCGACCATAGTTGTCTAACAATGCTTTTGGGAAACTCCTGACTATTTAATTGAGCAAGCAATCTCATTGGCTCCAGGATCAGCAGAGGACAATCAGCTTGTGCCATGCAGTAGATTGCATGTAATGGACCTTCAGCTTTAGCCCTCTAAAGATTCATGACCAAACTATTTAAAATCTGATTTAATAGCAATGAAATGCATGGACTTACTAAGCCCTCCATTCTCCATCTCCACAGGCTCACCACCAGGAAATCTTGTCCCAACAGCAGGATTTGATCATTGCCACACAGTCAGCGCAGGCGTTGCTCGACAAACAGGCTCAAGTCCTGTCCCCTGCTGAAAAAGACAAGTTACAGAGGGACATTAAAGAGCTGAAGGGTCGCTACGAGTCCTCTCTCACCCAGGCCGAGCAGCAGATGAAGCACGTGCAGACGGTGCAGGAGGAGCTTCAGAAGTTTAAGGGGGACTGTGAGGAGTTTGAGACGTGGCTCCAGCAGGCCCACGGGCAGGTGGAGGAGCTGGAGACGCCCGCCTCGAGTCTGGACACTCTGAGTAATAATCTACAGAGACAGAAGAGTTTCTCTGAAGACGTCATCTCTCATAAAGGAGACCTGCGCTTCATTACCATCTCGGGCCAGAAGGTGCTGGACGCGGCGAAGGCCTGCGATCGGGGGGGATCTGGGGGAACGGACGGCCTGTCGGTGGTCGATATGTCCGGGACTTGTTCTGCAGTCAAAGAAAAGCTGGATTCTGCTGCCGCTCGATACAAAGCCTTGCACAGCCAGGTAATGCTATTATGTAGAGTCAGTGGCAGGATCTGGTCAAGAATCTGTCCAGGTACCCCAAAATCAAACTTAAAAAAGGATTTACATTTTCCACACACATAAGTTAGTTTAGCTGTATGGGAAATTAACCACTTTATAATTACAACCAATAGATGGCAGCATTTGTCTTTCAATGATTCTTATTCAGCAACAATTAACAATATCCAGAAGGTCTGTTCTGACGTTACATTATTAAAGGCAAAGTTCACTTAAAAATGAAAATTGTGTCATTATTTAATCATCCTCAAACCTGTATGAGTTTCTTTCTTCTGCTGAACACAAAGGAAGATATTTAGAAAAATGTCGGTAATCTAACAGTTGATGGACCCTATTCAATAGTAGGAAAACAAATACTATTGAAGTCAATGGGGTCCATCATCTGTTAGGTTACCGACATTCTTCAAAATATCTTCCTTTGTGTTCAGCAGAAGAAAGAAATTCATACTTTTTTTTGTAACAACTTGAGGGTGAGTACATTTTCATATTTAAGTGAACTATTCCTTTAAATCCTCCAAACTTTTTAATATAAATAATGAAAAATGACATTAAATGTTTGAGATGATGAACTGTAAACTCATACGTTTCAGTGTAATCAGCTTGGAAACAATCTCAAAGACGTGGTGGACAAGTACAAGAAGTATGAAGAAGCCAGTGGAGGTCTGGTGGAGTGGCTCAGTAGTTCTGAGGACGAGTCCCGACGACAGCAGTCAGAGCCCATTGCTGGAGACCCACAAACCCTTCAGAGACAGCTGGAGGAGACCAAGGCATGAGCACAGTCTACTCACATTATTTAGATCAGTTCAGAGTTATAATGGCGCTGTGTAGGGCTTTTCACACTGTGCTGAACCCATTGTCGCTCTAAACCCCGCTTTTAACCGTGGGTAAAGGAGCATTTCACATTTGTAATTTAGAAGTGGGATTAGCACTGCTTTTTAACCGGGGCGATGAAACCCTGCTCCTGATGAGGATTAGCGTCTCTTTTGTGCTGTTATCTCCTCAGTGTGGTGCCAAACTTATACAGTGGGAAATAATGCGGTTTTACGGCGTGATGCTTAGCCACTGACAGCCAATCACGCACCTCATATTTAAATGCTTTAGACAGTCACAGAAACACAGTGCATTGTATATGAACCGTCATTTCAGTGTTTGAATTGAAAAATGTCAAATGGTGACAGGAAACACGTAGTGAAGAATAGACCATTTCATTTCAAATATCAGCGTATGAACACCCAGGGTTATTTGTTAACCCCGGGTAAATTATGAGCAGTGTGAAGCAACCCAGTTGCGCTCGAATATTTCAAGTGGCAAGGCTTAAACTTTATTGATGATACAGCATTCATTGGCCCGTCAACTGACCCGAGTGTCATTCACGTTTGTTCACATATCATGTACACACAACATTGCATTGTTTGAACATAAAAAACATAAAAATGTTACCGGCCAACTGGCGATTGACACCATTTCATATACTCGCTAACAAGCATCTGACGCTTGGAGAGGGTTAATTTTAGGTTCTGCTTATAAGTGTAATAAGTGGTAACCTGCAATTTTTAGCTGAAAAACCTTATTTATTTAGTTTAGTTAATTAATGGATTAGGTTGATTCAGCTATATTTAATAATATTTTTGACTTTAATAAACTAGATTAACCATTTTTTTTCAGTGCACTAAAAACTCCTTCAAAAGATGTTTTAATTTTTGCAATGTGTTTTTAAAATATGCATTATATTTTCTGGATAAATTCTGCACATCAACACTCTGGTGTCAATCGAAAATACTATCTAAACTAAATGTGTCTATGGGGAGTGTTATGCTTTTAGACAAACTGAACAAAATCATAATTTTCCATGAGAACATTATAAAAATGCATGGTCGTTTCTCTTTTTTATGTATTTATAGCACTGGAGACGACACAAATAACTTAGCACAGATTTAATTTACTTGTGACGCATTATAGCTAGTTGCTCTTGCAAAGGTAAATAGAGAAGCAGACAAAGCTAATCACACTTGAATAGATTACGTCTCCCATGATGCACTCACATTCAGCTGAGCAGATACGCAGAGAGAAATGTATACATGCTCCATTACTCTTCTCCAGGGATGTGCAAGTACGACTGTCTTTGTCAACCCTGACCTTGTGTCCTTATCCTAAACAACCTTTTATAATCCCACTGTCTCGTATGCATTACTGAGATGAATAAAGAACACACACCACTGATGTGGTGCTTTTAAGATAACCACTCTTATTAGTGGATTGTAATAAGCATTGGTCTGTTCCAGAGTCTTCAAGGGCAAACGGCGTCCCATCAGGCAGTGCTGGAGGTGCTGAGGAAATCATCAGACGCCCTGATCTCTGCCGAGGGAGATCTGCTGTCCAATCCTGAGGACATTCAGGAGACCGTGGGTGAGTCCACAGTCAGGCCCCATCCACACTACTGTTTTAGTTTAGAAACGGAGACCTTGTGCTACGTTTGCTCCTCCCGTCCAGACTAAAACGGCACAAACAAAGACCTAAAACGAAGAAGTTTAGAAACGCTGCCGACCCCGTTTTGCGTTTTGAATCTCCGGAGAGTGTTTTAGTGAAGACGGGTCAAACTGGAGGACTTTAGAAACGATGACACAGAGGCTCACGCTCGGCTCTCTGATTGGCTGTCACACCATACACGCCTTTAGTGATTTCGTCTTTATTGTGCGGTACACCTTTCCCATTGTTGTGTCTTGCTCTGGCGATGGATAATGCTCCCGGTACCTTTCCAATATGTCTCAGTATTTGGTTTGCGACGAATCCCAGTCTGTGTTTTCTGCCGCCACGGCTGTTTGTATTCCCTTGTAACTTTAAGTAAAAGTTCCACCTCGCCGTCGGTCCATGAAAATAAATCTCTGGTCTTCGACATTGCTAATCTTTGCATAGGTAACTTAGCTACTTTCTTCTTCGTCAAATCTGAGGAATAGTCAATCTGTTTCTGTTTACACCGGCACACGCATGCCCAGTGTAGGGGAATGATCACGTGATCAGTCGTTTTAATGTGGACGGAGATCAATTCTAATACGCAGCTAAAACGCTGGTGTGGACGGAGATCGTATTCGTTTTAGTTGTCTGTTTCTAAACTAAAACGCAGTAGTGTGGACAGGGCCTCAGTCACGCAAAAGCACACCACAAGCATAAGGCAAAAAAGTCTAAAATCACATTTACGATCGTAAAGAATTTTCATGACAATAAAGCAAAATCTCCACACTTTCCTCGCAAAATTTCATTATTTTAATATCAAAGTATGTTTTATTTATTATTAATTTCTTTATTAATCAGCATACAGTAATTTAGCAGTACAATATACTACCATAAAATTGGTAGCACTTTAACACTGTAAAATTAAGTGCAAACATGATATTTAAACATGTTACAGTTTAAATTATGTATGAATCAATTATAAATGTAGAAGCTAAAACACATGCCTACATTAAAGATTTATAACCAAACCATTTTTATTAATCTCGTTGCCAATATCAGAAATACATATCTTAATTGGAAAACAATGAACAACATTTACACATGAAAATATTGATTTCTTCACACAAGCCTGTTCTACTCTCTTTCAATATTTATATAGGACAGTTGATTCCTCTTCCTCATAAATCATAATGAAACTTATTTTGAACATGCTGTGACTCTTTATAGACCTTGAAATACATTTAGTGAGTTTAAGTAAATGACTATTGTGTACCCAGATTTATTTTCCTATTTTTTTAAATATATACTGTACATATATATCCAAAGAAATTTTTTTCCAGGTCCTTCTATTTGTATTTTTTGACTTTTAAAATGTCAAAGATATGTAATGCACCCTCTGTTTTTGTGTTTGTCTTTCACTGTGTTTATGTCAAATGTATGTGTATTTGTACGGAAAAAAGAAACTAGAAACACTGTGATCAGCAATTTCTTTTCAGAGAAGTTCCAAATAACGATTAATATACCAAAGCAACGTGGACATTTTGTCAGTCCTGCAGAGCTTTGATAACATGTGAATAAAGCATGTATAAATATGCTTCTGTTTGTAGACGACATCGCAGAGAGATACGATAACCTGTTTAAGTCCGTGAGCGACCGCAACGAGAAGCTCCAGGTGACGCTGACGCGCTCTCTGAGTGTCCAGGACGGGCTGGACCAGATGCTGTCCTGGATGGAGACGGTGGAGGAGTGTGTGAAGGAGACGCCGCGAGTGCCACTCGACTCACACTCCATCACTAATGCACTCAGCAAGGAGGCGGTATGTGACCTTTCACCTTTCGGTCAGATTAGGAATGTTCATCTGACTCTGACCGTTCAAACCGGGGTTGTGACAAGGTTTTTTTGTTTTTTTGTGACCCAGGGGAACAGTTTGTTTGCTCCATACAGAGCTATAAGGCCATCTAGAGTCATGAAATATGTTAGATATAGACATTTATATATATATATATATATATATATATATATATATATATATATATATATATTATATATATATATATATATATATATATATATATATATATATATATATATATATATAAATATGTCTATATATATAAATGTCTATATCTAACATATTTCATGACTCTAGATGGCCTTATAGCTCTGTATGGAGCAAACAAACTGTTCCCCTGGGTCCTAAAGTCAATTTTACTTTTTTTTTTTTTGTCTTCTGTGCATATTCAGGTATATATTTAGAGATTATAAAATCGGTTTTAGCATTTTTAGTTTTAATTTAGAGCATTTTTAGTATTTATACTAAATATTCTATAGTATTTATAGTAATTTATACTGAAGTTTATACAGATTTTGTAATAATTCAAGTTTGTAAGGTGGATAGCAGGGGGAAAAAACAATCAAAGCCTTGAAGAATATTTATTTAAAAATTTTGATTTTAATTCAGAATAAATAAATAAATATTTCCCCCATTTCCCATTCATTCCTATGAGGGTTAAAACTGACCTGTGAGGGAAGGATTTGTTACTATTTTTATTACAACCACATAAACTCCTCAAATCCAATTTTATGTGTATTCAAAGTTCAAGTGCAACAAAAGTCTTAAGGTCTTGGACCACACCAATGAATAGGGATGTAACGATTCACTCAACTCACGATGCGATACGATTCATGATACTGGTTTCACGATACGATTTTCTCACGATTTTTTTTAACAAGTGATTAATTTAAGAAATTATAAATGAAAAAGTGTCCCTTTTATTATTTCTCAGACAAAATGCTGCACATTTCTTTTTAATTTTAAAATATATTTGTCAAATAAAAAAACTACAAGAAAAAAATCCCTTCAAGGTTGTTTCAACTCAGTCTTTGTGTCTGTCTGGTCAAGAGGATGGGCACTGGTACCTTCACACACTCAGTAAAAGACTATGTAAAATTAGTACCACATTTAGAGGGGTTTTAATTTTGTTATAATTTGTATCATTACACTAGCAAGAGTAAAAAAAAAAACACATTTAGAAAAATATGCCATAACCATCAACAAATTATACATATAAAAAATATATATCCATGTACACATTTAGAGAAAGAGATAGTAAAATAAATACAACACCTGGTTGCCACGGAAACACTGATGCACCTTGTGATCTCCGTGGCTCTCGCACTTGTCGTATTGATGCCTTTTACATGAAAACGGAGGTGACTTGTGCTTCTCACGGTGGTGATTATTATTAGTCTATGTAAAGTCAAAATGCCGCCACACCTCCGATTTGAATGAGTCAACGTCAACATCTACGCTTGCCGTCGCCGTGTGTTTGACGGCGCGTAGGGCTGTTCGATTCCGGATTTTTTGGAATCGATTCCGATTCCGATTCCTGTTTCTGGAATCGAAAAGAATCGATTCCAAGAATCGATTCCACACTGTTATTTTCGATTCTTTTTTTTTTTAAATACCAACACCGTGTCAAACATTGTCACGTCTTTTAACGTGCCACGGTGCCACACAGCGAGAAACTTTGTACACCTGGCGTGACAAGCGAGACGTATTGCGTGCTGTTCTGTCATAAATAAAACGAGGCATTTACTTCGGGGATTTGTCACGCGTGCTTCCTGCGTCAGGTGTAGACAGACACAGTGTAAAGACTATATGTTCACCATATAGCTACATGGTAGATTCTATTTATATACATAGGCCTACCTACACACACGTACACACGAGAGAAACCGAAGTGTCCGAGCATTAGAAATTAATTGGTACATGGTAATATATAATTACTATTTAAGAGGCACGGAAGTTCGATTTATGGACAACAGTAATCAGTAGGCTACAAATGTCTTATTTAATAAATATAAATAATTCGAACACATAAACATTCAAATGGTGGATTAAATAAGATTGGATTTATGTAGTAAGATTTTATAACTAATCACTGCACCACAACCAGGTTTTACAGTTCTTAAGCATAAAAAAAACAATGACTCTGAATTTTATTCACTGACATCGGGATGTTGTCAGTGCAAGTCGGTATCACGAGAGCTGTGGAGATGATCATTCTGCAATTAACCAAGGCAGTGTTGGGAAAGTTCATTTTCTACATGAACTAGTTCAAAGTTCAGTTCACAAATTTTTAAATAAACTAGTTCAGTTCATAGTTCATATAGCCTACTTCAAAAAAAAAAGAACTATAGTTCATAGTTCTTTTTTTCCATATGTTGCTGCGAGCAATTATTTTTGCCACAGCCCATATACAACCACAGAGCAATTATTTTATCGACTGGCAAAGTTTGCACAGAAATGTAAGATTTTTCCCATCCTCACCGACCTTGTCATAAAACTCGTTTAAATGCGACGCCTCCTCGCTCGCTGCTTTGTCGACGACATGCTGCTTTTTGTTTTGATGACGCATGCGGCGGTGCGCGACACTGGTGGCTGATGTTGCCAGATTGGGTGTTTTTTTCGCTACATATTAAGGCCTGTTTACGGTGTGTTTTAGCTGGGTTTTCGCCTGGAAGGCTCTAGAAATCTGGCACCCTATTGAACAAAGTTAAACAGAGAGCGCGCGTTCACAGACACCAGAATGAACGCGTTAACGTTCATCAGGCAGTAATTCAGTAAGTTCAGTTCACAGCACTGTTTGGTGGTTTGTAAAAGGCTGTGAACTAGCTGGCCTAATCATTTATTTAGTCTGAACTTTATTGCTTTACAGGTGACGTCTGAAGTGATTGTGTTGACAAATTAAACCGGCTACAGGCCGCGGTTTTTGTTAAAAAAAAAAAAAATCTTAGAGAGGAGTCGATTCCTCTTAATGGAATCGATTCCAACCTTTGGAATCGATTCTCAATTCCCAACGCCTCGGAATCGAGGAATCGATTCTTTTTGGAATCGATTCCCAGCCCTAACGGCGCGTGCACAACAGTCTATTATGGCGCACACTGGCGCGGCGCGAGCGGAGCAAACCGAGCGTTTTCAGTTCATTCCTGTGGAAGTTGAGCTTGGCTCACACAAGCTCAAGTTCCATGAATGAAGTGAAAACACTCGCTAGTTTCGCGCAAGCGAGGTTCACAACTTCACAATAGGCTACAGTAAACGCCCCTGTTGTTTAAAATGTGTATCGCGATTCGTATAACATTGCAACCGATTTGAATCGTCACACACAGTGGTGTAGTCTAGTTTTTTGTAGTGAGTATACTGTGATATACCAGACCCCCCCCCCCCCCCCCCCACCCCCCCACCGGGTTTTATCAGCTGACAATTAAAAGATGTGATATTCCTTTAAAATTATTTAAAATATTTCATTATTGTTATTTTGAAATGTACATCTTACTATGCAATTTCTTTCATAATTCCCTCGAGTTACTTTATTTATCTCTACAAACTTTTATTTTGGTGGGTTGTAAATTAAAGACATTTGAGCTTCTGTGTGTTTTAATAAACTATTATTATTAGGCCTACTTGAAGTATACTCTACTGTGCAATAGTAATATATTTCTGTTATTTTTTCTTCAAGTTAGCCTATACAAAACTTTGATTTTGACAGGTTGTCATGAAGACTTTAAAGTTTGTGAGTGTGTATATGGTACGAATGAATGACGATAGTTTTATCAAATGAAATGGTAAAATTCGTGTGTAGTGACTCTCATAAAAGCTCTGCGATGAAGTTCAAATGTGTGCATGTCCTCCTCATAGACGCTGAAAACACCACGAGTGTCACGCGCGCGTCAGTGTGTAGTGTTCAGTGTGTAGTGTTCAGTGTGTAGTAGGCTAGAGCACACATTGAGCGCTCATTCACAGAAACACGCAGAACATGCCGAATTTATTTCAATAGCAGTCTTTCTGAGCTTTAATATTTATAGACACTTAATACATATCGAGATTTGATTCATTGTATCATTACTTTTGATTTATTCATTCAAAATGGCCAAATTGCGTGACGTTCCGCTTTACAGTAGGCTGTTACATTTGTTGCTGGCTTCCGCGATTCGATCTGGGGCGCTGCGCAAACACAGACGTCACGGCGGGGTGAATTTATGAATGAAAATTCTTTCACAAAACGATGTTGTTACGAATCCTCGCGCTTTTTAAAGTGGGTATACGGAGATCTTTGACATTTCCTAGTGGGTATACGGAAATCCTTGACATTTTCTAGTGGGTATACGGCGTATACCTGCGTATCACGTAGACTACACCTGTATCGATTTTCAACCGGTTGCGAGTGAATCGTTACATACCTACCAATGAACACTCAATTTTAAGAAAATGCAGAGAAAATGATTTCCGGGTTAAAATGACCAGAGGAGAGTTCATCTTAACCCTCTGGGTCGGTGCGACCAGCTCGCTTTTTTTCTTATCAGTGCAAAAGTTTCTTATCAGTGCAAAAAAAAAAAAAAACTGTTAATTGTCTTTTTTTATTTGTGTACACTCATCATAAAAACAAAATATTGTGTTTTTTGTAAAATAAAGAAAATAAACATGATGCACGTTCTGCCGTCTCTCTCAATGTGAAGTAACTCAGTGAATGTTTGTCACACACACTTGAGACACATGTATTTACAAAGCTTGAGGTCTCTACTTTTAAATGATGCAAATCATATCAAAAACAAATATTCTCTGTTTAAGTAATCTGTATGAAAGGAACGAGATGTACAGTTTCTTAGTAAACACAATAATGGATTGACCACATTGGAACATTGTTAAAAAATATGTATCTAATGTTAGCTTAATAAAACATCTGATCTTACCTTAATATTCATATTTAATTGGGCTCAATGGAATATTTTCGCTGAGAAGTGTGTTAATTTCAGGCTGTGGAGCAGGACATGTCCATCCGGCAGAGCAGCATCTCCGCCATGAAGCTGAAGGTGCAGGAGTTTGTGGAGAGCGCTGATCCCGCCGCCGCTGTCCTGCTCCAGCGTACGATGGAGAGCTTGTCCCAGCGCTTCACCGACGCCTCGGAGCGCCACAAGCGGAAGCTTTCTCAGATGGAGGAGCTCAGAGAGCAGGTGGAGCGCTTCGAGAAGACCTCGGAGAAGCTGCAGACGTTTGTGCTGAAGAGCTCACAGGCTCTGACCGAGAGCGACGGACCCGGAAAGAGCGTCGCTGAACTCTCACAGCTCCTACAGGTGAGCGGAAACATTACCGTTTCAAGACTTTGCTTCATTATATATACAGGGCTCTCAAGTGTCACGCATTGAGTGTGACAGTCACTCTTTTCGGTCTTTTGTTACACACTCCCGCCACACATTGTATTTCTCACGCGGAAAAAACTATTTATAATGTATTTAATATGCCACAGATTTGGAATCAAGCTCCCCTGGAGTTCTTACTTGAGCCCGCCACTTATCAGCCAATCAAAATAAAGAAAGGGGCTACACAATAGCCAATCAGAAAATAGCTCTATTGTATCTGGGTAAGATTTAACGCAACAACTAATGAAAATAAAGCATATGCTGGAATTGTTCACGTGATTCGGCTACAACATCTTCTGAAGGTTTCGTTCACCCACAGAGGAAACCACTGGAGCTCTGATCACTTTGAGGAACTCATGATCTCCTGTTTTAATGTTACAACAAATTCACAACTTGTTTGACACAAACAATGACAACTGGACTGCTGTTAGAGAATGATTCCCAGATAGTTAGCATCAGTTTTTCATGAGTGTCTGTAACTTAGCCTTTAGTTAATTTATATTATCTACAGTGGTGTGAATAAGTGTTGGCACCCATGCTAAAGTTGCCTAAAAAGAGGAATAAAAAATCATCTTTTGGATATTGATCTTAATGCCTTAATTAGAAAAATGAGGAAAACTCCAACCTTTAAGGACACACATTTTCTTTGTGAATGAATAATGTATCATAAATAAATAAATGTTTTTCCTTAAAATACAGGGTGCATAAGTCAGTGCCCCCCTATGTTAAATTCCCATAGAGTCAGGCAGATTGGCATGGTTTTTCTTCAGTTAGCCTAATAGCTGGTTTGATTTGCATTGAAAGATGATCTTATGGAAAGTACCCCATGCCAATCTCTAGGCATGGTGAATGGTGTGTGATGATGTGGGGATATTTTACTTCCAAAGGCCAAGGGAACTTTATCAGGATGCCTATTATCCTGGATCCATGAAATAACTGGCCTTTAAAAATAAAAATCTGCCTGACTCTATGAGAATTTAACATAGGGGGGCACTGACTTATGCACCCTGTATTTTAAGGAAAAACATGTATTTATTTATGATACATTATTCATTCACAAAGAAAATTTGTGTCCTTAAAGGTTGGAGTTTTCCTCATTTTTCTAATTAAGGCATTAAGATTAACTAATTAACTTTAGCATGGGTGCCAACACTTATTCACACCACTGTATATACTTCTATTAGCCTATAGTGGATATAAAGGTAATACTTTACAGTTCCCAGCATGCAAAATTAATTAATGCATTAAACATGAGCTAACAATGAGCAATACATGTTACAGAGGTTATGGTAACACTTAACAATAAGGTTCATTAGTTAAAGTAACACCAAGTAGCTTTTCCTCTTCGGTCGCCCTACTGGTTGGAAACGAAATTGTCCATTGCCGCTGTCGTAAATAATTTAGCCTACCGTCGCACGCACGCTCGCTGTTTACCCAGCACCGGCTTTAGAATGAACGATGTCCACAGACAAGGTAGAGTATGTTACATGATTTCATGAAAGGATGATGTATTGTGACATCAGAAACGAAGAAAAACGAAATAATGACTATTGTAGCGCTTGACGTAAAGCAGTCGAATTTTGTAGTTCTTTTTGTGCACGGGTTCCTACCCGAACCCCGAAGTTACACAGTGCCAGTAAAAGCGACACAGACCCCGTCAGGCGATGGCAGACGAGTCATTTAACTTATTTTAAGTCGATGTACCATCACAAGGGTCTTGGGCATATATTATGAAGGTTGAAAAACTACTTAGTGTTACTTTAACATTAGTTATGAACTAACCATGAGCAATACATTTGATACTATTTGTTCATCTTTGTTAATGTTAGTTAATAAAAATGCAGTCATTCATTGTTTGTTCATGTTAGTTCACTGTGCATTAACTAATGTTAACAAGATTTTAATAATGTGTTAGTAAATGTTGAAATTAACATTAAGAAAGATAATAAATGCTGTATAAGTGCAGTTCATTATAAGTTCATGTTAACTAATGAACTTTATTGTAAAGTGTTAACGAAGTTATTATTCTTTATTAACATTAGATTGTCTCCTAAAGATATTGATGGCTCATTTTAAACTCACTTTACACATTTTTGTTCAATGAAATGATATAACTCGTGGGTTACGGCTGTGAAGTAATTAAAGGATATGGATTATTTTTTAGAAAATGTATTGAAAGCGAGGCACTCTCATAGACACCCTGTGTGTGTCCTATAATCTGTTTTAATAGAGTGTTTATGTGTAGGACACAGATGCAGAGTTGTGTGAGCGTGCAGAGGACGTGGAAGCCCTCCGGAGACTGTGTGAGGAACTCGGCAGGTTTGATCCCGACGGAAGCTCAGCTCTTCTCCAGAGCAAGATGCAGAACATCTCCGACAGCTTTAATGCTTTTAAAGACACAGTTATGGAGAAGTAAGTGATTAGGTCAGGCGCTTAGCTTAAAAACAATATGTGTACAGAAATGTACAGATTACACCTCAAATAGGGTTTCCAACTTCTGGAAAGGAAAATAAGGGACAACCGTGATCCTTTATAGGTAAATAAGGGACACTTAAAATGCTTGTTCTGTTTCAGACATCAGACAGTGTATGTCATTTCAGTGTGTGTGTGTGTGTGTGTGTGTGTGTGTGTGTGTGTGTGTGTGTGTGTGTGTGTGTGTGTGTGTGTGTGTGTGTGTGTGTGTGTGTGTGTGAGAGAGCTTCTCAGACATGAACACATTTGGGTCATTCTGTGTCAAAACCAACCAAATTCTAGAAACTTTCCCAGCTAAAATTCTTCATTTTGTTAATTTTTTAAATAAAGAAGAAAGCCAAAATATTAAATGTGGTGGATGTATATTTACTGAGTAATTCAATATAGATGGGGTAAGAATGACAGATTTCAGCTGAGATTTGGAGTCAGATTACAGGGGGTAAAATGACTATAGAACAACATCATTATTTTATTTTTACACAGAGATTGGTCTAATAGCAAAATCTCTTGACTTTAGACATTTTTGTTGCCTTATATGCCAAGAGTGACAGTTCAAAAATAGGGAAAAAGCACTTGCCCAAAGTTTTCATGCCTGTAACTCAAATTAAAAGTAAAAATATTATTTTAGATTTTTTAGAACAAACTTTTCTTCTGGTTTCTCATTTAAGACCCAATATGGTTAATTTCCAGAGATACAGGGATATCAGTGTGGCTCCATGAGTAAATTGGTACAAACTTTCAACGGTCAATGGAAAAAAATATGTTTAAACTAGAAATTTATCTCTTTCTTTTTTGGCAACATAGTTTAACATTCCTGTCTGAGTGCCATAGATAGTATTTTTCCAAAGTTATTTTTCCAAAGTGTGTGTGCCTGTAAATATATCACAATATCCTTCTATATTATTATTCTTAATAAACTTTTCTTTTGTAATCTTCATTTCAAAGGCTCTATATGGTTGAGTCCCATAGATATAATGTTCCAATTGTTGGAATTTTACCCATTTTCTATATATAGAAACAACAATGGATATTAAATCAACCTCTTTTCAAAATTATAAACTTAAAATTTGTCAGGAAGATACACGCATAACATTTGAAAGCATAATAACAGAACGTCAGAATTTAAGCCAATAAAGCATTTTTTTTAAACAATGCCACTTCAAATTTTGAATTAAATCTTGTTGCAACCATGTATGAATAAATAAGAATGCATATTTTTCAATTGAAGAGAGCTTAGAGGATTATTTTGAGCTGCTTTTAGTGTTTGATTATTTTGTGTTTCAATAATGAGGTGCAAAGTTAAGAACAAGCTACAAGTTGCTTAAATGTAAAATGTTTTTTCTCTATTTAACATTATTAACTGACAATAGTGAAAGACGACTTCTCTTTTTGATCACGTCTTCCCTCGGGGAGATTGCATGTTTTCTCGTGTGTGGCTGAATGTTGCACTTATGAACAATAATCACGTTGTTTGCATTCACTCAAATTAAATTGCAGAAATCAAAACACGGACAGTGAAAGAGATTTGTCCCGCTCGCTGTGTGAACGAGCAGCCGGCGGAGGATTCTCCTGGGTCTTAATGCCTTCTGCGAAAATGAAAGAAATGATACATTCTCATTTTAGAGCGTGTGTCTGCGTATACGAGACTGTTTCATTGATGCCGTAAATACGATAATTGGGCAAGAATTCTTTAATGTTTTTGCAACAAGTCTCTTCTGCTCACCAAGGCTGCATTCATTTGATCAAAAATCGAGTAAAAATTATGAAATATTATTGCAAATTAAATCAGCTGTTTTCTATGTGAATATATAGTAAAGTGTAATTTATTCCCGTGATCAAAGCTGTATTTTCAGCATCATTACTCCAGTATTCATTGTCACATGATCCTTCAGAAATCACTATAATATGATGATTTGATGCTCAAGAAACATTTATGATTATTGTCTGTGTTGAAAACTAACTTAAAAAAAATTAATTATCCCAGACCTCAAAATAATGAACAGTAGTGTATCTCCGTTTTTTGAGTTTAATTTTATAAAATGAGGGTTTTGATTAGCTAGAACTGTTATAGAAACAATGTGCTGTAAAAGAACAGTATTACAACTCAATATTATTTATACTTTTTGCCAGATGTCAGACTATTTACTAACGCTGTGTGTGTGTGTGTGTGTGTGTGTGTGTGTGTGTGTGTGTGTGTGTGTGTGTGTGTGTGTGTGTGTGTGTGTGTGTGTGTGTGTGTGTGTGTGTGTGTGTGTGTGTGTGTGTGTGTGTGTGTTAGGAAGCAGGAGGTGTGGTCCTGCCAGAAGCAGCTGCAGGAGTTCAGAGCAGACTCAGAGCTGTTGATGAAGTGGCTGGAGGACACTAAAGAGCAAGTGCCGGTGTTTCAGCCCGACTGCAGTGAACAGAGCCTGAGGAAAGACCAGCTCAAGATCAGCGTGAGTCCTTCAACTCCACAATAACCTTCAGGATACATCAGCACAAGACACACATCTCACTGAGAGTGATTCATACACTGAATTTTTGTTGAAACATTTATCACATAAGGCAAGGCAAGGCAAGGCAAGTTTATTTATATAGCACATTTCATACACAGTGGGAATTCAAAGTGCTTTACATAGAAGAAATTCAAATAATCAAAATAAATCAGAATGTTCCAATCAATTTTTGTCGAACATTAACTGTTCGGGTTAGTAGAATAAGTTGACATGTATTTGCTAAGTTACTTACAGTCAGAATGTGTGTTGAGGAGCATCACAATAAAGTCAAGTCATCTTTATTTATATTTTACAGTGATAAACAGGAAAATAATGATTCAGTGATGCAAACAGAATTCAGAATTCAAGATAATAGTAAACAGTCTATTCAATGCAGCTATAAAGCATATCTGCAGAAAAGTGATGTCATCGTGTTCAGTTCTCATCCAATAGAGCCAAATCAATAATATCACAGAGTATTAAGTTATAGATATTAAAGTGTTGGCAGATATTAAGCAGAAAGTCTACTAATACTCTAATGATTGCTGGTTGACATGTAGTTGCAAAGTTACTTATAGTTAGTAGAATTTGTCTAAAGTGGACTATCGAAATAAAGTGTTACCAGAAGAGCTAATGAATTTTGTTATAATGTGAGCTGGTGGGATTGGTTGATATTGTGTGTGATAGTAATGATTTCAAATAGTAATTACATTCTTTTTTTTATTTTTCATTTTTTAAGATGTTGAGTAATCAGTGAACTTGCTAAAACATTTTTTATAAAAATTTAATTGTCTCTAAATTACAATTTTCAAATACTTAGGGGTTTTATAATGACAGAGTAAACATACTGTCAAATCATAATGAAATGAATCCTAAAATTAATTACATTTCTTGTGTTCAAACCATCCTTCATCCATTTCCATAATCAATGTATTTTCTTTTACAATTGTTTTGTAAAATGAAAGTAACAACAGTATTTGGTATTATAAACAATTTAAAAATAGATTGAATAGCCTAAAATAGATTAATTCAAGCAAATATTCTGTCACACTGAACAACAGTGACAAGTTATTAAAACAAAAATTGAGCACCTTTTTCCCCCCATTAAAATCTTCCTGAAGGACTGACACGTTTCTCTGAAGAATCACTCATATAAGGAGCATAAACAGCGGATCATGTTTTTGTGTTTTAAAGTGTTTATTTCAGTGATTTAAGCCTCGCTCCTCTAGTAACATCCAGCACTGCTCAGCATTCAAGAATGTGTGTGTCATGATCCAAAAGGTCAACGGAGAATAATCTAAATGTCTCCTAACTCTACAGATTTTAAACTGTTGAAATGTCTGTTTGTGCAGGGATTGCTGGATGAATGGACCTCTAAAGCTCCGGCCGTCCAGGATATAAATAACAGCGGATCTGCTCTGTGTAGCGTAATCAGTGTTTTGACATCACCGGCCAAAGCCAAGATACAGCACAACTCAGGTATTGCCAAGGAGTATTTTAAGATTTTACAAAAACATTTATCGCATGTCTCAGTTCAGCATGATCACTCATCTGGATCACTCATATATATATATATATATTTATAATATATTTCTCTTTAGGATCAGCTGTCAGTAATGGTTCTGGTCCAGGAAGCCATGCCTACCTAACAAACCAAGGTGAACCTTCATGCTAGTGATGCATCAGCTTTTGCTGACAGAAATAACTGCTTTTAATTTATGCTGGGATCAATAACTTTTATGATGGCTAATGTAAATCTCTACTATTCTGCGTATTATTTCTGTATTTGTTTATGCTGTGACCAATAACTCTGATGAAGGCTAATGTAAATCTCTCTATTGCGGTGTTATTTGTGTTTGCCTGTAGAGCTGACGCTGGTGCAGCAGAAGATGTCCTGTATTAACAGCAGTTATGAACATCTGGGAGAGCTTCTGAAGGCCAGATCCTCTGAGCTCAGCGCTGTGGTGAAGAGAGTTCAGGCGGTTCATGATCAGGCTGAGTCTCTACGTCAGTGGATGGAGGACACGAAGAAGACGGCGTCATCGTGGAGTCACCATCCGTCTGGGAAAGACACAGTCAAATCACAGATGGAGCAGCAGAAGGTGAATGAAAGCCCTTAATGTGCATTATGTTTAATGACTTATTAGCATTATTTGTAATTTTTGTATCTCAACCACTTAGACGTAAAATATCGACTTGAAGTACCGCCTCAGATTTTAAGTTAATATTTTAATAATTTAACATGTTCATTCACATATATTCATGATTAGCTGGTAGTTAATTCATAATTTTATATGTATCTATCTATATATATATATATATATATAATTTTAATTAAGTTATAAAAAATAAGATATAGTTATAAATTACAATTGTCCTGTAAAAAAAAAAAAATAAAAAAAAATTACTAATTATTTTATTTTACACCGCAAGTTACAATACTAATATTTATGTATTAAATTATTCACTTTCAAATGTTTAAATGCACAAATGTACATTTTGGTGCAATACTGGTGAAATGCTTCTATGCACAGAAATGTTGATAATTATGCAAATTTGTACATTGAGTGAAGAGATGGAGTTGATGAGAAGTTTACTGTCGATCTGAGACGATGAAAACACTCAGCGCAACACACTATATACGTATTTAATTCAATCACAGCCTTTGATTTAACAATAGCAGTAATGTATATCGCCAGTTGAGTTTTATTTTGATTAATTGTGCAGCCACATCTATTTATTTTAATTTTGCATCCAATTTAATAATTAGCTTTTCATCAACTGCCAAACCCCTGCACTTCCCTCACGAACCCTCAGGGAATTTGGGAAACCCTGCTTTAGATGGCTATTGTAGTGGTTGCTAAGCTGTTGCTAAGGCAGTTGATAGACCAATGGACATGCCGAGTTTGATGAAGTTGTTTGAGGAGTTACAGTAAGAAGTTGTTGCCATATTTCAGTCCATTACGTGTAATTTTGCATATTTTCTTCAACGATCAGCACAGAAAATCTGAAAAAAGTGCACAAACTTTGTGTCATGCTATAAATTCGACATGAAAACCTTGACAATTTCCCACTGTAAGAACATTCTTTAAACTGTAAGCACTGAAAAAGCTGATTATTATGTCTGTCTTGCAGGTCTTGGAAGAGAATATGAAACACAAACAAGCGCAGCTCCAGCAGCTCAGGGAGAATTTGCTCAGTTTAATGGAGGAGAACCCGGATTCACCCGAGGCAGAGAAGTGGAAGAACATGCTGGCACAGATAGGTGTGTGTCCATCACATCCAAACACATGACTATACTTTTATCTGCAGGTGCAGCGCCAGGCACGTATCTCTCACTCACTGCCAACCACGGGCACAAATTAAGGGGCAATTTTCCATTAAAGGATAATTACGGTATTTAGCACTTTGAGTCTATTTTCTAGTGTGTTTTGGATGAGCTAGAGTGGTGGACACAGAAATGTTGACGATGGGTCCTGTCTCGACTTTTAGACTCTTTTAGAATCGCCTCTGAGCGCTTCAGAGTGGCTGTCTATGGGCATGCACAAACATGTGCTTAAAACAACCCAACGTTCGTTTTCAAAACTGTGACACTCACCGAGTGCTTAGTGGTGTTCGTTGATGTTCCAAAACAAGTAGCGTAGCGAAATACAGTTTCTGTCGTGTTTTATTGCACGAGTTATTGCAATGAGTCCTCCAACAGAAATCATGCAATTTTACAAAATGCCAAATAAAACACGACAGAAACTGTATTTCATTTTTAAATCGTTCAAAAATGTCGTTCATTTTTACATTTAATTTTAAGCACCACAGTCATAATATATTTAAATTACATGTTTGCCCCTTTATCTTGAATTTAGCAGGCATTTTTATTCATCTTAATGGCATTTTTGCCCCAACCTCCTTTTATTTTCCGACCTTGCTGTGAACTGAGGTGAAGCTCCTGTGAAAGCTCAAGATGATAGTGGAGGAGTTCGGCCTCCTCCACACACTCTGAATCAACGCTCAGATAAAGTGGTGTGTGTTCTGCTCCACACACAGATGCGGGATGGGAGGAGGTCAGGGGAAGCATGGAGATTCGGAAACAGCACCTGGAGGAGTCGTCCCGAATGCGTGAGCTCTTCCAGACGACCCAACCACAACTCTCGCAGTGGCTTCAGGAGAAGGAGTTGATGATGGGCGTCCTGGGGTCTTTGTCTATGGATCCTAACATGCTAAACACACAAAAGCAGCAAGTCCAGGTACTGGCAGTCATGCCGTAAACATATATAAGAACTGTAATTCATGTGAAAGAAATATTAAAGGTTATATGAAGTTAAACAAATAGATGGATGGGCGATATTACCAAAGTCTTATTTAAAGATATGAGTAGTTTTGAGCTTTCTACCGCAAAAAGCTATGAATTCGGGATCACAAGCTCTCTAAACGAAGCCGGTTTCTGAGTTTGCATTCCAGGTGTGTGTCATAAAGTGTCTATCGTTAAAGCTCATGCTAACTATCACAATATATATCGTCATACCGCCCAGCCTTAATTCTCCCTAAAATACATTTCTGTCATCATTCACTCAGTGTCATGATGTTTCTTATCCATGTGACTTCATTTTGTTGAACAGTAAAGGAGATGTTTTTAAGAATGTTCCTACTGCCCTTTTTTTCTCTATACAAAGACACTAAGCACCATACGAGAAATCAAAATGACTCTCACGTTAAATGTCAAGTTTTCTGAAACCATACCCTGCAAGAAATAGCCGTCATTTCACCGTCTCGGTTAACTATAGACCCGATATATAGTCCGGCTGAGTAACCCACTTCTAGCCAAAATCGGTTTTGCCTAAATAACTTGCAAGATGTATGATATTCCATCAAGTAAGCAAAGTAAACAGTGATTACAAGGTGTTTGGTTTCATTTCTTTGACATGTTATCTAGTTGTTAATGACTAGTCTATTCTTGGGCTATAGTTTAGACGTCTATTAAGTTTTCACTGACAGCATATTTTGCCTCGTTTCTGCCTAGACTTCAGAGCTGTGTTTGGACGGATAGTAGACTCTTTTTTTTTAAACGCAAAATTGCTTGCTGGGTAAGATGGCTTTGTGTGAAGAACACACCAAAATTTAAGTCATTCAAGTCATCTCTGAAAAGCAGCAGTAGCTCTTATTTGCACATCACACTTGATCAGTCACCTGGAACAAAAGAAGCAATGGCGTTTTCAGAAGACTTGGAATTTAATATACTGGTAATATGGACAGATGTGCTTTTTTGTTAGTTTTGGAGCTCGAAAGAGTTTTTATTGTATCGAAAAAAGCAGTATAAACACTTTTATGTTTCATGGTCAAACCAATTTGGAATGATGACAGAATAAAAAATGTATGGTCAATTATTTATTTTTAAGTTACATAGATGAAGTGACATACTGTACTATTTCTAATGCCACTGAAGAAGGCTTATTCTTTAATGCCTATTGCTTAATGTCATATGTCATTCCTTTGATTAGATTCTCCTCAAGGAGTTTGACAGCCGCAAGCCTCAGTATGAGAAGTTAACCGAGGCGGCCGCAGCAATCACTAGCGCATCAGAGAAGCAGGATCATGCTGTAGAGCAGGTTAAGGAACAGCTGGCATCCATTTCCCAGAAGTGGCAGGCCTTGACGGGTCAGCTGTCTCAAAGACATGCCCTCATTGAGCAGGCTGTCGGTAAGACCGCTCAATTCCAGGAGATTTTGCAAAGCCTCAATAAAAGTGCCACCTGCCTGGAGACTGAACTTAATAACCAGCAGGCTCTCAGCACCCAACCCGATGAAGTCAAGAAACAGATTGAAGCCAACAATGCAATCCTGGCTCAGCTACGAGAGGAGAAGAAGAGGCTGAAAGAGGCAGAAAACATTTGCTCTGAGCTCTCTGCCATGGTGACTGAGGAATATCTCAGAGCAGACTTGACAAAACAGCTCGAGGCCGTCACCAAACCATTCAGACAACTTGAGGACAAAGCAGGTATTGCAGTTAACTTCAACTACTCCTGCCTTCTGCAACATACCAATCACACACGTAACCATGCCAGATTTCCTTACAATTTGTATTTGAACACTTTACTATGTTTAAATCAATTCCGCTGCGACCCCCCCCCCCCCCCCCCAAATCAATGCAGAAAAGGCAAAAAGTCTGCAGAGTCCACCTGTGTCTGATTACCATCATCTTTAAAACATGTAAAGAGGGAGCGAGCAAACACATATGTACACTGTTACACCACATCAAGTGACGGCAATGCTTTGTTTTTATTTCTGTTGCATAGTGGTGGTCAGTGTTGACAACTTAGCCAGAGCGTAAAACTAACTTTTTGCCCCTCCTGCCAATGTCCGGTGATTTATGAAAATGAAATTTTTTTCTGCAAAAACAGGCAGTTATGACACCAAAATTTTAGATACTAGTGAAAATGAACAATTCTCTATTCCAATGTTGATACCATAGCTGAAACTACTAGCCTAACTAATATATAATTGTAAAACATTGTTTAAAAACAAGATGCAATAAAATAAGGACAAATAATCAAATTACAAGCAAAAGCCCAAATAAATACATAAATAAACAGTGCTTTTCAGGTTTTTCAGGTAGGTCTGACAGTAGTTTCCAGTTACAGAAATTAGCTCCCTTTTATGTCTTCTTGCGCTTGAATATTTAAATTGGCCAGGCTTAAACTTTCGTGCCGAATGACGATACAGCGCTGGCCTGTTAACTGTCCAGAGCACCATGTACGTTTGTTCACATTCATGCATTGTTAGGATTCGTTACTCTTATTTGATGCTTGGTGGGTGTAAATTTTAGGCCCTGGACTTACCTGTTAGCGACATAGCCGTTGCTAGATTTAGTGCCGATTCAGACCCATTTATTAACAATTGCAGGAAATTCTTGGACAAACCTTATCTGGTTTCAGAGACTCCCTAGTATAATTCAGCTGTATTAAAATACAGTATGTCAGCACAGAGAGTAGGAGAGAAACAAACAAATGTGAAGGGCCAACACTTGGAAGAATGCAAATGCCATGATTATGCTAATTAGCATTGATTTTTCAAGCAGTCTTTAGCAACTTCCCATTGAAAGTAGTTGTAAACAGTGGTGTTGGGTAGCCCCACAAACTCAACATCTCTATAGAAAACATCAGCCATGTTCCCAACTGACTGTGATTTTCTCACTTCACACAGCATTTTTGTTTTCAGTCATTGTAGAAAAAATGCTTGATGCCTGACACTTTTCGTGTTATGCTCTGCTCAGGCACAGTATTTTATAATTGTGACAACTGTTGAGACTTCTTATCTAACATTCTTATCTTTTACCTTGTGTTTAACTAGGAAAGCGGATTGAGCAACTTAACTCGGCCTTTGCCAGCTCCCAGCAATTCCATCAGACTTCTAAGGACTTCCAAGCCTGGCTGAATCAAACTCTCCAGGAGCAGTGCAAGACACAGCCTATCTCCGCGTATACAGAGAGGTTAAAACAGAGTCTCAAGGAGAACAGTGCTGTTCAGAAGGCCATAAGTGACCATGAGGGACCTTATAACACCATCATGAAAGAGGGTGAAACTCTCCTTCAGAGAACAGAGGGGGCAGAAAAGGTGGCCCTTCAGGGACAGCTCTCTTCTCTAAAGTCCAGCTGGGATGATGTGAAGAAAAGCAATGCTGATCAAGCAGAAAAGCTTCAGGGAGCCATGCAGAGGGCTTTGAAGTACAAGGAACATTCAGAGCAACTGAGCTCATGGTTGCAAGAGTTTGAAGACAGGGAGAAGAATGTAAAGCTCAGCGTGAACTCACTGGAGATCGAGGGCTCCCTCTTGCAGTTGAAGGCCATCCAGAAGGATGTTGACAAGCATAGAGGGCAAATTGTGATAACGAACACAGCTGCAGACAGCCTCCTGGAGGTCGTCACATCAGATGGCGATATGGTTAGGGAGGAGAAGGCAACCATTGGTAAGAGACTGGATAAGCTGACAGAAGATTTAATGCTCAAAAGAGAAACCTTAGAAAATATCTCGCAGAAACTGAAAGAGTTCAACGACTTACAGAAAGAGGCCAAAGGCCAACTGGAGGGTGCTAGGAAACAGCTCGATTCACACTCTTCCTTGGGTGTCCAGGCCTACAGCAACAAGAACCTGACCAACATGAAGGCACAGCAGAACAGCTTAGAGGGTGTCCACAACCAGATTGAGCATCTCAAAAGTCTTGCACAAAGTCTTGTAGTAGATGCCTCTGAGGTTGAAGGTGTGACAGACCTTCTTCTTCAGGCAGATAGCTTGGAAAAAGACCACATTTCAATTACCAAAAAGGTAGAGGATGCTTGCTCCACTCTGGAGAACAAGCTCCAGGGCATTGGACAATTCCAGAACAGCATCCGCGAAATGTTTGCAAACTTTGCAGACCTGGATGACGAGTTGGATGGTATGGCTTCAGTTGCCAGGGATCTTGACACCTTACGGGATCAGCAAAGCACGATCAAAGACTTTGTTGCTAAACTTCAGGATCTGATGACCAATACAGCCAATGGCAGAGACAGTTGCAAGAAAATGCTGGAGTCAGAGGCCTCACCAGATCTCCTGGGTCTAAAGAGAGACTTGGAAGCCCTAGGCAAGCAATGTGGAAAGCTGATGGACAGAGCCACCGCTAGAAGAGAACAGGTCGAGGAGACCCTCAGTCATCTGGAGGAGTTCTGCAGCAAGGCGCAAGAGTTTACCCACAAACTAAGCAGTGCCGAGAAGCAAGAGGAGTCCCAAGGGTCTGTTGGATTGGAAACAGAAGTCATTAACCAACAACTGGAGACCTTTAAGGTAAAATTAAGATTCATTACCTTGTCTCACCTTGTTCTGTTCCCCTTCTATAATAATATCACTTAATAAAGGTTTTGTTCACCCAAAAATGAAAATTATCCCATAATTTACTCACCCTCAAGCCATCCTAGGTGTGTAAGACTTTCTTCTTTCAGCCAAACACAATCGTAGTTATATTAAAAAAGATCTGGCTCTTCCAAGCTTTATAATGGGAGCGAATGGTACCTTAGATTTTGAAGCCCCAAAATGCACATCCATCCATCCATCATAAAAGTAATCCTTACGGCTCCAGGGGTTAATAAAGGCCTTCAGATGCGCAGCCAGAAGAAAAATATCCATATTCATAACTTTAGAAACTGTAATCACTGGCTTCCAGTAATGGCCATACGTGAGTCTAGTTCCGGTGGAAGAGTGACCTCTGACCCCACGCATGACGAGTGACCTCTGACCTGACGCATGACGTATTGACGAACCACGAAAGCATAGAGGATAGAGCAATACAAAACACTGGTCATGAATTAGAAGTCTAGTTAGTGAGAGTGGGAGGAGCTTGAGTTTGTTTGAACTCTCACCTAAGCTTATGCTACTCCTACATCTACGACATACATCATGCGTCGGGTCAGAGGTCACACTTCCACCAGAACTCGATTTGCATACTGCCGTTACCGGAAGCCAGTAATTATAGTTTAATAAAGGCCAAGTCCCAGAAGCCGTACGGATTACTTTTATGATGGATGGATGGATGCACTTTTTTGGGCTTTAAAAAAAGAAATGGTACCATTCACTCCCATTATGAAGCTTGGAAGAGATTATATTTTAATATAACTCTGATTGTGTTCTTCTGAAATAAGAAAGTCACATACCGCTAGGATGGCGTGAGGGTGAGTAAATTCATTTTTGGACGAACTCAAGCAAATGCCACACTTTGCAAAGCAAAACTTTTCACAACATTTTTTAAATTCTTTTTTTTTTTTTTAGATTTTAAATAATAAATACTGTGTTCATTTTAGGGGCTAATGTTTAATGAAGTATCTGAGTTTTACATGAGGATTTTTGTTTCCTCAGTTATGTAGCATGGCTTTGGTCTGTTAGCCATGTGTTAGATCTTTCTCTAGATAGTTCTGTGAGTCTGTGAGCATCTGGTGCTAACAAAAGAGCGTCAGCTGATGGGGCATTGTTGGGAAGGTGCAGCGGGCCAGCTGGGGGCCAGTGGGGTGCGCGTATCGTAGGGGCCCAGTGAAAGCTAGCGGGGCTCTGACTTCTGCTCCTTGACCTGTTAGCGAGTGCTAGGGCAGGCTTCTCCATTCACTGCAAACAATAGATGTTTTTAGCCGTCTTATTTTTAGCTACCTGAGCTAATTCATTTTTTCTGCATTTTAACCTGTTATAGTTAAGGATTCTCTTTGTAAAACATTGATTATTCTTATATTTAAAAAATCAGCTCAGCATTTTTTTCTTATAGCGTCAAAAATGTTTTCTGTCTCACAGATGCAGTCGAAAAAGCTTAACTTGTACTTAACCAGGGAATATTTTTAGAGAAGTTGACTTCATCTCTCAAAAATTACATATTTGTTTTGGCCTGTCAGTTTAGATTCCTGGGTGTTTTTTGACTCCATATTTCAAGTGGTACATCATTTGGAAAAGTATGCGGCTGCAGGAATTTTTGGATTGTTCAGATCCTTCTTTCTATTATTTTGCTATGGCAACAGAGTGTGTTTTTAAAATCATAAACAAAATATTTCTCAGGTTTTGTTACAGTTTAATTACTACTAAGAGATAAAAGATAAAACCATTGTCAAGACTTAAAGTGGGATAAAACATTGTTCAGAAAGCCTTTAAATGCTTGAAGCTGAAAGAAGCTTAACCTATATGTGTATGTGCATATGAATCAAGCATGGACATCCATGCGCAGTGCTGAAGCATCAGCTGCCGCTGTTCAGGCGATCATTTGGCCTCTTGTTGTTCGGGCTCCCCCATTCTTTTTGTTCTTTTCAATCTCTGGATGGATGATCACTGCTACATCAGCTGCTGCTGGAAAATCTGCTTTGTTCTCACTGATACGGCCATTAAACGCGAGGAAATAACCCAGATCATGATGCACAAAGAGAAAATCTGCTTTGTCATGTAAAAATATAAGAATATGCATGTGTTGCTTGTTTATCCTTATCATTCACTAGATTCATTTTGTGACTAAACCCAATATGTAGGGAGCCGAACCATGTGTAAAGGATCAGAATATTTTAGAGACCTTGAGGTGGGTTCATTTGACTAAAGCCAGCTAGAATCGACCCACAACATAACAACTACCCAGATCACCTTAGCAAACACATAGCAACGCATGACATTGTGGCCGTGAGTTTTACAGGAATTGTTTGTCGTCTTTTCCACTACTTAGACATGGTGGTAATGTCTCATGCAAACCTGTGGGGATTTCTGACTTCTGAATCATGGTTATTCGTAATTCCATAGGTGCTGATTGGAAAAAGGGTCTTTGTAAGCCCCCAGTGTTGGCTGAATCATCAGCCTGACTCACCGTACAGACGCCTAACAGGGAACCTGAAACCCTGCACCAGCACAGCACTAGAACTTATGCACATTGTTGCATTATGATGAAGTTGTTATTTCACTGTGATCATGTTGCATGGGACGGTAACAAAGAGGGAGAGAGATAACGTTTTTGGCCCAATGGTTCTCAGCCCTTGAGTGCTGGAGGAATTTATACTGAGAGATTTTTTTTCTCAACCAAACCTTTGTTCTCGTCTAAATAATAGTTCTGCGTTTCAATGCCTGTGGGTATTGTTCGTGTGAATGGTGAGAGATTCTGTTGACAGTTTTTTTTTTTTTCAGATGGGGAAACATCCCTGCCCTGTTTCTGTGCACAGACAGGCACTGTTTCCCATCATGTCTGGTTTTAAATGAATGGTTTAATGCATGTAAGATCAGGGCTTATAACTTGTTCATCCACATTTAAAAGGCTCACTGCAAAGTTGCAAGCTGGCTCCATTTGTAAATGTTTGCCACCTGCAAATGGATGGTCAAAACTCCAAGGGCCACAAACTTCTGTGTAAATTGTTTGTAAAATCATTCATACATGATTTGTCACATTTTACATAAGAGTGAATTTATGAAAGAATTGCACAGGAATTCTGCTCATGTTCCATAAATGAGGCCCTGAGATCAAACGGCTTTAAAGCACAGCAAATGGTCAAGTTCATCCAAATAAATGGCGTCATAGAAAGATAAATCCCTTTTATTTGCTTCATGAAACGTCTATGTGGCGTCAACAGCAGTAAACACGTCTCGGAGACATTAGAGACTTGGAGTCTGAAAACAAATGTCTTTCTTAATTCACTGCCTGGATTATTTCAAAATATCCTTTCTTCAAATCCCAGACATCTCTTTAACCTCTTCACCTCTGCCAGTTTCACAGTTTCCTCTTTTCGCTAGCACAGGATTTCTGGATGCCTACAGTACGTGTTGTTCATTCCCCCCACACGCTTAAAGGAGCATTTCACCCATTTCAACATGAATCTTTATTGAAAGTGGATCATATATGTAGTCGAAATGTAAAATAATTTTTGAATTTGTTGCCCTCTTGACCGAGAAAAGACAGAAAATAACCGAAGGGTGCATTTGTATGAAAGACTACAACACCCACAATGCACCACATTGCACAGCTCCGCAAGCCACACCCACTAATCCGGAACTGCGCGCACATCAAAGAAATCATTCTTTCGTCAACAAGGCTAACGTTAGCTGCCACCAGAGTTTGAAATTCATTTCACGCAAAATTTCTAGTAAGTGATAATGAAAGTAAAGAGACACACCGACCGGTCTCGTATCTCTTACAGAGGAGCGGAAGCATAAACGGCAGATCGAGAGAGGAACAGGCCTGATTTTATGTTGTGTGTAGACTTCAGTCTTCAATGAGGGGCTGTTGGCTTATACTTTCGTTGTGTATTTGTTCATTTTACTATTAAAATGTTTAAATGTTCGCCGATTCCAGCCTCCTTCTTCCCACAACAACAAACCCCGTTAACGTTAAGTTACATTGGCAAATTCATTAGTGAATTACTCCTCGTTTGTATTTCTTTCTGAATATGGTGTATTACTGCATGATACCTGGATGTTCAGTCAGTCGAAACTATGGTGGTTCACATCACAACACAAACGTCCCTTCGTTGAAATTCTCTGCAGCAGACGGACTCTATCTGTGTCCGTAGCGCACAGCGAGAGCACAGGCACAGCAGTCCGCCTCAGCTCGAGCCAGTCCGGGCTCCTCGACCGCGACAGGCAGCCGCCTCCTGTTCCTCCATCAGCCTCAGCTGCTCTTCACTATATTGCGGCTCGTAAAGATAGCCACGAACATCGGATTCGAGCAGCAGACTTTCAAAATCCTCTTCTTCCATATCATGTATAGTTTCTTCAGTCATTGTCATACTTCCTATCTCCACAGCGCTCATTAGCTTAGCTTCCAAAAACAAGATGGCGGATATTGATTTCGGTTTCTGCAAGTGAAGTCCCACCCACTGATCTGTAATAGGCCTGTAGGGTGAGTGGGTCCCACACCCTTGAATAATAATGAGCTAATGTTTGTAGTCTATACACTTTTCAATGAAATTTATCTTCCGTCCTATCGTGACGCAAAATGACGATATTTACGTCACGATAGGACGGAAGTAAAACACTTAAATCCTTTTTTCTCCCATCTCATAAAAAAAACAAGCAAAATTCCACCATCATTATAATATATGACTGGGTTTCTAACAATACAAACCTTAATGCAAATGGGTGAAGTGACCCTTTAAAAGTATGTAATTTACTTGGAATACGCTGCAACGTCATCATACACAGGCAACACTTGAATCTCCTAGATTAGGGGTTTCACATATTATTACATCATGTAGTGCTAAGTTGGTGGTGAGAGTGATGACTGATAGGTACATTTTCTTTTCCACTTTCAATGAAGTGATATATCTATATATAGGAAGTTGACTCGTGGGCAGCGCTCCGACACATGGTGCGGTTGCACTTTGAGTTTGTGGTCATTCATGAGTTACTCTCCCCTTCACTTCCTTTTCACTCAATGCAGTACTAGCCGAGTAAAGGTGAAAAAATACTTGTTCCCTTTAAATCTGAGCATATACTCTCCCTACAATTTGGAATCTCTCTTGTGTAAAATACACTGTGAAGATCACTACGGTACGCACTATCAGGCGATTAGAACTTATCCAGAGATTATCTTGCTGACGTAACGTTGACAAGTACCAGAAACAAAGCTGCATTCTTTATTCAGTCTAGCCTTTAATCCATTGCTTCTCCCACCTTGTCCACTTGCCATGAAAAAAGACCTGTCATGCACTTAGCAGAGGTTACGGTGTTTCATTACCCACGTCTAGTTCCTCCCTCAGCATTCCTCTGTTATTATGAGACACTACAGGCTCTTCTTTGGCTCCAAAACACCCGGCAGAGACGAGAAACAAGGGTCGGAGAGGGCTAGAGAGCAGAGAGCATATCTATTTCTGCCTTGTGTGATGTCATCTGAAAGGGTGCCGACCGCTTTTGTAGCTTTGCTCTCTCTCTCTCTCTCTCTCTCTCTCTCTCTGCCCTACCCTGACAAGAGGAGGAGTGCTGCTGTCAGAGCAGAAGCACACTAAGAAGTTAAGTCAAATGGGACACGGAGACAGAAGGGGAGAATTAAAAGAGGGTCAAACGTCTACCAATCAGCATGAGCCGGCCACCGCACAAATGGAGCTGTGGCAGATGTTGGCTGAATAATGTGAAAGGGGCGGGGCTTTAAATCCTGTGCCAGGAGGGTGTCTGTCATTGCCGGTTGGACCACAAGAGAGGCAGGAGCGGCTTTTTGTTTCTCCTGGAGCTTATGGCTTTGTTTTCCCAGATTTGAGGATTTGTATCAGGATATGCCACCATTGTGTATACGGGATACCTCTGTGTGGATAACTGTACGGGAGATCTCAGGAAACTCTAAAATTCCAGGCACTTTTTGGACTGCATGACGTCTGTGATGGAGTTATAAAGAAATAAGGAAACAAGCAACAATGACAAGTTGTGACAATGGGGAGAAATGGAAACCGGCAGGATTGTCATCTTGGAAAAGGATGTTTAAGAGGAAGAAGTGATGTGTTAGAGAAATACCAAAAGTTTATTTTTTAAACAAAAAAAAAATATATATATATATTGAATTAACTTTATTTTCACCAATCTCTATAAAAGTAATTTAAAGAAATTCATAGTATTTTTTTGTGGTATTCTATTTTTTAATTTTTTTAATTGTACATTCATAACAAAAGTCTATATTTTTCTCGTACTGCTGTATTTATTTACCTTTTCATTTGGGGGTAAAGTGTATACCTAGTGACTTGCAAAAGTAAAGACTCCCTTTTGGCTTCTTTTTAAGTCTCTTTCATGTCTGTTAGGGATTGTTGCACTGAAAACATTTACCTCATTGTTGTACGTCATTTGTAAGTTATTGTCATAATGGGGAAACCTCTGAGTAGACCAGATTGTCTGCGGCAGAACCCTTCTTGTGTGGGCAAAGGAGAGGAGGAAGACCTCAACATCGATGACTGTTACGTTCCCCAGAGGTCCATATATGACACGGTGCGCCTGAACGAGCAGATCGACTCGGGCTCAAAGGGCAGCCTGGCCTCAAGGCACTTTGTTGGGACTTTGCCATATAGCCATCGCACACTGGACATAAACGCACTCTGTGGGAACGGCGTCTTGGCCTCCTCCAGTGCCTTTGAGCTCCGCAGCAGGGAGGCGGTGCGTTTGGATGAGCGGGTTGTGTTCGACGGCTTGAAGCTTAATGGGGATATTATCCGGGGTGCAGACACCATGCTGTGTAAGCCCCGAGCAGTGGGAGAGAAAAGGGAGCCGGCTCAGCACCGGCGTTCCTGGCGGACCTTCGCTCCCGCAAACCTCAGTGAGTTCGGCAGCTCCAGCGGAATGCTATGCGATGATGGATCGGGCCAACGTGGATTGGGTCGAGTTGGAAGAGGACGCAGTATGACGAACTCTCTTACCTCAGAAGGCGACTCGGGCCTGTGTAGTCCCACTGTGGAAAGAGAACAACAAAACCCACGATCCCAGAGAAGAACCGGGCCTGGTACAAGAAGCCTTTCTTCTGCTGAGGGAGTGCACGTATCTGGAGACCTGAAGCCAGGGCATTCCCTCAGCTCCGGTCAGGAAGACTTCCCCTTTTCCCCAAAGAAAGACCGGTTACCAACTCTTCTGTATTACACAGATGCATCAACGCTTGGAAGCCAACAATGTAACAATACAATCAACTCAGACCTCAGCGTGGGTCAGAACGCTGTTTCTAATAGTGATTGTGCAGATATAAATGTCAGCAGTAAAACACATGTGTCCACAGCATTTTCAGGATATGAGGAATTACCCACAGCTGAACTTCTTGAAGACACTTGTTCACAGGATGACTGTGAGCTTCTCAGTGTTGTGGTGACTGAGCCAAAGACTCTTTCACATTGCCTGCAGAATATAGAACAATATGCAACTAAGGATGAAAAGAGTTATGAATACGAGCAAAGAGCTACGGACTCCAAAATGGCAGATTTGGAGGATTTCTTATTGTTAGTTGAAAGGGAGGCAGGTTTCACCAATGGAATAAAACACATGGAGGATGAAGACATAGAGAGTCTATTAACATCCATAGCTGAATGTTCGCAGATGGACCTTGTGGCCTTGCCTTCCACCCAGGTACCCCAAAATAGCTGGTTAATGTTGATTGTTTGATTAGCGTTTCCTGGGAGGGAAACGCTTGGCCTTTATCAGATTAGGAGACAGCTGAATTGGGTTTATCGTTATTTGCTTGTCAGTGACTCAGATGTTGTGATGGTGCACAGCTGGTTATAACTGAGTAGAAGCCTCTCACAACAACCAGTTGACTGGTGCTGGAGCACATAGTGCCCATTTTAGTGGAAGAACATCACCTTATAAGGATGCTGGCTAAAACATATCTAGTTATCCTGCTGAAAAGACTGGCCCACTAGCTTATGTTTTGGATGCTGGTTCCCAAAATGTGATTGTAGTAATTCATGTTCACATTCATGTAGTCTCTTTTTTTTCAATGTTAAAATTTCCTAAGAAGTTTTAGAAGCGAGAACACTATGTAGTGATTAAGTGTAAATTCAAATATTGGACTTTTATTAATGATTGCTTGAATATTATGAAGTTCAATTAATCCTCAAACACTGAATTGCTTACAGTTTTTTCGTTGGTTCTTAGTGTTCTGACGAGACCAGCGTAATTGACCACTATCCTATGTTTTGGATGCTGGTTCCCAAATTGGGATTGTAGTAGTAGTTTATGTATGCTATCCACATTCATGTAGTCTCTTTTGTTTCAACAAGTTCAAGTTTTAGGAAAAACATAAAAAAAAATAATTTTGATTCTTAATGTAGAACCATAACAGAGAAGTATATGTAGTGCCAAAAGTGTAACTTCAAAGATTGGACTTGCATTAATGATTGCTTGGTGTTCAATTGTACTCTAAAATTGCAGATTATGTTCAATCTGAAACTGGGGCCCTATTTTAACGATCTGAAATGCAAGTATCAAACACGCCAGTAACTTTGTGGGCGGATCTCAGGCGCTGTTGCTACTATACCTGCGGGATAAATGACTCTTGCGCCCGACGCAAATCTAAAATGGGTTGGTCTGAAGTAGCTGCATTACCCATAGGTGTGGTTTGGGCGTGACGTGAAATAAACCAATCAGAGATTTATCTCACATTCCCTTTAAAAGCATGCACGCTTGTTCCAAGGCGGATTGCTATTATAATGGCGGATTTGCCAGGCGCACACCAGGAGTGGTTCACAGCTGAGGAGACCGACGTTCTCATCAGGGCCGTAAAAGACAGAGAAGTGACATTGTATGGGGATAGGAGAGACCCACCCAAAATTAGCTTTGGTTAAACAGGCGTATAATAATTTGGGTAAACTTGTAAGCTAGATTTATGCCTATTTTTTCACATCTTCATGGACACCACAATGATTTCCCTCGTGTGGTAATATTTTTCCTTGTAATTATGTATGGTTTGCAAACATGGGAACTGCTGCATCAGTGTAAATGAGAGAAGCAAAGTGTATGTGCGTTGTGCACACTCTACATAATGGCCAAGCATGCGCCCTTAAATAGCATCTGAATAACGCGTCTGACTTTAGACTAGGTTTTTCATGGTCTGTGGCGGAATTGTTTTCTGAAACTGCAACTGCTTCTTTTCACTGAACCGCCCTGGGAGCACAAGTTCATTCCCTAATTTACGGATGTGCATCTATGGAGGTAGGGCCCTAATAGCTTTTATTTTTGTCATTGGTTTTAGTGTCCTATGCTATTTATCACTTACAGGTTTTCCAGAAAGATGTCATTGAGTCTCTGCAGAGCCAATTGCATGAGTTGAACAATCTGGGTCATTCATTGATCCAGAACGCCGGCAAAGGCACCAGCACTGAAAGCCTTGATCATGATCTAGAAGAGGTCAACACCAGATGGAACACCCTCAACAAAAAAGTAAGTCCCACTCTTCAGCTAGTTTCACAAAATGTTTACATTTCAGTTGAAGAGTTGCAAGAATATCATGTATGAATTGTTCGATTTTTTTATCCACTGCACTCTGGAATGCTCATAATCTTTTGATAGCAATCATAAAGTTTGCCAGTGTTGGTGAGTAACTAAGAAGTATTGACGCCACTGCCTTAGCTGTACTTTTCAGTACTTTGATAATAGACCATTTCAATGATGTAAACAATAATAAACACGTTGGAATGCTACTGCACATGTCTGGTTAATAAATCTAATTTCCCACCGATGTTTTGAATGCACTCGACAACTATCCGGAAACGTCCAGGGAACAAAGACGTCACTTCCTTAAGCTAACAAATAGCCTTTGAAATGGTCTATAGTCGAGTGTAGCTTTTCCAGTATCCATGGTTTAGAGCAAGTAGCGATGTAGTGTTAGATGCTACACCAACAAATGTAGTCATTTTTAGCGTGCCAAGCTACAGTTTTAAGGTTGTTTCCTCAGCATTGCTGTATGTGTGATCTTCACAGGTTGCGGAGCGATCTGCACAGCTTCATGAAGCCCTGCTCCACTGTGGCAGGTTCCAGGATGCTCTGGAGTCTCTTCTCAGCTGGCTCACGGACACAGAGGAGCTGGTGGCCAATCAGAAGCCTACATCAGCAGAATTCAAAGTGGTCAAAGCACAGATACAAGAGCAGAAGGTATGACGTCAGAACCCTATCTCAATGAGAATCAGTTCGCTGATCTGAAATCTTTTGGTTTTACATATCAGTTTGCTTTTCCCGTTGGCTCTGTTTAGCTCCTGCAGAGACTGCTGGATGACCGAAGAGCTACAGTGGAGCTGATTAAGACGGAGGGACGGAAGATGACGGGTTTAGCTGACACTGTTGATAAGGAGAAGATTGCGAGAGAGATTGAATGTCTGGGGCAAAGGTGGGATGCCCTACTTAAGAAAGCGGAGAACAGGTAAATCTATTAACACATCTTAAATTCTGGAAATAAAGTGCCCATAGTTGGCAAGTCAAATAGGCATTGGCTAAAATAATGTTTTGTTTTGTAGATTCCCTTAAGTACTAAAAATAAAATGTCAGTGTTTCTACAGCAAAGGTCAAGTTTAAATTGGTAGCACTTTATTTTACAGTCCTGTTCCCCATGTAAATACTAAGCACTTATTATAGTTATTACAATACCTGGGTAATAACTAGGTACTAAACCTGAACCTACCTTTAAACCTAACCTTAACCCATGTAGTTACCTTATATTACCCAGTACTTTGTCAGGTAAGGACGCCATATGTAAGTATGCGTACTCTAAAATAAAGTGCAACCTTTAATTTAATGTGTTGCTTTGCACTTCTTTGTAATTATTTGTGAAATTTACTAGTAATTTCTGTCATTAATAATTTATATCGTTATGCGTTTACCAGCATTTTACAATGGTTTTGAATGAGTTTAAACTTTGGTGGACAGATCTTAAGGTACAGCTTCTAAATAAGAATCGGTTCTCATTTTCCAGCTGTACTTATAAGGTATAATCACAATCACTACTTTTTTCATGGGTAAAGGATGTGTATGTACAATATAATCAAACCCAGTCGTGTCCAGCAATAAAACTAACTGCAGCGTTCTTGGCAGACACAAGCAGCTGGAGAATATATTGGTGGTGGCACAGCAATTCCATGAGACCCTTGAGCCTTTGACGGAGTGGCTGACAGCTACCGAAAAAAGACTAGTCAACTCAGAGCCCATAGGCACACAGACATCCAAGCTAGAGGAGCAAATCTCTCAGCATAAGGTACAGGACCGTCTGTAGAGACAGCATAGTCCCGTGACCATTATTAGTTTGTTTTCCATTTTGTTTTACTTTATCCATTCCCTGCATTTATGTTCTCCCTTATGTTCTCATTTGATCCATTCTTTTTTTTGTTATTATGGTTTCCGCTCCCTGGTTATGTGACATCCATGGTAAACAGGCCTTAGAGGAGGAGGTTTTGGGCCGTGGTAAGGTCTTGTACCAGGCCATGAGTCTGGGCCAATCTCTTCGGGCGGTGGGCTGTGTGGATGACAAGGAGCTGGTTCAGGCAAAGCTGGACAGCATGAACAGCAGATACATGGAGCTGCAGGAGCACGGCCGTCAGAAGGCCGTGTTACTGCGACAGGCCCTGGCTAATGCACAGCTCTTTGGGGAGGACGAAGTGTCCCTGATGACCTGGCTCGATGAGGTGCACTGCAAACTGAGCGAGGTCTCGATCCAAGACTACACGATGGCCGTGCTCGTGAAACAGCACGCTGAGCAGCTGGTACTTTACAAGCTCCTCCTCTTAAGGCTTCCTTCCCTTGTTTTCAGCATTTCATTTCTCTGTCTTCTCTGATTTGGCATCACTCTGTTAGAAAATTTCCAGGTGCTTGATATATGTTTCAATGTCCAGGCTCTTCATGAAGACATTGAGTTGAGGAAACAAAATATTGAACAGGCCATCCTAAATGGGTTAGAACTGCTGAAACAGTCCACAGGTGAGATTAAAGAAGAAGAAAAACCACAGTGTCAATATTTGGAAGGTTTTCTGTTTGATGGGAAGCTTTTGATGCCATGAAACTGTGAATCATGTGTGTGTTCACTGTCATTCAGGCGATGAGGTTGTCGTCATCCAAGGTAAACTGGATGGAATAAAGACGAGGTATTCAGAGATCAACACAATGAGCAACAATGTTTCAAAGACTCTGGAGAAAGCCCTGTCTCTTGCCACAAAGCTGCAAAACACCCACGAGGAGCTGGACTCCTGGCTGGAGAAGGTTGAGTCTGAGCTGGCTTCATTTAAAGCAGAAGAACCAGTCGGAGAACAGCTCACTGGCTTGCAAGAGAGGCAGAAAGTAAGTGATGGTGCTGCATTTTAACCCTTATGAGAGAGAATTCAAAAAATTGTTTATACTAGGCTCCTTGAATACCAAACAAACTGAGTCCATTAAGGGGGCTGTTTACACAACACTGTTTTCAACTAAAACTGTAAAACTTTTTATGCGTTTTGGCCATTTGTTTACACGACAACTGCAGTTTGGGTACCTGAAAATACACAATTTTTCAAAACTGGGTTTCAAAGTGCAAGTTTTACTGTTATCGTCTCTGTGTAAACTACATAAAAGTGAATTTGTGAAAACAGTGACGTCATGCACATGTGTATTACATGTTATGGGCACGTAGTGTTTCTTCACTAAGTGACATCGCCATCTACTGTCCTGGAATGAATAATACTCAAGTGTGTAATCCATCAACCGGAAACTGAAGCCTCTCTGGGCGCCGCCATTGTAGCAGACTATCACCTGCTGTTAGCATTCCATTGACTCCCATTCATTTTGACGTCACTTTGACAGCGAATAACTTTACATCAGAGACGTCCAAAGACTTCATTTGTCCATTATTTATTTCTAAAGAAACACGACAATGTATAAAATCTCCATTACTTTGTATCTTACGTTATGGCCGATTTAGAAGCCGTTTTTGTGAAAATAGGCTAACGATTGCGTCATAACCACGCGACTCTCTGGCGTTCACTAGACTAGAGAAAATACCGTATAGACAGAAGTAGAAGTTCAGGCAATCGGGGGGATGTAGAGGCATAAAGTCAAGGGAGAAGCCCATAGAGAGTCATAAAGTTGCTCTTTCTACGAGCTCATGGACAGCTAATACTCACGCTCTGCGTCTCTGCAAGATTGGGAAGGGAATGATTCAGATTTCTCTCGGCACAGCTACTAGGTTGCTTACGTCACATCTCCGTCGTCAAGCTCAGTGTGAGCATTCGCAGTCGCTCAGCCATCAGGAAGTGAGTGCTTCTAAAGGGCTTCAGTTTTCTCCGTTGAAATCTATGGGGTCGCTGTGTCCATTTCTTTTACTGTCTATGATAATACTGCGTTTTTAGACGTTTTTGTGTATTTTTTTTGTTAGTTTTTGTCTGTGAAAAATGCGAAGGAAAAACGGTTCAGTTTTTAGTACATCGCTGTCATGTAAACGGACCCCCATGAGTCTCCCCCTTATTTGTTTCCGTCATTTTCTCAAAAGAGATCTCAATAATATTTCAAACTATACTCAGAATTGACAGACTAAATTCTATGGCCTATGATGTCCAACTTTATTGCTCTGATAAATACATTTAGGAGAAACATACAAGATGTTTTGAATAAAACATAACAGAGAATTAAAATCCAATATAACTCAAATAAAGAGCTTGCAAAGACTGGCTGATGGTGATATAATTATGATGTTTAATAAAACATCAGTACTTAAAGGTGGGGTATGTGATTTGCAAAACGGCCGGCAGATTTTGAAAATACACAACTCATAAGGTCCTACCTTCTCTCCTCCAATGCTGGCCCTGACTCCACCCATTCGAAAAACATGGACGCGCAATCAAGCACGAGCGAGAACATCAGATGCAAACAACCGTTTGATTGCCCCTTTTTTTGTCCAATGATTCTAGACGGTCTTGAAAATGATTGGCTGGAGTTTTTCGAGTCCTGACCGTTCCACAGATGATTATATTGCTTAATTTTCATTTCAGTGCTTCTAATTTACAGCCAGTAAGTGGGTTAGGCATAGGATTTCAAGTGATTTTGAAAAAATGGTCAAAAAGAAAATGACATACCCCACCTTTAACAACTAATAATTAACACCACATGTACTTAATATAGGTTTAGGGTTAGTTGCTTGTAAGTATACGTAATTTACTGTTATTACTCTAGTAAGTACAGGTAACCTGTAGTGACACCAAAAACTATATTTCACACAGTAAAACCCAAAAGAATTTAAAATTTTGAAAATTTGATAATGCATTCAAACGTTTGTTTACTTTTTAAAATCATTCATAATGCTTTCGCTCCTCCTCTAAAAAAATTATTGCGCTCAACTCCGAAAAAAATAGAGCTACTCGGTCGGTCACTAGAGGAGAATGCAATATTCCAAATCGCAAAACCTCATTCGGTAAATCAGCCTTTTCTTTTGTGGCTATAACCCAGTGGAATACTCTCCCCACACACCTTATTACATGTACAAATCCTCAAACCTTCTCAAGTTTGACAAAAACATGGTTATTGTCACAACAAAATTTTACACATTTATGAAGTGTGTGTGTGTGTGTGTGTGTGTGTGTGTGTGTGTGTGTGTGTGTGTGTGTGTGTGTGTGTGTGTGTGTGTGTGTGTGTGTGTGTGTGTGTGTGTGTGTGTGTGTGTGTGTGTGTGTGTGTGTGTGTGTGCGTGCGTATGTATATGTGTAGTACTGGGAGAGGTAGGAATCTTGATTGTTTAGTTTTGTCGGTGTGGGGTAGGGTTGGTTTTAGGAAAGGGGAAAAATCGACCATATGATAGTTTTAATTGTAAATTAATTTTATGGTTATATAATTGTATATTTTAATGTTTTGTATTTTACTCTGCCAAGGGACTACGGGCGGAAAATAGCACTTGTGCTACAACCTGGCACAATGCATCTCTCTTTGTTCCCTTATCGAAAAGGGAACTTCGAGATGCGTCGAAACGCTGCGGGAACGCCTTCTGCGTGATTGCGTCTGAAGCATCTATGCCAACTAGTCCAATGGAAAAAGGGAATGAGCGTCACGGGCGGGTGACGTCATGACCAGGAAAGGATAAGAGCACTTCCGCTGCTCGCCGGCATCTAGCTTCTGTGCCTCAGCAAGCGATCTGTGTCTAAACTGTCCCCGTCTATTTATTGTTGTCTGTCAATATTGTTGGTATCGATGGCGAAACAAGTCTACAAACAGTGTGTTCCTCCCTGCCCGCGTTATTTAACGGGTGGGGACACACACGAGCTTTGTGTGATTTGTTTGGGATTTGAGCATGCAGCCTCAGCCTTCGAGGGGGCTGAGTGCCAGCACTGTGAGAAGCTACCGCTTCGCATGCTCAGATCCCGCCTGTCACTCTTCGACAAACAGAGTGGGCAGGCTCGCGATCCTCAGGGATCAGGACCCGCGTCTGCCGAGGCAACGCGGAGAATGCATTCCTGGGGATCGCAATTGGATCTCTCGGAGGGGATCGAGACGGGTCCGAGGGCCCTTTCTCCTTCCTTACCCGGGAGATCCAGCTCTCCTCCCCCGGTGTCGGAAGCACGCTTTGCGGTTTCTTCCGCCCGGGGAGAGAGCCCTTTATTACTGTGCTCTTCTTCTGAGGAAGTTGATGTTGTCAGTATGGACAGTGATAATGCACACACGGGGGAAAGGGAATTACAATTTATTTCCCCAGCGTATGATGAGCTGGTGGATGTCATGTCACGAGCTGTAGAAAGATTAAATATTGACTGGCCATCTGAAACTAAAAACACTCGTCCCAAAAGCAGATTAGACGAGCGTTATCTTTCTTCAGCCACACTATCTCCACCGCGAGGGCTTCCTTTTTTTCCTGATTTACACGATGAATTATCTAAATCATGGAAAAAGCCGTTCTCATCTCGTGTCTTTGTCCCTCATTCTAATATATATTCTAAAATAAGAGGGTCTAAAGATTACGGCTATAGTTCGATGCCCCAGGTTGAACAAAATCTAGCGAGTTATCTCGCGCCTGGTCCCGCATCTTCTATTAAAGCCCCAGTTTTGCCCACTAGACCACTAAGAAATACATCTAGTTTAGTGGGCAAAGCTTATTCGGCAGCAGGTCAAGCCGGAGCGTGCCTGCACACTATGGCACTGCTTCAGGCTTATCAGGCTGATCTGCTGGGGGATCTGGATAATAGTGAGGGAATAAGTCATGACGATGTTCGAGAACTTCGTAGGGCGACTGATCTTTCTCTCAGGGCTACTAAAGAGACCGCCAGAGCAATTGGGCGGTCTATGGCAGCTTTGGTAGCCACTGAGAGACATTTATGGCTCAATCTATCTGATATTAAAGAGAAAGATCACACTTTTTTGTTAGATGCTCCGCTTGAACCGTCTGGTCTCTTTGGTGACGCAGTTCACTCTGTAGTTGAAAGATTCCAGGATGCTAAAAAGCAGTCGGACGCTTTTAAAAAGTTTATCCCTCGCCGTGTCCAGCCCCCTGGGGCTGCTGGGCGTGAGCAGCCCCAGCCATCTAGCTCATCATATCATGTGCAACAGAAAGAGAGTGTTGCGTCTCGTGCTCCTCCACGAAGATACTGGAGACAGACGCAGCCCTCTCAACCGAAGTCGACTAAGCCTAAGCCGGATCTGAGGACCGTTCTTCAGGCGAAGAAAGCTTCGGTTCAAAAAAAAAAAAGGTCCTGATGCTTAGGCATCAGACCTGTGAGGACAGCCCCGACCGAGGTGGAGCGGTGTTCACCTCAGTACACGGTGCCCGTTCCACTTCGGGGTCCTCACGAGACCCTCCTGCCAACCCTGCCACCTCTGGTGCTTCAGGGCGCAGTGGTCTCCAGCGAGTCGCTGGTGCTGTGCTGCGGCACAGCATCGGTTTCGCGCCCTCTGAGGGGGGTTTTAGAGCAGTCAGGTCAGGTAGTTCCTGCCGGTATGTTTCAGGCTCCAGATTTGGCTCTCTCAGTAACACCAGAGACCAGCCTCGAGAGGCTGGTTCCCTTAGTAAATTTTCTGGCAGCGTGGAAGCTTCTGCCGAATATTTCTCATTGGGTCCTGCAGATTGTAGAGAAAGGATACAGAATCCAGTTTGGCTCTCGTCCTCCTCGTTACAGCGGGGTGTTACCCACAGTGGTACGTCCCGAGCAGGCTCTGGTAATGGAGCAAGAAGTAAGGGCCCTGTTAGCAAAAGAGGCTATAGAACAGGTGTACTCACCCGACAGAGAGTCGGGTTTTTACAGCCGTTACTTCATTGTTCCAAAAAAGGATGGAGGTTTGCGTCCCATTTTAGATCTTCGCCTGTTGAATCGGTCAGTTCAGAAACTCAAGTTCAAGATGCTGACCCTCAAGCAGATCGTGAATCAAATCAGATCCGAGGACTGGTTTGTCACGATAGATCTGAAGGATGCATACTTCCATATCTCCATCCTCCCTCAGCACAGGAAGTTCCTAAGGTTTTCTTTCAGGGGCAAAGAATACCAGTATCGGGTTCTTCCTTTCGGCCTAGCTTTGTCACCCCGCACATTCACGAAATGCATGGATGCAGCTTTAGCCCCTCTCAGGCTTCAGGGCATTCGCATTCTGAATTATATCGACGACTGGCTGATTCTAGCGGAATCAGAGCAGTTGGCGGTTCGGCACCGAGGTGTCGTTCTCGCCCATATGCAGATGTTGGGGTTGAGGCTCAATGCCAAGAAGAGTGTTCTTTCTCCAGTACAGAGAACCACTTTCCTTGGTGTGGTATGGGATTCAGTGACGATGAGGGCCAGCCTATCGCCCGTTCGTGTAGCTGTTATCCTGGCAGCCACCAAAGAGCTAAAGCTAGGTCAGTCACGCACTGTAAAACAGTTCGAGAAACTGTTGGGTCTACTGGCAGCAGCGTCCAACGTGATACCTTTTGGCCTGCTGTACATGAGGCCTTTACAGTGGTGGCTCAGGACCAGAGGGTTCTCCCCGAGGGGAAACCCGTTCCGTATGATCAAGGTTACGCGGCGATGCCTTCGTGCCTTAGAGATATGGAAGAAACACTGGTTCTTAACCCAGGGCCCGGTGTTGGGAGCTCTTTGCCATCGAGCTACTATCTCGACAGATGCTTCCCTCACCGGCTGGGGAGCGGTAATGGAAGGCCGCTCGGTTCAGGGTCTGTGGAAAAGCCATCATCTTTCGTGGCACATCAATTGCCTGGAGATGATGGCTGTCTTCAATGCGTTGAGACATTTCCTTCCGGACCTAAGAGGCCATCATGTGCTCGTTCGAACAGACAACACATCTGTGGTCTCTTATCTGAACCGCCAGGGGGGTCTGAGGTCGCGTCCGCTTTGCAAACTGGCGCACCGGATCCTCCTGTGGTCCCTGGGGAAGGTACTCTCCCTGAGGGCAGTGTATATTCCTGGGGACCAGAATATAGGAGCAGACATCCTGTCGAGGCAGGAGCTGAGGCCAGGGGATTGGAGACTCCACCCCGAGGCGGTGGAGAAAATCTGGGAGGCATATGGCAGAGCAGAGGTGGACCTGTTCGCGTCTCACAACACGACGCACTGTCCCCTCTGGTATTCACTTACTCACCCGGCCCCCCTGGGGCTGGATGCCATGGTGCAGACGTGGCCGAGGCTACGTCTGTACGCCTTTCCCCCTGTTGCTCTGCTCCCAGGAGTTCTGGAGCGGGTCCGTCAGTGTGGGATAAGCCTACTGCTAGTAGCACCACGCTGGCCAAGTCGGATCTGGTTTGCGGACCTGATCCTTCTTCTAGACGGGCCTCCATTGGAGATCCCTTTGAGGAGGGACCTTCTGTCTCAGGCCGGGGGCACAATATTTCACCCTCGGCCAGAGATATGGAATCTTTGGGTTTGGCCTCTGAGGGGGCCCAACTTGTAGATAGTGGTCTTTCAGCTGAGGCTGTTGAGACCATCCTAAGCTCCAGAGCTCCAGCTACGAGGAAACTCTATGCGCTTAAATGGAGAGTCTTCTCCTTATGGTGTCACCGACATCAGTGGGATCCGGTTAATTGTTCTGTCAACACAGTAATCGAGTTCCTGCAGGAACGCTTTGTGTCAGGTCTATGTCCTTCTACACTAAAAGTTTACGTGGCAGCCATTGCGGCTTATCACACCATGGTGGGAGGTATATCTCTGGGTCGAGACCCCCTGATTACACGTTTCCTTCGTGGCACTTTGAGGCTGAGGCCTGCAATTCGCACTAAGGTGCCAGCTTGGGATTTGACTGTAGTTCTAGAAGGCCTGTCTAGGGCTCCATTCGAGCCCTTAGAATCAGTCTCAGAGAAGTTCCTTACTCTTAAGACCGTCTTTCTCCTAGCTATTTCGTCCCTCAAGAGAGTTGGTGACCTTCAGGCTCTTTCGGTCTCCCCCACCTGCCTTGAATTTGCTCCGGGGATGGTCAAGGCGTTCCTTTATCCAAAACAGGGATACGTCCCTAAGGTGCCGACCTTGACTCCGAGGCCTATTGTGCTGCAGGCTTTCTGTCCTCCTCCGTTTGCAACTGCGGACCAGGAAAGACTGCACTTGTCGTGTCCAGTGCGAGCATTGGACACATATGTACATCGGACGTCCTCAATCAGGAAGTCCGATCAACTATTTATTTGCTTTGGATCACCTAAAAAAGGTCTCCCTGCTTCAAAACAGACAGTCAGTAAGTGGATAGTCGAGGCTATTTCACTTGCTTATGAGTACTCGGGCCAGCCTTGTCCTTTGGTGGTCCGAGCTCATTCGACCAGGAGTATGGCGGCTTCTAAAGCCTTGCTGCATGGGGTTTCTCTCCAAGATGTTTGTGATGCGGCGGGCTGGTCCTCTCCGCTCACATTCGTGAGGTTTTACAGTTTGGACCTGGATGCTGCCCCAGGTTCTCAGGTGCTTAGTGCTTAGCTGAACAGTCTGACACTCAGGTACTTGAATTATGGCGCATTGGGTATTCTCGTTCCCGCAGCGTTTCGACGCATCTCGAAGTTCCCTTTTCGATAAGGGAACGTCTCAGGTTACTATTGTAACCATAGTTCCCTGAGAACAGGGAACGAGACGATGCGTCCCCCTGCCATACTTCTGGCGTCCCTGCGATCGGCTTGCTTCGGCACTGTCGAAGCTAAATGCCGGCGAGCAGCGGAAGTGCTCTTATCCTTTCCTGGTCATGACGTCACCCGCCCGTGACGCTCATTCCCTTTTTCCATTGGACTAGTTGGCATAGATGCTTCAGACGCAATCACGCAGAAGGCGTTCCCGCAGCGTTTCGACGCATCGTCTCGTTCCCTGTTCTCAGGGAACTATGGTTACAATAGTAACCTGAGACGTTTTTAAACAAAGTTAATGTTAACTTGTGCATTGTCCCTATTTAAATAAAATGAATCAAAAAAAATGAAAAGAAACATCTACTTAATATTTACACAAAAATACTTGAAAATAGAAAGTGTTTGTTTTCAAGTATAGCCAGAATTGGTGGATATATCAGTCTATGCTTTGTCACATTCAGACCCTGCTGAAGGAGGTTAAGGACCAGAAGCCACTGGTGGACTCTCTGAATGAAGTGACCAGCGCTCTGCTGGAACTGGTGCCCTGGCGAGCGAGAGAAGGTTTGGACAGGATGGTCACAGATTACAACGAGCGCTACCGATCGGCCAGCGATGCCATTACACAACACGTGGACCAGACTGGAGCTGCCATCCTAAAATCCCAGCAGGTACGAGCTAATTCTCAGCTGCTCCAGGAAATAACACCACTTCTGTTACGGGGATTCACAATGAAATTTGTTGAATGACCCAAACAATGAAGTGCCTGTGATTGCTGCCAAGGGTGATCGGACTCATTGTGGTGTTAATTCTAGTCGTCCAAACTTTATTTATTCTTTTGTGTCACCTTGATGGTATTTACATAATGTACTAATGAAGTGTGACCCAGATTGATTTCATTTGCATCACATTAGTGTGTTTATATGGTTTATTACTTATTAGTTTATGCATAGCTTTAAATAATTTGCAAGGTAAAATACTACTACTAATAATATAGAATACATTTAAGAATATTTTTGATAAATATATTATTATTGTGGGTTATCTGGCTTTTATAATGGGGAATGTTATGCATTTTAGTGACTATTTGAGTCCAATTATAATATCAGTCACTGTTTGTTGAACCAAAAGCTCTTTTGATTTAATTTTCCACTCTGTGTCTGAAGCTGACACTTAAACGTACTGTTTTTAGATTTATATATACAAATGACCTGATTGGCTAATCTCTTTCCTTGTAAAACAAGTAACAACCTGTCTTAATTTGCTGAATATTCACGGTGTTGTTATGTAAATGTGGGGATCATGTTAATGAGCTCATGTGCATTTCTGAATGGCCTGATTTTGCAGCTTTGTTTCCAATAATGCTCAGGGTTGACTGGAGAAGAAGCTGTGCATTATGAACATATGAATATGTATGCATAGTAATCTCGATTTAATTGAATATTAATGTTACTTAAATGTATGCATTCTGTTAGAAGCGTATGGAAATATGATATGGACAGGCACATATCACAGTTTTCTTGTTTTTCCTGTGATGTGCAGTTCGATCAGGCGGCCGCCGCTGAGCTGGAGTGGCTGTCGAAGGCAGAGAAGAAGTTGTCTAGTCTTGGAGACGTCAGGCTCGAGCCGGAGCAGACCTCAGCTCAGTTACAGGCTCAGAAGGTCAGTCGGTCATTTGCGTGGTCGTCTCCAACACATACGTTATAAACCGGGCTTCACAGAAACTTTTTTGATCACCAGCCACTCAGCATTTTCACTGGCCACAATTTTGACATCGATACCATTGGGGAAAACTTCCATATGGATAGTTTTTATATTATTTTTATATTAATATTTAATATATTTAATATTATCTCTTATTATTTGGCTGCTGTCACTTTAAGAGCTAACGCACCAATTTATTATACTGTTACACATGCGTTTTCTTTCTCAACTGTTTACATTCACTTAAAATATAACAGACTGTGTTTATGTGAATACTCACCAAGACCAGCAATTTGACATTATTTTGTGTGTATTCTGCTGGAATTATGTGCAATACGCGCAATCCCACACCAAAATTCAAGTCCTGTTACACCAACAATATTCATCCGAAACAAGTGAGTGAGGAGAGGCGGGTTTGTGTGTAACTCGCTGTCGGAGAGATGAGAGAGAGAGAGTAAGAGCAGCTGGACTTGTGTGTCTATTCTGAGAAAAATTTGTATTGGAACGTTTCAGTATCGATATATATCGGAAATTTCTATTTAATCTGTATCTAAAATATATCTATATCTAACACTGCATTGCACTTAGTTTATTATTTCAGTTGCCTTTATAAAAGACTACATATATAGATACATATACATATATATAATATATACTTTTTTCAATTGTAGTCTTTTATATATAAAATTCAACCCGTGACTGCGTTATACGCCACTGCTGAAACACACACACATTTGGCAGGTTGGCGGGTGTTAATGTCAAGCCCTGGTAATAAAGCCCACATTGCCTAAAGCTATCTTTCTCCTCCAGAGCTTCTCCATGGACATTATGAGACATAAAGATGCTGTGGATGACATTGTAAAGACCGGCGAGGCCATTATGAACAGCAAAGACGAAGCAGAGAAGCAGGAGTTGAGGGTAAATAGAAGTACATGTATACAGTAAAGGAGCCTCCGCTGTGTCCAGCACTGGTGAATCACTGTGGTCTCGTACAGGTGAAGCTCCAGGTGTTGTCGGAGAAGTACAGTGTGGTCAGTCAGCTGAACTCGGAGCGCTGTCTGCAGCTGGAGAGAGCTCATTCTCTCGCCTGCCAGTTCTGGGAGACGCACGATGAGCTCTGGCCGTGGCTTCAGGAGACCAGAACGAGCTTCACTCAGCTGTCCAAACCAGCCATCGAGTACGAAGCCCTTCGACAGCAACAGGAGGAGCTGAGGGTAAGACTAACACACTGCTGTGGGACATCATGACGGAGCACTAGATCATTCCTATTATTAATGAAGCGCACATCTTCAGTGTATGGATGCTTCTCATCATCTGTCTGAAATAAAATCATTTGGTGCATTTCATTTTGATAGTCCACTTTAGACAAGTAATGTTGCACCTACATGCTGGTTAGGGTTAGTAAAATAAGTTGACTTGTAGTTGCAACGTTACTTATTGTCAACGGAATGTCTAAAGTGGGCCGTCAAAATAAAGTGTTACCAATTTGATTATATATGTGAACTAATAACTATAAATGTTGTTTTTATTGCTGCTGAAGTTTAGCATTGCACTTACAGCTGATTGCTTTGTGTTAAATAACATTATCTACGTTTACATGCGCCCAAATATTATTCCCATTATAATCAGATTTGTGATTTAAAAAAGCCTTCGTGTAAATACCTCAATCTATCCTAATGAATTTTGAGCCAAAAATCAAGCAAGTATCAATTGAATACGACTATTTTCTTAATCAGATTTAAAAATGCCCAGATGTGCAGTGCTGTAATGCGTATGATTACATATGCTTTACATCATATAAACCTGCATACGTTTATTAATGTCTCATGCCTTATGAACTGGTCACAACAGAGACAATGCTCTTGTGACATAAATGTTAGCTTTCTTTTTAGATAATGACAATTACACTCACAGTAGCTCTGTTGGCATTATTGCAGTGGCTTTCTCCGGTTCTGAACGTGTCGACTGGATTTTGGTCCGGAATAAATTGAATGCAGATATATGAATACATTAATCAGATTGCAACCTGTAGCGTTTATTTAAACAGAAGTTTCAGATGTTGAAATCAGAAATGAGTGCATGTAAACATACCTAATGTGTGGTGATGAGGTCATTCTTTCAGTGTAGAGATGATAAAGAATGTACTGTAAAAAGAAAAAGAAAAAAGAATGTCATATGTGCAGTTTCTGGCATTTTATCAAAGCAATATGCAATTTGAGACTGTGATTTTACCCTGGTTTACTGTTTTGCCTTGTGCTTAACTGTCACATGTTGTGGCAAAAACAATAATTTAACAAAGAGCATCACAGGATAAGAGACATCAGGATCCAAATTATATTTTAAAAGAAAGTTTATTCTTTTAAAAGAGGTTTGTTCACAAAAATGTCACGACAGCTACCTCGCAACAGGAACAAAACCCTAACTCACACAGAAAAACAGATAGCCTTTATACCCCTCTTTCTTCAAAGTCCCTTCTTCTGTAATGTTCCACTCATCCCAGTAAACCTGTCTTTCCTGAATGCAATTTACCCATACTAAGTTAAAAGGCTCTTTCTGACCATTTGTTTTACTGTGTGTGTCTTTGTTCCTGCCACTCCAGGAGAGAAACACATGATTGAATCGAAAGAAAAATCACAATGTCTAAGAAAGTAAATAATAAGAAAAAGTCAAATATTAATTTTTCCACAACCCACACAATCACTGTAATGCAGCGCCTTGGATGGCGTAGTGCTTTATTAGAGGATAAAGTATTATGTACATCAGCTGCTAAATGAGATCTGCGTGAAATGTTGTCTAATTGTGTTAGAGCTTTAACAGTTTTTTGATGATAGTGTTATTAACAATCCACTGCACTTTATTCTGATGATATTCAACTTTCCACCTGCAGCAAATGAGGGAGCTGATAGCAGAGCACAAGCCACACATCGACAAGATGAATAAGACTGGACCTCAGCTGGTGGAGTTGAGTCCCTCAGAAGCCACGGCCATCAGAGAGAGATCCCAGACCAGCGACAGACTGTACGGTCAGCTGAAAGTGGACGTCAAGATCAGAGCCGCTGTGCTGGACGAGGCCATCTCCAAATCCACTCAGGTACGGCTCACTTTATTCTGGCCTTTGAAGCATCCTCAGCTTTTTAGTTAAAGGAACCGTATGTAAGATTGTGGCCAAAACTGGTACTGCGATCACTTTCAAATGACTGTAGAGCGGTGTATCCCCTCCCCCTCCTCCTGACTCGAGGTTGCCAGATAGCTAAATTAGCAACGTTGGCGTCTATCTTCAAATAGTCATTCTTCTCTGTTTTCAGCCGTCTCCATCTTTCAAAGGCATCTCCTATACAAATCCTATAGAAATCCTTGTTTTATTTCGGATTTTGTCACAAAGTATTTCGGAATCATAACAAGGTTTTTTTGGATTCGTAACGTTAGACATTTTTTTATCCGACACGTTTGTAGCTGCAGCTGTGGTCACTAGACCCGGATGCCGCAACACTACTACTTTGTGATTGGTAGATAGGGGGAGGGTGGCACTTTGTGATTGGTAGATAGGGGGAGGGTGGCACAACAGACCAAAACACAACATGACAACATCAACATCAGTTGAGGGCTGCAACTTCACTTTTTAAATGACAATATCCTGGCCGGACTACTGTTGTCAGTGATATAAGTATTTAAAATGAACATGATTTCTTAATGTCTAGTGACACATCATATGATTAATTGAAATAAATTTCTTACATACGGTTCCTTAAAATGAACAGCATTTTGTTTTTTTTAAAATAAGATTATGAATATCTTTCACTTTTGATCAATTTAATGCATACTTGCTGAATAAAAGTTATTTTTTAAACCGTACTTACCCCAATCTTTTGAATTGGGGTTTCCACATTATGGTTTTTATGTGCATTATGGTTTCCACAAAAAAAATATTAAGTAGCAAAAATGTTTCTTGAGTTTTCTGAAGGATCATGTGACATTGTAATGATGCTGAAAGTTCAGCTTTGATCAAAGGAATAAATTACACTTTAAAATATATGCACATAGAAAACAGTCATTTTAAATAATATAATAAAAATATAATATGAACAGAAATATTGTGAAATGTTATTAAATAATTACTGCCTTAGTGAGCAGGATAAAGAGGCTTCCTTCAAAAACATAAAAAAAGCTGAATTATTCCAAACTTGTTCCACAGTTCCATGATAAGATCGAGCCGATGCTGGAGTCTCTGGAGCGCATCTCTGAGCGCCTGCGCCAGCCTCCGTCGATCTCTGTGGAGCTGGAGAAGATCCGAGAGCAGATCTCAGAGAACAGAGCCGTGACGGTAGACCTGGAGAAGCTTCAGCCCTCGTACGAGACGCTCCGAGAGAGAGGAGAGGAGATGATCGCGCGCTCAGAAGGAGCCCACAAGGACCTCTCCGCTAAAGGTAACTCTAGCTTCAGCTTTTATTCTTATGTACAATGCTTTTATTTTTAATATTGTTCATTTCAAATGAAAAGTTTTAGTAATTGTTCATTATTTCAGTATGTCTATATAATTTTTATTAAAAAAAAAATCAGTTTTAGTTACTGAAGCACCGGATCCTTGACCGAAATTGTGTTTTTGCAATGATGTATTTTGACTGTTCTAGGGCTGGGTTTGCAAAATCGTTTCCTTGTTTTTGTTTGATACTGAAATGGATTCTTAAATCTCAAGATCTTTCTTTTAGTCGATACTATATTCTGTTGATGCGTAAACAAATCTTTACTAAACATTTGTAGCGCGACTGGCATCTTTGTTACTTTTGAAATTAAAGTCTCAACTTTCAAGTTTTTTATGACATTCAAATGTTGTTTTGCTCTTTAATGAATAAACTCAAACATAAAACTTGTTAGTTAATTTGCATTTGCCAAAAAATTGCAAAAAGCATGCACTACATAACATATTCTGTTTGTGATCATTATTAAATTTGTTTGAATAAATGTCATGAATTTTGTTTTATATTAACAAAAAATGGCAATAAAAAAAATAATTTCGGTGCATCACTAAAATGTATGAAATTAATAAAATGTGTAATATTAGTAAAATTATACAAAAAAGTTTTCGATTTTATTTTCAGCCCAGAATTTTCTTTTCGGTGCTTCACTAATTTTAGTACATCAAGTTAAACTGGATTAAAATGCTTAATAAATATTATTATTTAAAAATTTTTTGTTACTTTTATTTTGAGCAACACATTTTTGTTTCTGGTGTTAGTTTAGTTAACTATAATAACCCTGTTGTGCGGTTTGAAGGCATTGTGACAGAATGCGTGTGATTTTTGGACATGCTGATGCCTCTCTTCTATTGCTTCATCTGAAGCTGTTCAAGATAAGCTGGACCAGATGGTGTTTCTGTGGAATGACATCCAAGCTCTCCTGGAGGAGAGAGAGGCCAAGCTCCTGGATGTCATGGACCTAGCGGAGAAGTTCTGGTGTGATCACTGCGCCCTCATCGTCACCATCAAGGACACGCAGGATCTCCTGAGAGAGCTGGAGGAGCCTGGAGTGGACCCGTCAGTGGTCAAGCAGCAGCAGGAGTCTGTGGAGGTCTGGAGGATTCACCACTGACGCTGATATTACAGTCCGGTGTTCATCCAACAACTCAACACTCGCTGCTTTACTCCACAGAGCTTCAGAGAAGAGATCGACGGGCTGCAGGAGGAGCTGAACGTGGTCCAGAACCTGGGGGCCGAGCTCATGACCGCGTGTGGAGAACCTGATAAACCAGTGATCAAGAAGAGTATAGATGAGGTAATGGTGCATTGGAGAACAATTGCTTAGAAAGTAGAGGTCTGTGCTAGCCTGGGAAAACCCAGACAACTTCCGGCAAATTTAGATTTGCTCTGCAAGTTAGTCTGGCAAAGAGCTCATTCATGCCCATTTCAAATCCGTCGAAATCGAGGCACCAATCAGAAACGTTGGGGCGGCTTTACACGCTGACGACACCGCAGCGACAATTTATTCCCATTGAGTTCTGGTTGGGATAAGATGTTGGAGACATTAACGCTAAGTCATCACTTTTCTTGCTGCTGCGTAGTATCCTCAGTACATATTTATTCCTATTTTTAACTGAATCTGGTATATTACCAAGATATAGAATATAATCTGTTTCCCCAATCTCAGTCAATACTTGAGTGTATTTTACACGGATTTTCCAGTCCCAGTTAGATTCTGTCTCATTCCGGCGTCTATAGGCAATTTTTCCCCACACACACACACACACGATGCTTCAGATCTCCAGTTACACACGTTCTGTGTGCTGTTATTATTAGATAATTATATTTTGCGAAGGACACGAGTCATTTCGTTCTCCTGCTCCCCGCACACATTTCCGTGTCTTCCCTCCAGTATCCGCACTCAGCAAATCAAACGTTGTCCTGCGGGATTGAAAACCTCTTTACCAAAGTATTCATAGTTTCTGCCAAAACACCATGGTTAATTGTTACTATTGTAAAATCATAATGTATTTATGTAAGCTTTCAGAATCTTTATATTTGCTAAAAATAAGTTATCAAGAGTTTATTATCGTAAAAACTGTAGTAACAATGTTTTTTTAAATTATGGTTACCATGGTAGATATTTGTAAGCATTACTTTTGCATGTTTTAAAAGTGTTTTTGGTAAAACTTTACAAAAAGGTTAGTTAACTACATTAGTTAACATGAACTAATAATGAACTGCACTTCTTCAGCATTTATTAATCTTAGTTAATGTTAATTTCAACATTTATTAATACATTATTAAAATCAAAGGTTGTATTTGTTAACATTAGTTAATGCACGGTGAACTATCATGAACAAACAATGAACAGCTGGATTTTATTAACTAACGTTAACAAAGATGAACTAATATGGTAGCAAATGTATTGTTCATTGTTAGTTCCTGTTAGTTAATACATTATCTAATGTTAACAAAGGAAACCTTATTGTAAAGTGTTACCGTGTTTTTTAATGCGTTTATAAATTAGGAACTTCAGCAAGTCTATCCAGCATTAAATGTGTAAGCAGGGTTAGGCTTAAAATTAAAAAAGCAGGGTTAAAGTATTATATTTATATTATATTATTATAAAAATAATAAAGATGAACAAACATTAGTCTCTCTGTGACACTCCACTCACAAAAACTTGAGAAATGTTCTTCACTTTTGTTTTGGTGGAATTTTCCATGGACTTTATCAATGAATAGATAACATCATAATAACGCTGGTTAATTTTGATGTAAATGTTGGTGGTGTTACTGGAGTGCTGGATGAGTCAGAGCTGGCGTCACACTGTCTGACCACATCTCGATTGCCCACAGGTGAACTCCGCTTGGGAAACCCTGAACAAGACATGGAAGGAGAGAGTCGAGACTCTAGAGGAAGCCATGCAGGCTGCGGTTCAGTTCCAGGACAGTCTCCAGGTTAATATCACACACACACACACACACACGAGTCACGACTCTCACCACACATCTGTCGGAAACTTTTTGAGTCAGCACTGTCTGATCGCTGTCATGCTGAATATGTTCTTAAAGGAAAATCAAATATTACATGAATGGGTCCCACTTTATTACAGTGTAATCACATAAATAAATACTGAGTAATAGTAAAAGTTGCACATTTTAGAGTGGCCTTTTTTTGTGGCCAGCCTAAGGCACACCTGTGCAATAATCATGCTGTCTAATCAGCATCTTGATATGCCACACCTGTGAGGTGGATGGATTATCTCGGCAAAGGAGAAGTGCTCACTAACACAGATTTAGACAGATTTGTGAACGATATTTGAGAGAAATAGGCCTTTTGTGTATATAGAAAAAGTCTTAGATCTTTTGAGTTCAGCTCGTGAAAAATGGGGGCAAAAACAAAAGTGTTGCGTTTATAATTTTGTTCAGTGTATGTTACATGTACTTACCATAGTAATAACAGTAAATTATGCATAATTACATGCAACTAACCCTTAACCAAATCCTAATACTACCCTAACCTTATAGTACGTACATGTTGTTAAATAATATTATACAGTACTTTAATATATAATTACACTGTAACAATGACACCTTAAAAATAAAGTGTAACCAAATAAAGTGTTACCCAAGAATTAATCATGTGATGTGATTTAGCCCGGGCGGGTGCCAAGAGGGTACATGGAGAATTTGAAAGGGAAAAGAATTTGATAGTTTGAATATTAAGAATATTTGAGACTATAGACTATATAGATCTGGGAATGTGAGACTATAAACCTTTTTCTTTGCATGACACATTGACATTACAGTACAGAAGCTCTTTAGGCATTATCCTGAACATTGTATAAGCTTTAATTTCATTTGTCATTGAACAGAAGAGAGACTTTCGGGAGCTCGTAAACATCGTTGAATTTTCCCAGTGAAACCGACCCGAGTTCTTCATATAAAAATCAGGCTTTCATAGATCACCTAGAAAGTCGGTGAAGGTCTCGCTTTTTTAAGTTCTGTTACAAGCTGTTCACACATTAGCAATACAAGATTAATACATGAAAGTACATATACCCTTTTAAGCGAATGATTAGTTCAAGTGCTGATTAATTGATGTTTTATCTCTTATAAAGGAATCAAAGTGAATATAAACCAGTGCTACTTGTTTTCCCTAAACTATTGGTTTAGGTGTGACTGTTGTTCATTTTCTCTGTCATCTGAGCCACATTTGTATTGGGGCTATGAGTGAAACTCGACTCGATGTAAAGCTTGAATGTTGTGCAGTCTGTGACAATAGTTTCCCCTCCTCTACAGAACATGTTTGACTCTGTGGATATTATGGAAAGCAAACTGGATTCGATGTCGCCCGTGGGCACAGACCTGGAGACTGTGAAACAGCAGATCGAGGAGCTGAAGGTATTGATGTATTGTGTGTGTGTGGGAGATTTTCTCATACCCATGACACACTGCTTTATGTTAGTCATAGAGCACCCAGATCAAAGTTTAGAGCTATTTATCTCTAATCCCTTTCATTTCTGACTGTTTCATGAATATAATCGAGCTGACAGACACACAGCAGCTGTGTTTACACTGTGGGTTTAAGCCTGCACAATTGAACATGTTTAACCATTAATGTTTTTTAAATGGTTTACAGGTGAACCAACATGCTTTTAGTCCAAGATTTCATTCGTATGCAGTTCCTAAGAATTTACTAGACGGTTCACAATAGCCTGGTATTGTGTTATTGTAGATTGTAGGGCAAAAATCAGAAACACGCCGCAGTGAGACCGTGATCTCATCATGTATTGTGTGTGTTTGTGTGTGTGTGTGAAGGGGTTCAAAGGTGACGCATACCAGCTACAGATCGAGATGGAAAGACTGAACCATCAGGCCGGGCTCCTGCTAAAGAAGGTGTTTGAGGAAAGCGACCGAACTTCTATCCTGGAGCCGATGAACGAGCTGAAAATGCTCTGGGAAAACCTGGATAAGAAGATCATCAACAGACAGGTCAGACACGGAGTAAACTTCAGTCAGTGTGAAATACTGATCGCAACCCATTCTGTGTCTGTTAATGTGATGCATCTCAGCATACAACAGGATATTAATGAAGGAACAGATTTTATCCATTGGGAATTGATTGGATTGTAATTATGAAAGTAAATTGGCCTGTTGAATTTATTGATGAATCGTCTGATTGGGTTATTTAATCTAATCACAATTATTTGAGATAACTGCAATCATTGTGAAGTTTAAATCATTCACATTCTCCCTTTCACATAAAGAAATGTAAGCGTTTGAAGAAAAGTCATCAAATGCATGAGTGAAAAGAATAAAGAGGGAATAAAGAAGAACAAAAACACGGTTATAAAGTACACACAGATCTAAGGTCAAAGGTCTTCCATTATAGGAATGGTATTATATTGTATTATATTTTTATATTATATAAACATTGATTTGTACAGCATTGAAGTGAATCATATGGGATTATTTATTATATTTTGTTATTGTATTATATAGAAAGTAAAACAAAAAATTATTGTTAGTATTAATCTTGCACTGTAATTGACTTGAAAAGAACAGAATCATTTATCACAATTTTTTTGTATGACAATTAACATTTGGCACAAGATTCATGGCAGCAGGCCTGTTCATGTCGACTTAAAACTAGTATTTTTGAATATCTAGTTGCATGTTTTTTTTGCAATATTAAAGACAGCAAAGCAACATTAAAATGTGACATATTTTCAAATGTTGTCTGTTTTCAAAGAGATTTGGTCTACCGTATTAAACATGCAGTCCAGCCCCAGATTCCCGCCACTTGTGCCGATGCTGCATGTCCACACTTGATGTCTGACTACACTACACATTGATGATGTATGGTTGTAATGTGTGTTGTGTGCTGGTCTCTCGTAGCACAAGCTGGAGGGTGCGCTGTTGGCCCTGGGTCAGTTCCAGCACGCGTTAGATGAACTCCTGGCCTGGCTCACACACACTGAAGAGCTGCTCAGTGAACAGAAGAAGAGCTGTGGCGACCCCAAAGCCATCGAGATCGAGCTCGCCAAGCACCACGTACGTCCCAGACAAAACCAGCTCACCAGTGCTGCACTTTTATAAATGTCATAATCACTTTGTTAACAAATTACAAATTTTTTCTGCATTCAATTATTACACAATTAATTCTGAAAATTAAACTGTGATTTTGTATATGTGCATTTCTGAAAACCATAACTTTTCTCTGGTAACACAGATCACTCGAAGTTGTAATGTGGACTCATAAGGGGTGTAACGATACATGTATTCGTGTTGAACTAACGATTCGTTGGACCATTTTGTCCTGCCGACCAAAACCACCACAACGCTGCGCAACATCAAATGGCAAGCGTAATGAAAGCGGAACGAAACTGCGCTACTCATTATTTAGTGCTTCACGAACTGTTTATCAGTTTGGACCATCAACATCAGTGCAGCGCGAGCCGATCTTCATCAAGCGACACTGTTAAGGTAATGATACACAGAGCAACTTTTTGAGCAATGTTGCTGGGCAATCTTGCCAAGAGATTGTTGCTTGGGCACTTTCCCATGAGCAATACATTTCTATCTGGATAATTTAGATCGGTCGTGGACCATGTGTCTCATCTGGTTGCCGGCAACATTGCTCAAAAGTTGTCCTGTGTATCATCACCTTTACTACAGCGCTGAGAGATCCAGTAAGCAAAGCATTTGAGTTCGCCACTGAAGTAATAACATCTCTGCGAGATCTAGTGCGAAACATTACTATTTCTCTGTTATTAACGGATCAAACAGCGCTGATGGGAAAACCAGGAGAAACATTGTGTCATGAATGATCTAGTTATAGTCTTTAAGTCCACAGATCATCATTCACCGTGGGTTTACTGTAGTGACACTCACTGTAAACATGGAAGTTTGGCAGGAATAGTAAAATGCTTTCAAGTACATCACATCTTTTCCCAGCACTTCAAAACTCAAATATTATAATATTTAAATGTTATTTTTAATGTGATGACCAAAACATTATTTGTTCATCCTTCAAAGATTACCCCCATTAAACTAAATGTTTCAAGATGTAGGAAAACTCACACTTATTTAAAAAATTATTTTTCTTTTAATAAATATAACCGTATATTTTGTGAACCGTTACACCCCTAGATGCATTTTCTGTAAAGCTGCTTTGAAACGATTGTGAAAAGCGCTATACAAATAAAAGTGAGCATTGTGGATCTGACGGCTTGTCGTGTGTGTGCGTTCTCCAGGTGTTGCAGAACGATGTGCTGGCCCATAAGAGCACGGTTGAGGCAGTGAATAAGGCGGGCAGAGAGCTCGTGGACTCCAGCGCTGGAGAGGAGGCCAGTGGTCTTCAGATCAAGCTGGAGAACCTGAACCAGCGCTGGAAGACGGTGCTGGAGAAGACTGAGCAGAGATGGCAGCTTCTGGACAGTGCTTTACTGCAGGTCAGCAGAACACCTGGAAACCCTCTGTAATCTCACACGCACACGTGATTAATGATGTTCTCAACATCAGCCCAAAAATGCCCTCGCTTCATCTTAAAGAATGTGAAAGAGTCCACATGCTCTCGCTGCAAGAGTCTGCTTTAATGTGTGAACGCCTCAATGTCAAATTACTTGACTTTACTAAAATTTAGGAACAATTACAAAGAACATAAAGTTCCTAATTTTTACTTTAATGTCCAGATGAATTCTTGACATGTGCAATTAATAATGAATAAATGGCAACTAAGTTTGTTTTGTTTTAATTAAGGCTGTCAATCGATACATTTTTAAAAAATATTTTTATGTAATGTTAGGTGCGATTAATTAAAGTTTTTAATATGTTTTTATTTTGTAATAATTTTGCATTTAATCTCCAAATTAATGTAGAAACAATGTAAAGACAGTAGCCTATATTTTAAATATTTGATTAATGGCATCTTTATTTAACTGTGCTTGCGAGGATTCTTGACCAAACAGGCATTTTGTCATAATTGTGTGTGTTTTTGTCTGTTTAAGCGCTGTGTTAAGCTGTGTGTGTCACAGACAGGAGATTCACAGACGTGTGCGCTAGTACCGCACTGTATTCTCGTTTATGTCCTAGCGCTCGTGAATTGCATGAATAGGAGTGTGATCATATAGTATAATGTAACACTTGCCAAAGTATGACGAAAAAAAAAGCCTGCGTTTATTGCGTTTAAATATGTTTTTTAACACGTCAAATTGAAAAAATTAATAACAGCCCTAGTTTTAATAAAGTGCAAAAAAAAATTTTTTGCTTGCAATTTATATTTTATACTCCATAGATTTCAACCCGAAACATTCTGTTAAAAAATGTATTGTGTTGACTCTGTTTCTCCAGACACCATTGTTCTCGTTTGAGAATTCCTACATTTTTAAGGCTAATAATCTGCGCTCATTAATCAAGCCTGTGCTCTGTGTGTCGCAGTGATGAGTGTGTGAACTCTATTGTTGTGACGCTGGCTGATCTGCTTTCTAGGCTCAAGGTTTCCATGGTGAGATTGAAGACGTGCAGCAGTGGCTGAAAGTCACGGAGCGTCAGCTGTTAGCGTCCAAAGCCCTGGGAGGATTACCCGACACGGCCCGAGAGCAGCTCAACACACATCTGGTACGAGTTTAACACTACAACAGATCTGCACACACACGGCAAGCGTGGAACAGATAACGTACTCAATCTTTGTTTCATAATTAATAGATTTATGCATTTGTTATTGAAAACAGAGAATGTTTATCATAAAAGCCTTGTTTAGAGGAATAATTCTTCCCCCATAATTGTACATTTTGTCATCATTTACTCATGCTCGTGACAATACAAACCAACATGACTTTTTTCTTAAGACTCTATGTATAGTTCATAGAAGCATATAGTGACCAGAATTGAGCTCTAACAATAACAAAAGCAATATATGAATATTGAAATATAGAGTTTTATGATACATTTATGATTATTTTTATGAGGTGGACTGGTCTATGATTTCTTTGTATGGAAAAGAACAGCTAGGAGATTCTGTAAAATCTCCAAAATGTAATTCTGTATTGCATTGAAGAAAAGAGTCTTAAAGGATTAGTTCACTTTAAAAAAAAATTGCTGATAATTTACTCACCCTCATGTCATCCAAGATGTCCATGTCTTTCTTTCCTCAGTCGAAAAGAAATGAAGGTTTTTGATGAAAACATTCCAGGATTTTTCTCCATATAATGGACTTCAATGGGACCCAAACGGTTCAAGGTCCAAATGACAGTTTCAGTGCAGCTTCAAAGGGCTTTAAACGACACCAGACGATGAATAAGGGTCTTATCTAGCCAAACCATCGCTCATTTCAAAAATAAATAAAAAAGTTTAAGTTTTATTAGCACAAATGCTCACCTTGCTCTGTTCTGTGATGCACGTTCATGTGACGTCACGTGATACACAATTACGTTGAAAACGTTGCGAACGAACATCACGAACGTGCTTTTGTGTGCTTATAAAACTTAAACTTTTTTATTTATTTTTGAAATGAGCGATGGTTTGGCTAGATAAGACCCTTATTCATCGTCTGGTATCGTTTAAAGCCCTTTGAAGCTGCACTGAAACTGTCATTTGGACCTTAAGACGGTTTGGGTCCCATTGAAGTCCATTATATGGAGAAAAATCCTGGAATGTTTTCATCAAAAACCTTCATTTCTTTTCGACTGAAGAAAGAAAGACGTGGACATCTTGGATGACATGGGGGTGAGTAAATTATCAGCAAAAGTTTTTTTAAAAGTGAACTACTCCTTTAACTAGTTTTAATCTAACATGGGGAAAAACACAACAACGTTTAGATTTTCTTTGGCTTTATTTAATTGTATGATTAGTGAAACATTTTTTTTTAATGGAATGTTTTTAAGGGGATTTATAGATTTTCACACTTATTTCTGCTGATATATAAAGAATATAAACTCTTTGAATAGTAATCGTATGTGAACACGATGTCTGTGTGTGTTTGTAGGAGCTCTGCAGTGCATTGGAAGTGAAGGAGGAAATATACAAGACACTTCTTCAGCGAGGGCAGCAGATTTCGGCCCTGACCCCTGAGGGTCACGACAGCACCACTGAACTGGACCTACGCAACCTGCAGGACAAGTGGGAATGTGTTCAGGCCAAAGTGATGGAGAGAAGGTGAGAGCCGGCTGATTTACTCACTGTACTCTGTGTTCTCCCTGTCAGCTTCACTCATCTTCATCTTCATCTTCATCATCAGTGTTGGTTTAAAGTATAGCTGTGATATCAGATCAGTGAGCTGTTGTGCTTTGATGTGTTTTCACTTGAGTTCATGCCCAACGTGAGTTATAAATCAGTACAGAACAAAGTCGAGTTGCCTGTGGTCTAAAAAAAAAAAAAAACAGTTGCAAAGGTGGAATAAGCGAATAGTTCAGCCAAAAAAATAAATTCTGTCATCATTTGCTCACCATTGTCGTCGTTCCAAACCTGTATGATGTGTTTCTTTTCTTCTGTGCCACACAAAAGTATTAAAGAATATTCACTCTTTTACATACAATAAAGGCATACATGTATGTTATAAAACAGACCATAAACGCAGCTTTAAAAAAGTAAGGTACAGCTTAAATAAGACTGTGTCATATTAAAACGCATAGGTGAGTAAATGCTAAATAATATAGCATGGGTGAGTAAGTGATGTTCAGTTTTTGGGTGTACTATTTCTCAAAGTTCAAAATTAGCATATATTCAATTGGAAACAAAAGGCTTCTAAAATATCCAAATCAGATCTGGCTGTTCACGGACTGATTAATGTAAATTTGATTTGGGTCACTTTGCTGTGTTGAATCTGGAGATTGGCAAAGACGTCTGTTTACAACATGAATTTGACCACACAAGCTCTTGTCATTTGTAACAAAGTGAAGTCATCCTTTAAAGTTTGCAGCTTTCACAAAAATACCTCCTGACATGTGATGCTAACCAGACATCATTACTCACGGTGAGTCACATGACGTTGGTGTTGATGAGATCATCGCAGTTCCTGTCTCATATCCTCCTCTGCCTATCAGTGACACGAGGATAATGGAGGGAAATGCTCCAATAGTTAACATCATATTTCACAAAGAGGTGCCATATCTTGTTACTAACTTGCCTTAGTAAGAGTTGTTTTTCAAACACATTTCCCAAACAGTCCTCTATTGTCAAACCGGTCTATTCTCTGCAATAAGCCTAACAAGGGTCATTGTCAGGCCGCTTAAACAAACACTAATGCTGTGCAAGTGCTCAAGGATGTCAACCTACAAATGACTTATAGTTCTCCCTATACATTAAACTGAGATAAAAAGATTTGTTTTAAAAGTGTTTTTGTGCTCTACTAGAACAGGTTTTCCTGCTTGAATGTTGATTATTTTCCTCATATTCTCTATTGTTGCGGCTCCTCTCTTCCCAGTCTGTCAGTAACGCTCTGTTTACTTCCTGTCTCTATGAAGCCCCTCCTCCTGAAAAGCACACTGTGCTCTGATTGGCCGGCTGGAGCAGTGTGTTGTGATTGGTCGAGGTCTTTGAGTGTGTTTGGGAAATGTCCCTCCCATAACCGCCAGTTTAACACACTACTAACTCAACCAGGCCACGCCCCTTTATTCTGCGTATTAATTATGTACATGATGAATATTGTGATGTGTTCGTTCCCGGAAGAAACTCAAAATAGAGGCGTTTCAGGAGTTCAGAAACACTGACACTGATATAGAGAAGAACTCAGAGATGTTTCATGCTCAAACAGCAACATTACACACTAAAGACAGATGAACATGGGAAAAAGCACAGTAGTTCCTTTTTAATGTGTGTGTGTGTTTGATTGCCCATAGGTGAAACTGGAGGAAGCTCTGTCGATGGCCACAGACTTCCATAACTCGCTGCAGGATTTCATCATCTGGCTGACCCAGGCCGAGCAGACGCTCACTATGATATCTCCCGCCTCTCTCATCCTCGAGACCATCATGTTCCAGATAGACGAGCATAAGGTCAGTGCTCTCTGATGTCAATACACCTTATCTATATTCCATATTCGTACCCATCCGCCCACGCAGACTCACGCTAATCTGCATACACCGTTGAGTGCCACACCCACATCTCAACATCCAATCAACATCCGGTGCACAGAACCAAGTCCCCGCCTTACTTTTCTTTTATTTTTGGATTATCCGTTAAACAGATGCACATCATAATATAGAAAAGATCTGTCGCTTCGGTTTCATTGTGACTTATGAGCCATGTTGTTGCAGTTGATAGAAATAGTCCATTTCCATAATTATGTTTTTTTAAAATGGATCTGCTGTATTTCTGCAGGTGTTTGTGATTGAGGTGAACTCTCATCGGGATCAAATCATCGAGCTGGATAAGACAGGGACACACCTGAAGTACTTCAGTCAGAAACAAGATGTGGTGTTGATCAAGAACCTCCTGCTGAGTGTTCAGGGCCGCTGGGAGAAGGTGGTTCAGCGCTCAGTGGAGAGAGGACGCCAGCTGGACGACGCCAGGAAACGAGCCAAACAGGTGCGCAACATGTTCCGGTGTGCTAGAACGCTCCCGTGTGCTAGAACGCTTCCTTGTGCTCGAACGCTCCCGTGTGCTCGAACGCTCCGGTGTGCTAGAACGCTTCGGTGTGCTAGAATGCTTCCTTGTGCTAGAATGCTCCCGTGTGCTCGAACGCTCCGGTGTGCTAGAACGCTTCGGTGTGCTAGAACGCTTCCTTGTGCTAGAATGCTCCCGTGTGCTAGAACGCTTCCTTGTGCTAGAATGCTCCCGTGTGCTAGAACGCTTCCTTGTGCTAGAATGCTCCCATGTGCTAGAATGCTCCCGTGTGCTAGAATGCTCCCGTGTGCTAGAACGCTTCCTTGTGCTAGAATGCTCCCGTGTGCTAGAATGCTCCCGTGTGCTAGAACGCTTCCTTGTGCTAGAATGCTCCCGTGTGCTAGAACGCTTCCTTGTGCTAGAATGCTCCCGTGTGCTAGAATGCTCCCATGTGCTAGAACGCTTCCTTGTGCTAGAATGCTCCCGTGTCCTGGAACGCTCCGGTGTGCTAGAACGCTCCGGTGTGCTAGAACGCTCCCGTGTGCTAGAACGCTTCCTTGTGCTAGAATGCTCCCATGTGCTAGAACGCTTCCTTGTGCTAGAATGCTCCCGTGTGCTAGAACGCTTCCTTGTGCTAGAATGCTCCCATGTGCTAGAACGCTTCCTTATGCTAGAATGCTCCCGGTGTGCTAGAATGCTCCCATGTGCTAGAACGCTTCCTTGTGCTAGAATGCTCCCGTGTGCTCGAACGCTCCGGTGTGCTCGAACGCTCCGGTGTGCTAGAACGCTTCGGTGTGCTAGAATGCTCCCGTGTGCTAGAACGCTTCCTTGTGCTAGAATGCTCCCATGTGCTAGAACGCTTCCTTGTGCTAGAATGCTCCCGTGTGCTAGAATGCTCCCATGTGCTAGAACGCTTCCTTGTGCTAGAATGCTCCCGTGTGCTAGAACGCTCCCGTGTGCTCGAACGCTCCGGTGTGCTAGAACGCTTCGGTGTGCTAGAATGCTCCCGTGTGCTAGAACGCTTCCTTGTGCTAGAATGCTCCCATGTGCTAGAACGCTTCCTTGTGCTAGAATGCTCCCGTGTGCTAGAATGCTCCCATGTGCTAGAACGCTTCCTTGTGCTAGAATGCTCCCGTGTGCTCGAACGCTCCCATGTGCTAGAACACTTCCGGTGTGCTCGAATGCTCCCATGTGCTAGAACGCTCCCTTGTGCTAGAACGCTCCCGTGTGCTCGATCGCTCCTGTGTGCTCGAACGCTTCCGTGTGCTAGAACGCTTCCGTGTGCTAGAACGCTTCCGTGTGCTAGAACGCTTCCTTGTGCTAGAATGCTCCCGTGTGCTAGAACACTCCCATGTGCTAGAACGCTTCCGTGTGCTAGAACGCTCCCGTGTGCTCGAACGCTCCCTTGTGCTCGAACGCTCCCTTGTGCTAGAACGCTCCGGTGTGCTCGATCGCTCCTATGTGCTCGAACGCTTCCGTGTGCTAGAACGCTTCCGTGTGCTCGATCGCTCCTGTGTGCTCGAACGCTTCCGTGTGCTAGAACACTCCCGTGTGCTCAAACGCTCCCTTGTGCTAGAACGCTCCTGTGTGCTCGAACGCTTCCGTGTGCTCGATCGCTTCTGTGTGCTCGAACGCTTCCGTGTGCTAGAACGCTCCCGTGTGCTCGAACGCTCCCTTGTGCTAGAACGCTCCCGTGTGCTCGAACGCTCACTTGTGCTAGAACGCTCCGGTGTGCTCGATCGCTCCTGTGTGCTTGAACGCTTCCGTGTGCTAGAACGCTCCCGTGTGTGTGCTAGAACGCTCCCGTGTGCTAGAATGCTCCCGTGTGTGTGCTAGAACGCTCCCGTGTGTGTGCTAGAACGCTCCCATATGCTCGAACGCTCCCGTGTGCTAGAACGCTCCCGTGTGCTAGAACGCTCCCGTGTGTGTGCTAGAACGCTCCCGTGTGCTAGAATGCTCCCGTGTGTGTGCTAGAACGCTCCCGTGTGTGTGCTAGAACGCTCCCATATGCTCGAACGCTCCCGTGTGCTAGAACGCTCCCGTGTGCTAGAACGCTCCCGTGTGCTCGAACGCTCCCATGTGCTAGAACGTTCCCGTGTGCTCGAACTCTGCCGTGTGCTAGAATGCTCCCGTGTGCTAGAATGCTCCCGTGTGTGTGCTAGAACGCTCCCGTGTGTGTGCTAGAACGCTCCGTGTGCTAGAATGCTCCCGTGTGCTAGAATGCTCCCGTGTGTGTGCTAGAACGCTCCCGTGTGTGTGCTAGAACGCTCCGTGTGCTAGAATGCTCCCGTGTGCTAGAACGCTCCCGTGTGTGTGCTAGAACGCTCCCATATGCTCGAACGCTCCCGTGTGCTCGAACGCTCCCGTGTGCTCGAACGCTCCCATGTGCTCGAACTCTCCGTGTGCTAGAATGCTTCCGTGTGCTAGAACGCTCCGGTGTGCTAGAACGCTCTTGTGTGTGTGCTAGAACGCTCCCGTGTGCTCGAATGCTCTGGTGTGCTAGAACGCCCCCGTGTGCTAGAACGCTCCCGTGTGCTCGAACGCTCCCGTGTGCTTGAACGCTCCCGTGTTCTCGATCACTCCCTTGTGCTAGAACGCTCCCGTGTGCTAGAACGCTCCCGTGTGCTCGAACACTCTGTGTGCTAGAACGCTCCTGTGTGTTAGAACGCTCCCGTGTGTGTGCTAGAACGCTCCCGTGTGCTAGAACGCTCCCGTGTGTGTGCTAGAACGCTCCCGTGTGCTCGAACACTCCGTGTGCCAGAACGCTCCCGTGTGTGTGCTAGAACGCTCCTGTGTGCCAGAACGCTCCCGTGTGTGTGCTAGAACGCTCCCGTGTGCTCGAACACTCCGTGTGCCAGAACGCTCCCGTGTGTGTGCTAGAACGCTCCGTGTGCTAGAATGCTCCCGTGTGCTAGAACGCTCCCGTGTGTGTGCTAGAACGCTCCCATATGCTCGAACGCTCCCGTGTGCTCGAACGCTCCCATGTGCTCGAACTCTCCGTGTGCTAGAATGCTTCCGTGTGCTAGAACGCTCCGGTGTGCTAGAACGCTCTTGTGTGTGTGCTAGAACGCTCCGGTGTGCTCGAATGCTCTGGTGTGCTAGAACGCCCCCGTGTGCTAGAACGCTCCCGTGTGCTCGAACGCTCCCGTGTGCTTGAACGCTCCCGTGTTCTCGATCACTCCCTTGTGCTAGAACGCTCCGTGTGCTAGAACGCTCCCGTGTGCTCGAACACTCTGTGTGCTAGAACGCTCCTGTGTGTTAGAACGCTCCCGTGTGTGTGGCTAGAACGCTCCCGTGTGCTAGAACGCTCCCGTGTGTGTGCTAGAACGCTCCCGTGTGCTCGAACACTCCGTGTGCCAGAACGCTCCCGTGTGTGTGCTAGAACGCTCCCGTGTGCTCGAACACTCCGTGTGCCAGAACGCTCCCGTGTGTGTGCTAGAATGCTCCCGTTCTAAAAAATAAAATATATATTTTTTAATACTGTTTTACAAAATTACAGACAGTACTGTGCAAAAGTCTTTGGCACGTTAATATTGCCCCCAAAGATTTTTTTTTAGTCAGTTATTCATATATATATATATATTGCTGTAGTGTCAGTAGGAAATATCAGTTCCAAACATTAATTCTGCCATTAATTGTAATAATCCAGTGAGATTTTTGCATGCACAAGGAGTCTGCCAACAGCCTGTATGATCCACAGCGAGATTTGATCTCACCATCATGGTGATATTATATCTAGAAACAGAAAAAAACAAAACTGAGACAGACTAAATCCAAAAGAACTGTCTCTAAGACGCTTGAAGAAACCTTCCTGCAAAACTACATTACTGTGAAAAGTTTAAGGCACTTGTGTAAAAATAGTGTAAAGTGAGTGCTTTCAAAAATATTGTCATAAATTGAATTTATTTGTGAATTAATTTCTATTAACTAAATCAAATCAGTATTTGGTGTGAGAACCCTTAGTGTTTAAAACAGCTTTTGTCCAGGTACACTCGCACATAGTTTTCCAGGTTTTTTTGCAGGAGGGTTTCTTCAAGCGTCTTGGAGACGTTCCCGCAATTCTTCTGGATTTAGTCTGTCTCAGTTTCTTCATGTAATCACAGACAGACTCGATGATGGTGAGATCAGATCATACCGGCTGTTGTCAGACTCCTTGTCCATAAATAAAATCTCACTGGATTATTATAATTAATGGCAAAAATAACGTTTGGAAATCTAAACTGATATTTCCTACTGAGGCACTACAGCAAAAGATATAAATAACTGACTTAATACCATTTTTTGGATAAAATATTAACGTGCCTAAGACTTTTGCACAGTACTGTACATTTAATAATACTTAATTTATTTATAATTTGTATTGTTATTATTTATACGCTTTAATATAACACACCTAAATCGTCACTGGTGCAGATATTGCAGTGATCCCCTCACGCTGTGGGATTCTTCTCTGTAGCTGAGTGTGAAAAGGCTTGAGGATACAGGATAAAATACATGTGGGAAAATACAGGGAAATCCCCGCATTGTCCATGCAAGACACATGCAACAATAAAGCCAGAGCTTTACAGGAATGGCTTACAAAAATACTGTTGATGTCCTAGAGTAGCCAAGTCAAAGTCCAGATCTCAGTCCAATTGAGAATTTATGAGGGGACTTGAAAAAGGCTGTTCACTCACAAACTCGTGCAGTCTGACTGAGCTGGGTCACTCTCGCTAATAAGAACGAGGAATATGCAGTGGCCAGATGTGCAGGACTGGGAAAGTCCTACAGTATCAACACAGACACTTCTGGAATTGCTGCCAAAGGCACATCTAATAAACAATATATGACCTGGGGCTGGGGGTGAATATATATGCAAACAACTGTAATTGATTCTGAGCAAACTTGTTGGACACGAAAGAATATTTGGTAACTTTAAACATTCTACTAACTATAAGTAACTTTGCAACTTTATGTCAACTAACTGTCATTAGAGTATTAATAGACTAGGCTTAATATCTGGTAACACTTTGTTTTGTTGGTCCCCCAACATACATTCTACTGACTATAAGTAACTTGGCAACTACAAGTCAACTTATTCTACTAACCCGAACCCTAACACCTAACCATAACAGTTTACTACAGTCTATTAAAGGATAATTCCGGTATTTAGCACTTTGAGTCTATTTTCTAGTGTGTTTTGGATGAGCTAGAGTGGTGGACACAGAAATGTTGATGATGGGTCCTGTCTCGACTTTTAGAGTCGCTTCTGAGCGCTTCAGAGTGGCTGTCTATGGGCATGCAGAGTTGCACAGTTTTGAAAACGAACGTTGGGTTGTTTTAAGGACATGTTTGTGCATGCCCATAGACAGCCACTCTGAAGCGCTCAGAGGCGATTCTAAAAGAGTCAAAAAGTCGAGACAGGACCCACATTTCTGTGTCCACCACTCTAGTTCATCCAAAACACACTCTAATGACAGTTAGTTGACATGTAGTTGCAAAGTTACTTATAGTAAGTAGAATGTCTAAAGTGGACTATCGAATAAAGTGGAACCGAATATTTTGTTGTTTTTATGAAGAAAAAAAGCCAAATGAAAGCCTCTGTGGGTCAGTGGTGTAAAGCAACTCTAAGGCATTAGACTGGGAAAAGAAAATGCTATGATAAACTGCTAACTACACAACTGGGTTATCTTTCTCTTGTCTTTTGCAGTTCCATGAGACCTGGAACAAACTGATGGAGTGGCTGGAGGAGTCCGAGAGATCGCTGGACTCTGAGTTGGAGATCGCTAATGATCCAGACAGGATCAAGACACAGTTAACCCAGCACAAGGTGACTGGCACCAGTCCATTACCCAGTGTTTACTCCGTGTGTTTTCAGTCACACAGACACCAGTGTTTAGTCTAGACGCATTTAACATTTCCACCTGAATGAGTCTAGCCAACTAGCTTCAGATTCAGATTTTTATCGAACTGACTTCAAATGTATGACTATTCTTAAAAAGTCTTTACTAGTAAACTTGTAAGACTGGACTAAGCAGTTTATGCAGCCGGTAGTAAAGGGTTAGTTCATCCAAAAATGAAATATTCGGGAACACAAATGAAGATATTTTTAATGAAATCTGAGAGAAATGTCTATGAAAGTCTATTCATTCGTGTCAGAGCTTCCGTTGACCATATTTGATGTGCTCTATGTACATTCACTGATCAAAGTTTATATGTGAATAAAAGTCTAAATTAAATCTGCTCTTCATATAAATTGAGCGTGTCTCTTCAGAAGACTTGATTTAAATTAGTTTTGAAGCGTCAGAGTTTTGGGTGAATAGACTTACGTTGAATAGAGTGACAGAAATGTCTGATTTCGTTAAAAATGTCTTCATTTGTGTTTCGAAAGTCTTATTGGTGTGGAATGACATGAGAGTAAATAAATGATGACAGACTTTTCTTTTTTGAGTGAACTAATGGTGTAGCCTGGTTAAAACCAGACCATTCTCAGTAGTAACTGAGTTAAGGTCTGGCAAAGCTTCATAGACAAATCATTTCTAATAGGGATGCGTCACCAACGGACGTCGCTCAAATGCCTCTGGGCGCAATTGGATAGAATTAAAACCAATCAGAGAAGATGACGTATGCAGAGCGACATAGAAACATCTCGAGTGTTGTTCTTTGCTCGGGTTTTAACAAAAAGGAAACGTTCAAATCGCTTAAAAGACGCGATAGCTGATTCGAACGAGTGATTTTCCTCATTGGCATCCATCTTTGTAATGTAGGCTACTAAAACTGCTTCACCGTCGCTGCGCTGTCGTCATCGTGTAAAGCCGCCCCAACGCTTCTGATTGGTGCCTCGATTTCGACGGATTGGAAATGGGCTTGAATGAGATCTTTGCCAGACTTTTACTTGCAGAGCAAATCTAAATTTGCTGGAAGTTGTCTGGGTTTTCCCAGGCTACACATGGTGTGTTTACAGTGAATATTCGCAGGTGTCTGGGTTCACAATTGAGTTGTGTGCAGTGAATTTAACAGTGCCTCCAGAAACTGTGCCTGGATGAGAGCAGCTTCCAGCGCTGCTTGAGGATGGCGTGTGTCCAGTGCAAGGATATTTTTATTAGCTGTTCACTTATTGGCTTGCGCGACAATGCATCATGCGAATTTCACGCTCGTTGAAATTGTTCCACTTGCTCGAAAGACGCGATTGAGGTGAATATCGAGCATTCGTGGCAACTAACGCCGCCCGGCACGAATCGCCTCTATTCGCGTCTTTGCATTGACTTTATATGTAATCTACTCGCTCAAATAATTAAATTTGCTTTTGGTATGCACACACCATAACACTTTAATTTAATTAATTTTATTTAATTTCAAATGCGTCTCCTGATTTCATCAAGACTCTCCCCTCTTATCTTGTCACACATCAAACATCGAATGAACAAACTCATTATATGCAGCTCACGAGTGAGAAAGAATCAAATAAAACCCCTGTATTTGTCGCTGACCGCTTGTGATTCAGGCCCTGTCCACACAGAGACGTGTTTAGCTGTATATGTACACATTTTGTATCGTATTGCTGTTTCGTCCAGACAGATCCGGCGTTTTGGGACACTGAAACTGCTATGTTTTGAAACCGGGTCCCAGAGTGGATAAATCTGAAACCAACACCCTTGCGTCTTCGTGTGTACGGCCAATCCGAACATTTTGTGAAACGATGATGTCATCACACCACGTTTCAGCATTAGTCACACACTGCTACGCCACACGTAACATCAACAATGGCGGACTATATGCTTGTGATTGTGCTACAGAAACAACTGAGCGTATTAGCTTTACTAAAGCGATATCTTCTGCTACTACGGTGGGCAATCTTTATCTTCAGCTTGCTGTCGTGTTGGGTTCGTAAAGAGTGCGCAAGGTTATGCGCATGCTCCAAATCTAGTTTATATCTGTGGCAGAATTACAGCGCCACATAGTGGTCTGGCATGTACACCACATCGTTTTCAGTCGGTTTCAGTTCTTTCGTGTGTACGCATATATTTCTTGAGACGACTCTGTGTTTACGAAAAAAAAATTAGAACGAGGGGAAAAAAAAGATGGGATAAGGAAAGCTCTGGCTTAGTGTGGATGTGGCCTCAGTCACACAAAAAAGGATATTAATGGCAGGTGTAAAGGGGGTCATATAGACTTCCTGTTCACACCGTTAGCTACTCTGTTTTTATCCCCCATCTGTGTGTGTGTGGAGCGTCTGACGGAGAGTGTGAATCACAATACCAGGTGTTTTTTCACTCACTGAATGCGGGTCGTAAGTGTTGCTCCTGTATAGTTCAATCCCACACTCTTTGGAAATAACCATGATATTTTAAAGAAGTTTACATTATATTATTTTGGTTTAAAGAGGTCCACCTTTTCATGGCACACAATGCCGAATAATGGAAGTAAATACACTGAGCATGTTTGATGTTTCTCATATTGCTCCAGCATCAGTGTGTTTAAAGCAGGACACGAGTGGGCGGAGGAGTGTGTGACTGTAGTGCTTCATACTGGTGTGTAATTATCAGCTCAGCAGTGCCTCAGACGTTCAGATGACTCGGTCACACATATATCTGGCAGGATCTGATGACCTCAGGCGTCTCGTCAGGCCTCACCGGACGACGTGTGCCCTTGAGCCGCATGTTAATGACCTCAGGCCTGTGTTTGTCTTGTGTAGGACTTCCAGAAAGCTCTGGGCAGCAAGCATTCAGTGTATGACACCACCAGTCGCACGGGCCGGGCTTTGAAGGACAAGACCTCCTTGAAGGATGACAACCAGAAACTGGACGACATGCTCAGTGAGCTCAGGGACAAATGGGACACAGTCTGCGGGAAATCTGTGGAGAGGTACGTGGATTTCAGGCAAACGTGTTCTGGTCACAGTTATCCCCCTTACACGTTTAAAAAGCCTATATTATGACTATCTACTAGAACAAGTTTTCCTGCTTGAATGTTGATTATTTTCCTCATATTCTCCATTGTTGCGGCTCCTCTCTTCCCAGTCTGTCAGTAACGCTCTGTTTACTTCCTGTCTCTATGAAACCCCTCCTCCTGAAAAGCACACTGTGCTCTGATTGGTCGGCTGGATCAGTGTGTTGTGATTGGTCGAGCGCTTCAAGTGTGTTTAGTAAATGTCCCGCCCCTTACCATAACCGCCAGTTTAACACACTACTAACTAACTCACCCAGGCCCCGCCCCTTTATTCTGCGTATTAATTATATAAATGAGGAATATTGTGACATGATCATTCCCGGAAGAAACTCAAGATACAATGGAAGCGTTTTACGTAGTTCAGAAACACTGACACTGATATAGAGAAGTATAAAGACTTCTTCATGCTCAAACAGCAACATTACACACTGAAGAGAGATAAACATGGGAAAACGCGTTATAGGTCCATCCATCAAAAAATGGATGCATATATTTTGCAATATCAAAATTAAGCCTGTTTTGGAATGATTTGGGGTATTTATTGTATGACAATAATGCACATTTTCACCAAACTTTAATGTGTTACTATATTTGTAATTTTATTATTCTTAGTGATTGACTTTAGTGCCAAGTAGTGCCAATTGAAACCTAAAATCGTAATATTTTCGAGTAATCAGTAGTTAACGTCACTTGTCAGCTGTGCATTATTCGTGGTCAGATTGAAGGATATGTGTGTGTGACACTCTTGTGCTGTGTTTCGTACAGGCAGAACAAGCTTGAGGAGGCTCTGCTGTTCTCAGGTCAGTTCACAGACGCACTGCAGGCGCTCATCGACTGGCTGTATAGAGTCGAGCCGCAGCTGGCAGAAGATCAGCCCGTTCACGGGGACATCGACCTCGTCCTGAACCTCATCGACAGCCATAAGGTAGTTTACACTGATTTACACAACCTTCTTCATCACTGAACTGCAGCATCTGATATTAAGTAATGAAATAATAATTTAATAAAATTAATACAAAGATCTAATGTAATGATATATAGACTGCCGTTCCAAAGTTTGGGGTCGGTGAGATTTTTAATGTTTTTAAAAGAAGTCTCTTCTGTTCACCAAGGCTGCATTTATTTGATTAAAAATACAAAACAAACCCAGTAATATTGTGAAATATTATTTCAATGTAAAACAGCTGTTTTCTATGTGAATATATAGTAAAGTGTAATTTATTCCTGTGATTTTCAGCATCATTACTCCAGTCTTCAGTGTCACATGATCCTTCAGAAATCACTATAATATGATGATTTATGATCAAGAAACATTTATGATTATTATCAGTGTTAAAAACAGTTTTGCTGCTTCATATTTTTGTGCAAACCGTGATTAATTGTTTTCAGGATTCTTTTAAAGTTCAAGAGAAAAGCATTTAATTATAAAATAAATATTTTTTTCATTATTATAAATGTCTTTACTGTCACTTTTGATCAATTTAATGCATCCTTTCTGAAGAAAAGTATTAATTTCTTTTAAAAAACAGAAACTTTTGAACGGTAGTGTATTATATGATTGTTTTGGCTCTACTAAAGAGCATGTCATTAAACTAGTTTTATAATCCTTCCTTGTCGTAATATAAAAGCTTTAAATGCTTTATTCAAACAAAAATTTAAATGTTATATGATGAGCATACAGTATTAACATTGAATACTATTTACATACCGTATTTACATTGATCAATATACTGTAACGTGACACAGCAGAACAAACCTAACCTAAAATACAGCATACATCTGCAATGATGACAAAAAATGAAGGATATTAATGGAAGTTATAACCTGGGTGATCATGATCATGACACAAAAGAGCAGTTTGATGTCCAATCTGACCCAGTGTGTGTGTGTGTGTGTGTGTGTGTGTGTGTGTGTGTGTGTGTGTGTGTGTGTGTGTGTGTGTGTGTGTGTGTGTGTGTGTGTGTGTGTGTGTGTGTGTGTGTGTGTGTGTGTGCGCGTGCATTTTTCAAGCATTGAGTAACTTTCTTAAAATATCAGTCCTTGTGTTTTGCCTCTTGTTCTGTTTTTGGAGTTTATGGCAAGAATAAAACATAATTATGCTGTAGTTTCATCAGAGGGAGGGAGTGTGATATGACAGAACCCACTGGTTTCCATTAGGGGTGACGGCAGTGCTGGCGAGTCCAGTTTAGATCAGAGCACACTTGAGCTGATGAGGCTCGTGATGACCTCATTCAGGGTCATAATGAGAAATGGTCACCAGCAGTCTTTGACTATGTTTGGTGCTGTTTACGCCTGATTTCTGTCGATGCAATCTAGAGCTGAAAATAATCCAGCTTTTTGACAACATTCGATAAATATCTCAACATTTCTGTAGTCTTGAGACACGGAAGGATCACCTAATGATCCATATTTCATACACCACATCATAAAAAACACAGAGCCAACATATTCCTTTATTTTTTTCTGAGTGACTGCTGTTGTGTGCAAATGTCATAAAAGTGTGTCTGTTGATAAAGTTAGGAGTGTGTTTGATGACAGATTACCTTTTAAGACCGTATGTCCCTACTGTGATGACATCAGACATGCTCTCAGTGCAAAAGCAATTCAACATAAACAATCCACACAAAAAAGTTGATTATAAATATGATTCATTAATTGTGAAAAGTATTAATATACTTTTATATAGAATAAGCAGTTTTATTTAAATCTAATTACGTTTTACACCTAGTAGAGTATCATATTTGCATGAGGAGTGTTATTTGTTTGATGAATATGTTGAATAGAAAATTAATTTTTTACTGAAACACCAAAACAGAAAGTTTTCATTTAGCCGAACAGCAAAACTGAAAATGATGTTTTTATAATCAATGAATTTATCAAACGTATTTAATAGTCAACACTGAAATGAACACTAAGGTATATAGAAACATTTAAAATGCAGTTTTTATATAAACATTTTAATAATATTTGGCTACGTTCACTCAGCTTTTGGGACTGACAACCGCATTTACTTACTGGTGTGAGTCTCGAAATGTCCCGTTCAAACAGCGGCGTACAGTACATCTCAAATACTGTCTGTATGAACATGTAACAGGAGTCAAAGGAATATCAAAGATGGCGACGTCCATAAAACTAAAAAGTCTCATCACTTTTCACACGACAAGAGTCCAATTGAGCCGCAAGTTTATCCGTCAAATCTTCATTAACCGACAGCAGCTTTCATACAGGAGCGTTTGAGTCGCATGTTGGAACACAAAACTGAAGTGAGCCGGTGGAGAACAGTGACGGGATCTAAAAACTTCAGACGACACACAGCTCATATTCATCGCCGAAGATACCCAAACCATATATGAAAGAACGCAACACAAGATATAGACACGTTTGTGCAGGGCAGAGATTTCTGGTTCCTTTCACAAAGCGCAGGTTTTCTGAGATTGCTGTTAAGAGTCCTGAAAATGTACAGGCATGAGTTTATTTATCACTTCTAGATTACTGCAACTCACTATATGTCGGCATAAACAAATCATTGATTAACCGTTTACAACTAGTCCAAAATGCTGCTGCGAGGCTTTTGTTAGGTAAATAGACCATATTACTCCAGTTTTGAGTTTTCTACAATGGCTACCGATCGATTATAGAATAAAGTTTAAAAAAAAAAAAATTGTCTATGAATCATTGCATGGTATGGCTCCATTGTATGGTATGGCTCCATCTGTGGGTTGATTTGATCAAACGCGTGTGTGTGTGTGTGTGTGTGTGTGTGTGTGTGAACTACAGGTGTTCCAGAAAGAGTTGGGCAAGAGGACCGGCAGTGTGCAGGCTCTGAAGCGTTCGGCCCGAGAGCTTATTGAGAACACACACGATGACTCTTCCTGGGTCAAAGTTCAGATGCAGGAGTTGAGCACTCGCTGGGAGACGGTGTGTAGTCTCTCTGTGTCCAAACAGACTCGGCTTGAGCAGGCGCTGTGTCAGGTATGACTACATCTCACACTCAAACAACATCAGTTAGTGTCAATGACACGATTTCTGACCCTTAGATTTAAACCACCTTCTAGTTAAATAGCCACTGTTATAATTGGCTACCTTAAAGACCCCCAGTGGTGAAAATCAAGTTTTTAATGGTGTCTATGTGGTGTTTTTAATATGCTTTAGGACAAACCATGTGCAAATTCATAAGTCAAAACCATTGCTGAGTATTTTCTCCTTTAAAACTGCAGTGAACCAAAGACATACTGTTCCTTTAAAGAGGAAAATGAGAATGTTCCTGAAAATATCAGGGGATTTTAAATTCTGATTACCAGGCATGGAAAAACAATCTGTCACACTTTAGATTAGATTAGGGTCCAGTTCACACTATTAACTACAACTTTTGCCTTAATAAACTCCTAATGACTGCTTATTGATAGATAATGAGGTTGTTATGTTTAGGTGTTGGGTGGATTAAGGGATGTAGAATATGATCATGCAGAAAAAGGCATAAATATGTGCTTTATAAGTACTAAAAAACAGCCGATATCCTAGAAATATGTATGCTGATAAAAGCACCTAGTTAATAGTGAGAATTGGACCCTAAACTAAGTCTTAAAGGTCCCACATTGTACAACTTTCTGAAGTTTTATTTTAGGTTTTGATGTCCTTAAGAATATATATTTGCGGTATAAGTACCAAAAACCATCTCACTATATGTTTCCAGCTTTTTCTCAGGAGCTCTGCCAAGAACAGCTCGAGTTTGGCCTTTCTACTTAATATTCATGAGTCTCTCTTCTGATTGGCCTGTTGTTCTCTGAGTGATGCACCATTGGTGACTGAGTAGTTGTGACATCACAAATATAAGGAAATCACAACGGCTGGTGAAAAGGCACAGATACTTTACTCAGGCTGTGTGCATGTGTCTGTCGATCCACTGTTTTGAAACTTTGTGGTAGTTTAATAGAGCCTAGACTTTTGTTATCATGAAAAAAGCCAGGAAATTTCAGTTTTGACAATATGGGACCTTTAAAAAAGGAAAAAAAGTAATAAATTATTTTTAAACATTAACTATTGGTACCTACAGTTATTTGTTTATGAATGCACATTTGTACTGTGTTCCTCAGGCTGAGGAGTTTCACTCCACCGTTCATATTTTACTGGAGTGGCTGGCAGAAGCGGAGCAGAGTCTTCGGTTTCACGGTGCGCTGCCTGACGATGAAGAAGCCCTCCGCGCGCTCATACAACAGCACAAGGCAGGTTTCCCACAACCCAACAAACAATTCACATCAGCCGATTCAGTCAGGGGGATGTTTACCTTTCAGAAACCTCACTGACATTAGGATATCAGCATTTACTGGCAACAGTATACACAAAAATGCACTTTTATCTGTTCTGCATTACAGCATTGAGTTTCAATGCAAGCGTTTGCCAGAGGATCATAATCTTTCCAAGACAGAACGCGTGTCTGTGTTTTCCACAACTTTGACATTCTTCTTTCATTAGCTCTAATAATGTGAAGCCAGGTTCATTTTGACAGTCTCTCTCCATGTCCAACTGAGTAACAAAAGCCATACATGGCTTCAAATCTTTATTAACTTCTGGTTGCCAGGAAAGAGTTCAACCCCTGTTTCCTTGCAGTGTGATCTTATATTCACAATCGAAAATAGTTCCACGAGACATTATTCACGTCCACAGTTCGAGGAAGCAGACATCCTGGGTGATGATGGGGTTTAAAACCATCAGTTACTAACGAATAGCGCTTGATGGTAACATTTGACTGAATATCAGTCCCTACAGAAAAACGCGATTATGCGATCGCATGATTTAATGCATAATCAGACAAAGTCTGCATATTTATGCAGGGGCCATATTTTTTCACATTTTCAAATAACTTTCGCCACATAAATTGCAGATTTCCGCGCAAATATGCGGGGCTTGCATGATTTCATAATCCCAGCATTTTCGTTGCGCAAAAGTCACATATATCTCAGCAGAAAGTTGAAAAATGTTGTGTTTGCTTCACACAAGAGCCGCCGTTTCCTTGTTGCCATGGGAACGTTATGAAGTGACGTAATTCGTGAAATGAACATCATCAAAAAGCTGTAAAACAGGAAGCACACATTTAATTTTATTTTTTTATTCATTTTACAGAAGTTGTAGCATATTGCTTTTGTAAAGCTCCAGAACTTGTTTGACTCGTCAATGTTTTGTAAGTTTGATGTGTTAATTAAGATCTGAAATAAAACAAGATGAACTGAAATATTCCAGCACTTTCTGTGATGTACTGTAGTGTGCTTGCTTATCATAGGAAGTAATAAGAAATGACTCTTTACAGTAAGGTAGTAGCCTAGTGAGAACAGGGAACAGGGGAATCACTTTCTCTCTTTCATCAAACCACAGTTTTTGCAAGTTCCCGCAATTTCATCACATAAAATTGCATAAATATCCCACATATTCCATAGCATTTTTTAAGAAAACGTGCCGCATAATCAAGCATGTTTGCCCGCAACAATCACAAAAAAACTCTGCGTTTTTCTGGAAGGGCTGGAATATACAGATTTTGATAGTAACTTTTTTGAAATAACAAGTAAATGAGATGAGTAATGCATGCTGTCAAATATTTCTGTTGATTTTTTTCCCTTGGTATTTATTTTCACATAATAAAATAATCATACTATTTCTTGTAATTTTTATTTGATGAGTAGCCGCGTAATAAGCAGAATAATAATGTACAGTCAGTAAAATGAATTTTCTGCTTTGCATCGGGATCCTGATAATCTCCTCCAGGTTTACTTTGACTGGAGTTTATAATAGATTTACATTAGCCTTTACTTTCTGTTTTGTTTTACTGACAAATACGATTGAATTTCCCATAGCATAGTCTTGTAGGCACCACTTGCAGTGTAGACAGTTTTGTTGAAATATGTAATTAGATTATAATGGAAGCACAGTTTCATTGAACTTTCACTGATCATGGCGAGCGAGAACTGAGGAATTATTAATGTCCTCAGATTGTGAAGCAATAGTGGTGGTGAAGGGCTTCTCTTTGTGTAACCATGAACACTTACTAATGGAATAACTCTTGATTCATGCAGGACTTTATGAAGAATCTGGAAGAGAAGAGACTGGGCCTGAATAAAGCCACGAGTTTGGGAGAGGCAGTCCTGTCCATCTGCCACCCAGACTCCATCACCACCATCAAACACTGGAACTCCATCATTAAAGCGCGCTTTGAGGAGGTCGGTCTACTTCTACTAGTTTCAGATACGATCAGTGCTTTAAGTGGGCCGGTACGCGCCGGTACTCAGTACCGCCACTTCCAAATATAGCTCTTAAGCGTACCGCCACCTCTCCGTGCGCCCAGAACGTGCTTTTAGCGTACCGGTACGCTCATTTGCACATCTGTTTTAATCCCTTCGGCTGCGCTGACGCTTTTCAGAGCGCCCTTCACAATGCACGCTTCCTAATTCGTCCCACCGAGAGCAGAGACTACATTACCCATATACATTACATTCCTCCCCGCTGAACGCGAGCTATTACAAATACGTGAAATGCACTCACAGTGGTTGAGCGCGGTAAAGGTAATTTTTAGGTTCGATATTTCGCCGGACATTTGTTTTCCCTTGCCACTGTTCGGCACAGGTCGGCAGTCTTAGATCAATAGCAGGATTAGTTTTAACATTATGTAACCATTATCTACATTAAATATTCGTTCAAAATCACCTACGTGCAATAATGCTGCATTTATACCTGAGAATGCTTTGACGCGTTTCCACAGCGCGTGCCTAAGGGAACGTCTGCCAACTCCACCAACTGCATTAAACGTATAGCCTATAATTTGTATTATTTAAAATTATTTTTTCAAATTCCAAAGCTTGTAGAAGGTTCCTATTGGCAACGCTGATCTGGTAGCCTTGAGTAATTAACTTATCTAAGAAAATGATTCATAAAACTCATCAGTTGAGCCTATGTTTAATTTCTTCACTGAAAAAAATGAAAAGACTATCAGTCAAAGTTCAGCTTTAGGAGGGGAAGAAATACGGCAGGATAAGAAGACTGAGAGAAAAAGAAAGATTAAGATGAGAGAGCAGGTATTGACAAATAATCTAATGCACACTGACATGGTTTTAAAGCTATTTATTATCCATTTTTGAGCCTTAAAAAGTCTTAAATTGCACATATGTAGGTCAGAGAAATCAAAATTTTCTCGGGGGAGCATGCCCCCGAACCCCCCAACTGCCTACCATTTAAATGCACATGCTGTGGGGTTAATGTGGGCTGATGTGGCTAGAGTGCCAGGGCTCAATATTTGTCCCAGTTGTCGTCTGTTGACTGCTGTATATAAAACCCCTTTAATATAGTTGTTGTTACCTCAGGGGAGGAGGGGAGTCAGCAAAATAAAAATAAATAATAATAATAATAATAGAGTACCGGCACCTCTTTTGGGCCACTTAAAGCACTGGATACGATTGATGAGAACACATTCTTCCACATGAGCGTTTACACTATGAAATCAATCCAGTCCAAAGCGTTTTTAACTACCTCTGGAAGTGATGGAAAGTGGATAAGCTCAAAACGTAAATCTGTATTTAGTGTCGTCCACTTGTTATCCGATCGACCAAAACTCATCTTAACCCATATGGCAACAATTCATTTCGACTAATTTCCGTCTTATTCAGAAAAAAATACAATATATAAAATTGCTTTATGGGAATTACAAGGGCAGGCCTTAAGGTAGCCAATGATGTGCTGTTTTTAAGTCACATGAATGTCCCTCCAAAACTATCTTTCCCACTGTCACCCTCACCAACACCTGTTGAAGTGCTCCAGAAATAGCTCTATTAATCTTATTTCTAAACATCTCTTCTCAAGGGGGATTTTTTTTGCAGCATCTTTGAGAAGTAAATTAGATATTTTTCTATATTTCAGAAATTGAATACAGCGATATTTTACAGAAAGAGCGTGATATGAGTGAGGATGAGTTAGCCTAATGATTGGGAATGATAGGGATCTACTAATTGTTGGTTTCCATGGGTTCCAAAGAAATATGCAATTAAATAGAAAAGAAAATCATACATTTATAGAAAAACTACTTTTTTAACAATTTTCCATTGTGGTAGAGCGTTGCCCTAAGTACAGCAAAAAAAATATATATTGTTTTTTTTAATCTTTTTTGATTTGTATGATTGAAGCTATTTCATGTAATTAAAACTTACTTGAAAACATATTTCATGGTTAGAACATAATGCATAACAAAAATAGGAGAGAGGCCACAGTATGCATATATTATTTTTATTTATATTTATTTAAATAAAAAGAATAGTGTGGCCTCTCTCCTTATGTTAATCATCTAGGCCAGCAGTTTATGAACTGAGTGAAGCCTGCTCCTATCCTCACTTACTTAGAACATAACGCATACCATAGAGGGTTAGTGCCGGTGCAAACAGGGCCTGACACCGTCTACAGTGTGCGTGGGCTTATCAGATCTCCGTGTCTGTGTCAGGTGACCGCCTGGGCTCGACAGCACCAGCAGAGACTCTCCAGTGCCCTGGCCGACCTGCTGGCCACCCAAGAACTGCTGGAGAACCTCCTGAACTGGCTGCAATGGGCCGAGACCACACTCGGAGAGAAAGACAAGGATCCTCTTCCTCAGGAGTTAGAGCAAGTCAAGTCTCTCATTGCTGAGCACCAGGTACCATCAAGAGCTCAGTATAACGGCATTACATAAAAAGTCAAAGTTTATTAGTGTGAGCTGTAGAAACAAACTGGTTGTGTCTTTGCTGTGTTCAAGACATTCATGGAAGAGATGACCAGAAAACAGCCGGATGTGGACAAAATCACCAAAACTCATAAAAGAAAAGCCACAGCAGAACCCCTGGTTCAGTCTCAAATCCCTGTTCTACACAAAGGCCGATCAGTCAGTGAGTATTCAGTTCAGTTTAGCACAGGCATCACATGGTCTTCACAATACTCATTACTATGCAGCTTAGCTGGCCTTCCCTGAACAATACTATTGTTTTAGCATGATTTGAGCAGGGTTTGATATTTAGGTTGGGTTAAAGGTTGATGTTCGAAAATATGGAGTTGTGTTTAGAGTTTGGGATTGGGTTTGTTAATACAAAGTTAAAATGACATACTCTCAGCAGGCTTGTGCACAATTCAGAATTGAATTGAGAATGACTCCTGAATTCCAATTCAATTCTTGTATTTGAATTGATCTCAAAAACAGGATCTAGAATTACAATTCAAATTTAAATTAAAGGAAGCAGAATTGCAATTCAATAAAAATTCTAAGAAATTCATATAGATATGTGTTTAACAATGAAGCTTTACAGTATATGTCAGATATGATTGCATTACATACAGTGGTGTGAATAAGTGTTGGCACCCATGCTAAAGTTGCCTAAAAAGAGGAATAAAAAATCATCTTTTGGATATTGATCTTAATGCCTTAATTAGAAAAATGAGGAAAACTCCAACCTTTAAGGACACAAATTTTCTTTGTGAATGAATAATGTATCATAAATAAATAAATGTTTTTCCTTAAAATACAGGGTGCATAAGTCAGTGCCCCCCTATGTTAAATTCCCATAGAGTCAGGCAGATTTTTATTTTTAAAAGCCAGTTATTTCATGGATCCAGGATAATAGGCATCCTGATAAAGTTCCCTTGGCCTTTGGAATTCAAATATCCCCACATCATCACACACCATTCACCATGCCTAGAGATTGGGGTACTTTCCATAAGATCATCTTTCAATGCAAATCAAACCAGCTATTAGGCTAACTGAAGAAAAACCATGCCAATCTCTAGGCATGGTGAATGGTGTGTGATGATGTGGGGATATTTGAATTCCAAAGGCCAAGGGAACTTTATCAGGATGCCTATTATCCTGGATCCATGAAATAACTGGCTTTTAAAAATAAAAATCTGCCTGACTCTATGGGAATTTAACATAGGGGGGCACTGACTTATGCACCCTGTATTTTAAGGAAAAACATTTATTTATTTATGATACATTATTCATTCACAAAGAAAATTTGTGTCCTTAAAGGTTGGAGTTTTCCTCATTTTTCTAATTAAGGCATTAAGATCAATATCCAAAAGATGATTTTTTATTCCTCTTTTTAGGCAACTTTAGCATGGGTGCCAACACTTATTCACACCACTGTATTCTATAAATGATATTAGTTTGAACTACTTGTACAGATTACATTAACAGGAAATATTTTCCCCAGCAATGAATGTTAAAAGCTCCAGTCACAGAACAAATAATTAAGTTTGATTTATTGTAATTGTAATTTAATTGACTCCATTTCCCAGAATTACTTTAGTAAATCTTTAGAGAAAAAAAAAATGAGGTGGACATTTGTTTATATATATATTTTAGAACAAAATGTATGCAGGGTTGAGGAGTGACTAGTTACCTGTAATGAAATTATGTTATTGAATTACAAGATGAATGTAATTTTATGTAGTTGTATTGCTGAGGTATAATGTGTCATTTAATTAGTTACTAATCAAATTAAAAGGAAATTGCTTTACATTGATAAAGTAATCCAAACCACATTTATAATGGGTAACTTATAACAGTAAGCAATTACTTTTCCAGAGTAACACTGAATGTATGTGAGATTCAACACATTCTTTCTGTTGTGTGACTGTGTGGAATTTCTTTGAATTGCCATGAATTTAATTCCACTTCCTGTCATTCCAATTCAACTTCCTGTGGGGCAGAGTCAATTCAATTAAATTCCAATTCATGAATTGAATGGAGGCCCATTCTGAAATTCTGAGTTTTGCACAAGCCTGACTCTCAGGATTGTTTGCTTAAGCCATTTGTGTTTTGGTCATCAGGAAAGAGATCTCCTACACAAACCATGTACGCCGCAGCATCACATGCACAGATCGAGACGAAGAACCCCCGAGTGAACCTGCTGGTTAGTAAGTGGCAGCAAGTGTGGCTTCTGGCTCTGGACAGGAGAAGGAAGCTCAACGATGCTCTGGACAGACTAGAGGAGGTCAGTCGTACATGCACACCTGACCTCAGATCTGTGCCATATACATGTAGTCATCAGGGTCCTTAAAAAGTCTTAAATCTGAGAAAACAGGAATGGTGATGTGGCCTTGATGAATTATGACAATGTTTACATTAAGGGTGTATTTGGGTCAATCCCAAATCACTCCTTGGCCTACCCCTCCATTTTGCGCGTTCACATCTAGGGGTAGGGTGTGTCCCGATTCTTGTTGAGATCGAGGGGTAGGGCTAGATAGCCCTCGAAATGAAGATTTTTCAGAGGCACACTCTAAACCGAGGGCTACGAGAAAGTTCACAGAATGCATCGCGAATCACCGGCGAGATGGCTTTGCAAACAGTTAAACATTTAAATTTAGCCCGAGATGACACCACCATGCACTTTATTTACTCAATATAATATAGTCACTTAATATAGTCATTTAAATTAAGAAATTGTATAGTTATTACCTTTCCGAAACAGAAAAGACATACATTTCGAGGAAGGAACGTTATAATCATCATGTTTCCTCAAAATTAAAGGGATAGTTCACTTTGAAATTAATTTTTAGTATGTTTTAGCTTACCTCAAGGGCATCCAAGATGTAGGTGTCTTTGTGTCCACAGTATTTTCAATTTTGATATTTTTAGGTCAAACCGTTCTTGTCTGTCAGTCATATAATGCAGGTCTATGGGGTCCACCTCAAAGAGCATACACAGAGAAGTCCAAATTAAACATGATTTAATGACTAGTAAGTACACATTGATGGCCTAAGACACGAAACGAGCGGTTTGTGTGAGAAAACGAACAGTATTTATATCGTTTTTACCTCTTGTAAACACAGCCACATCCAAGTGATCTGGTACTAATTTGCGCTTATCCGGGATGTTTAAACCGTCGTAAAAAGAAAACTTTTTTAAAAAAAAGAAAAAATAAAACAGTTGTATGAGTGACGTACACGCGCGAGGGATCACTTCTGGCGCTTTCCGGAAAAGACCGAAGCGCCTGCGACCTCTCAGATCACTTGGACGTGGCCATCGCCGACGACTGATGACGTATCGGGTTCATGAAGGGTTGCTCCATTTCGTAGGGGAATATTTGAATCCCTTGGCCCTTGTAACTCTGTTTTAAGGGGTACACTCGAAAAACAAGGGGTAGGGGCCAGGGGTGAATTGGGATTGAGCCTTAATCATGTCTGCAAACTCATCACATTTCAGCACAGCTGCGTTGTATACAGGGTTTACCAGGGTAACTGCTATATTTTTATAACTGCACCTTTTATTCAGGAAGTGTATTAAAAATAAACTAATGTGCGATTGTAAAAATCCATTGAATTTAAAAACCCTGCAGATTCCCTGAGTAACACTTATGTGTCAATCTTCTGCTCTAAGCTGAAAGAGTTTGCCAACTTTGACTTTGACGTATGGAGGAAACGCTACATGCGCTGGATGAACCACAAGAAATCACGCGTCATGGATTTCTTCCGTCGTATCGATAAAGACCAGGATGGCAAAGTCACAAGGCAGGAATTCATCGATGGCATCCTGTCCTCAAGTAAGGAAAGACTTCAAACAGTGTGTTCTTTAAGTCTTTCAGGCTTTATCCTCAATCTTCTCTGTTCCTGTAGAGTTTCCCACCAGTCGTCTGGAGATGAGCGCCGTGGCAGACATCTTTGATCGGGACGGCGATGGTTACATTGACTACTATGAGTTTGTGGCTGCTCTACATCCCAACAAAGACGCTTATAAACCCTTAACCGATGCTGACAAAATTGAAGATGAGGTAAACATTACCAGCTTACTTTCTGGAAACTCCACCTAGTAACTGGAAGTGTTACAGATGACCTTTCATGAAGTGATTTTCACTCTGATTTATGACTTCATGTGTTTAGGTGACTCGCCAAGTTGCAAAGTGCAAGTGTCCTAAACGGTTCCAAGTAGAGCAGATTGGCGCCAACAAATATCGGGTAAGTGACAGGTTTTTCATGTTTTGGAGAGGAGTCAAGAAAAAGCTTTATATTTATGAAACTTGATTCAGGATTCAACCAATACAAATGTAGAAACCTGGTCATTGTGTCAGTCAAGTTACATTTTCAAAATAAAATTCACAAGACTCCTAAAACCATCAGAGTACTATGGTTGTGAAAATAAGTTGGTGGATGAAATATATGAATTGTTAATTATCTTAAAGGATTAGTTCACTTTAAAAAAAAAACTTTTGCTGATAATTTACTCACCCCCATGTCATCCAAGATGTCCATGTCTTTCTTTCTTCAGTCGAAAAGAAATGAAGGTTTTTGATGAAAACATTCCAGGATTTTTCTCCATATAATGGACTTCAATGGGACCCAAACGGTTCAAGGTCCAAATGACAGTTTCAGTGCAGCTTCAAAGGACTTTAAACGACACCAGACGATGAATAAGGGTCTTATCTAGCCAAACCATCGCTCATTTCAAAAATAAATAAAAAAGTTTAAGTTTTATAAGCACAAATGCTCGCCTTGCTCTGTTCTGTGATGCACGTTCGCGACCTTTTCAATGTAATTGCGTATTACGTGACGTCACATGAACACGCATCACAGAACCGAGCAAGGGAGCATTTGTGCTTATAAAACTTAAATTTTTTTATTTATTTTTTAAATGACCGATCGTTTCTAGATAAGACCATTATTCATCGTTTGGGTCCCATTGAAGTCCATTATATGGAGAAAAATCCTGGAATGTTTTCATCAAAAACCTTACTTTTCGTAAAAAACTAGATGTCAAAACAGCAGTTACCTCAATGCTAGAAAAAATCCTGATTTTATTAGAAAATATGTTGTTTATCTGGTAGTAAATACATAATTGGATGTAAACAGTATAGTAAAGCTCAGTCGTACATTAGCTGTATCCAAATGAAAAGGCCTATTCCTTGTATGAAAGCCGATATAAGGAATGTTTTGAGGACAAGATGGAAACATAAATACTGGAAAGTTGGCAGTGTTCCTCCGCATTAAACTATTCTCCTAGACAAACCTCTTTGCCCCGACGCTGTTGATGCCAAAGAGAAAGACTTCATGACATTTTTACGTGCCATTGCACTTCTCAGTCTCTCAAGTGTGAGGGTTTTCTCCCGGTCCACTTCTCTCCGACACTCCTAATAAACAGATCCCATAGCGTTCTATTACTGCCCATAATCTGAGGGAATAATAAAGGTGTTCATAAAAACGTAGTTCTTCTGTGTGGCTAGAAGCCTGTAACTCTGGAGACCTTTTTTGTAGTTTTTTCTTCTTCTTTTGATTTCAAAAGAATTCATTGTTGAGTGAACTGATATTTACTAATGTTTGTCTTTTCATTGTTGTTTTTTTCCTCCACATCAGTTCTACCTCGGAAACCAGGTATACATGCATAGAGCTTTTTAAAGATTTGCTGTGCTGCCCTTTTTGTTTTATCTGATTCACTGTCAGTGTGTCTTTGAATCCCTAATATTTAAGGCTGTTAAACTCACAAGCGGATAAGCATATTTAAGCTAGTTTTCAACACTCTTCCCAAAGCCAGCCATTTAGTTTGAGACGTGGCTGTGTGCAAATCTCCACTGGGATCCAGGCACAGTGCACTGGGAAAGTAACCAGTGCAGGTGAAGCTATAAATAGAGAGTGAAAACATCTACTTCCCTGATAATAAATGACACCAAAAATGGTGTCTAGTTCAGATATGTCCTTAATGTCCTTTGTGTTGTGAAATAGTGCATTGAGCAATTATTAGACAGATTAATTTCAGCAAGCAGAAAAGCAAGTTAAGCTAGCAGAAATGTTTGGGAATAGTTTCAAGAGTAATTAAAAAAAATACAGGGTCCCGGTTATACATCTTACATGTACTTGCAGTACCATAGTAATAGTAGATTATGCATAATTGCAAGCAATAAACCCAAACAATGTAGTAAATGCATGTATTAATATATCTCAGTGATTAAATGTATAATGACAATAAGACCTTAAAGGGATAGTTCACCCAAAAAAAATCAATCACTCACCCTCATGTTGTTCCAAACTCTATTTCTGATTATCTTTTTGAAGCATCAAAGTGGTAGTTGCATAGACTGTCAATGGAGGGACAGAAATCTCTCAGATTTCATTCAAATATCTTCATTTGTGTTTCGAAGATGAACAAAAGTCTTACGGGTTTGGAATGATATGAGGGTGAGTAAATGATGACAAACCTTATCAAACCTTTTTCAAAGCAAATAAAGCGATACGCCATGAGAGGTCCTTCGATAACAGTGATTTTTGCATTGAATGGATAAGACCAATAACAATATGATAAATGACATTAATAATTGCAGCTGTTTGTAGTTTACAGTCAACATGCCGTAGAAACTTTGAAACAAACAGAACATGTGGTCACAGGTGTGCGTTTATTAGCATATTCAGGCCTTATAGTTTAGGTTACTGTATAGATAGTGCAGACATTTTAAAATCTTGCCAGTAGTTAATACAGAAAGGAAATGGTTGCTAATCTTGTTTGTTCTACAAACACCTGATATAGTTTATAGTAAACCATCACCTATCTGCTTTTGAGTTGAAATGCACTTCTCCCGCAGCGCTGCATTCTGCTTTTTATCATTATTTGCAAGAGCTTTGCGACACAACACAGTGTGCTTGCCTTCTGCTAGCTGCCTAATTCTCTTATTTTAGTTCTGCTTTACAGGAGCTTCGCTCAACGCCAGTGCACTTACTCTTTTTCTTTTAACCACATTTTGTGGCTGATGTTCAAACAAGCCAACGCTTCAGGAAAAATGTTGAGCTGAAAGATGCATGGTTTTCCCTACATAAATCACATAAAATCATGAGCTACATGCTTTCTCAGGGCCGTGTTTTAGGAAGATATATACGTGACTCTTTTTTAGCTGGTGAAGGGCTTTTATCGGGCAGGCCATGCAAAAACCCTCATGTTTTTCTTCCTTTGTATTGAGAACTTTATATCACATCAACTGAAACCATTCTTTTGACAGTTTGGTCTCGTTCACTGCTTACATGATCCCTTAATCGCCGATGAGACTATAACAAACAGGGACAATCAAAATCTAACCCCCCATCTACACGTTGCGGTTTTGGAAAGCTGTATCCTGGTAAATGGTCGTTCTTAAAGCCGTTTGTTGTGATTCTCTTGATTATTTCTCTTGATCATGCTTCAAAATTCATCTTCTCCTCCCCAATCACCAAATTCACCAATGATATCAATTCATTCTGGGTATCACTTGAAGAGTAGCGGCTTTCAGGCCAGAGAGACGCTCAGCGGGTCGCCATCATGTGTTGGTCATGTCGAGTCTCAGAGAGTCGATTTCAGCCATTACTCCATACTGTGTGTCGTTGGAGTCGAGCATCAGTGTAAACACGCATCCTCTATGAGAATGTTAGTTTGTAGTTATAGACAGTGCAACTTCTGTATGTATTGTTGGTTTGTGAAAAAAAGTTCTTTTTTTTTTCTTCAACAGAAAGCATGAGGCCATAATTTTCTGTGCTGTGAAATCTGTATGCCGTGGCCAAATCCAACTGGCAACAATCATTTCAATCGAATGATTTGGCTTGATGTGTTCTTTAGCTCCTATCTCTGTTATGTAGGACTAGTAGAGTTATACCGTAGTGTTCCCCTACGGTCCAGTGCCCTTATTTGCATGAAAACAGAGAGGGTTGTAGTGTGCACTTGTAGCACACCCTAGTGGACACACTGATCACTGTCTATCTTGACTTAAATGTGCACTAAGTAACTTTTTATATCGTAGTGAAATTCCAGACAGAAAGAAATTGACAATATGACTGATAAACGTTTAACATGATCTTCACTCGCATGCAGTGTAGGCTGCAACTCATTAATAAGTCATTAATTACTGTCATTTAATTACTTTTTTCTTGAAATGTACAATTATTAGGGATTACAATAATTTTCTTTCATTTAATTACAGTTACTTTTGATGTAATTTAATTAAATACTGTATAGACGAATAAAGGGACAAATAAAATAGAAAACAATAGTGGGTTTAACGTCTGATGTAAAAATGTATGTTTTTATTGTAAATTTCTCCCTTTAAATACTTTGTTCAGTTCAAGAATAATTTATGCAATTTTATATTATTTATCTGAAAATTAAAAGAGCAATTTCATGTCTGTCCTTGTATTGTAACTGGTCGAGGTTAGTATGGGACAGTAATTAGTGTTGTAATGCAGTATTTTCTAGAGAGAGTAATTAGTACAGTAATCTAATTACTCTGTTGAAGATGCAATTAGTAGCTAGTAATTAATGACTAAGTAACTTACCCAACATTGCTCATATGAGATGAAGACTCAGTATAATATAGTAAGTAAGAAAACTTTATTAAAACTTTATATATATATATATATATAGAGAGAGAGAGAGAGAGAGAGAGAGAGAGAGAGAGAGAGGAGAGAGAGAGAGAGAGAGAGAGAGAGAGAGAGAGAGAGAGAGGACACTTTTGAATGTGGAATAAATGAATCATAGGTGACAAATATACCTGCAAATCAAGTATGTCTATAATAGTGATTATTCTAGGTATCTTATACTTTTGCCTCATGCTTCCTCCACGTCTACAGGTGGCAGTATAAGGTCTAGAACTACCGTATCAGCCAGCAAGACTTTGTGCACCTTTAATGACATACAGTGAACCGCACCACCACTCTCATGATCAGTCTTAAATTAGCACAAAGCCACAAATGCAACCAGTTGGATTGACCATTCATTTCACATCTTCTGGAATGAAACCAATGTTGTGTCTCTATCAAAAATTGTCAAATGTCTCAGCAGGGCAACAAAAGAAACTAGGCGATACACAGAACAAGTCTAACTGGACTGTGACAATGTTGAGATTTGACTACTTCCACCACACATTTGATCTTTTGCTACTTTGAAAGCGGCGTTACAGTGCTGAGTTTCTGATGTTGCTCTGCTGTGTGTGTGTGTGTGTGTGTATGTGTGTGTCACTGATAAACATGAGCGTGTCACAGAGGAATGACTGTGCTCTCTGTCCGTGTCCAGTTTGGAGATTCCCAGCAGCTCCGGCTGGTGCGGATCCTGCGCAGTACGGTGATGGTGCGGGTCGGGGGGGGCTGGATGGCCCTGGATGAGTTCCTGGTGAAGAATGACCCATGCAGAGGTAACGTCCACCTTTGGGTTGTACTCAACTTTAGCCCATGCTGTTCAGGCGGGGGATTTAATTGCATTGATATTGTGAATAACTAAATTCTTCAACTTATTTGTAAAGTGATTTGCTCCAACAGTTCTGTTCCAAAACCTAGTTGAGTTTCCTATGCATTTGAACACATCATAGACGCATTCCCAATGTGAAGGCAGTTTCATTATCAATACTGACGAGATAACTTGTTTTAACCAAATTTAAAAGCAGAATCACGTCCTGCATGGAAAAGGCAATCCAATATAGCATTGCGACAAGCTACAGAAAAGTATAAAAGATCAAAATAGTTCAGTCTTATTCATAAATGGACTATTGGGTCACTTGTGAGGTTTATTTCAGGCAAGACACATGCCAGTGTAGACAGTAGAAAGCATTGCAGCTCACTAGGTTTTGGGACAGAACCCAGACACCAGCGTAGTGTCGGCTCAGATCCGGGCCACATGTGGATTCACCGCGTACCAGATGTGGGCCGACACTATGTTGCTGTCTGGGTATGCATAGTAAATCCAGAGTTTAGTGTCCAATAATTAAAGAGTTTAATATTTACAAAGAAAAAAAAGCTAATGGATATTCTTATGTATGCTGTAATAATTTGTTGTGGCTGAGTCTTTTCTTCCTGCACTCTGATTGGCTGTTTCTGAGATTCTTAAAGCTTGCCGGTTTCTTCCCATGAAGCTTTTCTTTCAGAGTTTCCCTTTTCCTGCTGCTTTGTTAGTGAACCCAATTATCGTTTCTTCTAGTTCACCACCACGGGAGTAAAATGTTGCGCTCGGAATCAAATTCTTCAATTACTCAGTCTCCTATAGGTTGGCAACTCTCACACTTTCTCTCCTTGCTCAATCCCAGTGGTATGTGTGCATCCCTGTGTGTGCGTGTGTGTGTGTGCGTGCGCGTGCTGCAGTGATCCCTGAATGGTATTCTCATTAACATTAATCTCACGCTTCCCTTTCCATCGTGCTGTCTGGGACTGTTTAGCATGAGGTTTTGTCTTGTGTCCTCTCGCTGTCTCTGCATGTGTGTAGCTCTGTTTCAGTGCTGTGAAACTTGCTTGACAATCTCATCTATGCAAGATATGAATAACTCATCACATTGAAGTGAAAAATACATGATAAACTTGAAAGTTTTTCTAAAATGCATTGTCCTATTCTACTATACAATAATATATTTATATGCAGCATCAATGTTTTTCATCATTATTATTATTTTGCCAGTGATGTGAAATGCATGCAACTCATTCCCTTCATCAAACCAAAGCACAAAAGTGTGTTTTGCTCATTTGAGTGAGTGCTCATCAATCCCGACCCGGATAAAGATGCCTTCACAAGACCTTACCCTAAGATCAGAACCTTTCAAATGGCTTTCAGAAATAAGTTCCTGAAACTTGATTTAAAGTTCAGTTAAAGTTAAAGTTGATTTAGAGCTCTATGAACAACATATATGGCTTGCTGATTGTTGATTACAAATAATTTTGACTTGAATAAATTCAAACAAACCAACATTTGTTCAGATTAATTATGCTAGGATGATTAAATTGATATAGATAATTTTACAGAAATTTTTTACTAAATTGACAATACGACTAAAGGTAATCGACACTCTTATAAAATAAGGTTATTTATAGAAATCTACGGTTCTATGAGGAACCTTCAACATCAATGTAATCTTTCCATCGCACAAAAGGTTCTTTATAAAGGAAAAAAGTTCTTCAGATTTTTTAAATGTTCTTCACACTAAGAAAAATTGGTTCTTTTAAAGGGATACTCCACCCAAAAATGAAAATCCTGTCATCATTTAGTCACCCTCAAGTTGTTGCAACCCTGTATGAGTTTGTTTCTTCTGCTGAACACAAAGGAAGATATTTTGAAGAACGATTGGAATCGAAACAGTTGTTTGGCACCTTTGACTTCCACAGGGTTCCCGCGGGTCCTTAAAAAGTCTTAAAAAGTCTTAAATTAGATTTTTAAAATTTAAGGCCATAAAAAGTCTTATAAAGTCTTATTTTTACTTATGAAAGGTCTTAAATTTTAGATGACACTTCGACTTAGACATATATAAATGTTTTACAAATTAAAACTAATTAGCGTAGTATTTTTTTTATTATCTTTGTGGATTTGCTTGGTCACGTGACAATTCGCATCACATTCGCGGCAGCATAACGTCTGTCTCCTGCACGCGAGAGAGGAGAGAAGGAGAAAGTTGGCGAATGTCACTGTCAGTTCAGTCGTAAGTTCATTCTTTATGTGCGTAGGGGTGTGCGATGTGTATTGTCTAATATGATATTGTAATAATCATTGTTTTAACGATGTATGAGGCACTGTGAGCTGACATCGCATTTGTCTCTCGTGCTTTCACTGCGTGTGCGTGATGTGTGCAGTTAAAGGTAGGCTATGTCCCCAAATTAGTTTTTGTCTTATATTTACATCATATTATGTCCTTCTTATATTAGAATATCACATCAGTGAGTGCCGTTTTCCCGTGCACAAGTGCAATGTTTATGATATACAATAGTTAAATTAAAAATAAATTAACATTGTGAGTTACTTTTTAGACACAATATTGTTTGTTTTCCCTTTATTTCGCCGACTAGAATTTCAAAATGAATCCGTAGCAGTCAGAGTCTCAATAATGCCACAGACAGCGATGATTTCTTGACTGAAATCCGCGTTTTGAACGAGTCATTTTAACGATTCAATGAACAATCACTTTCTTCCCCGAATGAATCGGCCGTTTGAACGAATCGGTTGAATGAATGACTCTCTCAACTCGCTTATTAAGACAGTGACTTGCCACCACCTACTGGCGGTTTTAGTTTCATATTTAAAGTACCCTTTAATTAAAACGTTAAAATTAGAAATCATTTAAATATTGAATATTTTATTTATTTATTTTTTAAACTCTCTCATAGCATGGAGTGTAAATATTAATGCCACTTCTGATGCTGCTTCTGTCACCTCTGCTCTGCAAAGATGGATTTTGATTGAATGATTTAATTTGACTGGTAACGGTGGTACTGTATAATTGTGTAATTAAGTATTACTGTATAAATAAGTATAATTACTGTATAATTTAATTTTAATAATTTGAATGTTAGTATTTGACATAAAAGGTGATGCATAACTCTAGAATAAGGTTTAGAAAGACTGTCCATATATAGGTGAAAATGCCCCTGGAAGTCAATTTAAGTTTGCAAATATTGCATATTAATTAATCATTTCTGTCACTGCTGTGAACTGACCACTGCATAGAATATGAAAAATATTAATATCTTCGTGAGTCAGCTGTCAACAACAGGCCTAAACCAGCCATGGCACCAGCAGAAAAACACAATCAGTAAAAATCATCTAATTATTATCAACAAAACGTTGAAAATATCGAGATATATTTTTGTTAATATTGCACACCCCTAATTTATGGTATTAATTTTGATTTCTTCAGGTCTTAAAAAGGTCTTAAAAAGACTTAAATTTGACTTTAAAAAGTGTGCAGGAACCCTGTTCCATAGTAGGAAAGAAAATACTATGAAAGTCAGTGGTGCCAAAGTTCCAATCGTTCTTCAAAATATCTTCCTTTGTGTTCAGCAGAAGAAAGAAACTCATACAGGGTTGCAACAACTTGAGGGTGACTAAATGATGACAGCATTTTCATTTTTGGGTGGAGTATCCCTGTAAGGAAAAAGGTTATTTGGGGAACCAAAAAGGCTCTTCTATAGCATCAATGCCAAAACATCCTTTTGTTACCTTTAATTTTTAAGAGTGTTCCACATATGTTGTACATAGACCTTAAGTTGGACTGAACCCCGAATGTTCAGTTCATTTCAAGTTAAGAGCTTGTTTCTCTAAACTCACGCTGAAGGTTTTAGTGTGGTCATCATGCTTCTGCTCACTACACCGTGTGCTCTTCCTCCAGCCAAGGGAAGAACCAACGTGGAGCTGCGCGAGAAGTTTATTCTCCCAGAAGGCACCAGCCAGGTGATGGCCAGTTTCCGCTACAGAGGTCGAAGGTCACGGCCTTCCTCGAGAGGCCCCTCCCCTAACAGATCCAACTCAAGCCACAGCTGTCCCGCACAACCCAACCCATCCGGCGCCAGCACACCCAAGGTATGCTTATCTTTGATAGGGTTGCAGAGGAATCCGTAACTGCTCCGTGTTTTTGTCACATTTTCCTGTCGCCAATCATTAAACTTGGTTCCAATACCTAGTGAGCTGCCTTGTTATTAGTGAAGTGCTCTACAATGATTAAAAAACTGTGCATAATACATATAGCACACTGATCAAAGTCACAGTTGATTTCAAGTGTGTTTTGTCAAATAACAAGATGATTAACTCAAATGACTATGAACAGGAGAAAGCACAACATGCAATATTGCAAAATAAAGGCCCGTTCACACCATGGACGATAACCATAACCATAAATATATATAGTCCTACAAATCATTCTTAATATAAAAGAATAGCAGAGTCTATGATAACGACACAGAGGAATGATATCGTTGGAATCACTTTCAGAATAATTTTTTCTTGCTGATAAACAATAAAAACATTGACAGCCAATCAGAATCCATCCTGCTTTAATGAGCTTGAGCATTTTAAGCGGCAATCGACAAAACTGCAGCACGCTTATAAACAGAATGATATCATGCGTTGGTGTAGACGCTAATCTTTATTCTAGTTATCTTTATAGCTATCATTCTTGGTGTAAACAGGCCTAAAGTCCCGCCTTCTAAATAAAAAAGCTAATTGCCAATTGCTAAAGTTTTAGAGATTTTGGTATTCCCCTACTGGAGTCTTGCATGGCTGAAATGCAGGTTATGCACATCAGACTTCTCTATTCTGTAAAATTGCTTCCGCTTCCAGTCTTGTGTACATGCTACATTAAATATGGAGTTGTTTTACCCAAGACACCTTCAAAGAAGCTTCCAAAGATGAGCATAAGCAATGTCCATCGCATTTGCTGGTTGACATATAAACGTTCTTCATTTGGTCTGACTTTCCTTGAAAGGCACTTTGGTTTGGTGTTAGTATTTTTCTAAGCTTTTCAGATAAAATACATAGCACACACAAAAATGTTGTAAAAAAAATCAGTTTAGACCATTTTAATCTTTTTTTTTAAGAAGTGAATGAAATATGTTTATAATCGATATTTGTCTCACTTCATTGTTGATATCGAATAAAGACAATATTTTGTAAAGGCAGCATACATCTATATCTATGACATCATAAAGTGCTGCCTACAAAGGGAGCTCACTAGGATTTGGAACAGAGCCATCATCATTTGTTGATATATAATTGTTTCCTGTATTGTCTTTCTTTTCTTGTTTTCTATTGCTACCCTCTGTATGTGGTTTATCCACGATTGTTTCTCACAGACTCCCCAACATTTAACCCGAAATTATGATAAACCCTGGCTGACAAACAGCAAATCAGCTCCTCCTCTTAAATCATCTGACTCCTTTGACAGCCAAGGGTCGTCCAATGAGGTATAGTGCTTAAGAAATGAGTGGCAAACCCCATCTAATCTCCGTCTCCTGACCTCTGTTTCTGATCTAATCACTCCTGTGTGGATTTGTAATTGAGTTCAGTCTCTATCTCTGGCTTTGCGCTGATGCATGGAAGGGACTTCTGGTCCGCTATTAAGGCGGATGTGTTTGCTTAAGTCCTTTAATTCTGATCTTTGCAAAGAGGATGGTGTGATCGCCTTAAATTAAATCAGCTTGATCTACAAAGACAAACTGGGCCTTTTCTAAAGAACTTTCTTCTCTAACTGTTGCCACTAAACCTTGATGCTTGTGAGATCTTTTCTACATCCAGAACTCGCTCTCGCTCTCTTTCCTCTCTTTCTCCTGGTGTGTATGGCTGAATTTGATTCACTGTAAGCAGTAAACTAATATTTTTTGTCTTTCATGCATTAATTCCATCATTCTGGCCATGTAATGTACACACTGCAAAGTTTTGGAATTAACAAATTCAGAAATGATTCCCTAAATGATTGTGATGTGTATGTTTGTGTAACACGGGAATCACTCCTAAAACAGTGTGTCCAGTTAAATGTTTCAGTCAGGATTTCGATTTTGTGTTTTTCTGTGCAGTTTTATTAGGGACTTTTGCACCTGGTAGTTCTAGGAACTCAGTTATAGGAACTTGGCACCAGGTCGGTTCCACGAGAACTACATTTCCCCTAGGAAAGTACAACATGCTTGCAGAATAAAGGCCCATTCGCACCAATGACGATGACTATAACAATAAGATATAGTTCTAAAAAAATGTTCATGATAACGGCACAGAAGAACGATATCGTTTGAATCACTTTCAGATTTTTTTTCCCAGCTGATGAACAATAAAAACATTGACAGCCAATCAGAAACAATTCTGCTTTAAAGAGTTTGAGCATTTAAAGTGACACAACAAAACTGCAGCACGATTAGAATAAACAGAATATCATCATGAGTTGGTGTGGATACTAATATAGTACTTTATAGTTAGAGGATGCTAACTCTATAGTAGCTAACTCCAAAAAGTGTGTACATTCAGCAATAATTATAGAAACTATGAAAACGTTCCTCCGGTGCGAAAGTCCTTATTGCCAGCATGTTGGGTGTAGACATCTTAGACACCTCTTCTGTTTTTTAACGAACAGTCAATTACCAATTACATTGTCCTGTTCTAAATGACCCATTTGTTTCTGAAATCTGAATCATGACCTCTTCCAGAACACCCCGATTCAGGGCAGCAAGCTTCGTCTTCCAGGATATCTGTCAGGAAAAGGCTTCCAGTCGGGAGAGGATGGGACTCTGATTAACGCTGCAGTCATGAAGGCCAGAGGTCAGGCCATAGGTGAGGCGGACACAGTAAAGTTGTCTTGCTGCTGTGTGATATATTGAATATACTCAATGTACTTACTGTACTTCCTTGTCTCATGTTATCATGAGAGTGTAGAGCAGGGGTTCTCAAAGTCTATATTCAAAGGCGTTTTTTGTTGACGGGGGGGGGGGGGGTGTATTGGATGGGGCATGAGTAGGGTTGCCAACTTTCTGAATTGGAAATAAGGAACGGGGGGGTTTAGTGACATGCCCCCACGGAAGAAAATAAAAAGAAAAGAACCCCTGAAATTCATACATTTTATAGCACATTATAAATGCAACTTATTAGGCAAAGTTGCATTATATATTTTTTTATAAGTTGCACAAAAATTTGTATAGCAAAGTAGGCTTAATCTATATACAAGACTTAACCACTCAGATATATAAAGGCTATCATGATCATTTTGCCAAAAATGAACCATGTATTTGTTTAGTTCATAATACATTTTATTTTTAACTTAAACAAATACGTATTATACGGAACGGTTGGCAACCCATGAGGCACATTTGCGCACACACACGTAAGGTCGTTCTCTCTCTCTCTCTGCCGGTTTGGAGCTCTAGATTGCGGGAGATTTGAACTAATTTGCGGGCATCAGGGAGCCGCTATCAATATGCGGGAGACTCCTGGAACTTCCGGGAGACTTGGGATATCTGTGAACGCATACCTCTCTGTCCAATCATCTTTGAAAACTCTATTTTCTTCATCAACTTTTCTTTTCCTGGACAAAGACATCCTCCACACCCATTCAAACGCTTACTGCGGTGAAGTGTCGCGTTGCGCCCCTTTTTACAGTCTATGGTTGCGCCTGATTACGTCAAAAGTCATACGCTTACTGGATGTCATGGCAACTAAATCACGGAGGAAAATGTTAAATATCTCGCCTTCGTTTTACTTTCGGACCATCTCAAAAAATAAACAAATGATTTTAACATGCGTTTATCAAAGTAGGTAATCCACACTTTTAATCCCTTACACACAATTAGTGCTCTTGAAATACGAAATGGAGGCGGGTCCGGATTGAATTCCCTCCGGGTCCGGATCCGGAGTCCGGACTTTGAGAAGTACTGGTGTAGAGTATAGGTTTACGTGGGACAGTTTTTTGCACGGTTCACCCACTATCTGCTTAAAATTTTCTTCCCGACCCATACCGCTAAATCGTACTAATCTCACATTTAAAGAAAATGAGAGAGTGATTGGGGATAACAAATATAAAATGTTGTCAATATTTTCTTGTTATTTTTGTCTTATTGTGATGCTGTCAACGTAGTATAAGAAAAATAAATTAAATTAAATACATCTGTCACTCAATATTCTTAGACTAAAATATGAATAAATGAAAATTGTTGGCTTACTAACTATACTGCTAAATTAAATCTTTTTTAAAAAACAGAATGTCGCTGACTGATGACGGTTTCAGTAGCCTACATCTCTCCTTCAGAATCTGAGCACAAAGGCTGAATGTTCTCTCTGAAGTAGTGTTGACAAAAGTACTGACTTCGGTACCAAGTCGGTACAGAAATGTAAACAAAATGACGTTTGGTGCGCTGGTGAACAGAATCATAAACACCTCTGATTGGTCATTGTGTTCACATGCTCATCTGATATGACTGTGATTGGCTACAATGATTAACATGCGGGAGCGTTTGAGAGTGTTTTAAAAAAACAGAAGTGGGAGTGTTTGAAAGCACAAGCAGGCGTCTCAGCGGACCGGTCCTGCTAGTGTATCTGTGTAAGCGATCGGTGAAGAGCGTCATTGATGTGTATTTACAAAATGTTTTTAAAGGGCGCTGATTATTGTAGCCAATCACAGACATATGTGATGTGTGCATGAACACAATGGCCAATCAGAGGTGTTACCGCTACTGTCTTTCACTGGGTAATTTATTCCTGCGCCGCAAGAAATTGGATCGGGTCGCGCGGGAATGCAGACCTCTAGTGTAGAGTTCAGTTCCTTTGATCTGTCAGTTCAATTATTCAACTATTCATTTATCAAAAATGACCACAGATTAATGCTATTTGCAGGTGCACAAGAGATCAGACGTGCTCCTACAGTAGTCACATTCAAATCCAGACTCAAAACACTTCTGTTTAGCTGAACATTTACTGAATGAGCACTGTGCCACTGTTCGTCCGACTGTTTGTACTGTATTTTATTTTAATTTTTATTCAAAACTTTTAAAGGATTAGTTTATATAAAAAAAAAAAAACTTTTGCTGATAATTTACTAGACGTATTGTCATCCAAGATGTCCATGTCTTTCTTTCTTCAGTCGAAAAGAAATGAAGGTTTTTGATGAAAACACTCCAGGATTTTTCTCCATATAATGGACTTCAATGGGACCCAAACGGTTCAAGGTCCAAATGACAGTTTCAGTGCAGCTTCAAAGGGCTTTAAACGACACCAGACGATGAATAAGGGTCTTATCTAGCCAAACCATCGCTCATTTCAAAAATAAATAAAAAAGTTTAAGTTTTATAAGCACAAATGCTCGCCTTGCTCTGTTCTGTGATGCGCGTTCATGTGACGTTACGTTGAAAAGGTCACGAACGAACGTCACCAGAGCAAGGTGAGCATTTGTGCTTATAAAACTTAAACTTTTTTATTTATTTTTTAAATGAGCGATGGTTTGTCTAGAAACTGAAACTGTCATTTGGACCTTGAACCGTTTGGGTCCCATTGAAGTCCATTATATGGAGAAAATTCCTGAAATGTTTTCATCAAAAACCTTCATTTCTTTTCAACTGAAGAAAGAAAGACATGGACATCTTGGATGACATGGGGGTGAGTAAATTATCAGCAAATGTTTTTTTTTTTTTAAAGTGAACTAATCCTTTAATTATTCTGATTTCTTTTGATTATTTTAATTTATTCTATGTAAAGCACTTTGAATTACCATTGTGTATGAAATGTGCTATATAAATAAACTTGCCTTGCCTTGTCACTACATGAATAGCATTTTAATAATATTTAGTTAAATATTCTCGTCTAAAACCATGATGTAACCGGGGGATAAGGGGATGAGTATCAATATGTTGATGTATGTCAATATGGGATGAGTATCAATATGTCAATATGAAATATCAATATGTTAATAGCTCATCTTTAGTCATGTTTAGCCGTTGTGTTAATGTCAGTATGAGAGCGCTGATCGGTAACTGGCTTCATCTTTCTCTTCAGGGTTGAGTAAGATCTCTAGCAGGCCGGGCAGTAAAGCAGGGAGCCGAGGGAGCAGTCGCCGCGGCAGCGACGCCTCAGACTTCGATATTTCGGACATCCAGTCGGTTTGCTCGGACGTGTCGGAGAACGTGACAGACTCAGGACGGCCACGCTCATCCTCTCGCCAACACGGGGGGAAGCCCTCCAAGATCCCAACTCCCCAAAGAAGGAGCACCCCTACTAGCAAACTGGCCAGGACCAGCAAGAGATAGTCCAGAGTCCAGTCCACAGAAGGGGTCACGTTACAAGCCCCCGTTCTGAGAGCACTGGTTAGCGCACACCAAACCCAGACTGGACACAAGTAGATTCACACTAAAGACTGCAAAGTGTTCTCATTTTTAAAAAGCGTAGCGAGATGTAAATTATTCTGTTGTGAACGTGAAAAAGGAAGTTAATGTGGAGTGTGTGTGTGTATGTGTGTGTGGAATGCAATGGCTTTGTGTATTTGTCCTGTACTCTATGTGAACGTCATTAATATTTTGATTGATCGCTGGGAAAGATCAGCGAACTCAAGAAGACTGTATGTTGTTAGGCTACCTAACACTTTTCCACATGTTCGTGTCGAGGGAGAAGCTGAATGTACAGTCGTTTCCTCAAGCGCACATGCTTGTTGGTGATAATATGCCCCTGTATTCTGCCAGGACACCACAGTTATTTATTCATCTATTTAAAGTGCAATGACAAGCTGCTGTTATGCATTTAAAGGGCAATACAATACTTCCAACTGTAACCACTGCAATCATACACTACAACTAATCCTGATCATGGCCTTTAAACTTATAAACACTCGTCTGTAGCGTCCGCTGTATTGTTCATTTCATCAAATCACAGATTGTGTGCCACCGAACTGTGACTACAACTTTCTGACTAAAAAACTTTCATTAAGTGCAATCATGCCTGTGTATTCCATGGTTTCTTTTTGCCTGAGTGATGCAAATTACTCAAAGTTTTTTGTAATAAATATGCTTGCAGAAAGCTCAACAATATACACAACAATCACAGACTTGCTTGTTTCCATTCACCCTAAACTCCCTGACTTCTGAACATTTACAAAATAATGTCTCGGGCCTGAGATTAACAAGTCTTAAGAAGAAAATAAAATGTTTTATGAGAATAAAATGCCATGTCAGCCTTTGGCAGTCCCTGTGCCAGTGAATAGGACGGAAAAATCATGTGTAGATGCCAGATGTCCTTTAATGTTGGTTGGATTAATGTTAGTGTGTCAGAGTGTAATCAGATAAGCTAAAGTGAGGTCAGGGTTGCTGTGGTGTTAATCCTCAACACAGGATATGGACAAGCAGACAGAAGGGGAAACGTTAGTGCTGCACCGATCACTAGCCGTTTGATCAGCTAATTCTTGTCAACATGTATATTCTCTCAGAAATGTGTTATTTGTATCTCCACAGGATCTGTAAGTCAGGATAACGTGCATGTTTCCGCTTGGATCCAGTATGTTGCATCATAAACTTGGGAACGAAAGTAAAGACTAAAGTTTTTCCCCCATGAATGCCATTTTTATCACAGATTATGAAGGCTTAGAGAGTATCTCCATTTATTTTCTTGAAACCGTCAGATCTAGTTTATTTTTACCACAATTTACTGTACATTTTATTTCATAAATAATTTCATGAAGTAGTTAGCCACTCCCGGTCATCTGGGGGTTGAGGGGTTATAGCGTTTAGAAAATCACAGCTACTGCAATACGATAAGACAGAGATCCAGCTATTAGAATAATTGGAATAATCAGTTCTTCCACCCAGTGATAGATGGACAAAATCTATTCTATTTTGAGTGGCTATGCAAAAAGTTCAAGATTTGCTGGCTTCTTTTGCTCTTTCCAACAGCTGAAGTGAAAGGTTGATATATCAGGAGTGCCTAAGGGAAGAGTGAATCACTGGATTTGGTAAGGTTGGCCAAGTTAGTGGCTTCACTGGCAGTAGTCTTTGTTTTAGGCTCGCAGTGGACCACTAAAGCCTCCACAAATGACAATGAGGCCCATAATGACTCAACACATGCATCAAGGCCCATGTTCCATCTGAAACTATCCATGTTCAAAAGAAGATACAGCGCTACAAATGGTGATTCATTATGTGAACACAGGCTGGCCTAATTATGTCACCAATGTCCCAGAAAGCATTAACAGCTGTTTCTCAAGTACAGTAAAGATGTTCTCACCACATCCGGTGCTTTTGACTTATGTTGATTACACAAGTCCTGGGGGATGAACTGATAGGATCATGCCATGAGCATCCCGGCAGAGTGGTTGGCGGCTTGAATTGGATAATTCAAAAGGGTTGAATCTTTAAAGACTGTCAATTGATACATCCATCACAAGTGGACCCTGGGAGAGAAATAAATAAATACTGGCGTTGCTTGACAGAATGTGCTCGACAAGCCAAAGCAGATGGAAATGCATAGCAGGACAAAAAGTGGTGTGGGGGTTTCGTGGACGACTTTGTCAATAGGCAGAGAGTATTTTAGAAATGACAACAGTTGAGAAAATGTCTTGGGGAATTAAGTTGGATGGTTTTATTAAGGTAAAGAAGGCAGTGTTCAGTTGGAGGAACCACATACTGTACATAAACAAATATATAAAGCTGAGATTTTAGGTCATCCTAAGGAGCAGGTGTCATGCCCAATGGAAAACTTTAGCCATTTTACTTTTTAGAGTCAAGCTGCACCCCAATTCATTCATGCGAATAATGTATAATTACTTGTAAGGATAAGATCATGGTAACCCACTAGTATTGACTCAAAAACCTCAAAAGCTTCAGTAGTTACTAGAGAGTCATCATTCTGTCAGGACCACTATCGTCAAATACGATAAATGGGCAAGAACTGCAGCCTAGCATGGATGAGAGCAGCAACAGAACAGAACCATACCGCCAATCCAAACTATGCTAATTGTCAATCGTATTTGACGATAGTGGTCCTGAGTCCTGACAGAAACAGAACATAACCAACATGAATGTATTGCAGATATCATTAATGTCAATATTTTAATGTACAACATAATTTGAGAGTTTAGTCTGATTCAAAGGGGAATCAGATGCCAGATGCTGATTGAGAGAGGTGGAGCTGGGGGGGGGGAGGAGGGTAAATCACGTGACCTGCAGATTTGATTTAAAAATACATCAATTAAAAGGCAAAACAACACAAAGTAATTCTATTGGGTTTAGGAAATGCTATTTGTACAGTACCTGTCCTGGATTTAAAACGTAAAGAGGATAACCTAATCCCTTATGTTAGTGCTTTCTGTTGCTGTTATATATGCTGTTCTTATATAATATCTCTTTTGAAACATATATATTCCCACTGAGGCCTGGTTAATAGTTAAGGAGAGTAGGTCAGTTTGTGGCCTAGAGAATGTTTGCAGAGCTCTGCTAGTGCCTATCTGCGACATACTACATCTGTCTCCTAGTGCGCTATCTAGACAGGGATCCACTGTCTGCCGAAAACTTAACAGAGATACAGTTTGACTTTTCATGTTTTTGGTGTCTATCCTATCTGAAAGTGCACCTACCAGATCTAGTTAGTTCAAATTAATGCTGAAATGCTATTTTTTATATTGATTTTATCGGTCTGCCCAAAGTGGAAGAAAATAAATATAATCTACTTGCTATGAAAACAATCAGTGTAAAAACCTAGTTGTCATTTTTGGGGCGGCATCCATAGAATATGTACCAAACTTTATGAAGCCTCAGCTGCCACACATCACGGATCACCTGAAATGTGCATGAACGCACCAACATGGATGAAAACGTCCCCAAAATGCAACAACTGACTGCAGAGAGATTGTGTGAGGAATGTGGAGGTCAGTGTTTGCATAGGATAATGTGCTGGAGGGATGAAGGCCTCGTGGGCCCGAGGGTGGAGTGGAGCTCATGGATCAGCTTTTCTTCTCAGCGGGTTTAGGCTGAAGTCACATTGGGACCAGAGATGATGCTTTAAAATTGCCTTTATGATCACTGCTGGAACAGCCAAGGACCAATCTGCAGTGAACAGCTCACAGGAATATGTAAGTAAATGATGTGTTTTATAGCTCATTTAAAAGCAACTGCTCTTTAGTTCGTTTAAAACGTGAGCTGCAATTCCTGAAGATGGCAGATCACACTGTGTTAAACCATTATTATTCAGCAGTTAAAATCTTTCTAGTGTAAAGCTGATAGGGAATTTACTGTACTGTTTATTGCATCAATTAGTGTTTGCTTTGTTTTTTTGTATTGATTGTCCTAGTATTCTAAACTCACTCACTAAAATAGATAAATCTGAAATATTTACCTTAAAAAGTACTTACAAAGAAATTTTCACAAAATAGTAATTCATGTGATTAGGTACAAGAAATGTTTGCAAATGTTTGTGAAGTGAATCTTTTACAGCACTGACATCCTTCCCATTTCAAATGCATTTGTGATTTGAAATGTTAGTTAACATGTTTATGTTTATTCTGTGGTTTATGTTAATAGAAGCATTTTGTTAGGGTTATGAACCAATTTCCATTTTGTGAAATGTTTTGTTTTAATGGGCATTTACTGTACGTTATATAATTTTTTGTAGTTTAGTTAGGCTATACAGGATCTACATGGCAATGCTATGAAGTTTTCACAGTTGTTTGATCCATCTTATCTTTCTCCCTTTTGCAGGCACATTTAACTCCTGACCGTCTTGATTTCCAAAATTCCAGCTTTGAACAAAATGCTGGTTTTCAGAATCCTCCTGGCCGTTTTTGGCCTGGTCAGATGTCAGGAATTACCAAGTAAGAATCGAACTGACCACAAAATGCAGTATCATATGAGGATTATTGTTCAATGTAAATGAAATGGACATCAGATTTTAAGATTATGAGCAGGCATTCAGATATCAGGTGAAGTCAAGTCAATAAAGCGTACATTTGCTCCTCTTATTGACCAGTAGAGGGAAGCACGGACCACTTTAACTGATTTCTGGCCAGTATGTCATCATCTGTGCCGTAGGGTTACTTGATGAAGATTGAACTCTGTCATGGCTTTTTTTCTTTTTTGGAAACTGATCTGTCAGCTTAATTCAATATTCAGATTCCATATCCAAATGTTTCTATTCGTTTTTTTCTTTCATTTTCTTTACTAGTGAATAAAACATGACAGACCCAATTTATACTGTGAAACTTGAATCTTAAATCCATAAACTCTGTCAGCCCACTGAAAATAGAAATCATGCATTGACTTTCCCCTTCTGATCGCTGCATTTGCTCTTATCTTCAGCTTATGACCTGTTGGAAGAGTTCGGCTTGTCCGAGTCTGGAGGGGTGAGAAGGGTCAATGGGTCTGAACCCGATGCGGTGGCGTACCGCGTTAACCCGTCTCTCCACCTCAAGAAGAGCACGAGGTATTTATATCGTCCTTCTGACATAATACTTTTCCACTCGTTCTGCTTTTCCACTGAGTGCAATCATGCTCGCCTCCAAACAATATCCCTCATTTCCCGCTCCTGCTCCTCAGAATCTTCCACTGCTATGATCTGGGTTTTTATTCTGATATTATCAAATATCTGCTCACACATCATCTCTGTTTAATCCTCAACGGGATGAACAGCACAGATTCACGGAGCTGTTCTTAAACAGCACAGTCATCGTCCTTAATGTTGGGATTATATCCTCATGTTTTTCTCAAGCATCAGCAGCTGTTTGTTCATGTCAGCTGTGGTTATGGCATATGCAGGGTCTTTCCTTTTGTGCGTGTGGCCAACAATGCTGTCCACAACCACCTCCCACTAACATCTCCTATTGAGCAAAGAATCTGAGAAGTACATGACTGTAAAACAACCACCAAATGCGATCAACAACATCAAAATAGAAAACAAGAGAGCGCACCACACAGTGCGTAAATGACCATTGTTCTTGGAAACATTAACTGCTAATTTCAACAAAATGGCTCTCTTAAAAAACAAACAGGAGCATAAATAGGAATTGGAAACCATTGGAGACCATTTGGTTTAGATTAATACAAAACTTCACGTAAGGTCACTGTGAAAGAACAATGTTGAGCAAAAACATAAGCATGTTTTGGGGAATAGTAAACCTTCAGTACCACAATATACTGTATCAGTTCCACTGTACCCAGACCCATAGCAAACCACAGGAAATATTACTAATATAGTCATAATATTTATACTTGTAATGAGGGCTTGACATTGACTTTTTTGTTTTCCGAAGTTACCAGCCTCTCAGCATTTTCACTGACCACAATTTTGACATCGATACCATGAGGGAAAACTGCCATATGGATATTTTTAATATTATTATTATTATTAATATCATAATTTGTAAGCAAGTATTTAAGTCTGCTGTCATTTTAAGACCTGATGCACGGATCCATTAGACTGTTACGGATGCCTTTTCTTTCTCCACCGTTTACGTTTACTTAAAACAGAACTGTGTTTATCTGAATACTTACCAAGTCCGGCATTTTGACATTAGCCGCGTTTCCACTGCCAGTGGCCTCGGGCCTCAAGCACCGGGCTCGCGTTTCCATAATATAGAGAGAGAGAGAGGAGAGAGAAGAGAGAGAGGGAGGAGAGAGAGAGAGAGAGAGAGAGAGAGAGAGAGGAGAGAGAGAGAGGAGAGAGAGAGAGAGAGAGAGAGAGAGAGAGAGAGAGAGGAGAGAGAGAGAGAGAGAGAGAGAGAGAGAGAGAGAGAGAGAGAGAGAGAGAGAGAGAGAGAGAGAGAGAGAGAGAGAGAGAGAGAGGAGGAGAGAGGAGAGAGAGAGAGAGAGAGAGAGAGAGGGAGAGAGAGAGAGAGAGAGAGAGAGAGAGAGAGAGAGAGAGAGAGAGAGAGAGAGAGAGGAGAGAGAGAGAGAGAGAGAGAGAGAGGAGAGAGAGAGAGAGAGAGAGAGAGAGAGGGGAGGAGAGGAGGAGGAGAGAGAGAGAGAGAGAGAGAGAGAGAGAGAGGAGAGAGAGAGGAGAGAGAGAGAGGAGAGAGAGAGGAGAGAGAGAGAGAGAGAGAGGAGAGAGAGAGAGAGAGAGAGAGAGAGAGAGAGAGAGAGAGAGAGAGAGAGAGAGAGAGAGAGAGAGAAGAGAGAGGAGAGAGAGAGAGAGGAGAGAGAGAGAGAGAGAGAGAGAGAGAGAGAGAGAGAGAGAGAGAGGAGGAGAGAGAGAGAGAGAAGAGAGAGAGAGAGAGAGAGGAGAGAGAGAGAGAGAGAGAGAGAGAGAGGAGAGGAGGAGAGAGAGGAGATGAGTGGATAGAGAGGAGAGAGAAGCGTATGTGTGTTATTACGGAAAAAGTATTGGAAGCTTAGATATTTCAGTATTGACTTATCGAAACATCTATATTTTTGACAACACTACATTGCACTTAGTTTATTATTTCTGATGCCTTTTTAAGACTACAATAGAAAAATATACATAATATATAATATTCAATCCGCCAAAGTGGAAAGTAGAAGTGACTGCGTTACACACCACTGCTGAAATACACCCGCATTTGGTGGGTTGGTGAGTGTTAATGGCAAGCCCTGCTTGTAATACATATTCAAATAATTGCCATAAGAAAATCTCCAAGAGTGCTGATACAAGCCCAACTTTCTTCAATCTCTCGTCTGTGTTTGGACGTTCTAGACATACTGACATGTCATGACTTTTTTTTTAGACTCTCAGCGGGTTTTAGCAGGTGGACAAGTTTAAATGAATGACTTATTGAATCATTCACTCAACCAATTCTTTCAACAACACTGATTCATTCAGGAAAAAAAACACCAGTACTTTGTGTTACTTGGAGCTGCGCACAGGTTGATTCTGATTTGGCCTTGTCTGCACTGCAATTTTCTTCCTTTCTCTTTTCCGCTCTCACTCATCCCTCCATCCAGCGACATCTACCCAGGAGGTCTACCGTCAGACTACTCTATCATCGCCACCTTCAAAGTAACCAAGGACACTGCTAAAACATCCTGGAATCTGTGGCAAGTCAGCGACCCTGAAGGACGGGACCAGGTGGGCCTTCGTTTTCAGGGGGACACCAAAACCCTGGACTTCTTCTACACCAGCACCCAAGGCACACAGATGCTGCGGACCTTCCAGAGGGTGGAGAAGCTCTTCGACAGCGAGTGGCACAAGCTGGCACTGAGTGTGAAAGGAGAGCAGGTGAAGCTCCTGGTGGACTGTGAGGAGGTCAGCGTGGAGCCTCTGGACGAGCCGCGACCGGTGATCCGGCGAGGCTTTACCTCTGTGGCCAAGAGGGCTGTCGGGGGACCGCTCGGTCTCGGTGAGTACGTGAGTCTCCAGTATAGATATATACCAGGAATCCTGTTATCATTTACTCACCACCACCATGTTGTTTATGGTGTATACTCAAAAGGAGAAGTAACAAACTTGAAATATATTTCTGAAATGTAACTTTAATAACATAAAAGTAATTGAAAATGATTCCCTCCAGTTGGTTCTCATGTGTCTTGTTAGTCTCATGACCTAATGCGCCATGCTACATGTGAATATGGGTAGCAAAAGAGATTTAGACTTACATTTTACTGTTCTTTAGTTTATATATGCTTTTTATCATTTGTGAAACTCGACCACTCATTCACTTTGGTTTTACGGAAAAGATCAGAATGAATCAGCATGAAAGTAAGTCATATGGGTATGAGTGAATGATGACAAAATTACATTTTTGGGTCAACAATATTTTTGGTTGTTTTGTTTTTTATTCCAACAACGTACTGTATACTTTGCCGGTGTTTAGTAGTGAGGGATGGGTAACTATCTAATGTAGTGAGGGATGGGTAACTATCTAATGAAATGCGTATCATGATTCAATACATTGCGATGAATAATATCTTAATCGTCGGACCATGACTGCACGCGAGCATGAGAAATCCCAATTTTAGAGTTGGTTTTATAGGCGCTTCCTAATTAACTCAAGTATACTAAATAATATCAATGAAACTGCAGATAAATAATTAAATAAGGGTTATATTTTTAAAGTAAACTTTATCGTTCCAGGTGTAATAGTATACTTGTAAGTGCACTATTCAGTAGTTTTTTAGATTAAATATGCCCACACACAAGTTTATAAACATATTTGTTGCCCTTTATTTTACAGTAGCCTATGTGAACTTACAGTGTACTAAGAAAGTTATAACCCAGTTATTGTAATTACTATAATAAGTAGGCTACATAGTGTGTACATGAGGAACAGGACTGTGAAAAGTATTAAATATGTTGGTAGCACTTTATTTTAGTGTACTTTAAGTGTAACAGTAGTAGACTTTGAGTTTGTTTTTCTTCTCTATTGCAACTATACGGTGCAATATAATTCAATTTAACTTATACTGTTAGTTTACTAGCTATATACTTCTCTCCCCAGTTAATAGGTATCATACTGAAAGTATACTTAACATCATACAGAACTTAACATACAATGCACTAACAAGATGGGGAAAATGTCAATAACACCAACCAAATGTTTATCTGTTTCTGTATGTGTTTGTAGGACTGTAAGATCAAGTTCATTTCCACCCATATATTATGTACTCTTTTAACTCTTTCCCCACCAGCATTTTTTATAACTTCCACAAAAGTTTCATGGCCCCCAGAATATTTAGTTGTATGAATATCTAAGCATCCACTATATCAAAGAACAGAGACTCATTGTTAAACAAAAAGCTGAGAAATTTGGGTTTTTGTCAAAGACTACAATGTGCAAATAAGCAATAGTTTTATGACTTGTTTCTGCTTCTTTTTTCGCCTGTGTTTGATCAAGAGATTCTGTATTAAAAGTATTTAATAGGCAAACACAACTACAAGACAAGTCTTCTTAGAATACTAAATTATAGGGAGGGCAGGCCGTAGGGCTTGAGTCACTGTTCAGGCCCTTCCTACGCTACAAATGACCTCAACTACAATAACATTATTATATTGTAGCACAAAATACACAAAAAGGTTCCTAGAACAATTAATAAGGAACATGCATACCCCAGTAAACTAGCTCGCAGCTCAGCAGGAACAGCACTGAACTCTCGATGTGGAGCGCAGCGATATGAGTCCAGTGAAACACGAGTCACGATAAAAACGCTCAAAGACTTGTAGATTGCTTCAGCAAATCTGTTTTTATCTCCCGTCTCTCACTATCGGGTGGGTTTTAGTGCTTCGTTATTTTCAAACGTCATAGAGCATTAACATAGTGCCACTCACCGGACATTTAATTTCGGTATTGCTGTGATACGTACTGTACAACAACCAGCATAATAAAATGTTGCCAGTTTTAGAGCCACTCAATAGACATTTCACTTTAAAGCGTCACGAAACGCTTGAAATGTGCAAGAAGCAACGTAATATCTTTTTGCAGAAATGTCTCCACAGGCACGCATTTTTAACGAGCATGAAGAATATATTGATCAAAAACAAGTACAAGGATAGGCCAAATACACATTGACTTTGCTGTATACTAGTATAAGCCATCATAGACCTTATGTCTACACCCTTTTTAGCGCTTTGCTTTTCTTTTTTCTTCCGGTTTGTATTTCTACAAAGATCTTACGTATTTATGAATGAACCGCTCGTGTTAAAATCTTCTCGGTCTACTGACATTTATTAAGACATCTGCTTTAAACATTGCAATGCTCATAATAACTTGTGAACTCTACAATAAGTAAATCTACTTAATCAGCTAATTACTCTTCAACAGAGAAATATACAGAGCTACTGCAAAAACTGAAGTTCAAAGAAAATATTTCTAGAGATGACTGCGTGCATGTTTCTCTGGAGGAGGAGGTCTATAAGGCAAGTATAAATGTAATAATATAAGTATTTTTTCTTGTGCAGGTGGATCTGCAGAAGATGCAAGTCTCCTGTGATGCTGATCAGGCATACTCTGAAGGCTGCTGTGAACTCTCCAGCGTGGTGAGTCAGTTGCCCCGTGTGTGGGATCTTGTCTTCTTCTGCTTGAGCTTTCAGCTGTTCCTCAGTCTGTTCTCATCAGCTTGATCCTCAACAGTGCGGAGGATATGCGGAAATTGGTTTAACTGCAGGAAGAGGAAGAGCAACCTGTAAATGTGTACATGGACAGCCGGGTGTCCAGGGACGGCCAGGACCCCAGGTAGCCAAAACCTTTGTTCTCGCTTCCTAAACAATAAACTCTGTAATGCAATCTCTACAACTGTATCCTTCTTCCGTAGGGTCACAGAGGCCTGCCGGGGAATACGGGAGAGCCAGGAAGACTGGGCAACTGGGTAAGAGTCCTGTCTGATAACTCTCACCCTAGTGTGGGACTCTGCGGTGTTTGAGTCGGTCAAACAACAAACAGTAGTCGCTGGTCATTAGGGTCTTAATGAGAGGGCATTAAAGGACAAGTCAGGAATGACAGCAAGCAGAGAGATTTGAAAGAAGAGATAGATGAAAGAAGGAATTAACCTGGAATAGATCCTCTCTGGGAAGTGAAGTTGTGGAAAATGGAAGTTTAAGCATTACTGAAGTACAGCATGATGGAAACAAGAGTCAGGACTCGCTTTGAGAAAATGGTAAACACTGTGGCTTCTCTCGTTCGGCAGAGCATCCTGTGGAAGGCTTTTATTTACTGACAGCAGCAGTAATCACTGTCAGAGATAGACTGTTACTATTCTACAATAGCTAAAGCCCATCAGAAGTATGTGGCATTCGAAACAATCAAGAAAAACCAGTGTGTAAAGCAGTGTTTAAGGACAAACCAAGAAGGTCTATAATCTCTCAGTGGTAGTTGCTTAGCTGGTCGTGCAATAATCCTTGGAAGTGTGAGATTTGCAATCTACCATCTTTGTTCATGAAACCATAAGGATTTTCAGGCAACAATCTGAGCTGTAAATGCTATGTGATTCATTACAATAAAATGTACATCATCATAATCCTTATTGGCAGAAGACACAAGAAGTCTTTTTTCATGCTTTTAAGAACTCTACAAAAAAGGTAATGGTAAACATATACTATTATATTAACTATATTATATTATATAAATTCTAAATATCTTGCATGAACTGGAAAGGTTCTAAGCAATTGTCTTGGCTTTGTTTAGACAAGCATATTTTTTGCTTAATGTACTGTAAAATCCCTCTAGATGTTTGTAGTCACCAAAAAAAACACATGATTCCAAAATTTACAAACCCAATCCACACCACATCCATATGTGGTTTGAAATCTGATTAAAGTCAGACTTTTGGAAATGCATTAAAGTCTTAATGGTCAGATCAGATTTCAAGTCATTTTTTTCCCCCTTCATTTGGGATGGTCCATGATAGTAATGTCGACAGTGCAGTGGAGTCTACATTTGTCTGATTCACTCATTTACACTCACATGCAGCATTCAATCGAGAGGTGAATATGTGATGTGAGCAGGTTTGAACAGTATATGCATGCATGTTTAATAACAGTAATGCCTTTGATGTTTATGAAGTCTGATACATCTTATAAGTGAACATAAGCAGAGGCAATGTTTTCCTTCTCTATCCACATTGACTGCTACTCTCATATCTCATTACAATGGCAACCGATGGATATAGATTTATATAGTAACAACACTGTCTAAACAAACACATGCATTTTTTTTCCAACATTGTCATAAAAGTCAGTCCCAAAGATTGGATAAAAAAAGAAATAACACTGTATACTTAAATTCTTTGAATGACCTACTCATCCCATGAATTTGAAATAATTGTGACTTGTGCCTTCCAAAAAACAAAACTATATCAGCACTTAGCAGGTTCATAGTTCATGGTAGGTCTTGAAAGGTTTACACATTATCATCAGCATCAAAAAAGCTTCCGGTATCGTTGCTCTGTCGGAAATGTTCTGAGACGCCGCGCGAAATGTGACTATTTAAAATGCTTCCAGAATCATTATATTTAAGGTACACCCACTTGCTTTTGAGTTGCAGGGTCATAAATAAATAAACGGAAAAATCAGTTGCGGCGTCATTCTCCCAGTCTCTTAGAAGAAGTCAAAGGGAGCAAAACCATTAGAGTCTAAACAGGCCCTGCAAATATACAAGACAATGTCTGCCGATCAGCTAAATTAAAGGACATGGCATAGCGCATCAGGATCCAATTACTTGTATACATTTGGGCTATGCAAGCACAGTTCATGTTTGTGAGCAACCTTGGGGGGAAAACTTGATTCTTTCCACCCCAGAGTTATGACTAATTTACCTCTTTGATCTGAGTCCAGTTCCCTGTGGTGTGCTGGAATAATGTCTTTAAAAGTCAGCCCCGGCAGCATGTGACGGAGTGAACATGCTCTTTTCCAATTACTAACATTGAAGACACTCGTGCTAATCAGTCAGAGAATCTATACTATCTTCCCCAAAACGCACGTTCATTACTCTGATGATCTGGTACAGTCAGAGCGCTGTAGGAGGGGATCTGTCTGATGGATTGTACAGCAGAGGAGGCCCATGTGGTGTTTAGTCCCTACTGAGTGCAAACACACTGTATATCTGCTGCTGTGTGTGGTCTCTTTTCTACCTGGAAGAGTTTGTTAAAGTCTTTACTATGTTTTGTGAAACCCTTTCCCAAAGGTCACATCTCTAATTGCAAAGTGTGGCTGTTGCAAAGCTTAATGCACTGAGGAAGCAGTTAGCAAACTGTGTTAAGTGACTCAGTGTTTGATAATGGCCAGTCATTTTGCTGAAAGTGTCGAACGAGCAAAGCAACTTAAATGCAACAAAGTTGAGCTGAGTTCAACCTTATGCAAAAGAGCAGTCAATGTGGAGAGCAATGGGAATGCACTCAGTGATCCACCACTGGAAACTGCAGTCCAGTAGGAATGGCTACAAGCATCCAACAGCAAAGAGACTCAGCAGCTCCAGGGCTTTCATTGCTGTCAGTGTGTCAACAAGGCTTACGCCTGCTTGCTTCACACCGGAAGGGTCGGCAGTGCGAAGGAAGTGAGTGCCAATTGTCCTTTCACACTGGTGAAAGTGTTTTTAGTCCATGACATGTAATGAAACTGCAGTCGATGTAGTCCTCCAATCATATTCGGCCTGTTTATGATTGCTTCAGATAACCAAATGACTTGTTGTTGAGTTACTTTTTTGTGTCAATCCAGGGCTTTTTGACCATGAACAATGCTTTGTTGCTTTAACTGAGTATAAGCAGCACAGTAAAAATGAAGTTTACAGCACTGGTAGCTGGAAGCGTCTGCTTTGCTCATGCTATGTGCTGCCTTGACATGCAGAATGCATTGATCATACTCTGCTTACACATCTAGTGTGAAACAGGCCACAAGAGGTTCTCACCTCCAATTAACATGTTTAAATTTATTTAGGAGAACTTTACAGATTTTCTCCCTGAAACCAGTGAAGAAAAAAGCTGCATGATAATGGCTTACAAATGAAGGGAAGAAAGACATTACTTGATTCGAACAAATTACACAAATTACACATTTGACCTCTGTGGTGCAAGAGCAAGTTAAATCACTGTTCGTTGCTCTGAAGCATTAAATCACCAACACATTGTTAATGCATTTACGTTTTAAGAAATGCATTTGCAAGAAAACAAACTGTGCAGTTTAGACTTCCACTGCTTGCCATTTAGAGTAGGTTTTTCTCATTATAAACCTGAAAGCTATTGGCAGTTGTTCAATTGTGTGAGTAGGGATCCTGTTTGGTCAAGTGCATTTTTATACCAACATGGAGAGAACCGTTTCCAGCCGTTCTGTAGCTCCAGGCTGTCATATAGTGGAATACATGCTGCCTTTTTCCAGCACCGTAAACAGAGTTCTTTACGTCTTTGGCCAACCTTATTGGCCAATTAAAGTCTGCATCTGTTGCCGTTGTTACATTCTATTTACTATTACAAGCATTCATCTCAAACCTTCTTGTTGCAGGGCATACGTGGGAAGACTGGAGATTATGGACACATAGGAGAACCTGGGCCTAAGGTGAGTGGCTTCTTGTACAGTCTCTGGGTCGGCACTGTTGTACAGACCCACTCACGGGTCAACTTGTGTCCCACAGGGTGAAGAAGGTATCAAAGGAGAAAAGGGCATGCGAGGACTTCGAGGCCAGGAGGTAAAACATTAAACAAATGCAAAGCCCACTTTGACAGCCTTGTAGCTTTGCAATGACAAATGGTCTTCTCTCACACAGGGTGGCAGAGGACCCAAAGGCCTGAAAGGGCTAAAAGGAGCTTTAGGCCATAAGGTAAAAACAGCATTATTGCAGTCTACTAAATCACATTTAGACACCAGCTGGTTGCAAAAACAGCCAATATGGTAGATGTTTTATCTAATGCTACAGCACTGATACTTTGTCGATTGTGCTAAAAATGTCTCTAGAAACCAAATTTTAAAAGTAACACACAAAAACATAATTATGTTCTGTATCATTGCTATACGTGTAATGGTATGCATCTGATCAAAGGGAGTGCGAGGGACACCTGGAGAGAGGGGTCCAACCGGCCAGCAGGGGGAAGTTGTACGTTCTGTTCTAAAACACTTTGCTTCGATAAAATATATGTGAGATGGATTGTGTTATTGGGGATATGAATGACTCATTTGCTCCCCACCACATCTCCCAGGGTGCAGCAGGAGAACGGGGATACGAGGGGATTGCGGGCTATCAGGGAGTGAAGGTATGTTTTCTCCCTCACTCTGCTTTGTTTTTGTTTCTAAAACATTTGTTGCTGTGTTTGGTTGGAAATCTCACAATTCCCATTGGTTCCTGGAACAGGGAAATGAAGGCTTACCCGGAGCTGAAGGATCTCGAGGAGCACGGGGTCATCAGGTATAAAAACAGGCTGGGGACCTTCTGCATTTTGCTGCATGACATTTGAAAGCCATGGGGTGATCTTAAATAGAAAATTTGACACCTTATTGGATTATCTATATGTGCACATCTCTGTATTCATGGAGGACAAAGTGGAAATGTTGTAGGATTCTGAGGGTGAATCTCATGAAAATAAAAAGTTTGGGCTAAATTTGACCCCAAAATCAAAAGAACAACCTTTATTATGATGAAACAACATAATTCCTATTATTAGACTTTTTGCGATTATTTATTTATTTTTTGAACAATTTAAAAACATTATGGGCTGGTAAAAGGAATGCAAAGCTTCAAGGAAAACCACAAGCTTCAAATTCCTGATCTTTTGGGTTTTGAAGAGGAATGAAACAACTTTAAACAGCAACAAAATTGTTTGCAAATGCCAGCTTTGAAAGTATGGTGGTTTGGGGGAATATTAGGCCTAAAGCTCAATTTAGTTTTCTAAGATCGTATACAGATTCTGACCCAGCTTGTGTGGACGTCCTGCCATATAAAATCCGTTGACATCCCAAGTAGTAAAGCATGTAGTCTTTTTGAAATGATGCAAATATCATGGGAATCTGACTTGATGTTTATAAACTGTCTCTTCTCTGTGACAGGGGATTGTGGGAGATCCCGGTGAGCGAGGAACACCTGGAGAAAAAGGAAAGCCAGTACGTATAGTTATCACATTCCCACAAATCATTCTGCTTTTTACACTCCTCTACTAAGCTTAACCAGTCAGTTGAATGATGGAAAACATTTTTATTTGGCACACACCTATCTTTTTACTCTCCACAGGGTATTCTAGGCCCAAAAGGAAGAGTTGGTGGAATGGGGGGAAAGGTTGGTAACTTGAAAACCGGTTATAATGACAAATCATTTGTTGACCAGTAAGTGAAATGTCTAGTGTTGCTTCATTTTAAAATATCAGGGTATAGTTGGTGATCCAGGTTTGCAAGGGCGAGACGGAGACCCTGGAATTGAGGTATATATTGCGGTTTCATATTAAGTAAAGAAATAATGTTTTCCAATGCTTTAATGCCCACTAACTTGCTTAAAATGTCATGGTATAAATGCATGCAGGCTTATCAAGGACCACAGGGACCCGAGGGAAGAAATGGACAAGTTGGCGAAAGGGTAACCTAACTCTTCCTTATCAATCACTTCCTTAGAAACCTAAGAATTAAACCATTCTTGTAAAGAAATATAGAGGAACAGAATGATTTTCATGACATTTGATATTTAACATTTCTTGACCTGTATTTTTCCTCTTATGCACACACTTAAATACTGTTTATACACTAAACTACTGATTAAAATCTGCTATCAAGCTAGTGAATGTACAGCAAAGTGATGCAACACAGAACTAATAAACTTTCCAGTGAATCACTCACTGAACTCTACATAATCTGACAAATATTAAGGCCTGTTCACACCTAGAAAGATAACTAGAACGAAAACTATATTAGTGTCCACACTAGTGGTGCAATGGATCACAACACTCACAGTTTGTATCATATAATGGTTTTTAAATTATGATCAGATATGTTTTCAAAAATGAGCAAATGTAATTTTGCTTTCCACTTATTACTTAAAGCAAACTTTAAGTACTTTGATACCACAAAAAAACTACTAGCCTAACTCTAAAAGTTCAAACAAATATACAGTAGATAAAAAAATTAGAATACACTAATTACAAGCATAGATAATTACAATATGATAAAATTACAAATAATACTAACACTAATAATAAGGTACAGAAATTTAATAATGAAAAATAACACAACATAGTGTTTAGTGTATAAAATAAATATCTATTAATTTTAATGCTGTCAATCGATTAAAAAATGAACTAGATTAATCAAAAAATGTTTCTGCGATTAATCGCAATTAAAACACTTTTTAAATATACTTTATAATGTAATAATTTCACAGTTAATCCCCAAATTAATATATAGAGACAACATAAAGACAGTATATTTTAAATGGCATCTTTTTATGAATGAAGGCCAGTATCACTGACTACTAATACAGCTACTGATGTCTCGATGAAAATGCCACCCCCCCCCCCCCATTTTAAACCATTAATTATAGCCTTTTAACATTACAGTGTAATTGAAAGCTATCCATTTTTTTTTTACATTTACTAAGCTTAAAAAAAGTATAACACATTTTGATATTAAAACAATCCTTACATACACCCATAATAAATGTCCTATTTTACTGTGCCCTAATTGACATGTACCTGTGCCCTACATGTCTAATTGAATAACGTTATCAAACATTAAATTATAAGTTAAATATAGGCTAGATTAATCCTGCTAATGTGCTTATGTAATGTGCTTGCATATTTAACACAGGGTGAGATAGGTGAACAAGGGCCTCCAGGGAACATGGGCCCTCCTGGACTCACAGTAAGTGCTGATCCATTTCAGATCTACACTGGTCTATATGTGACTTCGGTAAATTCCACCTAAATAATTTACCTTGGACGTTTACGACATAGAAATACACCCTGCCTTCTGGTAGATTTATAAAGTGCTATATTCTCCAGGGGCCACAAGGTTACAAGGGCTCTGCTGCAAAGCCAGGAAGACCGGGATTTATTGGGCCCCCTGGAAGAACGGTGAGCAATATTCCAAAGCTTTTGAAATAGAAGTTCATATCTTCCAAAATGCTAAAACATGCCATGTCTCTTCATAGGGGCATATGGGAATACCCGGCAGACCAGGCCCCAAGGTAAGGATCTCCACTCATTTATGAAGCACACATTTAACACTAACTTGTCTTATTAAAAGGACATTTTGAATCTTGCGAGACACCGCAGTGGCTAGACATGGCTGGGGACAGGGCATGATGTATATCATACAAAAATCTCCTGCAAATCATTGTCTAGTTGTCTATATCAGTTTATCAGTCTTTATAGAGGGTTCACTTCAGGTGTATAAGATCATGCGCCATGTGGCTTACTGAAACCAGATATCCCTGGATCCTTCAAAAAACTTTGAGGCCTACATTTTCTTGTGTTGTGCTTTTGGCATCTATACTGAATCATTACAATGAGCATTTAGTAGTAGTAGTAGATTTCATTTTCCCCATGGGGCAATTTGATTTGCGGCACAGTCGCAAGGCACTTAATGACATGACATCATAGATATGACACCAACAATAAAATACAAAACAATACACTATACACCCTTGGGTCTGACCAGACCAGCCGGACATCTAGCTTATTTTGAGTGATTTAAAGCTTTTATGGCTTGTTGTACAATAGAAAATTTCGATCTATTCTTGGTCAAAAGGGGTAGACAGAAACGACACCTAGATGGCAGTAATTTAAAATGAGATGCTAACGGGTGTGTGTGATCACATACAATGCAATTAGCCTTTTTCACCACCCTGTCTTTGTAAATGTGTTCAATGCTCGGTAGAGTTATCTTAAGTAACTTGCTGGCAGAAGTAACTGTTTTTCTGATTATCTTTTTCTGGGATTCGGTGGCATTTCCGAACCAACAGATAATGCAGCAAGTCTGTTGGTTTGGAAATGCCACCAAATTTACAGTGAGCTGATGCACAAATGGGCTAAACTGCTGTGATAGACAACCATTTAAACATTTGTGAAATGTATACTAATACAACCTGTAATCAGATTTGTTGAAGCCTTGACAAATTGCTGCAATATCTTCTTTAGGAATGGGAACTGACCCATTCACAAAAAAAAGTGAATGGAGGTAAGCCAGGCCTCACCCGTCATCATCTGAAAGCATAGGACCTCAGCATGTTTTCACACTGGAGTCATGTCTGAGCAGCGCAGCTCTTCGCCGGTTAGCACTGCAGTTTTTGGCTGCATATACAGTCACTTGGCTCTGAGTGCCGTCACACAACATAGTGTGTTAGACTGAAACTGTTGACGGCTCTGTTCTCATTCCAGCATCAACCCTCCGCTGATATCTAAACTTCTGAGAAGATCACCACACTTCATTTAAAAATGACTTTTCATCCACATAAATTTGAAAAGAATCAAATTTCCACAGGGGCTCTAGCATTAGATGATGAAGCATCATATGGTGTTAATATAGCTACGTCTTTTCTTTCTGTGGTCAACTGTTATCTAAACATTTCAGCATGACATGGATATTGCCATGAGTGCTGATGACTCTTGTAAACTAGTGTAAAGACACATTTACCCAGAACATATTTTGTGAAATTTGAATGACTGGTCATCAAGGTCAGAGCCTGATGTTGTATTAACATGTTATGTGATTTAATATACATGGAAAATTTTAGAAAATGGAAAAAATTGGGTTTGTTCCTGTCAGCGTCTGTAGAGTAGTTAAGAGCCAGAGTACACAAAATTAAATCTCAGGCTAATGTGTTAAATTCCAGGGCAATTTTCTGATTAGGGCACATTACACCAAATGGTTTTCCTCAGAGTTTTACAGCCTTCTTTTCACACAAACACAAAGTGATGAAACGCGTCACCACCATTTCGGGGTTTCCTCTCACAACACCTTGACCACTTATTTTGAACTTCAAATCACATTTGTTGTATCAAATCCAGAATGCTATCGCAAACATTGCTTTTGTATCTTCCAGGGTGACACTGGCATTCAAGGGATCCAGGGAAGCAAAGGGCAGAAGGTAATTATCAACTCAAATGCATTTCATTTAATGTTGACACATTTCCATTATCATATGGTTCTAGTTTCTCAGAACACCACATTGTTTCCACAGGGTTCAAAGGGAGTCAAAGGACCTAAAGGCAGGGTAAGACTGTCAGAGTTGTTCACATTTTATTTTATCACCATGGAGCTTTCTTATAAGCATTAGCAGCGATGGATTTAATCTGTCCACTGTCACAGCAGAAATCCAGTTGGATTGCAAAGAACCAAGTGATGGCCACATGAGCATACTGTTTGAGTTCCATTTCGTATTTCTTTCCAGGCATGCTGTCGAGATATCATTGAGAAATATGTACACAGTGTAAAAGTGCACTTGCTTGTTTATGGGTGTGTTTGTATTTGTTTGTTGTCCAGGCAGGAGACGCCGGTGTGCCAGGGCAACAGGGAAGCAGAGGAAAGCGAGGCCCTGCTGGAGAGTCGGGTAGAAAAGGCCGTGTAGGCTCCAAGGGAGTGATAGGAGACGGCGGTCCGGTGGGCTTTCAGGGCCCTCCAGGCCCACCAGTAAGTCTGAGAATCCAACTCATACCTTTCGTTTTCCTGTTGTATGCAATGTTTGGAAATAGTATAAAGAGGAAGAGACTGACCACTTGAACTGGAGAAATCATAAGGCTCGCTATGCAGGATGTACAAAATTCAGTTCAAAGAGCCTGTCGCCTTATTCTAAAGGCACGGCTAGAGACCTGGGTCAGATATTTCAGTCCCGCTCCCAAAGGATTCTGTCCCGCTTCCACCTGCTCCAGCAAAAATGTTAACTTCTCATGCCCGCAACATTCCTGTTTTGTCCCGCTCCTGCCCGCAGAAGACTGCATAAAAGTATTATGTTTTTTTTTTTCAGTACATCCATGAAATTCCCATGAAATAGTTTCAAGTTATGTCGCCTAGCCACAACCTACACATCCCAGCATAAACGCTCCCGATAAATTACTTGTTATTAAAGCATCAACATTCACAAACCACTTTTAATTTAAACAGAAAAGCAAGGATAGGCTGCTGTGTGCATAGTTTGGCATGGCAGAATGCGCACAAAGTGCCCTCTTCTAATAATCCCTAAAAAGCTGACATCTCAGTTTATCGCAATGTCACTGTCACTGAGCTCCATTATAAGCAATAAAGCTGACTGCACAATGAATCTTTCATAATAGCAACACTTTGTTAGTTATAATCAGAAGATTCGCCAGCATGCAGAATTTAGTACTGAACAAAAACCTTGGTATTTTGTAACTTGTTGAATCTGGTTGGCCATTGCGTTCAAGAAATCAATAGATATGATTGTGATTGGCTAAATTGCTCACTCTTCAAAAACATATAAATAGAAACTCTGCTTATGCTTATGACTGTAAATCATTTTTAATTTAGTTGTTCTTGTTGCTTTTGTGCAAAAGATGAATAACAATTTATTTGTTTTTAGATATTTTATTCTTAGATATTTCTATTTTGCAGGAGTCCCGCAAAATGTTGCTCTCAAGGCATAGCGTCGTCTTATTGCTCTACAAAGTGTATAGATTGGATAGATTGGACTCAAATATTTTTTTTTTTATTGGTCTTTTGCACTTTACCTCAAGGTGCAATACACTGTGACAATATCATAATCGGAACGTGATTGAAACTGCACCAAACTAATTACATGAGAGCAGTGTATCTCTCACCACATAGAATCTGCTCTGACAGTAATGAGAAACACCAGACTCTGAGTTTACACTTTTTTTTTAGACAAACTGATATGATATGATATGATTAGGCACAAGTATACATAAAAATATAAAGAAACAATATTGCATGCATTTGTTGGTTGCCTGTCATATCAGTAAATACACTGTAAAAAATATTTTAGCAATTTAGTTATTTCAACTTATTTTTTTAACTAGATTGTCCAGACAACAAGAAATTTTAAGTTTTCTTGTCCTCAACTTATCGAAATAAGTTAGTTAAACTAAAAAAAAAAACATGCAAAAAGATAACTCAAAATAATGAGTTAACTTTTTTTACAGTGTAGAGAAAAGTTGTTCTGGCTACTTTTCTGGATCTTATGTGGGAGTGTCAGATGTTAGTTGTCATAATAAGCGAGAAAGGTTGACCTTGAGCATCTAGCTAAATCTCCTACCTCCAGGGAATTACTCGTTTTAAACAAACGCTGAACAGAGGCAAAATACGAATGAGGCAGAGCTCGTAATAAAACAAGAATCAACATTGGCTCGGCTTTTCAAAAATGGCGAGAACTGAGGAATTTGAAATGTTGTAAAAGCGACTCAGAGTTGTTTTTTTTCATACTCAGCAGGTGAGTAAGTTATTTTATTGAACGGATAAATTGCCATGCAGCTCTCTAACATCCGGAAGTTATCCACATACACATTGAAAAGAGACAACTGAGAGCTGTGTGGTTTTGTAATACAGTCAAGTGCAAAAGACATCGCAAATATACTGAAATGTTTGCCTTCGCACCCGAAAGTTGCGGCACCGTTAATTTTATGTAAAGAACGTGCATTTTTCCCACCACAGCTGGCAATGTTCTCAGATCCATACATTTCTCTGTACTGTTTCCATTACGGCATCAATCCACATTATTAGTACTTGCAGCCTCTTCATCCTCCTCATTTTGCAAGATTTGTAAAATGTCCCCCGACTGAAAACTGTTTTTAAAAGAAAACCCACCACTTCAGGTCGACTTTGCACCGGAGCCATCCTTTTTTCTTTTTTCGCGGAAAAGCGAGATCCGATCTGTTATCCAGATACAGAAGCCACTTGATGAAGACAGGTGTAAACGCACCGTGTCCTGATTTGATCCTGGCTTATGATTTGATCTTCTTGATAGGATCCCGATGATCGCCTGTTAATGCCGAGTGTAAATGCAGCCTAACAGAGTTCATTGTAAAGCATTGTCTATTGTGAAAGCTTATTTCATTCGTTGTTCTAGCGCTGTGCTGGAATTTATTTTCAAGGAAGTATTGTGTTCTACAGTCTTCAGCTTGTCAGCTTGAGGTACTTTCCATCTAAACTGGTTATATCTCTTAAGCCTAGAAGTGAATGTTTTATGAGCAGTAGGATAATCTCTGTCTTTTTTTTCGGTTATGAGTAAGAACCATGTTTCTTCCACACAGTCACGCAGAGCCGAAGCAGGGCCAAACGTTATATAGCATACCATTAAGTATTGATAGAACACTCTGGCCAAAATATTATGATGTACTGACATATGGTTGAAATGGCACGTTCCCCATTTAAGCAGATACAGAAAAAGCTGTGCTCCTAGTCCTATTGCCTAGATAGACAATAGCTGCCTAGATAGACAATAGCTGCCTGGACATGTTGCCAAAATGGCTGCCACCTGCCTGAGGGACTGTATGGACTTTCTGTTATGGTCCATAAGCAACCGAGGGTCCATAAGTAACAGAAGGTCCATAAGAAAGGTGAAATTCAAACTTTCCTCCTTAAACTTAAATTAATGTCTGTTTAGGGCCTTGTTAAGTGTTTTCGTTTGCATTTCATCTGCTGACTAACAAGCTTCACCTTTAGACAAAGCCTTCAAAACTTCTGGGAGATTCAGCCCTTGTGGCACTTGGCGTAACATGCATGAAATATGTGGTAACCATTTTGGTGTCAAGATCGCTAGTAAACGCTTTCTCATTAGTGCAGCTTTCTCTGCAGCTCGGGGCAAGGTTTTCATTTAGTGTGGCTGTAAATCCATAATGAGGCTGGTGAAATATTGTTGGCCGTATTTATTTCTCCTTCATTACGCAGCTACACATTATCAGACTACTATGGGCGAGAGGTGCTCTGATCTGAGCTCTATGTTTCAGTGGTAATGATCTCTCTCGTAGGGCCCCCCTCTCCCTGGTCAACATGTTATCGAGGTCTGCAAGCAGGTGGTGCTGGAGCAGATGTCCACATTCGCAAACTCTGTGAGAAGAACTTGTGCAGCCGTGTGCCCGCTCTATGGAGACGTGCCAATGGGCGCCCCAGGTCCCCCAGGATCGAAAGGACCACCTGGACCTCCAGTAAGTTTCCCACCTCTGAGAAAAACTACCCCACTACAACTCTGGAACCGTCTCAATTTTGCTAAGCCTTGGAAACAAAAGCATTTAGATGTGGTTTGTTTTAGACATCACAGTTAGCATATGTTCAACCTGTTTTTGCCATAGTAAAGTAAGGAAGAACATGCTCCATACATCAACTTTTCATCCCAGCCAAGTTTGATATGTTCATAGTGTGAAGGCCCCTGGAGAGCGTGCAACAGTGTTTGGCAGTGGGTTGGAATTAAAACATTCAGAATTTCCAAGTCCCCGTGAAGACAAATAGGAAGTCACAGACAAGGCACTTGCTCTGTGTTGAATGTTTTTTGGAGAGAATCCCACCTTCACTTGAGTGGAAAGCCTTTCCATATTTCTCAAGCAGATCTTTTTTTCTGACTTCTCGAACATGTTCACTCAAGGGGCCCAAAGGCCGATAAAAGTTCACTGAGCCTCAAATTCACAAATGTAAAGGGTTGTAAAATTTAGAGTTGTGAAAAACTGCACACAACGTAAACTTCAGGATCAGCATAGCAAAGAGTCTACAGACACTTTGATTCTTCTAGAGGGAAAATTCACCACTATCATTTACTCACCCTCATGTTGTTCCAAACCTGTACCAAACCTCATGTTTTACAGAATGTCTAAGCTGGTATTTTACATACAACTAAAGTACACTTTTGCCAGTGGCTGTTAAGCAACAAAAAGTCTCCAGAAGCCATCAAATAACATTGTGTAAAAAGACCTCAATTTGATATAGCTCAGAGCTGGTAATTTGTAAGTTGCTGGTTTGATTTCCACATCTTCCATGATTGTACCCTTGATCAAGGCTGTTCCAAGGGGCTTGCAACTGCAATAAGGACACTGTCGCTTTGAACTAAATATTTCTGCTAAATGACTAATTACTAACAAATAACTAAATTTGCAAATATTTCTGAAAAACCAATAGGGTGATCCTGGTATTGATGGTCTTAAAGGAGAAATGGGGCAGCTGGGATTTTACGGAGAACCCGGTGACCTGGGCAGACAGGGCTCAACAGGTACAGTAAACCATCTTCACACTTTAGTGCATATTGTACAAATAGTAGCTTTTTGGACATGCACCAATACAAGGGTGGTCCTCCATTGTTGAGCCTTCACGTTAATCATATGCGGTTGCCTTAATGTCAGATAGCTTTAAAAGTTACAAATAAAAAATGTGCCCACCAGATATAGAGAAACAATAATGCTATGAAGGGTATCTGTCAGTCTCGCTCTGGGCTGTGTTCATGCGTGATATACAAATACTTTTCAGCTGGAAAAGCTGCCCAAGTAAGCAGACCATATGACGGATTCACCTTCACAAGGAACTGTTGTCTTTTGGAATGGGATGTGTCATGAAATAAATACATAAATAATGTTAGTCTGCAAGCATCAGCAGAGGGAAAGTAATAGCTTTATTAAACATGAGCATGTGCGACTTATCTGCCAAACATTAATGAGGCAAATGAGTATACAGGTGCAATAGTTCAAACAAAGTGTTTTTATCTGTATTTGAATCCTTTCCAACAGTGACTGTATGATTTTGGAGATCCATCTTTTCACACTGAGGACAATTGAGAGACTTATGCACAACTATTACAAAAGCTGCAAATATTTATTGATGCCCATAAAGGTGACATGATAAATTCAGAGTCAGGGGGTGTAATTTTTGAACAGGATGATCCGTGTAAATTGTTCTTAGTTAGTTGGAAGATTTTTTTCTTTCTTTTGTTTACTGCTTTTCAGAAGCTATATGTTTACCAGAATACAACTTTATTTTTTAATTGTAATAATACAAAATAATAATAACAAAATGGTTCGTTTGCCCTATGGGCTGAGACGCTTGGATAGGCTTCAGCGTCCCCACAACCCCACAAAGGACATAGGAAATTGTTTTGGAAAATGCATGGATGTATAGATGGGTCACAACTAAAGCTATGAAAAGCAGCTAAATCACTGCAGGGCCAATGCATTGTAACTATAGCACTAGTTCTTCATATTTTACTGAATCAGCCTATGAGGTTCAACAGTACCTCCTTCATTGCATGTCATTTCAAAATCTTGGTAGACATTTTGCATTTAGAAATGACAAGCCATTATTTTGCATTGTTATTTAGTCTGGTAGTGACGTCATGTATCAGTTTCCAGCCAAAATTGAAGAATATTAATTTAATACATTTATTCAGTAATGACATCAGCACACACATGGTTGTTAATCAGCATAAAGAACATCTATTTGAGGTGCTCCTGCCGGATTTAAAGGTGCCCTAGAATGGGGTTATTTTATAATGTTTTCTGGGTTGCCCTTATAATGTTAGTATTTTTTTAGATCAATAATAGTCATAATTTAGAAATAAAAGGCATTTTTCCTAGCCTGATTTTAGCCTCTGATTTGAACACTCTGTTTGAAGTGGCGTGCTGTGGGATTCAGTGTAGCCGGCCACTGCTGTGATTGGCTGACATGCTTGCATATGAAATAGCTACGTATTACATGTGAAACTCTCTCGAATACTTTTACTACAGATATTATACGTTTTTACTATTATTATAATCTATTTCCATCAAGCAGATGACAGTCTGTTGATCGCGAGACTGAAGATCATATCATTGCAAAGCAGTTTCTGCAGTCTCTCTAATGCTTTCACCAATGCGAACACGATGATGTACATCATTGATTTCATAACGAGTTTGGCAAGTGTCCAGATTAACTTGCGCTGTGTGGAAATATTGTGCTTTGATCGCTTTATGTATATAATTTATTCACTGAGAGAAGCTTGATATTGTCCCAGGTTCGAAAATAAGTCTGTGGGGAAATGGGCAGAGCAAACTAACAACTTCGAATTAAACTGTTGCGGTATCCGATTATATATAAACATCAACCAGGGCTGGCATATGCAAATCTTTGGAGGAGTACATATTAATGATCCCGACTGTTGCGTCACAGTCGGTATTATGTGGAGATTCGCCTGTTTTTCAGGGGTGTTTTTTAAAAAAGAGATTTAAATAAGAAGGGGAAAACAATGGTGTTTGAGACTCACTGTATGTCATGTCCATGTACTGAACTCTTGTTATTTAACTATGCCAACATAAATTCAATTTCACATTCTAGGGCACCTTTAAATGGTTGTTCATTTTAATAACATATGTTTGCCACAGGTGACAGGGGAGAACCAGGAGACAAGGGAGCCAAAGGCTATGGCCTTCCCGGCCACATTGGGGAGCAGGGACCAAAGGGTAACATAATAACGACCATAGAATTAACCTCTCGTAATAGAAGTATCACATGAGATCAAATGAGTCTCACTTCCATGAGGACTATGCAGCCGATTTTTATTTATTTATTTTACTTTTATTTTCATTGATATAACAAGGTAAGCGTGGGCGACCTGGCAAGGCATTTGATGGGCAACCAGGTCGGATGGGAGAGAGAGGCCATGTTGGCCAGCTTGGTTTGAGGGGCCATCCTGGACTACGTGGAGTTCCTGGAGTCTGTCTGACGTCTGGGTGTGCCTTACTCAATGCTACTTCTAATGGATCGCCACAAGAGCCTGTGCAGGCACCTCAACGGGCACCTCAACAGGCACCTCAACGGGCACCTCAACGGGCAACTTCGAGGTTCAGAGGACGCCAGTGAATGCACCCTTGAAGGAAACATAGTGACATTTGGATCTCAGTGTTTGTTTAGTGGTATGGCGGAAGGATTAGAAACTGAAATTGTGAGGTGAAGGGCAATTCATGTAAATATAAAACTGAAATCCATTCAAAGACTGAAACTGATCTAAAACTGTAAAACTGATCTAAAACTGTCAGAACTATCAAAAACTGCAAGACATTAAACCTGTTGACCAACTTTGCAAATGCAAATTAAGATAATTTAAAGATACAGATAAAGTTTGCATATATAATAACCAATGTATATGTAGTTTCAAAGTGATCTGCACATTTCTCAATTTTATTTTCAATGAATGCTGTTTATAATAAAAATTAAACAATTAATATCTAAGCCCTCCTCTCTCTCTCTCTCGATCGACTTGCAACGTGTTATGTGCATTTTTTTTTAAGTTATGGGAGATTCAGAACTAAATTTCAGAGAAATCGTAATGCTCAATATGGTGGATTTTTGCTTAATCTAGAACATGCACTGTAACAAAATCTTTTTTTTAAAAACTAAGCTGGAAAAATGACTGGTTCCCCTTCAGTCGCTCACGTTCGACGTGACGTCGACGTGACGACGTTAGGGGATCACTTCAGGGAGCCCTATCAACTTCGAGTATCTAAAGAACAAGCCAATGAACGTTGGCGTGCGTGAAACGCGTCACGCGCCCTGCCCCGCAGCGCGGGTATAAACAGGAAGCGGACGCCGCACTCATTGTCTTTCGCTTCGGAGCCGAGCTTTGTTTGACTCTGAGACTCTACAGACTGCTGAACGTTGTTTCTGTCGACAACTAGAGGGAGAAGAGAACTCTGCTGCAGTGCTGGTGTGACGGCGCGATCAGTGGTGGCCGCGAGCATCTTTATCACAACTGCCGTTTTCACGGCACTGTTTATGTGTGTGTGTGTGTCGGTCTCGTGGGCGTTCCTCATCTGAGAGTGTACCCGATTACACCGCGGCTACCCCTGGGTGCTTCAGCACTAAAGAGTCTATTTCTTTCCTCTGTTTGTTATTTTTACTAAAAGAGCAACACAAGCGTGACCCTGCGTCCTTTTCAGGATGTCATTCCGCTTGTGCGTTTCTGGATGCGGTCGTTCCCTGGCGCCAGCAGATGGCCACAAGAGTTGCCTCTCGTGTTTGGGCATTCAACACACTGAGGCAGCTTTTGTGAATAGTTCATGTTCCCATTGCGGGAATATGACTATGGCAGCGCTTAGATCGAGACTCGCTTACCTCACGGGAGGTGCAGTCCCCTCGCCTATGCCCCGATCTAGCGCTTATTCTGCCCTGCAGAATAAGCCTACTTCGGCGCATGACCAGGGTGATCTGAGGATTACCGTGAGGGCTTCCCCGTCGAGGCAATCTCCGCGGGCCCCTCACGCCTCTCATGCGCTGTTGCCATCCGCGCCCCTTTGCGATCGACTCGGTCCTTCTCCTGAACGGCCGGTCGTTTCCTTTGGGGCGCCAGCTGACGATCAGATGTCGATCGCAGCATCGGAGGGGGAGCTTCACTCCTCTGGAGATGACGACTCGGCTGCGTTGCCCCCGTCTGGGTGTGTAGCGTTGTCCGAGCCGGATCCAGAGTGGGCGGCTATGCTTTCCCGGGCCGCCGAGAAGGTCGGGCTTGTGTGGAATCCTCCGCCACGTCCCGAACCTTCTCGGTTGGACGATTGGTTTCTCGGGGCGGGCCGTGCTGGTTCTCAGTGCGCCGCCCCGGTACCTTTCTTCCGGAGGTGCATGAGGAGCTCTTTAGGACGTGGAAGGCACCGTATAGTGCCCGAATCCGTTCTAGTAGCTCCTCCCCCCTCGCCACCCTCGACGGCGGGGCAGCTAAGGGGTATGTGGATATCCCCCCGGTGGGAGCGGGCTGTCGCGATGCAACTGTGTCCGGCGTCCGCCTCCTCCTGGCGGGGTAATCCGCGCCTCCCGTCCAAGGCCTGTAAGTTTTCGTCCGGTCTCACGGCGAAGGCTTATAAGGCCTGTGGACAGGCTGCTTCCGCCCTCCATGCCATGGCGCTCTTGCAGGTCCACCAGGCCCAGGCGCTCATGGACATGAACGAGGGTGGTTCTGACCCAGAGCTCCTCCGGGAGCTCCGCGTGGCTACTGACCTCGCCCTCCGGGCGACGAAGGAAACCGCGCGTTCCGTTGGTCAGGCGATGTCCACCTTGGTGGTCCAGGAGCGCCACCTTTGGCTCAACCTGGCGGACATGAGGGACACCGATAAATATCGGTTCCTGGATGCCCCTCTCTCTCCCAGGTTGGGTTATTCGGCGATGCGGTCGAGAGCTTCGCCCAACAGTTCTCGGCCGCCCAGAAGCAGACGGAGGCTATCCGACACATCCTGCCCCGGCGGACCCCCGCTGCTTCCTCCCGTCCGCCGGCCGCAGACCCTCCGTCCGCTCGTCGCCGAGGCCGTCCTCCTGCGGCGTCCTCCGCTCCCGCTAAGCCTCAGCAGCAGCAGCCACCATCCAGGCCTCAGCGTGGAGCAAGCCGCAGGAAGTCGGCCACGCCCGTCCAGGCCGCTACCAAACCAGGTGGTAAGCGCAGGTGCAAACGACCCTGAGACGGGCGACCCAGAGGTGGATCGAGTTGCTCTCCAGGAGACGGTGAAGGCACCGCTCCTTCCCCCGGTGGAGGGCCGGGTGGAGAATCCTTTGTTTCTTTTTGTTCCTTTTCAGCCACTGCCTTCAGTGGTACCCACTTATTCAATAAAAGAGCAATTTCTGAAACCTCTGGGTCCCAAGAGAGCGCGCTTGACGGTCGACGACGCTATGCCTTGTCACCCTCGAGCCCCTCTCTCATCGCCAGCGAGCAGCAGTGGCTGTGTTCCGGACGCTCTGCCGCCTCCACACACTCACTCTGCCCTTCGACGGAAGCAGGTACGTGTTGCACCACACATTCAGACCCCACTCCGGGCCGCTGTGCCGTCCGAGTCGGGTCCCTGCATTCCGCCGCGCTGCCCCACCCCGGGTACGTCTGTGGTGCCGTTGATTCCGCTTACGCGGTGTCTGGGAGCCTGGCTAGCGCTTCCCAGCCCGTCTCGCTGGCTCATCCGTACTGTCAGACTCGGCTATGCGATTCAGTTCGCCCGGCGCCCCCCTGCATTCAGGGGCATTCTGTTTACCCGCGTTCCGCCGGACAGTGCCCCTGTGCTCAGGGCAGAGATCGCAGTCCTACTGGCGAAGGACGCGATCGAGCCGGTCCCTCCAGCCGATATGAAGACCGGCTTCTACAGCCCGTACTTCATTGTACCCAAGAAAGGCGGTGGGTTACGGCCAATCTTGGATCTGCGTGTCTTGAACCGGTCCCTTCACAAGCTGCCGTTCAAGATGCTTACGCAGAAACGCATTTTCAAGTGCATCCGTCCCCAAGATTGGTTTGCAGCGATCGACCTGAAGGACGCGTACTTTCATGTCTCGATTCTCCCTCGACACAGACCGTTTCTTCGCTTTGCGTTCGAGGGACGGGCATATCAGTACAAGGTCTTACCCTTCGGGCTGGCCCTGTCGCCCCGTGTCTTCACGAAAGTCGCGGAGGCAGCCATTGCTCCCATGTGCGAGCGTGGTGTTCGCATTCTCAACTACATCGACGACTGGCTTATTCTCGCCCAGTCGAGAGAGCTGTTGTGCGAACACAGGGACATGGTGCTCAGTCACCTCAGCCACCTAGGGCTTCGGGTCAACTGGGAAAAGAGCAAACTCACCCCCGGGCAGAGGATCTCTTTTCTCGGTATGGAGTTGGACTCGATCAACATGAAGCGCGCCTCACCGAGGCCCGCGTCCAGTCAGTGTTGAACTGCGTGAGCACGCTCAAGCGCAGAACAGCGGCTCCACTGAAACTGTTTCAGAGGCTCCTGGGGCATATGGCATCTGCAGCCGCGGTAACGCCGCTCGGATTGCTTCGTATGAGACCGCTCCAACACTGGCTCCACGATCGAGTCCCGACATGGGCGTGGCAGAGCGGCTCGTGCCGGGTCCAAGTGACTCCGCACTGTCGCCAAACTCTCAGCTTGTGGTCAGACCCTTCGTTCCTGCGGGCAGGTGTTCCCCTAGAACAAGTGTCCAGGCACTCTGTGGTCACCACGGATGCCTCTGCCACCGGCTGGGGGGCCACGTACAACGGGCATGCAGCTTCAGGTCTGTGGACGGGGCCTCAACTGCATTGGCACTTCAATTGCCTCGAGTTGTTAGCAGTACATCTTGCATTGGGCCGCTTCAAAACGCCGCTTCGTGGCAAGCATGTACTGGTCCGTACGGACAGCACTGCGACCGTTGCGTACATCAACCGTCAGGGTGGTCTACGCTCCCGCCGCATGTCACAACTCGCCCGCCATCTCCTCCTTTGGAGTCAGAAGCATCTGAGGTCGCTTCGTGCCATTTATATTCCCGGCCTGCTCAACTGTGCAGCCGACGAGCTCTCACGGCAGCAGGTGCTACCGGGAGAATGGCGACTCCATCCCCAGGTGGTCCAGCTGATTTTCAGGCGCTTCGGGACCGCACAGGTAGATCTGTTTGCCGCCCCGGACACGTCTCACTGCCAGTTGTTCTACTCCCTGACCGAGGGGACCCTCGGCACGGATGCCCTGGCACACAGCTGGCCCCCGGGCCTACGCAAGTATGCGTTTCCCCCAGTGAGCCTTCTTGCACAGACTTTGTGCAAAGTCAGGGAGGACGAGGAGCAGGTCGTGTTAGTTGCCCCGTATTGGCCCAACCGGACCTGGTTCCCCGAACTTGTGCTCCTCGCGACAGCCCCTCCCTGGCCCATTCCTCTGAGAGAGGACCTGCTCTCTCAGAGACGGGGCACCCTGTGGCACCCGCGTCCAGACCTCTGGAAACTCCATGTCTGGTCCCTGGACGGGACGCGGAGGTTCTAGGTGACCTACCCCCAGCGGTAGTTGACACCATCACTTCCGCTAGAGCCCCCTCTACGAGGCGCCTCTATGCTCTGAAGTGGAACCTATTCGTTGACTGGTGTTCTTCTCACGAGGAGAACCCCCGAACTTGCTCGATCAGAGCCGTGCTTTCTTTCCTGCAGGATGGGTTGGAGCGAAGGCTGTCTCCCTCCACCCTTAAAGTGTATGTTGCTGCCATTGCCGCACATCACGATGCAGTTGATGGTAAGTCGTTGGGGAAGCATGACCTGATCGTCAGGTTCCTGAGGGGAGCAAGGAGACTTAATCCTCCTCGCCCACTCTCTATACCCTCTTGGGACTTGTCTCTGGTCCTTTCGGCTCTTCAGAGACCACCCTTTGAGCCTTTGCAGTCAGCTGAGTTAAAAGTTCTGTCTTGTAAAACAGTACTCCTGGTTGCATTGGCCTCCATCAAGAGGGTAGGGGACCTGCATGCATTTTCGGTCGACGAATCGTGCCTAGAATTCGGCCCGGATAACTCTCACGTGATCCTGAGACCCCGGCCCGGATACGTGCCCAAGGTTCCTACCACTCCCTTCCGGGACCAGGTGGTGAACCTGCAAGCGCTGCCTTCGGAGGAGGCAGACCCAGCCCTGGCTTTTCTCTGTCCCGTCCGCGCTCTGCGTCTGTACGTGGACAGAACGCAAAGCCTCAGGACCTCAGATCAGCTCTTCGTCTGTTACGGAGGCCAGCAGAAGGGAAAGGCTGTCTCCAAGCAGAGGATGGCCCACTGGATAGTGGATGCCATCGCCTTGGCTTACGAAGCCCAAGGCGTGCCTTGCCCGCCCGGGTTGAGAGCCCACTCCACTAGGGGTGTCGCTTCTTCTTGGGCGCTGGCACACGGCGCCTCGCTGACAGATATCTGTAGAGCTGCGGGCTGGGCGACACCTAACACGTTCGCTAGATTTTATAGCCTACGTGTTGAGCCGGTTTTCTTCCTGTGTGCTCGCTTCCAGCCGGTAACACCGAAGTTTCCGCTCTTGTGTCGGCTTGCTGCGCCACTCCCCTCCACATGGAGCGGATACGTGCGCTTTTTTGCTCCAGTCGAGTTCCCCACTCTGGCGAACCCTGTGAGTTCCTCCGCACCCCTCCGGCAGTCGGACGTTGCGGAGCGTCCGACGCCAGGCCTAGTGCTCGTATGCCTGTGTAACTTGTGCTAGGCTGGGTTCCATATGTGGTGATTCCTGCGGCGATCCCATGTGAGTATTCTTCCACGACCAGCTCCCCGCGGTGAGCCCGTGTCTTTCCCTTGGCAGAGTCCGCTCTGCCGTCACTGTCTGGTGCTGCCTCCCCCTTCTCAAGCTGGAGCCACCCCAGTGACATTCCATATGTTGCACTGCCCTCCGGCCAGTCCATATGTGTATCCTCCACATGTTACCTCCCTTCGGGCAGGATGTGGCTTCCGCAGCGTCCCTCTCCCCTGGAAAGGCACGCTTTCCCAGTGTTATCCAAGAGTTCCACTGTGTGGGTTAAAGGAACAACAGTGAACTCCCTCTACGCAGGTCTTCCGCCCCAGCCATTGGGGGTCTGAGAGCCTTCCGTAGGGCGCTGGATGTGGCAGCAACCGATGGCGTCTTCCATAGGGATCCCCTAACGTCGTCACGTCGACGTCACGTCGAACGTGAGCGACTGAAGGGGAACGTCTCGGTTACTAATGTAACCCTCGTTCCCCGAGGGAGGGAACGGGAGACGTGACGTCCCGCTGCCACAGTTGCTGACCATCGCTGTACGGCCGTCTCTATCTCGGCTCCTCAGCGAAAAACAATGAGTGCGGCGTCCGCTTCCTGTTTATACCCGCGCTGCGGGGCGGGGCGCGTGACGCGTTTCACGCACGCCAACGTTCATTGGCTTGTTCTTTAGATACTCGAAGTTGATAGGGCTCCCTGAAGTGATCCCCTAACGTCGTCACGTCGACGTCACGTCTCCCGTTCCCTCCCTCGGGGAACGAGGGTTACATTAGTAACCGAGACGTTTTGCACTTCCTCCAGTTTATTAGATAATAGAGATGAATACATCTGCCTGCACAGAGAAAGGCTCCTGATGTTAGGATAGTGGCTGTTTATTTTCAACTATGTGAAGTAGCATTATTAGTTTGATGGGCTCATTTCACAGTGGTAATTCGATAGAGGCTTTTTAAACAGACCTTTACGGATTGAACAAACAGACAGTAATGCAACAAAATGTAAGTTTTAAATCTATTGCCTAAACAGTGATTTTTGATATGTAAAAGAACTAAAAATGTGAGTTATATCACAATATAAGTGCATCTCAGGAAACATACAATTTAAAAAAAAAGCAATTTATCACATGTGGCATGATTTAAATGTATGCCAATATAAACATGCAAGCATGCACTTAGAATAAATAAGATGACATTTGTGGCTATTTACACTGGCTATTTACACTCTTAAAGTAACATACACCTAGACCATTACAGTGGGTTTAATCAGAGACTCTTAACCTTAACATAACATCTTTAAACAGCAAAAGCAGTACAATCGTACCACAAAAAGAGGCCAGAGAACATGAGTGGTGTGGAGTAGAAGCCAAGTAATGTTTTTTTTTTTTAGTCTGAGCGTCTGTGTTTTCTCACACTCCAAGATCACTCCAATACCATTCCATCACGTGCAAAACACATGTTAACAGGCTAATGTTAGTGTTACAATAAAGCATAAGACTTTTCTCCAAGTACTGTTTATGTATTTTTTCAATCAGTAGGCTATATCTTTTGCCCAGACTTTTGTGATGTAAAAAAATATAGCCTACATATTTAAAAGATGTTACAGTGAACTGGGCTACATATATGCTATGACGTGAACAGAGTGGCTTTTCTCTTGTGAGCAAGCAGTGTGAATCTAAAAAAACACGGACTGGAGCTGGAGCTGAGCGATTACAGGAACCACTGAGTGCTGTCACTCCATACCTGTATCAAAGCCCTATTAACTATGCATTCAGTATGCTTTATGTGACTTAATTGTCTTTCCATCCTCAAGTATAGGACCTCTGAAATAATTCATAATTAAATATTTGCATAGTATAAAACAAAAACTTGTAACCCAAAGGAAGCTGATTGATTCTCCAATCGGACATCCCTAGTTCTGATTCTAAACGAGAGGACAGAACACATGACTTAATTCCTTAAATACAGCTGGGAACACAAAACATTGTAGCAAGTGTCAATACTACAGCACTACTACTTCATCTATAACTGAAGAACAACTGAGAAGCTATGTGACTTCACTATTTGTACCTTACTGCTCATCAAAAATAGCCTGGTCCCACCAGACTCTCGTACATTTCATTTGTACAGTCTGGCACCGCTCCATTGACAAGCGTTAACTTCCTTGTAGACGGGAACTCTATTGAAGTCTAAAACTATTGGATCTGCTCAGAGTCAGTCTATCTGCCATAACCAATCGCTAACGTGACATATGTATTTTCCCGAACCCCGTGGGGAGGAGGGGCACAACATCATGGCCACCAACAAAACTAAGCAAAGATCGTTCTGATTGTCTCTGGCTTTAACTTCTTGATATTCGGCAGTGTTGCCACAACGGACCGAATGGCTTTGCTCGCATCTTTCTCCGCTGCCATTACTGAACTACAACTAAAAATAACTCACAACATCAACGTCATCGTTCTCAGACACTCCCTCTGTTCACTGATTGGCCCGGTAAAGAATTTCTTGGAGAAAACCAAAGTCTACAGCAGAATCCCAGACGTAGTGCTGAAGGAAAATGAAAATTGAGCGGAAGTACGAAGGAGGGCAGAGCCAGGCTACATCAAAAAGCGTTACAATGAAGATTTTGCAAAATAACCATCCAATAAGATGTAAAACTACAAAACGTCTTAGGTTACACGTGCAACCATGGTTCGCTGAGAGGGGGAACAAGACGATGCGTCCCCTAGAGGGCGCTATGGGGAATGCCTTCAGCATGACTGGTGCATGAGTCTAGACACAACAATGAACTTGACATTGGCAGGCGGCAGCCTATGACGTCACTACTGGTGCGACCGTGAGTATAAAAGGGCACTTGTGTAATACGTCATCCCCTTCTTGTCTAAAGGAGACGTGCACAGGAATCAGGGCTCCAGACTAACTTTTCCACTGGTTGCACTGGTGCTACCAACTTTCTCAGTTGGTCGCACCAGCATATGATTTGGTCGCACCTTTTTTTTTTTTGCTACATGCCATGGGATTAATCAATGCTATCTATCTATCTATCTATCTATCTATCTATCTATCTATCTATCTATCTATCTATCTATCTATCTATCTATCTATCTATCTATCTATCTATCTATCTATCTATCTATCTATCTATCTATCTATCTATCTATCAGCATCATCTTTCTATCTTTTAAAAACCATTAAACATTCAAATGTATGCATTACATTTTAAAAGATTAGAGTATCATAATACGCTGATACAGATTTTTCGTTATCAATGTTTATAGTTGTAACAAGAATCAGAAATCTCACACTCCTTACCTTCTGCATTTTAGAATAATTTCCTTTTCTTCTGTCGAGCGATTACTCTCATCTAACCGCTGAAAAGACGTAGGAAGGGGCTCAGTGTTTGTCAGACCTTTTCATTTTTATATGCCTTAATTCCTGAATTCGTAATTGGTGTGTTTCACCATCAGCGTGCAATGCGTATACTGTATACACAATCAGTATACGTTCGTCAATAAATAAACTTCAAGTGTCTTGCGGAAGAACACTGTAGCCTGAGCTACTTCTCTCAGTTAATGTCTATGGCGAGTCACGAAGGCATTTGGCAACTCCGCAACCGAGCCGAGCCCGGGATAAAATAGTCAGAATATAAACACTTAATATAGGCGTACCGTAGTGATTCAGGATAAGTCAAAAACACGGTTTGGAAAATGGATTCATGATGTAGCCTACTCGTTCATTTTGAACATAAGTTAAGGACTGCAGCAGCTGCTGATACAACGGCGTTCTGTTGCGCGAGCGTCCACTCGCACAAATCTGATCACATACAATTTTAACTCGCACATTCTCCAAAAACGGTCGCATATGCGACCAATTTGGTTGCAGTCTGGAACCCTGGGAATACCTGAAGCATGAGGCATACAGCGTCTCATTCTCCTTCTCTGGGAACCATGGTTCGAAAGGGAATTTGCTCTGCGTCCACTAGAGCGCGCAAAAAATAGTGCCTTAATGGCTGACATAAGTCAAAGACTCAAAGGAGCCCCCATTCCTAGGTGCACACCAGCATTGCGATTAATTCCCTGTGGCCAGAGCCCGGGCTATAAGACCCCTTACAGGCAAGATCAAGAGCTTGGTATTTCTACGAACACCTTTGAGGGAATAATGTCATAGACCGGAGCTTCTCAAGAACAGAGGCCTCAACAGGATGAGTCTAAAAGAGAGGAGGCCTAACTACATTCTCTATTCAGGTAGGCAATAAGAGGCCTATCAACGTTCTAACCAAGAGGCAGTAGCCAAAACAAGAAAAAGCTCAAAAAGAGCTACTTCTAACTGGCCCTGACATACTACCCAATGCCTCAACATGACGACTCTCTAATTCGAGACGAGACCCAACTACATTCCATGCTCAGGACAGCTTACAAGGAGGCTCACAAAGAGCCTACAACTCGCAATTGCTATCCTGGCGGAGCTCTGAGGAGCGGAGACCTCAGCAAGATAACTCTCTCTAGCTAAAGGAGGCCTAGCAGCGCTTACAGTAGCCAAGAAGGCTCACAGAGAGCCTAAACACTTAGCCTATGTCGGAGCTCATGGGATGGAGGCCTCAGCACTACGTCCTACGCCTGTCAATGAGGCTACATAATTGAGTCAGCAGCTTGACACAATATCAGACAATACTCAAACTAGTACAAACAAACAGTCTCCTGAAGACAAGAAAGAGGATGACGTATTCCACATGTGCACTTTAATGCTCACGGTCGCACCAGTAGTGACGTCATAGGCCTGCCAAAGTTAAGTTCAGTGTCATGTTTAGACAGATTAATTACAATCTAAACAAAGAAGCTACACGCATGCAGCATCAGCAGTTGTCACTCTCTGACAGTAGGTGACATTTCTGTTGGTGATTTTGTTTACTGCTGTACACATAGCAGCGCTGCACTCATAAACACTACTTTAGACAGAGGTAAGAGGAAAGAAAATGCAATCGAAACATTTTTGAAGACAGGCAGAGATACAATGAAAAAAACCTCCACCCCCAATTGCACACAAATGACATTTTGGGAAATGATTACCATGCAGTTTGTGTGCAAGTCCGGAATAGACTCCGGAATAGAGATCGGCCAAAATAAATTAAAAACTGGTTGCTGACCATGCGTTTGAAGCATGTCTGGATCCGATTTATGGCCAGTCGACCAGTGCATCTCTATGTAAAACTTTCCGGCTTCATTGTTGCACAGGCATCATGACGCAGTGTTATCTATGCATAAATGTGGGTACGTTCCATATTTACGGGGCACATTAACAAAAACTGTCATCACATTAATATGAAGCCATTGCTCTCCAAGATTCCATGTAATGACCTTTGGCTACTGTGACAGTAACAGTTTGTGTATATAAACCAAGCGTGTTTATATACACTGCACAAGTCCTGAAAAGTGAAGCCAAATCCCTTGATCACCCCAAGTGGTTGGTCTTGGGCTGCGTTCCAGTCCACTTTTAGACACGCACTTGCGAACTTCCCTAAGCACTTCCCCTCGGGGGAATCCCTGCCGCCATTTTGAAGTGCGTTCCACTTCGTGAAGTGCACGAGGGAAGTTTATATGGACAGACACTTGTTCCCTCGATTTAGACCGAGGGAGCGAGTCTACTTCATATGTACACTTCAGGCACCATATGGCCCACAATGCAGTATGATTGTGACGTCACCACAGATCTCGTCTAATCACGACCACAACAAACAACTCTATGATCTATTAATTATATTTTTTTAATGTAAAACAACCCAAACACACCTATATACATTTGAATGCTGCATTAAACAAATTTTTAAAGTGAACATTTTTTAAAATAATAAATCAACTCCATAGCTCATTCCAAGTGATCAAGGGCTTAGGACGTTCCAGTTCAGCCCATTGCAGTTTCCGCCAGTAGTGGGCACTCGTGCAACGTAAGCAATGAAGTACATCCGAGTGAACGAGACCAAAGGAAGTTAGCGAGTGAAGGGCATGTCAATTTTGGACTGGAACGCAGCCCTAGTATAGGTCATAAACCCCGCCTTCTCCATGTAGTTTAATGGGACGTGAGGTAAACTAAATCAAATTACACTTCAAATAAATTTTTTCCAAAGATGTTTTCTGTCATTTTAGGTAGTTTTTATCACGCTGATGAAAGTTTAAGTGTTCGTTTTTTTTTAATAAGTTTAGTCTTAGTAATTTGATGCTATAAAAACGAGACTGTGATGTCATGATTGACAGCTGTGATTGACTAGCTTCTCTGAGCGAAGTAGTCACTAAGGCACCAATAAACTTTTTGGGGGATTTTCGGGAGGAGATTGGAGCTTCAACTTTAATTTCTACATTTCTATAACTGTTTTCTATTTCACACCGACGTAATGAGTTCTGCACCAACTGTACCAACCGTTTCTGCGGGAGTGTGGGTGTGGCCTTGATACCGCGGCTCCACATCACGCTCACTACTGCGCAGAATCAGGTCCCAAATCAGCGCCATATTGGGACACTGGCGGGCTTCTCTTTTCTACAATGGATCAAAACAGCGTTATCCTGTTTGGCACTAAAATTTGTAATGAAATAACTGTGAAGCAATAATACACTGGAAAGGACTAGAATGACAAACATTTTCCTAGAACAAAGCTGGCTTTTCGCTTTGTGCAACAGTCATTTCTCAGACTATGTGACGGAGTCTAGGGTTGTCTTCTAGTCGTGTTCCGTTGCCTTGTACACGCTCATATGGCCAGACGGTGTTCCCTCTCAAAATATTTCACCAATTGATTCCATGGAAACTCTTATGTCCTCTGTCCCTCTGTCTCTCTGTCAGCATAATCACTTATTGCTGCTATACACACCACACTAATCTCCCAGGCGCACCGCAGAAGTGATCACGTTAATTGCCGTTTATTGCATGGAATTATAAACCATTATAGCGCTACCGACGGACCCTGCCAAAACAAAGAGGGCTCATTTATTTAGCCAACGTTCAAAGTAGTTCGACTAAAACTAGGCTAATACATAAAAACCACAGATTGTATTGTGTCTTTGCTTTAGTGGTAAGAAATGTCTTTATTATACTATTAAGCAGAAATTACTTTAGATTATAAAGCTAACAAAATTTCAATTGGTGCACGCCATTTTTATTAAGCCACAGCATGATGGTCTATTTTACTTGCTAGACTGCTAATTTTTTATTTCATACAGTAAAACATGTTTTTTTTTTCAGAAAATATTTTTATTGTGAATGACGTGGTATAATTTTTAAACATTCCTAGTGTGCTTCTCAGTGTTTTCCGCAATTTCCTCGTTTGATAATAGTTGGCTTGAGCATTCCAAACTGCATAACCACACTGTAATTCATCATTCTTGCAATGACACCTCACTGCTGTTTTTTCCCACTCAGGGAACAAACATGGCCCTCGCTTCACGGTCGTGCCTTTGTTGCCATTTTCCAAACCCAACAGAATATGAAATATTGGGAGCCCAGCTGTACCTTTCAATTACAAGGAGCCCTGTGGGAGGATACCCATTACTTACAGCAGGATTCTCCCAGTCTTCCATTTGATAAAGCATCAATTATGGCCACAGGATTCCCAGATGTAGAATTTGTCAAAATTGGAGCTGTTCTGGCAGGTGATTATCAGCAGGTGGGCTTAGTCTGCACAGTGTTTCCCAAAAAATAGACTGGAGTTAAATACCTAGTCCAAGTCCAGATCAAATTTTCTTCACTTGAGTTTGATTACTTGGAGGGTGTTGATAAAGGAGACGTGTTTAATTTGCTTCCTGCGAAGCTTAGGTGGGTTTGAAGAACATGCTGACAGTGACGAGAATGAATCCAAGAGGATGTGGGCGTATATTTCTAAGAAATTCAGATGTTGGAAACTCTGTATCTCTCTATGGGAGGGAGAATAATATAACTTGTTCGAAATTACCTACCAAGTTAAAAAGGAATTTTTCACACAACAATAGTCATTATTCACTTTCTTCCTTCTGTGCAATAAATAAATAAAATAATATTAAAAATGTTCACGCATGCACAGACTACTTTTCCTTACACAGCTCACAGTGATGACTGCTGTTAAACTCTAAAAATTAAAAAAAGACCCATAAATGTAGTCTAGCTATGTTTAAGGAACCAAACTGAACTGTCATGAATCAGACTGGTCAAGTTTTCAAGGTAACTCATTTAGACAGTCTGGCTTCAGCACTCCACTGGACAGTTATCAGCAAATAACATTAACTGTCTGTTCCAACAACATTATATAGCTTCAGAATTATTGGAATATAGCACACAAGTCATATTACCTTGTTTTTTGCAGTTTTGGTACTATAAACTGCTGAAGTCGCTGTATAAGGGATACTTAAAAGTATATTCTAGTATACACTATTCCAGAGAATAAAGAAAGTCAAACGGGTTTGACATAACATTTTAATTTGGGTGAACTATTCATGAGGTAACTATATAAAGTCAGTATGCATTGCATTCATTATATTTTATCCCTCAACCCTGACACTAAATAGCATTTATTAAGGATTGGTCACAATTACATAATAATAACTGTAGATGAGGTTCCAAATATTTCTGATTTTGAATCTAAAATGACTGACTACATTTGATTATATTTGATTTACAGTCCTGCACTGTTCCACATAAAATACGAATAACATGGTTGAAATGATCCAATTTAAGAGAGTATTTAAAAGATTAGCCCAAGAACACTTTGTGCACAATATAGCCTAGTAGAGAAGAATATAAAGATGTTCTGGAAAAATCACAATAAGCCAAAGCACATTTTTAGTGCCAAAACCACAACATGCAAATTTAGTTTCAGTTTTCAAATCCATTCATTTTTCAATATTAGACATTTCTTGTTTCCTAATATATATATACCTCAATAAATCTGACATTTTGGAGAGAATACATTGTCATGTCATATGCATAAAACTGCTTCTGATGTCTAAATGTTCTTAGAATGGACAAGATGTGGGTCCTAATATATCAGATGTTTCACTATATCCTAGATAAACTGCAAATTGACCAAAACAAAACAGTTGTATCAAGAAATGCAGTTTACAGTCAAAAGTATAGAATTCCTCCATCATTATCAACGGCTTACAAAAGACCACACACACACAGTCACACACTCAAGGAAAATTGTCCAAGAATTAACAAAATACTGTACAAAGCAACAAACAGGCAACAACCTTTCACCTCGCAAATTAGACTCAGAATGTGAAAGCATGTTCCCTTATCTAATCTTCTGGCTCATTCCTAAAGTCCCCCCACCCCACATTATTTATCCTCTCTGCTGTCATACACAATCCAAACCTTGGAAGAATATTGGAATTACTATAATTTTCCTTTTGCTTCCACAAAAAAGGGGGCTGACTCCTCTCTTCTATTTAGTGAAGTTCTCCTTATCTGCATCTTATTTCAACCTCTGTAACCAAGAGGGAGAGTGAGAGAGAGTTGGAAGGTGAATGGAGAGGGCAGGCTCACATCTGCAACTCTGCAGCCTTCTCAAACCCACCTCCTCCAACCCTGAGCTTTGCACAACCCTGACCATGGGACACCAGACAGAGTGAGTAAGGGGGATTTATTCAATACGACTCCAGCTCCGTGCACATCAAATTCTGGTAAATCTTTGTCTTTTCTTTCTTTAACTGTTATGATGCATTGATTCTCTTTATTGTTGTGGTATTTGCAATTTTTCCTCTGGCTGCAACCAGCATGTAGAAGATACTTTTTCACATCTCATTATCTGAAGGCTACCCCAACAGGTTTTTTTTATTTGATGGTGGTGTGCATTTTTGTCTATGAGGGTTGTGTTGATGCGTTTCCTTTAGAAAACATCTAAAAAAAAAAAAGATGCAAGAGAAAACTGCATGTGCATAGAATCTCACATGCTTTGTCCTTTCTGACAGCTGCGCAAATCTTTGATCATGCATAGTAAATATATAAGAAGTGGTTATCAGTTCCTGACTTGTGCCACTGTCACAAGTTAAGAATGAATGGAATTATTTAACAGGGCTTTGTCCGGCAACCGGTTCACGGATAAATGTGCAGACAAGTTATATTAAGAGTTAAGTTAAGAAACAATCTAGCCTTCTTTAACTCATAAGAGTTGTGTTTCCTTGTTTGGGTAACAGCTATGATTAAAAAAGGCTGCACAGAAGAGTTGGAAATGGCTCAAAAGGGAGATTCTCTAACAAACCGTAAGACATGTATTTTGATCATGTACGTAACTTGGTGGAAACTCCCTCGTAACAGCTCTGTCCTGGGTAGACTGTTGCCTTTACAGTCTTGATTATGTGAAATCGTTTCAGCGGTCTCTCTGATATAATGTTTTTGCTATTCCATTGGAGCCTGAGGAACTTGGCCCCCCATTTATTTTCCCCTCATGTTGGCAAACTAATTGAACATGCCTTAACAGCAGTTGTTGATTTTGGTATTGAAAACCACTGGATTACAATAGCACATTTATAGCTGTGCAATGGAAAACAGGCAGAAAGGTTTTACTAAGACAATGGCTGCCAGTTAGAAAACATGAAGATAACTGATCCAAGACAAGCCATACACAATAAATCAAGAGTAACTACAGATGTGGAGCGAAATTAGAGCTACATGAAACATGCCTTTCCTGGGAAACCGACTAAATAAAGCATACATATTTGGCAGCTTTCCCACTTATAATACGGAGAGGTTAACGCCTCATCTGGAGGACAGGGAGGAATCAGCTGTTCAACAAGAGTTTCCTGCCTCCCACATCCAGTTGGACAAAACCCATTAACGTGAAATAAATCTTAAACAAGTATCACTACAAACACCATGAATTACTCGTGCTAAAATTCCACTGAGAATTAAATGTCATGTTTTGGAAGATACATGCGGAGGATACATTCGGCTAAATTTAAGGGGGAAATTCCTTTTGGTAGCAGAGAATGTTTAAACACGTTGCATTCCAGCTACATTACCGTTCCAAAATCTCCTTCATCTTGACCTGGGGAACTATAAACTGTCTGGAGGTCCCCAATAACTTCCAAGGTCAATGAGTAGGTCATGGTGCAGAGAAAAGCCATATGGTTAGAGGTTGAGACTGGCAGACGCACGTCTTTCCAGTTTTTGAGCAAGACTTGTAGTCATTAATTCCGTGAGAGTAATGGTGCATATTACCAAATTGTCATTTTAAATTCATTCTGCACAGTCTTTTTTCTTTTTTTGGTCGAAAGTTGCTTTGGCTTTGTCACATGAACTTGAGCTTGGTCATTGTCCAGAGCAATAATTTCTCTGGCAGAAAGATAACCAGTTCCAAGGAATAGTGTGTGGGGAGGCGTGGGCTTGGGTGCTTAGCATGCAGACATGCTCGTGAAAATAATGGAGCATTCCACATAACTCCCCTTTGTGCTGGGCTCTGCAAAGCACTGGAGTGAGGACTAATTCTACCATAGTCTCTCGTAGCTAGACCTTCAGACTGACAGCAGAAGGTCTGAACTCCATCGCAGCTTTCATTGGTCAAGGACTGCCCAAGAAGACATCTGACTGACATGTAAAGCAACCAATCACAGTTCGTTTTGTTCCACGTCATGTTTAGGGGTATGAATGTCCCTAGGGTAACATACCAGCGTGCATGAATAATACATTATTAATTCAAGAACGTTGTGCAAGTTTATTTCCTGCAACAATGGAGCCACAAACTTCACATACTTCTGAAAAGTTTTGTTGATCCTGATTATATCTGCTCGTTGTAAGGTATAAAAACTATGGTGTTCTTCTTACATGAGGGCATTTGTCATCACAATGGCTTTGTTTCCAGACGGACCGTTAACGAACACGACAATTCAACCAATCAGATGACGACTTTCAAAACTCCTAAAGTGCTTCCCATTTTGTGTGCCTCATGCATAAGAAATTTAGCCAACAATCTGTAGGTGTGCTAAGACTATTTCTACCATAGCTGTCTTATGATACACCTCCAGGTCAAAGACTGGAAAACCCCAGTCACATAACTAGTCAAGGTTGAAGGATGTATAAAAGTTTCACTCGTGTTCCAGTCATGCTCATGATCTCTCCGCTGGTGAGGATGGTAACTTGCATTGGGAATCTTTGTTTGACCGCAGCAATCAGTAGGCCAAAAAACACCCCCACCCCTTCCAAAGGGAGCATATCTGGTCTTCATTATTTACGGTGTTTTTTATAATGTCTGCAGTTCTTTTTATCTTGTGGAAACGGCACACAGTTTCCAGAAGTCAGAGTTAGATGAAAAACTGTTTCAAAACATGACATGATTCTACTTGGTGAGATTGTTAGGCTAAAATAATAACACTAATAATAAATTCACCCAACTGGACTACTTAGTGTTCAATACAAGTTAAGCTCAATCAATAGCACTTGTGGCATAATGTTGATTGTTACAAAAGTCAATTTTGTGAATGGGGATAAAATAAAAAAGCTTACTGCTGCAATAGCATAGCCACAACATGTAAACAATATGCACTATGACATATTTGTAGTGAGAATAATCAGTTACTTTTCTGTGTAAATTCTATGCATTTTTACAACTTTGTTGCCATGACAACACAACACCCAAAACCATAAAACAAACATAAAAAGACAAGAACCTTAAAACTCAAGTAATAGGTTTTAACAGATGAATGAAGGAAGTTTTCTTTTATAAAATTCTAAGCTTCACATACAAGCTCCACAAACTTCACATTTGCTCCAAAATCCATTTTTAAGTGTCTCACCATAAGCTTGATTTTTGCTTTTTGAAAAGGACATGTAGGCCTAAGTGATGTCATTGCTTAAATTTACATGCTCAAATGATAAAGAAGTATTGCAAAATATGCCTGTTTCTCATTCCAGTTGCACAAACAGGTTACACACTTCCATCATTTCCATTCTGTGGTCTTCATAGCCGGGCCTAGAAATGCACAACCATCTTTGTAAGCATGTACCGAATTAACCGCATTATATCCTGTGCGCAACAAATGCAACAAAACTGCATCTTCTCAATTGTTTTGGTTGAGATGTTTACATTGATTACAAAAAGCATGTTATTCGTTTAACAAAACTATAAAACTAAACATCTGCAAATCCAATGGCATTCATGTGAAGACATCTAAGAAATGCATGTCTTATCTTCATTTCTCTTCAGGTGCTAAACTGGAGCTTGGTACTTCAGGAACATGGGTTGCAAAATGAGATCCATGCATTTTGTGTTTTGGTGTCTTTACTTCATGCTCCTTCACTTGTTATGCACAGCACAAGATGAGGACATGAGATTAAGTAAGCGTGCTTCTTTCATCTTCATTAGTGAATGTTGCATGAAGACTATTGACTCAGATAATAACATGACCTAATGATGCAGTGTTCATTGTGGCTGTCTTAATGCAGAGCAAATGCAACAATTTTTGCAACTTCTTTAGAGCAGTTTGGTTATCCAATTGGGAACACGAGGCAGATTGTCAATTTCTTATAACATAACCATTACCACAAACATAGAAACAATAAAGATAGAACTTTGGAGTCAAGTGCCCAAAATGTGCCTTGGTCCAATGGTCAACTCACACTGTGCAAAATCTTGTATTCGTTCCTCAATTTCAGGTTGTAGGACAGCGCCAAGTGATTTAGTATTCATACTCGATGGATCATGGAGTGTGGATGACATAAACTTTGAGATTGTCAAACGGTGGCTGATGAATATCACCATGAGCTTCAACATCGGTCAGAAGTTCACCCAGGTTGGGGTGGTGCAATATAGCGACGACCCCTTCTTACATATACCCCTGGGAAAACATTTCTCAAGCAATAACCTTATCAAGGCCATGGAGTCCATAGATTACATGGGTGGAAACACAAACACAGGGAAGGCTATCAAGTTTGCCAACGACAAACTCTTTGCCCTGTCCGAGCGAGGTCCGAATGGCATTGCAAAAATTGCTGTGGTTGTGACTGATGGGAAGTCACAAGATGAAGTGCTGGCAGCTGCAGAAGCTGCAAGGAAAAAGGGGATAATTCTCTTCGCAATTGGCGTCGGGTCTGAGACCGAGGAGGCAGAGCTCAGAGCCATTGCCAACAAACCATCCTCAGCCTATGTTTTTTCTGTGGAAGACTATAAAGCTATCGCAAAGATCCGTGAAGTTATTAGGCAGAAGCTGTGCGAAGGTAAGCCTCCATGTTCCTCTATGTCTCTAGGCTTTCATATCTCACTCATTTGTATAATATTTTTCACAGGTGTCACATTGAAATTATACAGTTTTATGGCTACGAGCTTCAGCAGGGGAGCAAGACTTTGTTGCTTTAGCATGTCATGTACCCGTGGAGACAGATTTATGGCATCTCCATGTTTGAGCTGCATGCATAATTTGGTGCCTCTCGCCTCAATGCACGAATTACAGTTTGATTTATGTCCTACAACATCCAGGTGTTATGAGTTCACCAAGGTGGCAATAAATTGTCTAAAAGTGTGAAATTAGGATCATGCATTGCTGAACACGTTTCAGAGATTGTGACATCAATTTCTAGCAAGCTTACAAATAAGCCAGTCTGATTGTTTGAAAGTTCTGCAAAAGGCCAGTAATTCTGAGATGAGTATACACAGTTAATCCAATTTTGGCAGATGCGCTTGTATAGTTCCCGCCAACCAAAATTATTTCATTACTTCAAGGTATGACTTGGATTTGCAGTAAAGCAGAAGTAACACAATATTAACTGTAACAGTGGTGGAAAAGAAGTGATCAAATGCCACTTGATCAACCGCAATTCTTGAAATGGGGAGGAAGCATATTTCCCATGGCGCTTTTCTGTTCTTACAATGGATTACTCAGCAACAACTCCAGACAGACTTGTTAAAAAGTTTGAAAATAAAAACTGGAGTGCAATATTGCCATTAGGTTGGAAATCAGGCCTCCATAAAAGTTTGCTAAGACTCCTGAAGCTCATGATAGAAAGTCTTTCCGGACACTGGAAAAGTTAACGATTAAGGCACTTTTTGATAGAAGAGGTCATCTTTTGTCTGGTATTTGCAATGGCGGGGACATTCTTCAGTCGGAATGCATTTTTGCACAATGTCCAGTGTCCCACTCCAAGGTATTCCTATTATTTTTTTAGACTAGTCTTCAAGCCAAATAAAACAAACCACCTCATTCCATAAATATTTAACCCTTTTTAAGCCATTTTTTCTCACCGTGCACATAATTGTTGGGATATTAATATCAAAGCAAATTCAAAGCAGAGGAATGATAGGATATTGCTTATTTAGTTTAATTCCGATTAAGGCGTTATTTGTTGCAGTGTGGCAATTTACCTTGTTTTCTCTATTTAATGTACCATAGAGACTGTATGTCCGGCAAAGATTCCATTTAATTCTCGGGATGCGAAAGGATTTGACATTCTCCTCTATCTCAACTTGGCTAAAAAAGCCAAAAAGACACAAGGATCATTTTATGGCAGCAAAGCCTACCAGGTGACATCCCGAGTTGACCTGAGTGAGAGCACTAGGTAAAGGTATTTATGGTATCAAGCTTCTCTGTCCTTGCAAGAATACTCTGTTTGATTTGAAACATCATTTTCATCTGTGGATGTCCTTAGGATGTTATTTCCAGGCGGACTTCCACCATCCTATGTTTTTGTGGCCACGCTGAAGTACAAAGGCTCTGTGGTTATGGAGGACTGGGATCTATGGCGGATACAGACTAAGGATGAAAAGCCTCAAATGGCTGTAACTCTAAATGGTCTGGACAGAACAGTGATATTCACCACCACCACCAGCAGTACACCAAGCGGTACTCAAACTGTGGTCTTCACAAAATCACCCGCTAAGGTAAATACAGAGCATGAGAAAACAGCACTAAAACAAATGAATGAACTCTGTGTGCTAATTAGTCAAATCCATCAGTTAATTCAGAAACACTTTATTTTGATGATCTACTTTAGACATTCTACTACCTTTAAGTAACTTTGCAGCTAACTCTCATTAGAGTATTAGTAGACAGTCTGCTTAATATCCGCTAACACTTTATTTTGATGCTCCCCAACAAACATTCTACTGACTATACGTAACGACATGTCAACTTATTCTACATACCTGAACATTAACACCTAACCCTAACCTAATAGTCAACTACAGTCTACAAAAACTTTAATGAATGTTAGTTAACATGAAGTTCCAAAGTTAATTATAGGTAGTAGAATGTCTAAAGTGGACCATTGAAATACAGTGTAATCATTCATTCTCCATGAGTTCAAATTTCCATGGCATACACCTAGAAAATCCATGGTGATTATCACCAGCATACTAAATTTTGTGTTTTGGATGCTTGGGATCCTCAATTGATGTGCTATGTCTCAATGGTTCTGCTTCACTAGCTTCACCAAAAAGACCATGCTGTTTGACGTTTTGGTCCATGAGCTATATCAGCACTTATCCAGCCTGAAAATCTGGACAATGTGTGCCTAAGCTGATACTACAGTTTCAGACACATTTCACACAGAACATCCCTTAACGGTGGACTCACAGCCCATGGCAGCCAAGTAAATTGGATAGCAGACTTACTAGTCCCATATGGATAAAAAGTTGGTGGAATTTGGAAAAGAAATACTGAAACCATTTTTAAACATCATAAACTTGATCTTTTCCGTTTAGTTTATATTCTCTCCGATACACTTTATGGAATGATTCCTTAGTATTTAACTTATGAGCACCCAAAGTTGAGTGACACAGTATGTTTATCATTTAACGTTTACATAAATCCTTCTTTTATGATGCCAATGCTACTGAATAACAATTTACTAAGACGTTCTTATCTTCCTCATAAAATCCCATTTATGGTATATAAACTAAAGGAATGTAAAAATTGAATGTAAAACACCATCATCTGCATCCTGCTATGTTTTATGTATTTTACAGAAACTATTTGATGAAAAATGGCATCAGCTGCGTCTTCTAGTAACAGAGGAAGACGTCACTCTGTACGTTGATGATCTGGAAATTGAAACCTTGGCACTAGAGCCTCCTGATGGTATTTTTATTAACGGAAAAACACAGGTTGGAAAGTACGTCAGCAAAGAAACAACTGTACCTGTAAGTATGTTAATGCGTTCTTGGATCTCATTTTACAGGCTTTCACTGTTATGTTCTTACACTGTAGTTACTGTTAGTATAAAATTGTTGTTAGTGAAGCACTCTACGGTTATGTTAGACTTGCTTAAACTTGTATACATTGTATTACATTATATTGAATTATTAAATGACAAATAATCACTCAATATTTTACTCAAATAATTTGAGTTATTGCCTGCTATAAGCACCAATAAAATATACTTTCTTATAGCTTATTCTAACACTGTTATAAGGGAAACCTAACATTAAAGGGGCTATATATAATAATTTTAAGGTATTAGTTGCTTTTTTATTGCCAATACTTAAACAGCTTGTAACAAAATTTAAAAAATGAGACTTTCCATGACTTCCTAGCTGGTCTTTGAAAGCCTGTGGACTGATTCTTAAGAACTCAGAATTTTTTGGCAAAAAAAAATCAAAAGAAAGGTTCGCTCCGGAGAGCCTCTCTTCAGTTCAATGACACATGAAACGAATGCTTGTACAATGTTCAGGATAATGCAGAAAGAGCTATTCTTTACTGTAATATCTATCATTAGCCATGTTTCCATTATCCTTCAAATTGTGCAAATTGAAAATGCAAATTGAAAATACGCCTAATGGAAACGCATCTATTTTGACAAAACTCCCATATATTGTAGGGCTGTCACCTTTTATTCGATATTCGAATTCGAACATGACGTGAAATATCCGAAATCGAGCTATAAATAAACTATCGCATAATAAACGCATTTTTACAGTCTATCGTTTGCTTTTTATTTATTGTTTGCCATCTCATCCAGTAGCGGCCGCTCTAAACGTATTGTAGCGTAGGCCCATGAGTCCAAATCAAGCGAATAATAGCCAATATAGCCAGCTTGTTTTGAAAATGGAAGATAAAGACAAGACGAAAGAATACCACGTTATAATTCCTGCCTATTACACACACACACACACACACACACACACACACACGACCCACAGAAAAGACACGTGTAAGTATCGAGTTCTCTTTCGGGCTTGAACAAACCATAGGCTAACACACAAATTATGTCAAATGTCCGTTTTGTCGAGTGTCATCGTAAGAGCAGTCTTAAATGATTTAAATAAAGTCTTAAATGAACGTAGAGATTTGCGAGAAAATGGGACGCGTGTCAGATCCATCTCTGTGTGGTCAGATCGCGTCTCTGTCAGCAACGGCTGGTCTTAAAGTGTCAAAGAACAAAGGTAAGAGAGTAAATTACTCACCCAGATCCGCCAGGAGGATTATTATACTGGTATGAATGTGTGTATCATGAATCATGAATACTCCGCTATCTTTTAACACATCTCCGGCGAACGGCTTCTTCACGCAAAAACTCTTCATGAAGCACAGTTAAATTCAGCGACCATGTGGCGTTTCCTGATGGATCGAGGTTATTCGTTAACTTTATTTTACATTTTACTCGTAGATATTCGAATATATTCGAATATATTGCTTGATATTCGATATCCGTTCGAATGTGATTTTTCTCAAAAGTGACAGCCCTAATATATTGCTAAAAAGTTTTTACACTCGCATGAGATGGGTGGTCACACTTTACAATAAGGTTCATTAGTAAACATTAGTAAAATGTATTAACTAACATGAACTAACCATGAGCAATACATTTGTTACTGTATTTGTTCATCTTTGTTAACGTTAGTTAATAAAAATACAGCTGTTCATTGTTTGTTCATGTTAGTTCATGGTGCATTAACTAATGTTAACAAGATTTAAATAAAATATTAGTAAATGTTGAAATTAACATTAACAAAGATCAATAAATGCTGTATATGTGCAGTTCATATTAACTAATGTAGTTAACCAATGTTAACTAACAAACCTGTAAAGTGTTTCCAGATGGGTTTCAGGCAATTCGGAAAAAGAATATTTCACACAACTGCCATTGAAACAGCTTTTTTCGCATTTACAGGTCACCTGGCATACGTAAAAGTTGATCATTCTTTAAAGATGACGCGGTATATGTCTGGACAGAAGACGAGACAGTTCTTCACTAAACTCATAAAAGACAAAAGTATTACAGGAATACTGGATTCTAAACAACAAAGAAATGCCACAATTTATCAAGACCTTGAAGCAGATAGGAGGGAGAAACATCTCATATGTGCTGTCCCAAATATAAGGGGCTTTCCTTGCCATTAATGCTTGGATAACACACCTAGGTCTCCTTTGATTAAACAGAATTTCTAGTGCAGTGGCTGGGATACATAAACCTATTTTGATAATATAGCAAAAGTTTTGCGCAAATCTGTAATGAAACGCAGCTACTTTGTCATGCAAAGAAAATATATAAATTCAAACTATAGTATCACATAGCCAGATCGATATAGTGTCTTGAATATACCTTATAATCAAACTATCATAACAGTGTAATTTTAATTACCTCATCTGTCGACAAGAGCTGGTGCAAACATATCCACATCATTTCTAAACATATATCAGTGCAAAGGTGTTGTTTTTACTTCTAATCGAAGAACAAACAAAAAAAAACTTCACTGTATATCGGGCCTTGAATCACATTCAGTTGCTTGTACGTTATTTTAGCAATAAGATGCTGGCTGCAGTTCACTTATCAGCCACTGGTGTCGCTAAAAACAAGAGTTTCTGAATTCTACATATAGCCCCTTTAATATAATGTGTGTGTCATATGTCTCAACTTAAACTCTACTTTGATTATTTGACTACTCTTTTTTGGACTACAAAAAAAAAATGATGACAAAGCTTATTAAATAATTGTATGAAGGCATGTTGGAATGTGTGTGTGTGTGTGTGTGTGATATTTTGCCAAAGAATAAATATACCATGGAAGATTTTCAACATGTGCAACACAGCAGTGTTCTTGTGGAAAAGCAGACAACATGACATGTTGACACCAAATGTGTTTTATATGCAATAGGGAGCACCTTTCCCCTTCCCTACAGCCCCAGGCCTTGACTTTTTTTAAAACTACCTGTATTTTGTACTCTCTCCCTTTTCCTGAACAGTTTGAAATTCAAAAACTCAGAATCTACTGTGACCCTGAGCAGAATAACCGGGAAACAGCCTGTGAAATACCTGGAGTTGTAAGTATCAGAATCTTGGATGTTTTTGTTTTGGCCCATTCAAATAAATTCCACCTATTAATGTCACATCAGATTAGGAGTGACTTGATATTTGAAATATTTTATCTTATTACCAGACCATTCTTTAAAAAGTCTTTAAAACTGATAAGTAAAACACAAAGGACTTTGTTCATTTTATATTTATTTTAGTAGTTCCAGTCCACCATGTTTTGGAATCTGTTTAATGTACTAATCTGATCTAATCTGTTCAATTATACTAACAAGCATATCATACAAGTACCTTCTCAGCTTCAAACAGAGCATGACATTTGCTCAGAAATGTTTATTAGAAACTCAATCACCGGCTTTGTCATCGTTGTCTCAGGTCACTAACTCGGTTTGCCTGTCTATTTCTTTCAGACTCACTGTTTAGAGATGTAGGGCATTTATAAACACTGTGGCAAACATTATTTTCCTTTTCTGCTTGCGCATGTAATGCCTTGCACCTCTTAGCAAAGTTATGGTTTTTGCCCTGGCCCCTTCATGTATTTTTACTCCTTTCATTTTTTAGGATGGAGAGGTATGTACTTTTGAAGATGGCTTTGCTCGCTTTCAAAAGTAACTGCTTATCTCATTTTGAATTGCAGAGGTAAGATTTGCCTCATGTTCTTTTGGACTGTCTAAGTATTGTCATAGCTGGAACAATCTTTCAAAGGACTGTCAGCAGCTTTGAGAATGTATGGCTGAATGATGCTGATGTGAACCTTCTCACTCACAAAAGCTGAACAAAAGTTCAACTGCTTGAATATAAAGTACTTTGGCAGTGCCATGGTACTCCACCGTACTTTAAAGTCCCCCTGTAGTCAATAATCGTATCCCTTAAAACTCAGCTTTGATCAACAAAATTACATATTTAAATGTTTTCTCCGTGACATTTTTTTTCTTTGTGCCTTAAAATAGCTTGAATGTAAATCTACGCCCTTGCCTCATTTAGTATACGCGTATATATTTATACATTATATAGTATATATTTTATGAATATGCAAATTAGTCCCGCCTCCACTCACTCAGAGATCCACTCGTTGACAACAATGCGTTGATCTGATTGGTTACAGTTTGTGACGTCAGAAACACCAGCGATTTCAAAGCGTGTTTTTGAGACTGTCTTTGGTTCACTGCAGTTTTAAGCAGAAAATACTCAGCAATGCTGTCGACTTATGAATTTACACATGGTTTGTCTTAAAGCATATTAAAAGCATCACATAGACATATAAACAACATTAAAAGCTTGATTTTCACCACAGGGGGACTGTGTCATTGTAATGGTACCATGACTAAATCTCTGTACTTTTTAGTGTATCACATGGTCACTTAAAGTCAGCATGAAATGGAAGTTGCAACTGTATTTTCTTCCCTATTGTAACATATGTCGGCTTCTCCAAAAAGGTGAGACCATTAGGATTTTACTGGATCGTTGTCGTTAGCTAATTGATACGATTGATGTGAGTGACAGTTCGCTAGAGGGGAGGGATTACTGTCCCGTCCTCACGCTGGTGCACACGCCATCGAGTCCTTACGAGGGGAAGGGGAAGACATTTTTTATTAAAGATTACAAGGGCACATGAATGAAAAAAAAAACCAATATGCACAGTTAAATAATTTAAAATAAACACGCCAATATTCCATAAAAATAAGATTAGTCAATTTTGATTTCATGGTGACTTTAAAATGGCTGATGTCGTGAAACAGGTTCAACAGTGTTGTGCTGTAGGCTGTCTCAATTATTGTCATTTTGCTATTTCCAAACTATCGGGCCGTACTGCTGAATATACTGCTGAATACTGCAAGTTTAGCTTATGCCACAAACAGGAAATTTCTGACGCTTTATGTTTTATGAAATGCAGCATAGTAAACAATGTTTTTCTAATTTTTTAGTGTGATAATGAACCAAGTGACATTGATCCAACCCCAGAGCCCTGCATCTGTCCACCTGGGCCACCAGGAACCCCAGGAATAAAGGTACGATATAGCCTATCCCTCAACCCCTTTGGCAGATTTATACAACAGAACACCTTATATAATCTCTTCATTGCATCAAGTCATTGCATTGCACATAAAAGTCTACAAAAGGCAAGTTTGAAGTTTATAAGGTCATGCCTATGCTTGAAAACACATGCTGGTTTTCAGCAGGTTATCTCCATAAAATAGCCCTAAACAGAATTCTGAAATTACAGACAGATTTACTACATAACTATACTATAATTTATATGAATTTATTTATTAAATATTATAATTATAGTCTACTGTTTATCATTTTCTCATTCAAGGGACCAATAAATATTCTTATATATAAAAGAAAAAAACATTTATGAATAAATATATAACTTTGGCGGGTTTAATTTTATATATATATAATATGTTTACACTTTTCAATTGTAGTCTTTTTTAAAGGCACCTGGAATAATAAACTAAGTGTTAAATTGTTTTAATGGTGCCCATGAAAATGTATTTAGTTAAAAAAAAATAAAAAAAAAATAACTGTTGCCCATTGGCAAAGATACAAATAGTTAGATAAGCCTTTATGTTCTTTGATCAATATTTTGTAATGAAATTATGTAAATTTTATTTACAATGCATCACTTGTACATTCTCTAGGGAGAACAGGGCAGAATAGGAGATCCGGGTCAAACTGGTCCAGCTGGTGCTGATGGTAAGCCTGTGAGTACTACACAGTTTAATACAACCTCAAATTAACTTGAGCACGTGTAGTGTTCAATGCAGTATCCAGAACTGCAACATGCATTAACATCCCCACAAGTTTGTTTGGTTAGAATTGTCAATGACAATGAGTTCCAAAGGTTTTTTTTTGTTTTTTGCCTCAGAAGACGCAGTAGTCCACCGCGGCGGCTACACATTGTCATGTTGTAAACATGATAACATCTGTATTGCAAACCCCCAAATCAGATCCAAACAGTTGGTACACAATGTGGACAGTCAATAATTTTAGATCAGATTCCAATCAGATACACAAATAATCGGCTTTTGAACGTAGGCTTAGAAACAAAGCAGAGTGTAGTCATTTATATTTACTAAACAGCATTTCAACTAGTTGCATTAATATAGAATTCATATGCAATTATTGTTTTTATTTTAAGTTTTCATATCATTCACTCAGTGATTTTTTTACATATAAATTTACAGATTTTTAAATATAAAATAGTTCTAAGCACCTTGTTTTATGATCTGTCCTGACAGTGATTTTTGTATTTATTTAATGAATAAATAGGAAAAGTTAATATTACAAACTGGTTCTTTGCATTTATTGTCAATACTGGGCTCCCAGTTCACATGGGTAGGGTACTTTGTACCATGTGTGTGGATGACTATCTTCATACACCATTAACCCAGGAAAAACCTGTTGTGAGTCTTATTGAACTCATTTGTCATGTAATGTAAAGCCGTTTTTGCACTGATGCCAGAAATTTTAACAATATTATTCCATCAGTCATTTATATTAGTATTTCATTCACTGGAATCCTAAATAGGCATTAACAAGTGGTAATTCTATAGACTCTACAATTTTAATAAATATATTATTTATAAGTAATTTTATTGATTTTTCCATCAAACATTGTAACAGTGGCTGTTTCAGAGGAAATAGAATGGGATCCAGATGCAGCACACATTCATTCAAACAAACATAATAAAAGCAAATGCTGACACGGGCAAGGAAGGCAAACAAAACTGACAACAAGCGCACACATAACATCCATAGAAGCATACAAAGAACGACATACAAAGAACATAAGAAAAACTTGGGTATATATACACTCAAGGGGAGATAGGCGAACAAGACACATCTGGGAACAATCATGAATAATCAACAAGAAAAACTACAAAGGACTACAAAACATGGCACAGAACAGGAACACAAGACAGGAATCATGACAGGACTGTGTAGGCGGCCAGGGAGGACCAGGCATATCCGTCGCTTCAGGGGGCCTGGGCAGACCCGACAGTCCAGTGGGTGGATCCGACGGTTCAGGGGCAGAGGCGGCAATCGTGTCTGAAGACACCGGTGTAGACATGGCCATCTTGTCCGAAGACGCAGGCGTAGAGGCTTCCATCTTGTCCGAAGACAAAGGCGTAGATACTGCCATCTTGGCATAGAGACTTCCATCTTGTCCAAAGACAAAGGCGTAGATACTGCCATCTTGGCGTAGAGACTTCCATCTTGTCCAAAGACAAAGGCGTAGATACTGCCATCTTGTCCGAAGACAAAGACGTAGATACTGCCATCTTGTCCGAAGACACAGGCGTAGAGGCTTCCATCTTGTCCGAAGACAAAGGCGTAGATACTGCCATCTTGTCCGAAGACACAGACGTAGAGTCGCCATCTTCTCCGAAGACAAAGGCGTAGAGGCTTTCATTTTGTCCGAAGACAAAGGCGTAGATACTGCCATCTTGTCCGAAGACACAGACGTAGAGTCGCCATCTTCTCCGAAGACAAATGCGTAGAGGCTTTCATTTTGTCCGAAGACAAAGGCGTAGATACTGCCATCTTGTCCAAAGACACATGCGTAGAGGCTTCCATCTTGTCTGAAGACAAAGGCATAGATACTGCCATCTTGTCCAAAGACACAGGCATAGAGTCGGCCATTTTGTCCGAAGACACAGGCGTAGAGGCTTCCATCTTGTCCGAAGACAAAGTCGTAGAGTCAGCCATCTTGTCCGAAGACACAGGCGTAGAGGCTTCCATCTTGTCCGAAGACAAAGGCGTAGATACTGCCATCTTGTCCGAAGACAAAGGCGTAGATACTGCCATCTTGTCCGAAGACACAGGCGTAGAGGCTTCCATCTTGTCCGAAGAGAAAGGCGTAGATACAGCCATCTTGTCCGAAGATACAGTCGTGATGGCCATGATGGGACGAGACTCTGGATTGGTGGGTACAGCGTGGCTTTCGTGTTCCTCCTCACCGACATCCACAGTAAAAGCAGAGCCACTCAGTTGCAATGCAAGTTCGATGTAAAAAACCAAGGGAACAATTAGGATTGTGCAATGGCATGACTGAACTGAGTGGCTCAGATAGCCCCCCCTTAAAAAAAATCATGAGGCATACCTCATCCATGTTTTTCAACTGAGCCAGATCGATAGTCCAGTACATAGTCCTCTAACTGGAAGTCAAAAGACAACGAGCTCAGTGCTGAAAAGGGGCGTGGCTACATAAGGTCTATAGAATAGTAAGTGTTTGTATTAATGGGTCAAGTGTTACCGAAAGAGATTGGTCTTCAGCATTTCTTGAAAATGTCTAAAGACTCATGCTCGGGATGAGTTGGGCAGGTCATTCCACCAGCAGGGAACAGTCGAGGTAACGGTCAGTGAAAGTCATTTTGTGCCTCTTTGAGATGGCACCACAAGGTGCCGTTCACTTGCAAGCTTCTGGAGGGCACATAGGTCTGAAGTAGTGAGTTTAGGTATAGGGGTGCAGAGCCAGTGGTTGTTCTGTAGACAAACATCACTGCCTTGAATTTGATGCGAGCAGCGATTGGCACCCAGTGCAATTTTATGAGGAGAGGTGTGACATGCGCTCTCTTCGGCTTGTTAAAGATCACTCTTGCTGCAGCATTCTGGATCAGTTGCAGAGGTTTGACAGTGCATGCTGAAAGGGAGAGCATTACAATAGTCCAATCTGGATAGAACAAGAGCTTGGACAAGGAGTTGTGCAGCATGCTCCGATAGGAAGAGCCTGATCCTCCTAATTTTGTATATAGCAAATCTGCAGGACCGGCAGTTCTAGCAATGTGATATGTGAAGTTCAACTGATGATCAATCACAACTACATCCCAATTTGCATTCTATTCATCCTAAATAGTATTTGAAAATAGAATTAGTGTGTCCCAAATCATAGTATGTTGAAACGAATATTCCAAAGATCCCCGGATGGTCTACTTTTTCCAATTAGAATCCGATGTGCAGATCCGTGCACACTCTAATGGCTGATATTGCCCACAACCCATTGCACGTCTGATGGGGATTCAATTAGAATTACAAACACGGGGAAAAAATGCTAAAAAAAACTACAAACACGGCGGATGTGCGAGTACAAGGGTTAAGTAGAAAGTTTAGACAAAGGGGTTGGAGTGATTCATTAACAGTATCTAACCTGACGGAAATATATGTATTCAATGTTATCCACATTATATTTAATCTGCAACAGCATTGTGAACTTTTGTAATGATACTTTTAATGGCCATTAACTTTTAAATGCATCATTATTCAAATTGCAAACACATGAAGAGAGTCTCCGCATGAAAGACCAACGATTGGCAGATCAACATGCTGCTACATCTCTCCAAAACGGATTTTAACTGTCACAAGATGATTGCCAGGGCAGTTTAAACAGTGACAGGATGCATGTAACTAAGTGACAGAGAGATATCTGTTAAAGATGACGCAGTAATATGTCCCAAACGCTTGCCTACTCTTCTGCTACACACTCAAAAGTATGTAATTTTTCTTCACAAAGTACATGCTTTTAGGGTGAAGTATAAGTAGGTGAATTGGGATGCAGCAAAAGGTTCCTGGCTGTTCTGGATGGAGTTATGGTTGAGAAACCTAACTAAATGGAGAAGTTGTGATGAGTGTTGGCTTGGCCGTGACCACAAGCAGCTCTGTCTTCGCAGGGTTTAGTTGAAGGTGGTTGTCCTTCATCCAGCAAGAAATGTCTGTCAGGCAGGTTGAGATACGAGCAGCTACCTTGAGCTATCCTCTGGTTTGGAATGAGAGGTAGAGCTGTGTGTCATCAACATAGCAGTGATAGGAAAAAACATGTTTCTGAAAGACAGATCCTAGAGATGACATGTAGATGGAGCAAATAAGTAGTCCAAGCCTTAAGGCACCCAAGTAGCTAGATGTTTTGACTTAGACCCCTCACCTCTCCACAACACCCTGAAGGACCTATCTGAGAGGTAAGACTTGAAACATTGGAGTGCGGTTCCAGAGATGCCCTTTGTCTTGAGGGTTGACAGGAGGATCTGGTGGTTAACTGTGTCAAAAGCAGCAGACATATCTAACAAGATGAGTACTGAGAATTTGGAAGCTACTCTTGTCAGTCTCAGAGCTTCAATAACCGAGAGCAGGGCAGTCTCAGTCGAGTGTCCGCTTTTGAAACCAGACTGGTTGTTGTCCAGGAGGTTGTTCTGTGCAACGAAGAAAGAAACTTGGTTGAAGATGACTCGTTCAAGTGTTTCAGCAATGAATGGAAGAAGGGATACCGGTCTGTAATTTTCTAGATGTGCTGGAATTAGAGTGGGTTTCTTAAGCAGTGGGGTTACTCGAGCCTGCTTAAATGCTGTGGGAAAAGTACAAGTGTGAAAAGAGGTGTTGATGATATGAGTGAGTGTAGGTACAACTGAAGACGAAATGGCTTGAACAAGATGAGTGGGGATAGGACAAAGGTGAATCTTTAATTTCACCAAGCTGATCGCTCACTAAAAAAGCCCCAGAGTCATCATGTTTTCAGGCCATTTCAAGTTTTATTTTGACATAAAGCGGTATTTTCTGAGTGGCTGAGTTGTTTACTTAATTCTTAATTAGTCTTCCCATTAACGCCATTATTCCGTTCATTCAGACTGATTTACACACGAAAACAGGAGGTAGGATTTATCGCACAAATCAATCATATCCAATTATAGCACGATGGAGACATTGCCTCTTCTCGTGTGACTTTCCCCCATTCATTCTCAATTAACCCCCACTAAACTCTGATCTGCTTTAGAGTGTCTGTTAAAACTCAATGGGCTCAGGGGAGGCCAGAGAGACGTGGACTCCTGCTGTTGGACAGTGTTACATTATAAAAAATTGGGTTGTGACAATAAATCGATGCATCTCAAGAAATGATTTTGGATAGATTCTGAGATTTTCTGAAAGCATTGCGATTCTCTCTCGAATCGATTCTGAGCTTATTTTTAAAAAGCAGATGGCACTGCGTGCTTTAGAAACCGCCCTACTCTGCTTGCACTTTAACCTTCTATAAAATAATCATTCATAAAGTTTGAAAAGGTTGAAGCGAATTACAAGGGTGTAAGTACATTCTCAGACACAGCCGAACGCACGAGCGCTCTTCTTAAAAATTAAAAAATTAGCCTAGAATATATTATAGTCAAGTCAAGTCAAGTCGTCCTCATTTATATAGCGCTTTTAACAATGTAGATTGTTTCAAAGCAGCTTTACAGAGACAAACATAGAATTTAAGGTAACAAAGAATGGTTTGGTTTTATAGCGGTTCTTGAATATGTTGTTTCCAGCTAAAGTTAGTTTTGATTGATTCACTTCCGTCGAAATGATCATTTGTTATTAAATTAGGGGCCGCTAAGACGACGCCGTTCTCTCTAAATAGACTTTAAACGCGAACCTGTGATAAACGCTGATGGCGTTCACATGCGCGTTAAGAATTGATTCTATAGTTATGTGTGTTTGAATATATGTGTGCGCAGGTTCGTAATTCGCTACAAACCATGCCTAAACAAACTACTTGTCTTGCCTATAAATTTTGACGCAGAATTTTATTTTATCAATTTGGCGTAGCGACGCAAAACCGTAATTTCATAGCTCTTTAACTGTAGAGTTGATTAGGGATCCTCCATAGGGAGAGGCTAGTTGGCACTTCAGCACTGCGTTGTCATCGGGTCCAGGCGAAGATCCTTCGCCAAATCTGGTAACGGCCTGGATCCGGCAGGCTGCAGGAAAACCTCGGGATAAACAAAGACACTAAATTAGCGTAGATGCCATTCTTCTTATAATGTAACGAGTACATCAGGATTTAAGGGAAGTGTTCCCGGTTCCGGCTGACCTAATCTATGCAGCCTAACATTTAATTATAGAAGTTGATAATGTATTATGTGAATGCTAGGTCAAAGAGATGTGTTTTTAGTCTAGTTTTAAAAAAAATTATATTATATTATATTTTGAAAATATTGGAATTGATCCACAAATCGCGATGAATCGATTTATTGTCGTGATGAATAAGTGATTTATACACTTTTTAATGTCATATTATATTTGTTTTATTTTTGTAATATGGATTATTTTCTCATCCAATTTTTTGCCTCCTCGAAGGAAACACCCCTGGTTTGTGGGCATTTGTAGGGATGCAATTTTGACTGCAGCTGCAGTTTTTCTCAGCATGAGTTAGTTTGACTGAAAAAAATGTTGTGCATGAATGATGAACAACCCTCGAAGAGCTCTGAACATTATGTGAATGTGCAATAACAACACCTGGATGCCATACTTGCAAGTCTTCATATCTTTATGAACACATGTCCACATTATGCACATATGCCTGGATGTTTAGTCAATAAACAGAGGGTTTTTATTGATGTAAAGCATATTTCACCTCATGTATTTTCATTATACTTATAGTATTTGCAGATAACCAACAGTTAATGTACATAATACAATGTTAAAGTAAACATTGCTGTCCAAATCTAAATAGGCTATATACAGATATAATAAATAATGAGAAATCAAATATTGATTTTCTGCCTCTAATACTTCTAAAAAATAACTCAAAGTCAAGGGGCATGTTTTGGAAAACCTTTTCCACCCTCTTTTATGAAAATATCTATTGTCAAGTCGCTGTAAAGCTAACTGTTTAAATCAATAAAATTATTCTATTGAGAAGAATGTTATGAATATGTTGCCCTTTCAGTCTTGTCAATTACATACAGTCTTCTCAAAGAAGCATGCAATATTCTCACAAGTCAACAATATTTTTGTCTCAAAAAGGTCTGAATTTCAAAAAAAAAAAGAAAGTAAAAAACAGTGGGGTTTATTTTATGTCTCAAAAACAAAGACATGAGTGTCGTCGTCCAGCTGGAGTCTGCACAAATGTTTCACGTAGGCGCGTACAAACTGCACACACTAATAATAAATAATACTTATGACATAAATCTTCCAGACCTCTGAAATCTTCACATGAACTTTATCTCTCGAACTTGCTGTTTTGGTTCTTGTCTTTGTGTGTCAAAACAAGGTCCTTTTCAAAATGCATTTCACAGCGAACCAAGATCACAAGTTCACTTGTTACCAAAATAGTTCAACAATTTTATGTTTCCAGAAATCATAGTTTCAACTAACATTCTCAAACAGCAAGTTGTGTGGGTCAAACTACAGAACTCAACCTGTGGTTAAAAGCATATTTTCTTGTTAGTGTGATGTGGACCTACATACAGATCACACTTTATTTCTAACTGTAAGTAACTTTAACCAAAATAAGCAATCTAACATGTAGTACAATCTACATCTGTCATTCTATGCAAATTTATATGAGGGAAAATGAAAACACCATTAATGGAGGTTATGCATGCGTGTATGTGTGCTACAAGCCTGGGGAAACCCCGGCCCGAAGTATTATGTAAGAAGCAATCTGTAATTGAATCAGACATCTAAAAATAAAGCAAAATGACAGAGAACAAAAATAGCAAAGTAGTCCTCAGAGATGTCATGTTCGTTATTAATAGTTAATAGCAATAATCCAAAATTAATATAATCTCAAACTGATTAACTGGTTAAAGTTATTACTTCACAACTTGCATGGCATTATTAACGACAGTTAGTTTTGAACTCTTTAACTGTATTTTTATTCTTAAGGTTATGGGAAACAGATTTAACAATTTATGCATTGCACTATGGTAGTTAAGACACAAATTAGATTGTTGTCTGGGAAACACTCTTCGGATCAGTTAACCTGACTCAATAGATCGAAAGTTATAGTCAACCTTCGGTTCTTTTTAAACGTGACAGTAAGCAAACATTTGGTAACACGCTAGCAAAAACATGTTCCATAAAAAAGCAGTGGATGGGAAATGCTATGCAAGCTGTAAAAGGCATTCATAGTATTCAGATTATTCATAGTCATCTAAAGCCATACAATAGGTATTGGTAAGAAACTTAGATTTAAATCATTATTTAGCATGTTGATGCACTAACGTCTGTCATTACAAAGTTTAACACATCACTTTTGAAGCTTACAATGCACATTTTTAACTTAGAAGGACTGAGTTAAAATTATGTGGGAAAAGATCATAAGCTGTGATATTTCTTTTTTTTTAGCTTGATATTCATTTGTATGACTGTGAGTCAGACTAATATAAGGCTCTTTCTTTATTAAAGGGTGTCCCAGGTTCTAGAGGAAGTCCTGGCCTTCAAGGTTCTCCCGGCATGGAGGTATGAGTACATGCGTCATAGACATACCCTAAAAAACTTTACTCTACACTTGATGACTCTATTTTTCAATCTCTGTTTGAGCAGGGCCCTCATGGAGCCGATGGACATAAGGGAGAAAAAGGAAGTCCTGGGGAAGCAGTAAGGGGCTATGGATTTGTGACCCTTTTATCCTTAAATCTACCACTTTCATTATGGCAACATATTTAGTCATCACATATTCACATTTGCTTTCATAATGTACTTATTTTACAAGTTTTTGCATGCAGATTATTTGACAAAACATCACAAGCATAAAATTAAAAATAAAATCTACTTCAAGATTAAAATCAAATACAGCAAATGAATCTAAGGTACTTTTACCTACTGGCATAAACAAGTGATATTTAAAACAAAATTGCTTTAAGGTATGATAGCTTAGGAAAAATTAGCAAATAAATATCTAAAATCTCAAAAGATTAGGTTCAAATGTTTCTACTTCTTGCCTAAACAAAGTCAATTTCTCCCAGAAACCTCATGCATGGGGTTTTTTGTATGTTGGAGTCAATATTTGTGACTGACATTTAAGTTCACGTTTAAACTTGTTTAATGTACTGTACAGCTGTGGCCAAAAGTATTGGGAGTGCCATACATTTTGTGTTTCGCAAAGTTTGCTGCTTCAGTTATTGTGGGGTTTATTGACATAGTTTATAGATTATTGTGCAGAGTGATCAGATTCATTTTAAATAATTGCAAAAAGCTTAATTGACCAAAAAACAACAACGAACTTTATCACAAAAACACAAATTTCACTGTAATTTCACTAATCATGTGAATGAGTACTAGTCAGGTGAAATCACTATCAATCGGATTGGATTATAAGAGCAGACTTGTCTGGTTACCTCCAAAGAGAGAGGTGCAGCCATCATCGCTTTGCATCAAAATGGCCTCAACATGCAAGAAAATTACTGCAAAGAATATTGGAAACCAAATAACCATTTAACTGATCATAAAGAGCTTCAAGTTGAGAAGTTCAGCTGCAGAGAAGAAGGCTTCAGGGCGTCCCAGAGTGCTAGCAAGCACCACGACTGGTCTCCTCCAGAAGGAGTCGGCTGCAGAATCATGTTACCACAAGTGCATCTGGAAAATCGATTGTCGAAAGAAAAGGTAATTCTACCATGAATGTGTTGTGCCAAAGTGGACACCTGGACATCATCAACCAGTGTGTGGTTGCTTTTCATCCAGGAGGTCAGGGCACATTCTTATCATGACAGTGTTTTGGGCAAGAATTTCATAATGTTATCAAAACGTCCTGCAAGAGAAACTTCTCCAACAATCCAGGAGCATTTGTTTCTGATGATCCATGCATTTTCAATCATGATGGAGCACCATGTCACAAGGCAAGAGTGATAATGAAGTGTTGCGGAGAGATCATTTACATGAAATTTGGATCCTGGCCAGGCAATCCCGGATTTAATTCCAATCTGTGTTTAGTCTCAAAGACGAGTGTCAAGCAGAAGTCACAATTGAGATAATATGAGCACTAATAAGCAAGAATAAATCGCCAAACAGTCAGGATTTGGCCAGATGCTGATTATCCAGCATGCCAGAGTGAATTGCAGAGTAATGAGAAGGGTCACCCTGTAAATATTGATTTTTGCATATATTAATTTTTTTTTTTTGCCAATATAAGCCTTAAAACTTATAAATGCTTATCATTGTTTTCAATGAGAGGACTTTGTGAAACACAAACAATTATCACTGCCAATGCTTTTGGCAATGGCTGTACAACATTTATGTAGGAATTTACTGAAATGAATTTTTTTCAGTGTGTGTATCTTTGTCTTTAGGGTGAGAGCGGCATTCCAGGTTTACCCGGGCAACCTGGCAAACCAGGTGAAAAGGTCAGTTTTAACCCCTTACTAGACACCCCCCATTTTGGCATGTGGGGCATAAACAACATATCCAAAATAAAAAAGGTCGCTGCTTATAAGTCATTCTGGATAGACACATAATATACATAATAACATATATTTAGAAAGCTCACACTTGAGAATTTACAAGTTACCCCTTTCCCAAGTGCCAGGGTCCACACCTAAGATAGTGCTGGATCCTGAGCCACAGATGAAGCAGTCCTGATGCAACAGGTGTAAAGAGGGGAAGGCTAAATGGTTTTGTGTTCATCCCTCCAACCCCTTGTTCAGTTCCGCATTGGAGGCATTATGTTTATTGCCAGTGATGTGTTTGTTCCTGTGCTTTATAGCGGATCAAAAAACAAAAATAAAAACAAACACCTTCACAAAAAAAGCACTTCTCCTCTTCTTCACAACAACACAAGCATGATCCTCCTGCCCCAGTGCAACAACCTGCCGCTCATGAAACTCCAGCCCCTTGCCACCCGAAGCCAGACTTAGGAAGCCATCCTGGGTGTGTCAGGTTGGGTACAACCTCCTTTCGGTGAGGACAGTGCATGTCAAGTCACCTTTATTTATTGTGACGTATAGCGCTTTTTACAATACAAATTGTTTCAAAGCAGCTTTACAGAGATAACAGGAAAATAATTTTATAAATGTAATAGTATTTTTAAATTCAAAATTAAATGTCCCCAACTAAGCAAGCCAAAAGCCAATGGCGACAAAGGAGAAAAAAGGAGAAAAAGGCGACAGTGGCAAGGAACCAAAACTCCATCAGTGACAGAATGGAGCAAAAAAACCTTGGGAGAACCCAGGCTCAGTCAGGGAGCCAGTCCTCCTTTGGCCAACAAACAAACAGTATATGATTATGATTTAGGCAGCATAATGGGTCAGAAATCAGAACTTTCACAATATTTATCCAGTTCATCTGGTTGGGGGTCAGAGTCATCACGCCGGTGTGGAGATGAGTTTGTTGAGGTTTCCATGAGGTCTTCACAGTGTTGATGAGGCTGGCACTTCAGGGATGCGTTGTTGTCGTGTCCATGTGCTGGGTAGGCTGAACCCGGGTTATGATTAGGGTTAGCAGGGTATCTCCAGGGGAATGAAGACTCCAGCACCAGATGGTTCAGATCATTCTGAGTATCTTCGGGCAAGCAGAAGTGGACCTTGTGGGAAAGTGGGCCTTGGAGGAGAACTCCCACTGCCCAATCTGTGCCTGTATGCCTTTCCCCAGTAGCTCTGCTTCATCGGGTCATTAGCCGAGGACATCAGTTTATCAGAGAGGACAGATGCTTGTCCTTCTGGTGGTCCCTGCTTCTGGTTTCCTGGGGTGGTGCAGCTTCTAGCAGCAGCTCTGTGGCCAATTCTAGTCAATTTTGACCTTCCTGCAGGAGCTGCTGGATGAGGGATGCACCCCATCCACATTCAAGGTATATTTGGCGGCTATAAGTCATAACTCTTTCTGCTCTTCCCACTTCAGGAGTGACGCAATGCGAGTGAACCATTTCGAAAGGGAATGTTTCGGTTACTAACATAACATAGATTCCCTGAGATATTGGGGCTGAGCATTGTGTATGCTGGCTGTGCTACAGCGCTGGCTAGTCGACTCTTGCTGCTCAGTCGAAATATTCGTATTAAATGGTATTAACCGCTGGCTTATATAGGCAGATGGTAGTCATCAGCTAGTAGAGATGCTTTCTGTGTGGTATTCCAAAAACAACAACAACAAAAAACACACATCACACTAAAACAGCCCAAAAATGAGAATTCAAATGGAGAACAAGATACTTTTTTGCTATTACAAATATTTTGCATGCACACCTCTGTGTGCCGCGGCTTCAGCTTTTTTATGTTTATTTGCAGGTTATAATTTACTAGCACTTTTGTTCAATGTTATGTGGATTGTGTTATTAATGTTATAAATGGCTAACTATTTAAACATATAGCCTATATGGAATTGCAGTGGTCCAAAAGCATGTGGACCCTTATTGTAAACATGTAAGATGTAGCATTTGATAATAAAGCAAGTTGAATATATTTTAAAGAAGCTAGCTCAAGCACACAAAAAACAATTAAATGGTTTAAATGATAAAACAGTATACTGTTTCAAATGAAGACAAAGTTTTGTGTACCCTGACTGTCAAATTAGAAAATGCCTAAAACTTGAGGGGATGTTCACAGATGCCAAATAGTTTGTAGTGACATTCAGATATTTTTTATGCGTGATTTAGAATTGTCCAAATACTAGTTGAGGTCACTGTATAACTTTATGTACCGGTGTGACTTTGAACTCAATTATAAAATAAAAGTCAGCTAGATAATTTTTTTTAACTATATATTTTCACTGAAAATAAATGTTTTACATTATGTTATGTTTTCTCACTAGGGATCTTCTGGTACTCAAGGCATACAAGGGCCACCAGGCAAAGATGGGCAAGTGGTATGGTTAATTTCCTCTTCATTTTCTTAACTCCATACAGAGCATAGAGCTTCTCCTTTTTATTTCCAGTTCTCAAAGGCAGTTTTATTTATGCCCGTTGATATGAGAATTTGTTACACTTGACATTCAGGATACATCTGGTAAATACTTCTCTATGTCACCACCTGACCAGTAATGCTTTGTGATCTTGTTCTAAGACTGTTTGTGGAAACACTGACTTTGGATTTTTACTATGCCTCAGCTCTTTATTGGACATTTTCTTAGCCGTCCTCATATCTATAATCCTTCTGGGATAATGAACAGCTGGGCATTTCTTGCATCATCTTGATTATTGAATAAGTCACTGTCCTGAAAATGCTGATATAACTGTTGGGTAACACTTGAAGGAGTCTTTATGAATGTTTATGATTGTCATTAAATGTCATTCGGTAAATTATGACACCTTTAATGCAAAGTTGACATTGTTTAAAATGTCTTTGTTATGACAACTTGGCATTAACAAAGATAGAAATGTCTTTGTTATGACAACTTGACATTAACCAAGAAATCATAACCTGTCAACCTGTCACAAATATGTCATAACAGGTCTAATTATCAAACTTAAAGAAGTTATTTAGCTTTGCGTTAACATTACATTACCTTGTCATGTGGTTGGTTTTGACTTTGGCCATCATGACACCATTATTACTGTGTCATTAAATATTTTACTTGTCCTCAATCTTTATAACTAGTCCAACTTGTTCCACTTTCTTTGAGGTAAGGGGAAATATTAATGACACTGTTGTTAAAGCATTTGACAGTGTAATAACCCTTAATGACATCTTTATAACTAGTACAATGTGTTCCACTTTACTTGAGGACAAGTAAAATATTCATGACTAAGTTGTAATGGTGTCATGACGGCCAAAGTCAAAACCAACCACATATGACAGGGTAATGTAATGTCAACGCAAAGCTAAATAACATCTTTTAGTTTGATAATTAGACCTGTTATGACATATTTGTGACAGGTTGACAGGTTATGGTTTCTTGGTTAATGTCAAGTTGTCATAACAAAGACATTTTAAACAATGTCAACTTTGCATTAAAAGTGTCATAATTTACCGAATGACACTTAATGACAACAGTCATAAACATTCATAAAGACTCCTTCATGTTCATGACAGGTGTTATGTCATGTTTATGACATGTCATGTCAGTCTTATGCACACCCCTTCAAATAAAGTGTTACCAAATGGAGTAATGAAACATGATGTACTTCATGTTTAAGGAGATGCTGGTATGATTAAATATAAACATATCTTTCACAAAACAAATCTTTTAATGACTTGAACAGCATTGCAACCTCACTTGTTTGTTGTGTTCCAATACTTTATTGCATTAACTGACATACTGTCTATCTTAGGGAGAAAAAGGGAGTAGAGGCCCTTCTGGTCCACTTGGATATCCAGGAGAGCCTGTATGTATATCACTCAATTTCTCTTAATTATTGTAAGTGGTCAGTAATTATGCTTTAATGCCATTTGTGTGTGTGTGTTTATCAAGGGGGCACCTGGCCGGGATGGAAAAGACGGAATTCCGGGAGGAATTGGTCTAAAGGTCTGTACTAATCTAGTTCTTCTCACCGTAAAAAAAAAACCTGAACATGTTTATTGGCTTCCTTGAACTGTGAACATGGATCATTGAAAATATTTGGCAAGCCCACTTCGAGGAGGATACGCAAGATCCTAAAATGCTGTATTATTTGACAGAATTGCATGAAAAATTATGCTAGTACAGAATCTCCTTATGGAAAGCCATAAAAAGGTTTATACCATCGTTTCCTCTTTCATGCTGATCTACACTGTCTTTTTCCAGGCTTACAGATGGCTTATATTAAACCAAGCTGTTCTTCACATCTTGGTGCCTATATGATAAATCCTGGATTATATGCTTAGTTTCAGATATTCTATAAACATGCACTGCTCCATTAAAATGTAGCTAGAGAAAAGTAATATACGCACCCTGGGCAGCTTATCATTGTCTTTACATAATTACAATCATTATGTTGACAAAATTGCCATGCTTAAGTACTCCTTGCTTACACACCTTCTTGTCTATCATAGCCCTTGCTTTAAGAGACATTAATAATGCTTTGCAGTGCCTCATGTTCTCAAAGTCATGAGATGCCAAAATCTGCAAAACACACGATTTGATTCTCAGCAGATTCAGTGGAATGCCATTTTTTCCAGCATCTTGTTTATAATAAAAAAGATGCATTTGAAGTAAAATATTATGTTCTTCATATTGTGTACATGAAAAACTTCCTCAGTTTTATTTACATGCACAATTATGTCTCCCGAATTCAGTGTGTATAGCCTATTGTCTGCATCACCAAATTGAAATACAAAAATAATGACATCTTTCCAATAAATTTCAAACACTCCTATCCACCTGCAAAGTTGCACTTTCATTCTGACTATGTGATCTTTGTCTCTTCAGGGAGATTCAGGACCGCCTGGAATTCCTGGAGTGGATGGAAGAGAGGGACATCCTGTGAGTATATCTTAAAACAGCTAAGATCATTGCCAGGTGTTTTAGTGGGTGGACCGCATTGAAGTGCAAGCTGTTAAATAATACCAGGCAGCATTTGAGCATAGAAACTCGTGAGAAATGCACCCTTTTTACTGCATCTAATACAATTTTCCAAGTTGGCTGACTGAATTGACATGATTTGAAGTCTTATTGATGGTTAAGTCTTTGCACCTGGACAGGACAGAATAAGATTTCTATGTAGCCTGAGAAAAAAAAAAAACATGAGTGACTCAGCAATAGTTCAACAGACTAGCGCTGGCAGTTGAACTCTTCTTTAGAGAAATGGGGTCTAAGAGCCATAGTTTTGTGGCTCTACTGGGTATAATGAAAGTCTGCTAACTGGAGCCATCTAGCTGGTCTTGGGATTAACAGCAAGCAGACTAAATGCATACAGTACAATGTCTCTCTCAGTTTAGATGATTTAGTTCATTCTCAGCATTTGCTTTAGGATCCAGATTTTACATTAAACATCAAGTGGTTATCCCGACTTAGTACAACAGTAGAATAAATGGTACCAGATTATTATTCTGTGGACATTGCGGCCATTCAAAGTGAATTGACCAGGTTTAGAAATTTTGATAATATCCTCCTTGGTTGCAGAGGATGGGCCATTTTTACTGAAACACAACAAATTATGTCTAATAATCAATGAGTAACTGAACTACTCATCACAAAGTCTTTATACTTATTTAAAAAAAATTTAGTCAAGTATGGAGAAAAGTGCATCTTTCATACTCAGTAAATGTACAAAGTAGCCAAAAAGATAGGCTACTTAAAGGGGTACTTTACCGCTGGCAAAATAGGCTTTCAATAAAACTTAAGACAGTAGAAAGAGAATTTCACGAAAGCCTTGGAGCTGTCAAAAGGGTGACGTCCAAAACACATCATCCAGTGGACTTCTGCTGACAAATACATGCACATGTCTTAGTCCAGGTAATGCACAGAACGAGTAAACATTGTTCATTTACATATACTACTGACATTGTAATACAAAGTGGGTTGAAAATTGGCGAAGTTAAGCTTTAAGTACACTAACTAATTACATTTATTCAAAGGCTTTACACCACTGCTAATAATAAGGCTAACACGGCAAAAATTATGTCAGCACAATTCGGCATGTTCTGTTGCATTTCACAAATGAAACAATTGAAATGCCGCATTCCACGTACATTAGTTTTACACCCCAAGCACAACTATATCTCCAAAATTGTAAAGTTTGGAAATGTCAGTTCTCCTTTGGCAGGCATTACTTTTGGCCATGTACTTTGTAATTAGTGAAATTCAATTCCAGTTAATTCAGTTAAATTCGGTTTAATTTTAGTACTTTACTGGCATTACAGAAACCGAAATATGTTGTCAAAGCTTGGGCATTGCATGGATAATTGGTAATTGATAATTGGGGCTTAACTAGTTCAAGGAAAAAAAATATGAACTTATATACATAAACACTTACTGTTAGCCAAGTTTAGTTTTAACCTCTTGTACTATTCTTTTCCAAGGTCATTTTCAGTGACATGAGAAGAATTTATGTCCTCAAAGAAATGGAAGGTACTTTTTTGCAACAAGTTTCCATGTTCTTTTACTGGTCCCTGCAGAGCAAACTCAGACCAAACATCTGCTTCCGCTTATCATGGAAAATGCCTAAGGTGGCTTTGTTGGATATGCTAAAATTGTAAAACATTGTTTATTTTGCTGTTCATTCATAAACCACCAGCTGTTTATTACTGTTTATACTGATGGTATTTAAACAAACACTACCTTTAGACCTTAAAGGGCACCTATTATGGCATTTAAAATATTCCTAATATTGGTTTGGGAGTCCCCAACAACAGTTTTACATGCATGCAATGACAAAAAACACTTTTGTTATCTTATAATATACATTTATTTTTACCTGATTTGCTCACCGACTCCCATATGATTCGTTCAACGACTAATTTTTCGAAACCCCTCCTTTGCGTGATGTTAATCTGCGGTAATTGGTCAGATGACCCAGTCAGTTATGTTTGTAAAGCAATCGGCATTAAAATGACGATTAAAATGAATACAGCACAGCACGGCTATACTTGCCACTGATTCTCCACATGCTCGTCTCTGGGCAGTGAAAAAAAGATCGCTTTTGATTCGCACTTCAGAACAGCGTCTTATTGCAGACATGATGTTTTCAAGTTTTCCTGGTGTCTGCGCGGCGTGCGCAATGAGTGGGCGCGGCGAACTTGATCATTTTTCGTCTTGACGTCACAAGGCAAAGGAAAATGACTCATTGGAAAAACGGTTCATTAAAGTCGACTCATAAATTTGAGAGACAATAACTTTTTTTACGGTGAACTTTCAAATATAAAACTTTGCAGGATGTTTTTGCAGGATGTTTTTGTTCACTTAGATCTATGTTACACACCACATGAAAGGTAATTTTCGAAATTCCATAATAGGTGTCCTTTAAAAAATGAATCATGAACATGCAATGGGCCCAAAAAGAACGATCAAAATTGGTAACAATTGTTGTTGGTTCATGATATCTTATGCTTTAATGTTGCCTTTGGCTTGCTCAGTTGGGGATATTCAAATTAATTAACCAATCAAACCATTGATCAGCTCTACCAAACGTGGATGTCTTTTTTCCAGTAATAAACAAACATTGTTAAGTTGTTGACTGATACTGTGAAGCAGCTTTGATACAATCTGTATTGTGAAAAGCACTATATAAATATATTTGACTTGACTTGACTTGACCTAATTGAACCTTTTTGAAAATTGTTAAAGGATAATAAAACATTTACTCACTTAAATTAGATGATTTTCATTGCATTCGATGACAAACTTAGAATCGCCATTGGTTTGTAATGTTTTGTGTACTTGCCAGACTTAGACAGTGGCTTCTGCTTAGTCTTAAAAGCTTTAATTCCAAACTAATTCTGTCATTTTGACAGGAATATCCCTATCTCTTTGCGTATGTGTCAGAGAAAGAAGCCGAGAGTGTGCTGTTAGTAAGTCGGATGCCTACACACGGTTTACACTGCGTGAGGCTATAACCTTTCTCTAAACTAACTTTTCTGAGCAATTTTTACAATGAATTTTAACCAGTGGTATCAGTGTGATTTTAGTGTATGGCTGTGTTCGAAATCACCACCTATATATTACTCAACAAATTTAGTTTAACTTGAAGGAGTGAATGAATTTGGACACTGTGCTCCGGAAGCTGTTGCTTTTGCATAGTTTGTACTTGCCGTTTTATAATCATTTGAATTTGAGCAAACTGGCAGCTCCAGTAGTAATGCAAAGATTATCTTGAACTCTTGTCATGGAAAATTGCATGTATAAACCTTAATGAAGCGATTTAATAATCAATTAAAAAGGAAGATATACCTGTATGATATTATGCTGTAGCCACATTGGACCAGTGGTTTGGAAAATGGATAGATGGATGATTCAGCTGCGGGCGCCATCTTATAGTCAGACGCAGAAATTCATTCGGCGTAGGGCTTTGGCGGTATATCGCGTTTGTTTGATATATCGATATAATTTCATAATGGTGATATATGGAATGGAATGAGGCAATATGATATGATACAGGCAATACTGTTTATATCGATACAGTAGTTCGATACCAGCACATCTGAAAAATAGCGGAGGACGCAGTGTGAGCTGCTGCAGGGAAAGTATACAGTATAGTACAATTTGTCCTAAACATGACACAAGCAAGCTTATATTAAGGGCTTTGAAATAACTGGTAAGATACAGTTAACAAGTTTAAAGCATGCCCAGTCAGATGCTCTGACAGATACTGTTGTTGACTGACAGATAAATACTTGCGCCGTTTAATGCGTTTGAGATGTGGTGCTTTCCTCAGTGCTTAACTTACATTTCACAGGTATGTTCTCCATCTTTCTTTAATGTTAGAAAGTCAAACAAATATGTCCATATTTCACTGTCAGGAGAGGACGAGCTTCTGCAAGTGAATCTCCGCTAAAATTCAAGCTTCCATCAATGAGCGCCGCTGCGTGCATGCGCGCCTAATAGCCGGAGCACAATTGAATAGTAGCGCAATAATTCTGACTAAAATACATAAATATTTGTTGTTGGAGACAATAAATGTGCCATATGTGGAATTTTAAACGTATATTTTTAAATGTTTTTCATTTTCATGAAAGTGGTCATTATAAATGGGTTATATAACTAATATAACTAGTTTGTGCTTTTGTTTTTATTTTCATTTTGCCTTCATTTTTTTTTTCAATTTAAAAACAACAGCATTATTTTTGTTTTTAGATTGTCATGTTACAATGTTAGAATATAATGTGATTTTAACCACCTTTTTGCACATAGCTAATATATTGCATAGCCTGCATTACATTCACTATATTTGTTTTAATTTCCTTCAATATCAACATTGTTTGTAGGATATCATTGGGCAGGCATATATATATATATATATATATATATATATATATATATATATATATATATATATATATATATATATATATATATATATATATATATATATATATGTTTTTTTTTTTTTTTTAAATACAGATTTTCTTTATCCAAATAGAAAAACTTAGAAAGTACAGAGATATATATCGTATATCGCCATTTAACTAAAAAATACCAAGACATGATTTTTTGGCCATATCGCCCAGCCCTATTTCGGCACATGATTCATAGTGCATTATGGGTATTCTTTAGCTGTTGAGCGTACATCGGTTGTACACTCATTATTATGGTGCATTATGGGATTGAATGAGTGCACTCAGTAACGTCCACTAGGTTTCGGACACCACTACAAATGGTTGTCCCCTAAAAATCTGCCCTATTTAAGGGTATGGGACGATTTCAGACACAGCCCATGCCAGTTCCCCTCAGGTTCACACAGGTGTACCTGCAAGGTAACGGGTAACGACAGGTGCAGTTCATCACATTACCTTTGGACATGTTTCACTAACTTCTACTAAACAAAAAGAGTCCAAATATTAAAACCTACTACTTTGATATATTTGAAAAACTTTGAAAAGTGTTGTTGTGTTAGCTTTAAAACAAATGGCACTTGTCGTTTCATCCGTTGGTCAAAAATGTTCGGGGCCACTCCACTGTATATGTTATATTTTCCCTCTGTGGATAATGTTCTATGCCCTGCTCAAGAAGGGCCTGCCAATAACAATTTACAGCATAACATTTGTGGTACTGACGTCTAAACATTGTACTTGGCAATAGTTGCTTAAAACATTTATGGATTGATTCTTGTTTCACTTCAGTAAGACGATGTTCAGAAGCTACTGCCAAAATCCTGGCAGATGAAATCAAGACAGCTGTTTCTCAGTTTCTTACAGACCCACAGCACAAAGAACCAGCATATAAAAGAAAGAGATGCAGATAATCAGAACATCACTAGTTATAAAAGTGTTGGGGTGGAGGGAGGCCTTTCACAAGATGCACATATACCAGGGGTCTTCAACGTTTTTCAGGGCAAGGACCCTTAGGCCGTGTGTCCACCAAAGCATTTTTAGCCAGCTGAAAATGCTAGGCACTCTGCTGAAAACGCCTAGCTGTGGGCGCTTGAGAGCATTTTGGCAGCAGTGTTTTTTCAGTTGAGACAATGTGTTGCTATGATAGAGAATAGTCAATTTTGAGAAAACTCAAATTCGAACGGTTATCAAATGTCAAGCAATGTATTCGAATTTCTAATAGCCACTCCACCACCACCACAAAAAAAAAAAAAAAAAAAACACCATAACGGAGATTCAATCACAAATGTATGACAGTCACAAATGTATGACAGTCTGACAGTTATAAACAGGACTCAGGCCTGTCTGGGAAAAAATGTTTGACTTAATGTTTTAAACAGCAGGTTATCAACTTAATCTATATGAAGTGCCACTATGCATAGCCAATCACAAAATTAGGCTACATGGAAAAAAACTGAATCGGAACAGCACGGCACAAACAATAACAGCTTAAACAGCAGCCTATAGTTTAAGGCTTATAGCCTAGCTAGTCTAATTCATTTCTTAATATTGTTTGCTAGAAACACCAATTTATCAACTTGATCTGGATCAAGTGCGGCTCTCTTTTTATTGGCGATGTTCCCCGCGGTGGAGAACACGCGCTCGGAGCGCACACATGTGCCTGGCACACACAAGTATTTGCGTGTCAATGTTGAGAGAAGTGGTATCTGCGGTGTAGAACCCAAAATATTTACAGACACTACTTGGGGTCGTAATTGTCTGCTCAGGCTGGCCGTTCTGTGCGTTATCTTCCATTTTCAAAACAGGGAGGCTAAGGCTATTGGCAATTATTTGCTTGATTTGGTCATGGGCCGACGGCGCCGCAATACGTTTAGAGCGCCCGCTCCTGGATGAGATAGCAACCAATAAAATAAAAAACAAATGGTCTAATCATAGACTGTAAAAAATGCGCTGAACATGGCACTTTAAAAACCGAATAGTTTTTTTATAGTTCGATTATGGATATTTCACTTCATGTTCGAATGCATATTCGAATATCGAATAAAAAGTGACAGCCCTAATAGAGAATATCTGCAGAACAGTTTACTTGTAACTGATTTCGCAGATAATTTGTTTCATACAAAACATTTATTTTTCATCCATTTTGTTCGGTTAGCTCTGCTGGTTGACATCGTTGTACAGAAAAATTTTTGTGACAGTTGGTCGGTGAGTCATTATTTTCCCCATCCCACCTGCACCCAAATGCAAGTTCTGATGTTTGGGAAAGACATCTGGTGCTTCCACCCCTTGTAAAGCAGTGCCGTTCTCAATTTATTGTTGCTAAGTGACAGATTGCGTGCACACTTGAGAACATTGCGAACATTGTGTGTGTGCGTGTGTGACGATCGACGATCATGCTGTAATAATAACTTAAATCCAACAGACAGGAATCTCTGAACTGCGGCCCAAACACGGCGCCCATCTCACGTTACAGATCAAGATAACTTATAAAGGTTTTTTAACGATGTTTATCGGTTAAACAACGTGATGTCTGTCAGCCATCACGATGGACTTTGAAGCTTTGACAACATATTTCGGTTTCTGTAACGCGATGTCGGCTAAACGATGATATCGTCCCTCGGCCCAACCCTAGTAAGAATACTAATGCAATGGCATGAACAGATACATAAATAGTAAAGGCTAGCTAAACAACTGGAATGATCTTGAAAACATATTGCAGGAGGCCACATGAGGTAGCTAGCATCTGCCTTGTGTGGTAAATAAAGTTATGCTAGCTTATTTAGCATCTAACTTATCAGCATTGCTACTAGATCAATATATTTGTATGTAATATTTGCAATTTAAACATTTAGTAAATATATTTCCCCATAATATAATCAAAACTTACTCCACTTTGTTTAGTCCACAGGCTCAAATGTGTGCCTTCAATAGTCTTGTGCTTTGGGCTTCTGTACATGTAATGGAGGCATACACAGTGCCAGTAGTGGGTGTGGTCTCAATAGCCATGCAGTAAGCAGTGTTTTATGTGCATGTGATTGAGGAATGGCATGGATATTCAAGTGTATTTGAATGGCATCTGTTTGTTTTAGTCAAGATGATGCTAAAATACTTTCCTCAACTATATTTAAGTTCCCTATGAAGAGCCAACCCTCAACTTTGAAAATTCCCACTTTATTCCCATAAATTCCTGTTAATTCCCTTAAATTCCCATTAATTCCCATGGAAAGTTTCCATCTTTGAAAATTCCCAGAATTTTGCCACCCTAAAATGAGTGTGTCGTCACTGGAACCAGTAATTTTAGGAAAGACCCCATCAGGATCCCATGACAAATCCCTGCATCACAAAAAGTACATTGCTGCTCAAGTCTGCAGTGTCTTTCCCAGAACGAACGCCAATTGCAAGGAACATACTTAAAATGAGCCAAGCACAACAAGAAGTCCTGAAAAAACTTTTCAGAACAGCATACTATGTTGCAATAAATGAATTACCGTTGGCCAAATTTAGCACTCTTTGCAAACTTCAAAAGGCAAATGGCCTAGACCTTGGTTCCACTTACCACAATGACCAATGCTTGCAGAGAGTTTATTGGAGCAATAGCACAAACCTCAAGAGACCAGATTGAAAAGGAAATTCAAGATAGCAAGTTCTTATCTATTATTGCAGATGGCAGTACAGACACTGGTATCATAGAACAGGAGTTGGTTCAAGTTAGGTATGTGAAAGACAGTGGTGACATTTCCAAATGATCAAATGTCAGCCAGTCAAGAGCTCAAATGATGCAGGTGTTTTAGAAGCTATTGATGAGGCAGTGAACACCAGGGAAGACACTTGGAAGGAGAAAGTAGTGTTTGCAAACTTTGATGGAGCTGCAGTGATGATGGGTGCGAAAACTTGTGTAGCTGGGAGACTGAAACAGAGGATACCCCACATCATAACAATCCACTGTGCGGCACACAAATTAGAGCTAGCCGTGCTGGATAGTGTGAAAGGCTGTGAGTACCTGGTAAAATTTGAGGACACTGAAAACCATCTTTAAGATGTACTACTATTCTCCAAAGAAGCGAAGAGAACTGACTGAAATAAGTGAACTGGATGAGAAAGTGGCACATTTCAGTGGGCTGAAAAGCACACGGTGGCTCCCAAGCAGGCTAAAGCCCAATCGAACTCACGCCGTAGCTACGTCGTAGGCTATGTGTAGTGCACGTACCCTGACGTGCACCTCTCCAAAAATGTAACAACGCGTCAATTCTACACGGACGCAAGCGCTGTGATTGGTCTGCTAGAACCCCTGCCTCGGGTTTCAATGCTCCCTCTGCATATTGCGCGTCATTGCGGATAATGACGCGGAAGTATAAATAAAAACCAACGTGTAGTGTATAGCGCAGAGGCTCTGGCGTAGGTCCGACGCAAAAGAATAAATCAGCTTTTAGTTTAGATGTCTGAAGGCTGTTGAAAAAAATCACACTCCCACTGTTGTGCATATGGAGAATATGGAGGAAGTGAGGAAGTGATATTAAGATGATGCCAAAGCAAAGGGGTGGTGCAGGAGATGAAGAAGGCCATTGCAACAGAATCTGAAATTTTCGCACGTTAAAAAATAAAAACGACCTCTCGTTATGTCAATCACGCTTGCACACTGCTTCTGAAACTTTCGTCCGTCATAAAAAAAAATCGGATTGGGTTCGATTTTCTGCGTTTTTCGCATCTAAAAAACTGTTTGAATGGTGTTTTGACAATTCAGAGCCACCGAATCACGAATACGAAAAAACGCATACGAAAATTTCTGACTCAGAAAAGAATTGTTCGTTTCCTACATTTCATGTGTGACTACAGCACCATATTATCCACATGCAGTACAGTCCAGTTACCCATGTAAATATGTACTTATTTTAGTAACTACAATTACTGGGTAATAACTAGTACTAACCCTGAACCTACCCCTGTTCCACGTACTTACCTTATATTAGCCAGTACTTTCTAGGTAAGTACACTGTAAGTACTGTACTGTAAAAGGAAGCGTTACCCAACTTATACATCACACGAACCAGTCAGTTGGTTGAGAGCACCACATCACTTTTACTCAGTCTGAAAACAAAACCAGGAGAATACCAGAAAGCCTTTCACACAAAGTTCACAGTGAAAGATGATGGTAGCATGTGCTACTGTGGAACTCAGCTCATAAAAAGCCAGCGACCTGCTAGAAGAGGTGAGGGCTCAGACAAAGACACCATTGGTGCTGAGTTTCAGAGGATTAATGACAACACTGTGAAGTACATGGACAGCAGATTTAAAAATCTGTCTGAAAATCCTTGTCTTGTTTTTGACCCTTCTACTCTCCCCCACTCCAGAGAAGAGCTGGCAAATAATGGGGACGAAGAGGTGGATTATCTTGTCAAACATTTTGCCAGTTTACTAAATGAGGAAGAGAAGGAGAAAATTGCACAGGAATGGATGGATCTAAAAATGTGGCTTTCAGAGCACCGGGGTAGCACACCAGATTGCTTGTCCAAAGATCTCCTCACTGAGAAACCAGAACACCTTTCTCATATCTTGACCATCGACAGCCATCTGTGAGAGAGGATTTTCCTGCATGAATCGAGTGAAAACATCATATCGTACTTCTCTACAGTCTGAAACACCGAATGATCTCATGCAACTCTCCATAAATGGGGAAGCGGTTGAATCTTTTTGCCCTGACAAGGCAGTTAGTTCCTGGATGTTTTCTGGAATGGGTTCAAGACACCTGAAACATAAAACCCCAGCAAGAAAAAAGAACTGACTAACTGCAATGCATTTCAATGGACGTGGAAGCAGAGAATGTCCGAGTGTATTGGGTTAGCTATGCGCACTGTGATTGGCTCATCGCGTTTGGGGGCGTGGCTGAGCCATAGGTCAATTCAGAATCCGACACTGACTGATTCAGGTTGCATACTGTTCACACAAATTTCAGTTCAGTTAGAACCACATATTTGTATTGATGATTCTAATTTGATTATTTTATATCTGATTGTTGATATTTGTGTTTTGAAAAGGTATTTGATTGATGTTTTGACTCTTAACCAATTTTCTACAATAAAAATTCTCTTTTAATTTGGGCTAGTAAACTTAATTTCGGGCTACCAAAAGCTGAAGAGTACCAGCAATTTTGAAATTTTGTGACCCCTGCAACTACGCATCTGCAGATATGGCCTTAACCACAGTAATTCACATAGCATTATGACATTTCCATTTGTATTTATTCATTTAGCTGATGGCTTTTATCCAAAGCGACTTATAATTGCTATATGTCAGAGGTCACACGCCTCTGGAGCAACTAGGGGTTAAGTGTCTTGCTCAAGGACACATTGGTGTCTCACAGTGGATTCAAACCCGGGTCTCTGACACCAAAGGCATGCGTCTTATCCATTGCGCCTGATCTTATCCATTGCAGGCTAATTGGTGCAGTCTGTAACTGATTGGTAGCAATCATGTCATTATCTACACAGCACAGCTGATTGGTTGCTGTTGAATCAGCGGCCAATGAGCTTGCTGCTTAAACATTCAAATACTTGGCATTGTTTGCTTATACCGTCTGCAGCGCACTTTCAGGACGCATCTGGAATCAGCATCTAAGATAAATAAAAATGGTATTTTATTACACATCTCTGCACATATTGTTTGGTCCGGATATTAATTCCTAAATGGAGCAATCTTTACAAGTTTTAAACTAGCTTCATGTTAGAAATGTTTTAAACGAGCGTCATGTCAACAGTGCACGAGCGAATCACTCAAGCATATTGTATAAGCAGCAGTGTTTACTGTACGTGTTTATGCAGCAGCGGTCTATTGCATGTCATTGCTGTTTTATATTAGCGGTGGGCAGATCGAGGCTTGTGGAACACTGAAACAGTTGAAGCAAATGTGGCCTATTGTGTCGAGGCTTCAAAACAATCACACACGGTCTCCACAGCGACCCCTAGTGGTCAGAACAGTGTAAATGCAACAAAAACCCAGGCCACAAAATGGCCTAATAAGATCATCTAATAATCAAGTGTCTATGTTCTTTTATCAATTGTCAGAATTTGATTTGTTTGTTTTATGAATGACTATTAACTACCATTATTCATTTAAATTATACTATTTAGTGTCTAATTAAAACGTCTCACCCATTTTCGCAGGCGATTTGAATGTTTCTTCCTTTTGGTTCGCTTTTAATTATATACTATACTATTATTATTATATTATATTCGTGTATTAGTATACTATTATATTTGCAATATTTACTGTGGTAAAGTATAGAAATGCTGTAGGACAGATAGCCTACATTTTTACTTGCACGTCAAATTCTTTTTAACACAGTTTGTGCTCGTTATTAAACATGGTAAGGCGCGTCAAGTTTATTTGTAAACCGCGTTTCACACACGCGGGAGATTTTAATTTCGCTTTCTCTGGCAGTGCAACATCAAAAACCCTAAATGCCTTGTCCTTGTGGAAGATAAAATTCACCCTTCCGACCTTTTACAACCAGTTTCAGTTGCTTGAAACATCAGGAGAAAACATAAAAACAAAAAAAAAACAAAAAAAATGGACTTTCCTGGCGCAGAGCGGTAGCCTATGATGCATCTTTGTGTGGAAAATATAAAACAAATGTTAAAATATTTAACTTTGTTATATTATTTAAGTTACCATTATTTACTGATATTTATTTCAATGCTTTACAGGCTTTAGTGTGTTGTTTCTTTGACGGAATTGCTCAAATAAACACGCATGTCTTTTACCACTGCGGTGGTAAAAAAACTGCCACCGTCAACGCCTATGTCAGTCTATGTCATCATTGTGAAGCTATATGCAAATCTGCCGATGCAGCACTTGTTTTCTCACTCTCACACAATCAGCATGTATAGAACATATTGTCTGTGTAATTGCCATTACCCTGTGCAACTGTATAGGTTGAAACATTATAAAGCAATGTAGCAATAGTCTTCTTTTCAGCTGTTTCACAACAGCTTTATTAGCATTGGGTGTGCAGCCTGTAGATGATCAGTTTGGTTGTGTTGAAGAGTACTTTGCCCTTTTCTCTTGTCTCCTGCTTTATTGGGGGATTAATTCATGTATGTTACATGTGCAGCAGCAGCATGTCTTACATGCTCACAGCAGTGTCTGTGAAGGGGTTCGCAGTAGCAAGTCTCGGTACTTGCTCTGGGTCATCAGCAGCAGTGTAGCATATCTATTCCGTCAAGACCAAATACATTAACATTGCCATATCTATTACCATATTGGAAAAAAAAGATTGTATAATAACCAATAAAAAATTGGTTATTAAACATATAAAAAAAAAAAATTTAATCCTTGAAGTAGTAATATTGTATTGTCTGCTTGTGTGTCTGCTTGTTTATCTGGGAATTTAGCCCTTGTTTCGTTCTTTTTATTGTGTTTGTATCTGTTTTATTTGTTTGTATCTTTTTATGCTCCCTTTCTTCATTGTCCTCAATGTTTTTAGTCAATGTACTGTTACTCATCTTCCATCTTAAGGACCACAATGTAAACAAGGCTTTGGGCTTTTTGGTGTTTTTATCCTTTTGAACACTTCGTGTTGATTATTGTTGCTGTTCAATAAAGTTTTCATTCATTCATTCATACTAATCTCTATTACATACTAATCTCCCGAGTTGTCATGACAGAATGAGAATTATTGGTGATTCCTCACAGTAAAACACTTCTCATAACAAGTAGCCTAATCTCCTGTGCATGCTTTTGTGAATAAGGCATTGCTATTTGCTAGTCGTGATTTGAATAGTTTATTGATGGCAAATACAAGTCTGCTTGTCTACTTTCCTGATTATTTTTTAAAAGGCTCAGTTTCGAATAATTTTTTTTTGTTGCACTAATACAAAAATAGAATTCAGAGCTTGAACAGCTGTAAAACTTGGAAGACAAGGAAATGTTTTCTGCAGATTACATGGAAGTGCACATATATCATGACGAGGAAGCATTCAAAGAGGAAATGTGCTTGACCATATAGATGCTTTATAAAAGATAGACTGGCGAATCTTGGCCCACCTTGGCATGTTCTGCAGTTAACCTTAACTTTCCAGAGATCTAAAATGTCACGCTTTCTAAAAGCAGCAAATACAGCCATCAATCTGTGCAATGGGCTGTATTTTGGATTTTGAGAATCTTCATTTTTGTTATTTTTTTATCATGCAAACAAAGTAACCTAGCCAGTAAAACATTACAAACAACTTTCCTGGGGAAACAGGACAATTCGGATGTGTGGAAATAACATAAAATCTGTCCCTACATTTTGTGAAATGATGTGAGAGTCAGTCGTAAGTAACAAGGTGCATGCTTTGCACAGAGAAAGGCGATTAGGGGCTCTCCTGCCGGGAACGATAGTTTGTTTGCACTGTGTTTTATTGGTGGGGCCACTTGCACTAAAACATTTATACTAGCATACTGTTATAGCATAAATATGTTGGCCCATCTTGGCAATACAATGCTAGGGTGAACTAGGTGGTTGCCAGATCATTACTCTGTGGTTGCTTATTAGACCAAGTCAAGAAGATTTCACACCCAAGTCTCTGAAATCCTGCAGTAGAAGTGCCTTGATTCCTTCCCTTAGTGCAGTATTTCTCAATGGCTGTGTTCAAAATGGCATACTATCTACTACTCTATTTATGCAGTATTCAGCATGTATAGCTAGTGTGCGTTGTTTCCAAATTTTCTGTTTTCATGTGTAACAGAAGCCAGCTGTGTGTGAACCTCACTCCCCTGGCCTCAGGAGGTGTGTTAATGACTGACGCTAGAGGACTTTAACTTCCTTGTAAGCATGCCCGCCTCCCATGCCTGAAACACCAGGTTCGAATCCCGTTTGGAGCAGGGCGAGTAGAACCGGAGGGATTACACATGGAATACTTGGATGACCTACTATATTTGCCAGCATCTGCTTATGCAACTCAAGAACACTGAAATCAATATGGAAGCAGTGTTCAAAATGGCAAAATGGGTGGGCCAGAATAAAATTGATGGACTGGTCCCTGCGCGGCACTATAATCGCCCATGACTTAAAGATGAAGTATTTAATATAAAGATTAAACCGGTCATGGACACGCCAAAGCGTGTTAGGGTTTGTTTACTTCAGAGGTGTTCAGGGTTAGTTTACTCCAGAGGTGTTCAGGGTTAGTTTACTCCAGAGGTGTTCAGGGTTATATTACTCCAGAGGTGTTCAGGGTTAGTTTACTCCAGAGGTGTTCAGGGTTAGTTTACTCCAGAGGTGTTCAGGGTTAGTTTACTCCAGAGGTGTTCAGGGTCAGGTTACTCCAGAGGTGTTCAGGGTTTGTTTACTCCAGAGGTGTTCAGGGTTTGTTTACTCCAGAGGTGTTCAGGGTTTGTTTACTCCAGAGGTGTTCAGGGTCAGGTTACTCCAGAGGTGTTCAGGGTTAGTTTACTCCAGAGGTGTTCAGGGTTAGGTTACTCCAGAGGTGTTCAGGGTTAGGTTACTCCAGAGGTGTTCAGGGTTAGTTTACTCCAGAGGTGTTCAGGGTTAGTTTACTCCAGAGGTGTTCAGGGTTAGTTTACTCCAGAGGTGTTCAGGGTTAGTTTACTCCAGAGGTGTTCAGGGTTAGTTTACTCCAGAAGTGTTCAGTTAGTTTACTCCAGAGGTGTTCAAGGTTAGTTTACTCCAGAGGTGTTCAGAGTTAGTTTACTTCAGAGGTGTTCAAGGTTAGTTTACTCCAGAGGTGTTCAGGGTTAACCGTTAGTTTACTCCAGAGGTGTTCAGGGTTAGTTTACTCCAGAGGTGTTCAGGGTTAGTTTACTCCAGAGGTGTTCAGGGTCAGGTTACTCCAGAGGTGTTCAGGGTTTGTTTACTCCAGAGGTGTTCAGGGTTTGTTTACTCCAGAGGTGTTCAGGGTTTGTTTACTCCAGAGGTGTTCAGGGTCAGGTTACTCCAGAGGTGTTCAGGGTTAGTTTACTCCAGAGGTGTTCAGGGTTTGTTTACTCCAGAGGTTTTCAGGGTCAGGTTACTCCAGAGGTGTTCAGGGTTAGTTTACTCCAGAGGTGTTAGGGTTAGTTTACTCCAGAGGTGTTCAGGGTTAGTTTACTCCAGAGGTGTTCAGGGTCAGGTTACTCCAGAGGTGTTCAGGGTTAGTTTACTCCAGAGGTGTTAGGGTTAGTTTACTTCAGAGGTGTTTTCAGTGCATTTATTCACAATACAATACAATACCTCTTCAAACACTACAATAGTACAGTTTGAAGGTACAGAGTAGGTTAAGTATCATGAAATGGGTCTCCCAAAGAAGCTAAAAAAGCTTATAAATAGGGGCCCATGGTTCTTGAATAAGCAAATAAACAAATATAGACAAGGTACAGTGAGAACACAGTAAGTGCACACAAGGAGTACTACAACATACGTAATAACAACATAACTCACTCATACAATCGTACACATACATCCCAGTAATCCATGAAAATCAGTTTTTTAGAATTAGATATAGGTTAATAAGAAATTATGTTTTAATTGTCTTTTGAAGTTGGAGATAGTGGGCAACACCTTAAGACCATCATCAATCCCGTTCCAGATCTGCGGCCCCTTACAAACAACACTCATACTGGTGCGCACATGTCGACGGTATTTTCCAATTATAAGTGGTTTGGTTCTCGTTTTGTATGTATGCTGTGGGCTGGAGATAGGAACAAGACTACTCAATCTAGGGTTCAGGCTATTTACAATTTGAAACATTAAACAGGCATTATGATATTTATTTAGCTCAGCTAGTCGTAATATCTTAAAGTGATAAAAAAAGGGGCGGGTCGGAGAATTTATCTCCGACCAAGACAGAGCCCGTATGGCTTTCTTTTGCAAGGTTTCGAGTTTTTTAAGATGACTTGTAAAGGTGTTACACCATATCACATTACAATAGATAAGATGTGGTTCAAAGAGAGTTTTATACAACATCATAAGGGCAGACAGAGGAAGAAAGTGTCTGATCTTATAAAACAAGCCAACATACTTTGATAATTTATTTTCAAGATGGTCAATATGACACTTAAAGCTAAGAGAATCATCAATGAGGACCCCCAGAAATTTAGTTGTGTACACTCTTTTTATCATCTGCCCATTGATTTTAATCAGGCATTGTGCAGTGTTTTTTAAAAAAGCTGATTTTTTGTTCGAATTAAATAAAATGAAATTTGTTTTGCTGATATTTAATGACAGTTTGTTACATTTAAACCAAGAGTCAACTTTAGTTAACTCTGAGTTTACTATATCTTGTAACATATGTGGGTTTCTGTGCGATGCAAATAGATTAGTGTCGTCAGCAAAAATTATTTTATGAAATATTTTAGAGGAATTTATAAAATCATTTATGTATATAATGAATAAAAGTGGACCCAAGATTGAACCTTGGGGGACCCCATAGATTATAGGCATACAAGTAGAGTTTTGATCATCGACATGGACATACTGTTCCCTATCATTTAGATAACTTCTGAACCATTCAAGTGCTAGACCTCTGACACCATAGTGTTGTAATTTGTGTAGTAAGATATCAAGGTCAATGGTGTCAAAAGCTTTTGATAGGTCCAAGAAGATACCAACACCGCATTTTCCCTCTTCAATACAGTCATTAATTTGTTCTATTAAGTCGAGTATTGCCATACAGGTTGTGCTCTTTTTTCTAAAACCATATTGTGAAGGAACAAGAATATCCAATTTGTCAAGATAACCACTAAGTCTATTATATACCACTTTCTCCAGTACTTTAGAGAAAGTGGGTAGAATTGATATGGGCCGGTAATTGCTCATATCATTTCTGTCACCAGATTTAAAAATTGGGATTATCTTAGCAATTTTTGTCATTTTAGGTACAGTGCCCGTAAATAAAGAAAGATTAATGCAATGAGCCAGTGGCTCTACAATAATGTTCGCTACAGCCTTCATGATCCTACTGCATATTCCATCTACACCAGCGGAGCATGAGCTCCTCAAGTCCAAAATGATCTTGAGGAGTTCAGTACCGTCTGTTGGCATCATAAAAAATGAGTGAGTGTAGCTACCAGAGAGAAAATGCTTAAAGGTGACATCCTGGGGTTGGCTTATCTTTTTAAACAGATTTGCACCCATTGAAGCAAAGTGATTATTAAAAGTCTGTGTTAGATCAGCTTTGGCATCATCAATGTCAGGTAGAACAGTAGGTTTATGTCTCCTATTAAGAACTTCATTTAAGACATTCCATGTCCTCCTGCAGTCCCCCTGCGAACCCTTTAACAGTTCGGTATAGTGAATTCGTTTTCTTTTTCTTATGATCTGTGTTAGTTTATTTTTATATGAAATATATTTATCTTTTTTTAAACTAGAAGGGTTTTTTTATGTAAGATTTATAAAGCCTAGCTTTATATTTAATTGACTTCAAAATCCCCTTTGTAATCCAAGGGTTCTGGAGGGTAGTACTGCATCTGACAGTCTTCTCAGGAATTATGTCCTTGATGGAATCTTGAATGATCTTTATCAGACTGTCATATGCAGTTTCAGGTGTTCAGGGTTAGTTTACTCCAGAGGTGTTCAGGGTCAGGTTACTCCAGATGTGTTCAGGGTTATTTTACTCCAGAGGTGTTAGGGTTAGTTTACTCCAGAGGTGTTCAGGGTTAGTTTACTCCAGAGGTGTTCAGGGTTAGTTTACTCCAGAGGTGTTCAGGGTTAGTTTACTCCAGAGGTGTTCAGGGTTAGTTTACTCCAGAGGTGTTCAGGGTTAGTTTACTCCAGAAGTGTTCAGTTAGTTTACTCCAGAGGTGTTCAAGGTTAGTTTACTCCAGAGGTGTTCAGAGTTAGTTTACTTCAGAGGTGTTCAAGGTTAGTTTACTCCAGAGGTGTTCAGGGTTAACCGTTAGTTTACTCCAGAGGTGTTCAGGGTTAGTTTACTCCAGAGGTGTTCAGGGTTAACCGTTAGTTTACTCCCGAGGTGTTCAGGGTTAGTTTACTTCAGATGTGTTCAGGGTTAGTTTACTTCAGAAGTGTTCAGGGTTAGTTTACTTCAGAGGTGTTCAATTAGTTTACTCCAGAGGTGTTCAAGGTTAGTTTACTCCAGAGGTGTTCAGAGTTAGTTTACTCCAGAGGTGTTCAGGGTTAGTTTACTTCAGAGGTGTTCAGGGTTAGTTTACTTCAGAGGTGTTCAAGGTTAGTTTACTTCAGAGGTGTTCAGGGTTAGTCTACTTCAGAGGTGTTCGGGGTTAGTTTACTCCAGAGGTGTTCAGGATTAGTTTACTCCAGAAGTGTTCAAGGTTAGTTTACTTCAGAGGTGTTCGGGGTTAGTTTACTCCAGAAGTGTTCAGAGTTAGTTTACTTCAGAGGTGTTCAGGGTTAGTTTACTCCAGAGGTGTTCAAGGTTAGTTTACTTCAGAGGTGTTCGGGGTTAGTTTACTCCAGAGGTGTTCGGGGTTAGTTTACTCCAGAGGTGTTCAGAGTTAGTTTACTTCAGAGGTGTTCAAGGTTAGTTTACTTCAGAGGTGTTCAGTTAGTTTACTCTAGAGGTGTTCAGGGTTAGTTTACTTCAGAGGTGTTCAGGGTTAGTTTACTTCAGAGGTGTTCAGGGTCAGTTTACTTCAGAGGTGTTCAGGGTTAGTTTACTCCAGAGGTGTTCAGGGTCAGTTTACTTCAGAGGTGTTCAGGGTCAGTTTACTTCAGAGGTGTTCAGGGTTAGTTTACTCCAGAGGTGTTCAGGGTCAGTTTACTTCAGAGGTGTTCAGTTCGTTTACTTCAGAGGTGTTCAGGGTTAGTTTACTTCAGAGGTGTTCAGGGTTAGTAAAGAGGTGTTCAGTGCATTCGTGCCTATTAATGAGGCTCTAGTTGGACAGATTGCGCACAGTATTATAAAGTTATATTGATATATAAAGCGATATTAAAACAAGGTAATGTTAATTTTATTATAATATATAACTTAGATGTATAATGCCGCGTTTCAGGCAACATGTAACCCGTGTTTTTCCAACTCGTAACTGGGAGTACATCGTTCCAGGCAACCTGTAACCCATGTTTTTCCCAACCTTATACCCGTGAAAGTGCACTGGAATGGCAGTCAAACCCGTGACTTCCCACCCGTGAATTTGTACTAGATCGATGTACTCCCAGTTATGAGTTGAAAAAACACGGGTTACAGGTTGCCTGGAACGCGGCATAATTCTAATCTCACACAGCGTTGATTTGCATTCAGACAATTTTTTTTTTTTTTTTGCAACAGGACGTGTAGATGCTATAATGTATTTCTATAATAAAAGATATGATATATCTTACCTTTCAAGCAATGTGGAAGCAAAATGACTAAAATAATAAACTAATACAGGCATGTTATCTTTGCAAGCACACACTGTATTTAGTTTAATCAGTCTTGCTTTTTATTATATAATTAGCATCAAACAAACAATATAGTTCTTATTCACAGTGATTAAAGATTAATAAACGAAAATATTTCAAAATGATTGAACAACCACCAAATAGGTAGCGATATATGCACTAAGTGTGTAAAGCAGCATTTAAAAAAAGTAGTAGGCTATGGCGCGCTGCTTAAAGGGGTGGTTGATTGCGATTTCACTAATTTCATTTTAAATAGTGTGTAATGTTGCTATTGGTGCATGAACATAATCTGCAAAGTTGCAGCGCTGAAAGTTCAATGTAAGCAGAGATATCGTCTTTTAAAAACCAGGAAGTGTAAATGCCTACAAAAACGACTCGATTGGAACTACAGCTGGGTTTTAGACGTCACTAACCCATACATTTACATCAACCCTCCCTCCGGAATACGCAAAAAAGGGCATGGCCAAATTTCTGGCTTTGCCGAAGAGGAAGAGTTACAGGGAGAGCTAGCCATAATGGTTTCGTTTTATCAAGGACGTAAACAAATGCCAGCGCTGGCTTTATAGTCTCTTGGTTATGCTATTTCGTGTTTCTATGGCAAACGCGTACAAACATTTTGGACCTGAATTTGTAATCATATAGATTTTGTAAATGTATTTGCCATGTATAGCTACTTTATGATGTAATTTTTCGATTTGATCATGAACGTGATCAATGTCAACAGTGTTTGTTTATAGTAGCCAGTTATATCGATGCTAAGAAAACGATACACAGAGTAAACTAAGTTTTGTTAATAGCTAAACGGTTGTTCATTATATCGATAAAACAATAACTTTAAAAAACTGTATTACTCATGTAATCATTTGTATTAAATGTTTAATCAAGATAAAAACATATCTCAAAAAGCTAACAAGCAGCAGTAGCATTTTCAAGTATAACAGGTATCAAACTTCTTATGTAATAATAAAAAGATAAAAAAAATAATAATAACTCAAAAACGTACCATTCAGAAACGTTTTGTAACAGCCGTGTTTGGCGAGGTTCTGCTTGACTCTCTTCATCGCCGCTTTCTGGGTCTGATTCGGCCTCAAACTGATACGGCAGTATCGACTCCATTGTTTACATTAACCAGAGCACATGAGACTCACGCCCGTAAAGGCAAGGGGCGTGGCGGTTCCGGACAACGTGCGCTACGCAGTTTAGCCAATTACAACACACCGGCCCAAACTAACCAATCTGAGCCCACTGCCTGTTTCTGAGGGAGTGGTTTCATGGAATCAGAAAGTCAACCGGTCGTTCAAATGACAGAGGAGAAAGAGGCTTACATTAAAGGTGAAATTTATGAAAAATAAGACTTTTAAAAAAAGAAAAACCACGAATACATGTTATATTGCACCCCATAAACACAATCATGCAAAGAAAAAAGGCAGTAAACCACCCCTTTAACGTCTGTTTCCATGGTTACTCGTCGATTCGTCGCTCTGTTGAGAATGTCTGGTGTGTTAACCATGAATATAGCTACTCTGAGTTGCATGAACTCACTCCAGGACGCGCTTTTGGAACCTCGAGTAAGCAAGGTTTGGTTTAATTAACCGACGGTTCGGTCTATGTTTGACAGTAAGATAACCTTGCTTTCTGCTACTCCCCTGCCATTGCTAATCCGTACACGTGGCTTATGAACATTTCACAAAACCCCTTGGTCACAAATATTAAATGCAAATATTGCATAATCATGCCACGGCGGGCCAAAAAAAAAAAAAAAACTACCCATAGCTTACCTTGTATGGCTGATGTCTGTTCTAAACAAGTCGGAGTCGGCTGGGCTTTGAATTTAAGATGTTGATAATATCATCGTAATTCAAATGATCTCTAATTCTATTTCAAAATACAAAAGTGTCAAGTTAAGGCGTCCTGCCATCTTTATCTATATGTGTTTATTTCTTAAATGTGTCATAGATAGTGATTAAGCCATTTTTGATATAACATAAAAAGGACGCTGCTAGTTGGAATCCGAATATTGGCGCGAACATAACATAAACGCGGACGTGACGTAACTGAACTGAATTGACTAATTTGCATATTCTTATTAATATACTGGTACAGTGTTCTAATGCAAGACTAAACAAATCCCATTTAAAATAATTATTGCAGAATTGTTGAAGTTTGAAAAAAAATAATGTTCTATGTCCCTGCACCTGACAGGGTGGGCAAGATGTCCAACTATATTGCAGTCTGCTATGTGCATAGGCTACTGTGAATATTTTTTGAATTTTTTGCATAGAATTCCCAGATTACTTACTCCATTTGCTGAAATCTGATGTATGCATTGAGGACACTTTTTCCCACAATGTGATGAAATAATTATAAATGTAACACTTTTATAATTAGGCTACACACGTTACTGTAAAGTACAAACTAGCTGTGTTTCCGAAAACACTATTGTTAGTAGCACATGATTTGTACTTTAATCTCTACGGCACACTTTCAATCAAGACGAATCAAGTCACCCTTCTTTAAATAGCGCATTAAACAATACAGATTTCAACGCAGCTTTTTTACAGTGATAAACAGGAAGTGATTCTGAGTTCAATGCTTCAACAGAGCTCTAGAAAGAGCGTCATTGTTCAGCTGAGGTCTGTTTAGTGTTGATTCAGATCCGTTCAATAACTGTAAAGTTAATTAATTATGAAATTAGTTCAATTCGGCTATAAAGCATCATTGTTTAGTAGTACGATCAATTGACCCCTTTGTAAATTAACGAGAGCCTTTGACCACTTAGGCTATTTAGATCATTATGTTCAATATACACTCACCGGCCACTTTATTAGGTACACCTGTCCAACTGCTCCTTAACACTTAATTTCTAAGCAGCCAATCACATGGCGGCAACTCAGTGCATTTAGGCATATAGACATGGTCAAGAAAATCTCCTGCAGTTCAAACCGAGCATCAGTATGGGGAAGAAAGGTGATTTGAGTGACTTTGAACGTGGCATGATTGTTGGTGCCAGAAGGGCTGGTCTGAGTATTTCAGAAACTGCTAATCTACTGGGATTTTCACGCACAACCATCTCTAGGGTTTACAGAGAATGGTCCGAAAAAGAAAAAACATCCAGTGAGCGGCAGTTCTGTGGGCGGAAATGCCTTGTTGATGCCAGAGGTCAGAGGAGAATGGCCAGACTGGTTCGAGCTGATAGAAGGGCAACAGTGACTCAAATAACCACCCGTTACAACCAAGGTGGGCAGAAGAGCATCTCTGAACGCACAGTACGTCGAACTTTGAGGCAGATGGGCTACAGCAGCAGAAGACCACACCGGGTGCCACTCCTTTCAGCTAAGAACAGGAAACTGAGGCTACAATTTGCACCAGCTCATCGAAATTGGACAATAGAAGATTGGAAAAACGTTGCCTGGTCTGATAAGTCTCGATTTCTGCTGCGACATTCGGATGGTAGGGTCAGAATTTGGCGTCTACAACATGAAAGCATGAATCCATCCTGCCTTGTATCAACGGTTCAGGCTGGTGGTGGTGGTGTCATGGTGTGGGGAATATTTTCTTGGCACTCTTTGGGCCCCTTGGTACCAATTGAGCATCGTTGCAACGCCACAGCCTACCTGAGTATTGTTGCTGACCATGTCCATCCCTTTATGACCACAATGTACCCAACCTCTGATGGCTACTTTCAGCAGGATAATGCGCCATGTCATAAAGCTGGAATCATCTCAGACTGGTTTCTTGAACATGACAATGAGTTTGCTGTACTCAAATGGCCTCCACAGTCACCAGATCTCAATCCAATAGAGCATCTTTGGGATGTGGTGGAACGGGAGATTCGCATCATGGATGTGCAGCCGACAAATCTGCGGCAACTGTGTGATGCCATCATGTCAATATGGACCAAACTCCCTGAGGAATGCTTCCAGCACCTTGTTGAATCTATGCCACGAAGAATTGAGGCAGTTCTGAAGGCAAAAGGGGGTCCAACCCGTTACTAGCATGGGGTACCTAATAAAGTGGCCGGTGAGTGTAAATTCATCTTTCTCATTTTTGCGTTGTCATCCAAAGACAACCGGAGACAAAAGTGTGCCAAAATTAACAATAGTAATGGTTTATGGTCTATATACCACAAGTCAAGTGTATACGTTGTAGTTCATTTGATCGTGATGCACTCGCCTCATGGCCATACATTTTTAGAAGCACAGATATTGGCTTCCCACAACGATTACAGGTCTCGTAATGACAGTCAATCTGTTTTGGGAAAACGTGTGCTTCTTTGTAATGTATCTGCTTAAACTTGACGCACAACGTAATGACGAACGCGGTTGTCCAGCCCTGTTCGTTTGAACCGTGAGAGGCGTCAATTACCGTCATTACGTTGTGCGTCAAGTTCAAGTGTTACTCTTTTGGCGTAAATCGATGCGTTCGACCGTCCGTCTGCCTGAAGCTAGTTATTTTAGTCGATAAAGTTTTAAATATGGATATTTTTTTTACACAAACGCTTTAGTTCACTTCAGAAGGCCTTTATTAACCCTGGAGATGCGTGGAGCATTTTAATCATGACTGTGGTGATGGCGCAGTGGATAAGACACATGCCTTTGGTGTGAGAGACCCAGGTTCGAATCCACTGTGAGACACCAATGTGTCCCTGAGCAAGACACTTAACCCCTAGTTGCTCCAGAGGCGTGCGACCTCTGACAATATATATAGCAATTGTAAGTGGCTTTGGATAAAAGTGTCAGCTAAATGAATAAATGTAAATGAATGCATTCACTTTGATGGACTTCCAAAGACACAGCCATTCACTCCCATTATAAAGTTTGGGAGAGCCAGGAAATTTTTTAATATAACTCTGATTGTATTGAAAGAAAGAATATCATATACACCTATGGCTTCAGGGTGAGTAAATCATGGGCTAATTTAAATTTTTGGGTGAACTATCCCTTTAAGGCTGAATGTAGGTTGTAAGCTCTCTGTCAAGTATTGCGTAGTCAAATATGACGACATTAACCCTCACTGATCCTATAGCAACCCTCAAAAGTGAATTTCAGTTTACACATCTCCTTAACAAGGTGCTTGACCTGAGACGCCGTTCATGTCTGATGCACAAATGGTGCCAGCGTGTAAAACTTTGGGTCAGGTTTGTTGACACCAGTAGCTGCGTTTACTTATTACGCTAATAATCTGTTTGTGATTAGACTTGTATAGTCTGAATAAAAAAGTAATGTAACCATGCCAATTGGAATAAATTGTCCAGATTCAATTTAAGTTTATTGTAAGGGGTGATTTAATAATTTTCTAATCTGTTCGATGTTTCGAAGAAAAGAAAAGATGTTTCACTCTGTGAAAAACTGTGAAGTTTGCAGGATGTGTTTCAGACTCTCATCCACAGACGGCTTGTTTTGGCCGCAGAAGGAGCGTTTTTACTGCTTGATAAATAAAAGCAATGGCTTCATGTGCTCGTCATCTCCTAAATAGGTAAATATTAAGTCTGCTTTTTAAAACAATGAAAATAAGCAATACCTGGCTAAGTATGCGCAAACACTGGGAAACTCATTTTTTATTCTGATTGAAACAAAAAGTCTTGTTCCTGGAGGCACACATTTTGGATGTCTCTCTTATCCGACGACTCTATTTCAGTCTCTATACTGAGCTGATGAGTTGAATCGGGTGTGTTTGATTAGGAAGAGTTTGAACATGTGTGGTGTTGGTGTGCCTTCAGGGAAGTAACATTTGCCTAAAAGTAAAATGCAAGATTGAATAGTAAAGTACTGCAGGACATTGTGATTTAAAGCAACACCGAGTAACTTTTCCTCTTCGGTCGCCCTACTGGTTGGAAACGAAATTGTCCATTACCGCTGTCGTAAATAATTTATCCTACCGTCGCATGCACGCTCGCTGTTTACCCAGCACCGGCTTTAGAGTGAACGATGTCCACAGACAAGGTAGAGTATGTTACATGATTTCATGAAAGGATGATGTATTGCGACATCAGAAACGAAGAAAAACGGAATAATGACTATTGTAGCGCTTGACGTAAAGCAGTCGAATTTTGTAGTTCTTTTTGTGGTCGGGTTCCTACCCGAACCCCGAAGTTACACAGTGCCAGTAAAAGCGACACAGACCCCGTCAGGCTATGGCAGAAGTGCCTTTCACCCCGTTACGACTTGATGAACCACTGATAAGATTTTGGAAACATTATTTTAAGGTAAAAAATGTTACATAGTGCTGCTTTAAAGGCACAGTATGTAAGTCTCACTGCTAGAGGTCACTTATTCAAAGCAATAGACCTTATTCAGAGCAGCGCCATGACAGGTATGAAAGTGAGGCTGTGAGGGATAGACTTACCGTGTTTTCAATGGCATCCGCTGTAAAAAAGCTGAATAAAGCTCCTAGATTACTTACAATTTTCCACAGCTTATATTGTCGGGAGTTTTTTGTCAACTGAAATTCCTTGGAAAGATATTTTTCCGGTGTTTCATGAGCAGAACAAAACGAAAACACATTAAATAACAGTACAGCCCATTGAAGAGATGCATGTCTATCCCTCACAGCCTCGCTTTCATTCTCATTAAAAATCAAAGATGGCGCTGCCGTGAATAAGGCGTATAACAGGTGTAGTTTGATGATGCAGTAAATGAGTGGAAGTTGGGAGTTGTTGTATTCTCCTCCACAGCCGATGGAGAGAAATCTGATGTGACGCGTGGCATGCAATTCATTTTAAAATATATTTTATGGTGGAGAAAATGCTGTATTATTGTTACTTCAAATAAATCACATTCTGATTATGCTATGTTAGCCACTTTGTTTAAACATGTTACTCGCGTTAAATCAAGAAAACAAGAGATTCAAACAATAAGTGTTGAGCTATACAACAAATAGTTTCTCTGGATTTAAACACTATTGTAAACATGGAAACATGTGGGATAATGTAAGTACATAAGTCAACAAATATATATATATCATTGTTCTAGTGGTTTTTGTATATTTTAATCCAATTTAATCCATCTTGCATATTGTAAATTTAATAATAAGCAGTTATGACAAACCATTGAAGTCATCGATGTATTTTACAGTATGGTTTCAAGAATCGTGTAAAACACATTATAAACTTACTCTATAATTTTTTAAGCTCATTTGAGGAAAACTGTTAGACAAATAAAGCAGTTGCATAGACAATTAATAGTTACATTAAAATAGTAACAATAATAATAAAGTGTACACTATGAAAACTATTTAAAAATAGAGCTAATTTGAACATAGGCTAATGGTTATATTTTGCAATTAGCAACCCAAAGATTATAGCTATTCAACAAATACCCATTGTGTGCATTCATTTCTCTTATTTGCTAGATCTATTTTTGAAAACATTATTGTTATTATATATATATATTATTGTAATGTTATATAAAATACTAGCACTTTAATGATCATAACAGGAAAGATGAAGTTTCAGTACCTTGAGATTTAAATCTTAATCCTCCTACAGATTGAGTAGGTTGGCCTGATGATATCTCCGGTGAACTGCTCCCTATATTACAGTAGTATCCGAATTTAACAACGTCCTGTTAAAACTATTACTTTCTCTGGCTGACAAAGCCTCAAGATGCCAGGAGGGATGCATTTCATAAGTGATTAATCCAGACATCCCATGCATGTTAGCTTCATCAGAGCCAGGAAAGCCCATCGGTGTCCCGCACAGCACAGCGTTCACCGTGTTCCTCTACATCCAGTTAATGCACTTATTAGTGTAACGACTCTGTCTCTAGTGCTTAAAGCTGTTAATGAATAATATAAGACTCCTGGGGATTTTTCTAAGTAGTTCATTGTAAAACAAGAATTGAGCAAGTTTGTTTTTAACAGGGCATGCCTGGTATACCTGGAAATGATGGTCAGAGGGGAATTAAGGTGATGTTTTCCCTTTTTTCTTTGCTCATGTGGACAGTTTATGTCTCATTTGTTGATGTATTAATGTATTTACAAAACTTGCATGCAATATTTTCAGGCACTGTGAGTGCACGTCCAACACTAGTATTGTACCTACTGTATAGGCAACTTAATTCTATTAATTATAAATATACTTAAGTGGCATGTTCTCAATACATATTTTTCAGTCAAAGCCATTTAACTTTTTCTTAAAGTCTCCAAATACAATTTTGCTACCAGTGTATGTTTTATTAGTCTCACTATAAATTAAGCTATCCCGAACACATTGAAAATGTACTGTATCTGTTTGTGTCTTTAAAGGGTGAAGATGGCCTGCCGGGACCAAAAGGAGCCAAAGGTATACCTGGAGACTCTGTAAGTAAATCTAAAAATATAGTAAACACTTGAAAAACCACAATGCAAAAGTGAGTGTAACTTTTAATATGCTTGTGATTATGTCCACTGCAAGTCCATCCAATCAATATGCAATACATTTGTGTATTCCTTAAAAACATCACTGAGAGATAAATCTATTCAAATGAGGCAATCGCATTATCTGTTGTACAAATGCTGTAGACAATAGGACTATTCTCACTGGACAATGAGTAAGTTAGCTAGGATTGTGGCGACCCTGGTGCTCAAATCACTTCCATTCGCTGCATGCAAACATGAGAGAGAGGAAACACTCGCACATGTGAAGAGATTTAGATTGCACTCCGTACCAATGTTTGCTGAACCTGTGAATTCATACAGTATATGATGAAAACATGTTTTACCAATTGACAAGGTCACTTCACCGAATATTTGACATTGACATTTGCCTGTAATTTGTGATCTAGTAGTTATTAAAAACAGAAGTCCTAGATAATGTCATCATATCCTGTTGCTGATATCCATGCTCAAAGCTAGTGTACCTGCACATAATATTTAAAGAGGACCTATTGTGCTTTTTTCCATGTTCATCTGTCTTTAGTGTGTAATGTTGCTGTTTGAGCATGAAAAAGTCTTCACACTTCTCTATATCAGTGTCAGTGTTTCTGAACTCATTGTATCTTGACTTTCTTCCGGGAATGAACACATCACAATATTCCTCATTATAATAATTAATATGCAGAATAAAGGGGCAGGGCCTGAGTGAGTTAGTTAGTAGTGTGTTAAACTGGCGGTTATGGAAAGGGGCGGGGCATTTCCCAAACCCACTCGAAGCGCTTGACCAATCACAAGCGGTCAAGAATCGTTCATATGTTTAGACGAAGCTTTTGAACCGAGTGTGAAAACAGTGTAAGTTTGGAATTGACCTGACTAAAGACTTTTTGGTAACGCTTCATTTTACAGTACGTTAACTTACTTGTACTCACAGTGTACTTACCTAAGAAAGTGCTGGGTAATATAAGGTAACTACATGGGTTAAGGGTAGGGTTAGGGGTAGGTTCAGGGTTAGTACCTAGTTATTACCCAGTTATGGTAATTACTATAATAAGTACATAGTATGTACATGGGGAACAGGACTGTAAAAGGAAGCGTTACCGACTTTTTAAAGGGTTTGAATGGATGTTATTAACCGATAACGGTCAGATAAGTATGATTTAAACCATGCCAAACAAATGGCAACATCATTTTCAAGTCTATAATAAGTTTACTAATTGGTAATTTAGAAATGTATAAGTAACCTTTATTTTGAGTTTGGTTTTTAATATTTTAATCATTATGATTTTTTGGTCAAACTTTAGATTAGGGTCCAATTCTCACTGTTAACTACGACTTTTGCCTCAATAAACTCAGAATGACTGCTTATTAATAGTTAGTAAGGTAGTTGTTAAGTTTAGGTATTGGGTAGGATTCAGGGATATATAATATGTTCTTGTAGAATAATGGCCTTAATATGTGCTTAATAAGTACTCATAATGGACACTAAACTAAAGTGTTACCGATTTTTGTTAATGGGTTACATCTATGCGTGGGAAACCATGTGGCATGAAAGTTGAGTAACAATTTACATAAAATATGCCATATTGTTTGATGGGGACATAAAATCCACCAGAAAAATCCAGGATATTCAACAAGAAAAAAATCAGGCAGGACTAGGTTTTCAATCTGGAAATGATTGGATCATGAAAAGTGGGAGAATTGGACGTCAGCCGAAAAGAAAAAAGGAGTCAGTTTCAGAAGCAGAACAACTTAATTTTGATAAAATATTGCAAAGACAAGTTTCTAAATAAAAAATAAAAAACACACTAAATAGTGAATTCTGATGGCAAGTTCACTGCTGTAAAGTTAAGACGTGTGTTTGATTGTGTTTGTCTTTCTACAGGGCGAGATGGGATTACCTGGAATGCCTGGTTCAAGTGGACAACCTGGCCCTAAGGTCACAATGCATGTATTTGCCCTTTGTGATGTTGTAATTCATATGGAAAACATTATAGGTATTGATTACTGAGTTGGAGTCACTATTATTAGATTATTATAGTGATTTCAAAGCAATTGCGAGACAGATGGCGAAATCCCTTTGTTCCGTTTGCACCGCTTTTCTCAGTCGCCTTTCATCATTTGTATAGACATGCATGTGGATTGCTACATGTGATGTGTAATTGTGCAGAACAAAAGCCATAGATTATAAATGGTTATGATACTTCAAACTTGTTCCGCTTCAAATCATGTTTTTTTCAGATTGTGTCCAAGGAAAGAGAAACAAAGCGTGTCCAGATTTCAGATCTCTAGTGCAGTTACCATCAAACTTCAGAATGCTAGCCAACAATGCTTTTCTTCATGACTTATTAAACACTTTATGACACAAAATGGACATTTTTCATTTAAAAGAAAATGAATGCAGAGGAAAGAAACATGTGCTGTATACTGAAAACTTGCAAAGAGGCCTGCCAACTTTTAACTCTGTTTGGGGTCGGTAAGATTTGTTAATGTTTTTGAAAAGTCTCTAATGCTCATTGAGGCTGCATTTATATGATCAGAAAAACAGTAAAACAACACTACTGTGAAATATTATTACAATTAAAAAAAACATATATTAAAATGTAATTTATTCCTCTGAGCAAAGCTGAATTTTCAACATCATTACTAGCAAAGTTAAATGAGACATGTATCACTGTCTTTACTGATACTTTTTTTTATCAATTTAATGCATCCTTGATGATTAAAATTAATTTCTTAAAAAAAAAAACTGACCCCAAACTTTTACTCAAGTTCATGTCGTTCCAAACCTGCAAGACTTTCGTTTATCTTCAAAAATTTTTTAAATATTTTAATGAAATCTGAGAGATTTCTGTCCCTCCATTGACAGCTACACAACTACCACTTCATAGCTCATATTAATCGAGTGCTTTAGTCCAAATTTTTTGAACAGACATGATCACTTTATATGATGAACAGATTGAATTTAGACTTTTATTCATATATAAACATTCATCAACGCATAAATCAGTTATGGTAAACAGAAGCTCAATCAAGTTCGCTTGACACGCAATAACCAATGAGGTTCATTCTTGTGTTACGCAAGAACCAATGAGGTTCATTCTCGTGTTACGCAAGAACCAATGAGGTTCATTCTCGTGTTACGCAAGAACCAATGAGGTTAATTCTCGTGTTATGCAAGAACCAATGAGGTTCATTCTTGTGTTACGCAAGAACCAATGAGGTTCATTCTCGTGTTACGCAAGAACCAATGAGGTTAATTCTCGTGTTATGCAAGAACCAATGAGGTTCATTCTTGTGTTACGCAAGAACCAATGAGGTTCATTCTTGTGTTACGCAAGAACCAATGAGGTTCATTCTTGTGTTACGCAAGAACCAATGAGGTTCATTCTTGTGTTACGCAATAACCAATGAGGTTAATTCTCGTGTTATGCAAGAACCAATGAGGTTCATTCTTGTTATGCAATAACCAATGAGGTTCATTCTTGTGTTACGCAAGAACCAATGAGGTTCATTCTTGTGTTATGCAAGAACCAATGAGATTCATTCTCGTGTTATGCAAGAACCAATGAGGTTAATTCTCGTGTTATGCAAGAACCAATGAGGTTCATTCTTGTGTTACGCAAGAACCAATGAGGTTCATTCTTGTGTTACGCAAGAACCAATGAGGTTCATTCTTGTGTTACGCAAGAACCAATGAGGTTCATTTTTGTGTTACGCAAGAACCAATGAGGTTCATTCTCGTGTTACGCAATAACCAATGAGGTTAATTCTCGTGTTATGCAAGAACCAATGAGGTTCATTCTTGTTACGCAATAACCAATGAGGTTCATTCTTGTGTTACGCAAGAACCAATGAGGTTCATTCTTGTGTTACGCAAGAACCAATGAGGTTCATTCTTGTGTTACGCAAGAACCAATGAGGTTCATGCTTGTGTTACGCAAGAACCAATGAGGTTCATTCTTGTTACACAATAACCAATGAGGTTCATTCTTGTGTTACGCAAGAACCAATGAGGTTCATTCTTGTGTTACGCAAGAACCAATGAGGTTCATTCTCGTGTTACGCAAGAACCAATGAGGTTCATTCTTGTGTTACGCAAGAACCAATGAGGTTCATGCTTGTGTTACGCAAGAACCAATGAGGTTCATTCTTGTTACGCAATAACCAATGAGGTTCATTCTTGTGTTACGCAAGAACCAATGAGGTTCATGCTTGTGTTACGCAAGAACCAATGAGGTTCATTCTTGTTACACAATAACCAATGAGGTTCATTCTTGTGTTACGCAAGAACCAATGAGGTTCATTCTTGTGTTACGCAAGAACCAATGAGGTTCATTCTCGTGTTACGCAAGAACCAATGAGGTTCATTCTTGTGTTACGCAAGAACCAATGAGGTTCATGCTTGTGTTACGCAAGAACCAATGAGGTTCATTCTTGTTACGCAATAACCAATGAGGTTCATTCTTGTGTTACGCAAGAACCAATAAGGTTCATTCTCGTGTTACGCAAGAACCAATGAGGTTCATTCTCGTGTTAAGCAAGAACCAATGAGGTTAATTTTCGTATTAAGCAAGAACCAATGAGGTTCATTACAACATATGAAAGAGAACCGCTCTCCTAAAGCCTTTCCACTCCTGTCCCACTCCTCAAGCCTTTGGGGTATTTAATAAAAGTTCTTACTGATTATAACTTTGACACCCAAACTTGAATTTCCATTATTAGGGCACTAAAGGGGAAGTGGAGGGTCCGGTCAACCAGGACTTCCAGGGCACGAGGTAAAATATTATATTCATATTAAACCTTATCGGGTGGTTGAAAGAAGAGGAAACATACTTGATGAATTTATTATGCTTTTTAATGAAGGGTAAGCCTGGAGAGCCCGGGACCGCTGGCCAGCCAGGACATCCAGGAATGCCAGGATCACAGGGACAGAAGGTGAATAATTAATAACCACGTCATAAAGATTCCTCATCACACTACATCTGGGGTTTGGATGTCTCATACATTTATGAAACTTTCTGAAAATGAATTTCCAAATTGCATTTATTTCTTCTGATTTTAATGAGAAAGAAAACTCTGACATTGCATTTCTGGTCAGTCTTGGAGGCGAAAGCCCACTTTATGGTGAGCAGATTTTCCAAGTGTAGCTCTATTAACTTCAGTAAGGTAATGATCTACCATGGCGAACAAGAAAAGCATTCATGAGAATGTTGCATGTGGTTTACAAGCATTGGCCGCTTTCAGTGAAACTTCATGAATTATTGACAGCTGTTTTTAAATGTAGAGCTAAATCTTAATTACTATGGGTTTGCCCTCGGTTAGAAGTGGCAATTTTTGTTATGAATCTGTCATTCAAAATTTTTGCATAGTCTGTTGAATATAATCTGAAAGACGGTAAAACGTTAGCAGCCTCACACATCGTAATTTACACGTGATGCTCCTCTTAGAAACTCATTTCATCTTTGGGGAAGGTTTTCAGTTTCAATTTAGTTCAGTAATTTATGATGCAAGTTTAGAGATGTAGTATACATACATAATGTTTAGTTTGGTATACAATTTCGAAACTACTAGCCACAATGCAATAAAACAATATTGTTTATATTACTAATTACCAGCATAGTAATTTCAATGTAAATATTTACCTTCATTTCAGAATGTCTCAGTGTTTTGGGAATGACACACACACACACACACACACACACACACACACACACACACACACACACACACACACACACACACACACACACACACACACACACACACACACACACACACACACACACACACACACACACACACACACACACACACACACACACACACACACACAGAGCTCAGCACAGTAGCTCAATTGTTATTGTCTTTCTGTGTGGATTTTGCATGTTCTCCATATGTCTGCGTGGGTTTCATATGTAAAGAATTGCTTTATTAGTTGAGGCAAGAGCTTACGGACACATGGAGCAGAGTTGCAGCGTCTTTTGGGCTTAATAGTGAGTGGTGACGTGTAATGTTGTGAGGGTGGAAGAGCACAGTAAACGGCGGAGAACAAGGGAGTTCATCTGAGCTTGAAATTAGAGAGATATGAAGCACTTTTATTTTTATCTAAAGTAGCTCTGAATCGGCTATCTGATATTATATATTAGTGCTGTTGGGTCTTTTTATAAACCCTGTTGGTATGTTAAAGGAGCAGATATATATAGATCTAAAGGCCAATATTTAATGGAATGACAATGTTTTTGTTGTAGTTGTTTGTATATATGAATATTGGTATATGGTTCAACCAGAGGTCCCCAGCTCAATTTTATTATTTTGTTCATATTTTTTTTCTGGTGAAAGACATACATAAAGAAGAAGAAAGCATAGATGAATATTTATTGAGTAATCCAAGATGTTTGTCAATGACATTTTTCACCTAAGATTTGGAGCCAATTTACAGGTTGGTAAAAATGATTTTAGAAAGATCATCATCATTATTTTACTGGTAGGTCTGTTGGTAAAATCTCTTGACTTTAGCCATATTTTTTTTTTTGCATTATATGCCAATGGTGATGGAGTTTGAGTTTGTTTCCCCTGAAGTTTGCATACAGTAACTTGAGAAGAATTAAAGATCTCTTAATATCCTTTTAGGTTTTGGTTAACTTTGGAAATTAACCATATATTGCCATACAATATTCCCATAGTATTAGGGATTCAGCATATTGGGATGACTTACACCAACAGAGACGTTAATGACATAACATTTTAAATACATAGACATTAATATGACTGTAACAGCTTCCACTCTTCTGGGAAGGCTTTCCACAAGGTTTCTGTGGGAATGTTTGCACATTCGTCCAGTAGAGCATGTGTGGGGTCAGACACTGATGTTGGACAAGAACGCCTGGCTCGCTATCTCCATTCCAGTCCATCCCAAAGGTGTTGGATGGGGTTGAGGTCTGGACTCTGTGCGGGCCAGTCAAGTTCTTCCAAACTCATCCAACTATGACTTTATGGACTTCATGCTGGAATAGAAAAGGGCCTTCCCCAAAGTTGTTCTGTCAAATTTGGAAGCATAGCATTGTCATTAAATTGTTATGTTGAAGCATTAAGATTTCCCTTCACTGGAAGTTAGAGGTCTAGCCCAACCCCTGTATAACCCATTCCCCTCAGAAGCCCCAACCATCATCCCTCCTTCAGCAAGTTTTCCAGCTGGCATAATGCAGTCAGACAGGTGTTCTCCGTCAGAGCATGTTTACAGTGGTTTCCAGCTTTACACCCCTCTATCCGACGCTCGGTTTTGTAATTGGTGATTGTGAGTCTTGCATGGAAACACATTCCATGAAGCTCCTGCCGCACAGTTTTTGTGCTGATATTAATTCGAATGGAAGTTGGTGACTTTTGGCGACTACACCTTAGACACAATAACCCAATCAGTGACTTTACATGGTCTTCTGCTTCGTGGACGAGTTTCTGCTGTTCCTAAACACTTCAACTTTCCAATAATACCACTTACAGATGATCAGGGATAACATTTCATGAACTGACTTCTGATTGCAAAGGTGGCGTCCTATCACAACACCATGCTTGAAATCATTGAGCACATTTTTTCACATTGTTTATACCACTACTAAATATTGCTAATTTAGAAATAGTTAAGCAAAATTGCAAAGTTAAGGTCCTCGTATACTGAGTCCAAAATTCTTGTCTGAAAGCTTTGCACGTTAAAAAATAAATTTGACCTCACGTTGTGTCAATCACGTGTACACACTGCCTCCGAAACTTTAGTCCATCATCAAATAAATTCAGATCGGGTTCGATTTTCTGCGTTTTCGCATCCGTAGCAAGCATTTTGAGGTGTTTTGACAATCCAGAGCCACCGTAGAAGCAAACGCCAAAATCCAGTTCAAGATCAATTGGTTCATGGAAATTGGTGGTCTTTTTTTTCAAAGTAAACTTGGAATCGTTTGGGATAATCCCGCAGTAACTCTCCTTCTTCTCTACGCAATCTCAGGATTGGATGGACCCAATATTTTCTTTTTCTCTTTTTAAAAAGAGAAAGGACAACAAAATCATCCTCACTGCTTGAAGACTCCATTTTGTATTGTTTTGCGAATTTTTTCACAACAGATTCATTAATATGCATCGGACTCAGTGTGCAAAGTTTCTGTGCGTGACGAATTTTTAGGATGACGAATATGGACATTTTTCAGCATGTTTTTTGGGAAGTCCTCAGAAATATCTTTTGATTGAAGCATGATGAGGGAATGACCTGACTGTTACCAGGTTTCTGTTCTTTCAGTCGGGCTGGACTTGATAAACACACTTCTGACTTTCATCCCATTAATCAAAACTTCAGACTCGAATTACTGTACCTGTTTAATTACCACTGATGACCTTAGAGGTTCTCAAACTTTTCTCCAACAAAGACATGTTTGTCAATAAACATGTGAAATAATAGAAAGCTTTCTTTATTTGGAACCGTTTTATATAGTTATAGAAATTAAAATTGAATGTGTTAGTATATTTGCATGGTTTTCCAACTAACCTTACTGTGAATGTGTTTTCCAGGGTCAAAGAGGAGATGCTGGTGAAAGAGGAGCTGATGTAAGTTACACATTTACAGTTGTGCTTTACTGAAAAAAGGGGAAATAATTGCTAGAACTAATGATGAGGATTTTGGTGGAAATGTATTCTTATCTCTCAGTTATTAGACTAAAAGGGAAACTTCTCTTCTAACTGAAACACTTTCAGTCCTCCTATTAAGATTTTTTTTTGCTGATAGAAAAAAAACAACAACATGTTTTGTTACATGTGATCACTAGTAAATGTTGGCAAATGTCTTTTGGCTTGTATTGCAGTGGAAAATGTGGCCGTTTTGCGGGTTCTACTAAACGATTTTCAGATTTAATTACAGTAAACTTACAATGACATGTAAGATGCTGCTTTTGTCACTATAGTGAGGTCTGAGGAAAACATGGCTGGAATCATGAAAGCCAGTCATAAAAATGTAATTTACTGTATACCGCAGAATGTAATGGAATTTGGCAAAATTTGGATGAATAAATCAAATGTAGGGCTGCAGATTTCATCAAATCATAAAGACTGGTAATTAAATATGATTATGAAGAGTTTAAATACCACTTTATTTGTATTTGTTGTTTTGTATTATAAAATCCAGAATCCAGAAATGTTTAAAAAAGACAACAGGATTTCTGGGGGAAAAAAAGATATTTCATAAGCTCTGTTAACATTTTAACAAAGTTAAACATTTGTCAAAGTTGTATTAATTCAGGTGATTAGAAATCCTTTTTGATTTAAAATGTTTTATTAACCCATTATAAAGTAAAGAGAGGAAATATGGAATTTGGGAAAAATTAAACAAATTTCCTAGGACCCTAATATATCTTAAAAATGCTGTATGAAAATGAAAATTAAACTTATTTCAGATTCAGTTGGCAGTCATATTCATTCACTTCATGGGTGATTTTTCAAGGAGCAGAATGTTTCTGTCCCGAGGATGAATACAGTGTAAAATAGAATATTATTGCAGCATACATAAAAAAATTCAGTGAAATTTAAAACGAAGAAAAAGTAAAAATTTTAAAGTAATCTAATTTATTTTTAAGCATTACAAAAAAACATTAACTTGGTATTTATTTGTAAATTTTAGAATTTAGAACTTACGCTGATCAAGGCCAGATCTTTAATGCAGGGCATATGATAAATGTGTTTGACATATATGAAACAAACAAGTTTAATTTGTCAAGATTGCATGTACTTCAGAAGTAGCCCATGTTGCATTCATTATGAGTGATTTCATTGGATATGCTTAGATGTTCATGAACCTAAGATGTCCTTGAGTCGATCCTATAACAGGTCCACATATTTATATGTATATGTTACTAAAAAAATGTTATGCAATTGAACAGGGGATGAAAGGTGAAAGAGGAGACTCTGGGAGACCTGGTGTTCATGTAAGTTTGCATGTGTGTGTGTGTGTAATATAAAACGCACACTCATGTTATTATATTATATTTATGGAAGAATTTAACTTTGACTTTTTTTTTATAAAATCTACAGCGCATTCAATTTTATACATTTAGGAATGTCAGGACTGGTTGAAGAGATTAAATAAAAATAAACACTTCAAGTAACAATTTCTGTGTCTGAAAGTACACAATCAACCACAAGGTGGAGTAGTTTATTTGCTTATTGCCATTTGCAAGGCAAGACATTTTATAACACTTTTATTGCATACAGTAGAATTTTGCATAAAAAAATAAATAACTAAGTAGAACATATCATTTTATGTTTTTTATGGGTAAGGGACTGTGAAGAAGTCCCAACTATTTGGATGATTGAGCCACACTATTTAACTCAGTGGCTCATTTTTCCAACAGGTATAGGGAAATACAGTGACAGCAAAAATATACTAGAAAATATACTTTAGATTTTGATCTAGATCTAATTTTACAGATTTTCATTGAGGTGTTTAATCACAGACTAATTTCCTGTCCGTTTCAACAAGAACTAGCATCACATCATACAGGTGTCTCTGTAAAAGCTGTTGTTGTTTTGTAACACAGTTGGTGTGTGTGACTTGTCTCCACACAGGGTTTAACTGGGTCAGCTGGGCAGAAAGGAGAGGTGAGCACGTCTCTGAGCTGAACACAGTCACCACGAGCTCTAGTGTGAGTGTGTTGAGCTGTGTTTGTGTGCTTGCAGAAAGGGCCAGCAGGAGAGCCCGGTCCGAGGGGCCCGAACGGCCACCAGGGGCTCCCGGGACAGCGAGGACACACGGGACCCTCGGGGCCCAGGGGACAGAGCGGAGAAACCGGCCCCGCGGGAACACCTGGACCTGAGGGAAGACCTGTATGTGCTATGTTTCCTAGTGTGTGTGTGTGTGTGTGTGTGTGTGTGTGTGTGTGTGTGTGTGTGTGTGTGTGTGTGTGTGTGTGTGTGTGTGCACATCTGGCAAAACCCTACATTATGGGGACAAAATGTCCCCGCAAAGATAGCAATATCTGAAATTCAATGGAGGATATAATATTACAATAACACTTTACAATAAGGTTCATTAACTACTTTAGTTAACACGAACAAAGAATGAACAATACTTCTACATAATTTAATCTTCATAGTTAAGAGTAATTTCAACATTTACTATTACATTATTAAAATCAAAGGTTGTATTTGTTAATATTAGTTAATGCACTGTGAACTAACATGAACAAACAATGAACATCTGTATTTTATTAACAATGATTATAAATGCTGTAACAAATGTATTGCCCATTGATAGTTCATGTTAGTTAATACATTATCTAATGTAAACTAATGAATCTTATTGTAAAGTGTTACTGATATTGCATGGACAGTTGAAGAGAAACTCTTGTCGTGTGTTTTGCAGGGAAGAGAGTTTTCTGAGCAACACATTCAGCAGATTTGCAGAGACATCCTTCGATGTGAGTATCCTAAATGATCTGGCATTTTTAATCTATTGTATACGATTGAATCTCACACACAAAAAATCCTGTTCAGGTCACCATCCAAAAAAAGGAAATACTTTGCAAATATTATTATTATTTTTTTAATGAATTCTTTTAAGGACCAAAATTATCTCTTAAAATTCTGAGAACAGTGAGACTGTTAATATTGATATTGATATTGAACATTTTTAATCCATCAATAACCCTATTACAAACTTAGTGCACACAGCCGTCTGGATCTTGAGAATGCGAGTCCAGTGTGAAGCGTACAGTGTGTGATTCCTGTCTGGACACAAGGACACTTTACGGCTTTCAAATGGATGTTTATTGAGGCTTCAAAACATTAAATCCAGTACACTGACTCTTGTGAGGAAACAGCGGATCACTTTATGAATTGACAGCCTGTCAATCTTCAATGTGTTCACCATTAAACATTCATGTTGGAGTCAGATATATTTAGAAATTACAACAAAACAAATCATGTTTTATAAGAGAAGCCACTGAGTTGTTTTATCTATTTTTTATTTTATTTGTATAGTGTCCGCAAAAAGTGATTGACTGTAATAAAACTAAAAGGCACTCAATCAGAATATAATTTAACAATAAATACATTTAAATCTAAGCAGTCATTTTGATATAGTTTATTTCTGATATTTGTTTTTGCTAGAAGTTTGCTAGAATGGCCAGTAAGTTAACTAAAGGTAGTGGCCAAATTGGCTGTTGAGTGAAAAAGGTCACATTTTAGTTTAGGGTCAAATTCTCACTATTAACTATGACTTTTGCCTAAATAAACTCCTAATTACTGCTTATTAATAGTTGTTAAATTTATGTATTGGGTGGATTAAGGTATGTAAAATATCATACAGAATAAGGCATTAATATGTGCTTTATAAGTACTAATAAACAGCCAATATCCTAGTAATATGCATGCCGATACGCAACTTGTCAATAGTGAGAATTGGACCCTAAACTGGTGTTACTAAAGTTCATTTTAAACGCTGAATGAGTTTTAACAGAGACCTTTGTGTGTCTGATTCTGTTTTGTGGTTACAGCTGAGATTCCTGCTCTTCTGTTGAGTAGCCAGCACAATCATCACAGAAGCTGCGATCACTGCTACACACGCGTGGGACCCCCGGGGCCTCCGGGGCCAGCGGGCCCTCATGGCTCTCGAGGATTCCCAGGGCTATCTGGCTCTAACGGGCTGCAAGGGCAGCGGGGTCTACCTGGGCGGCCTGGTGTTCCTGGCATGCAAGGTACAGACATGCTTATCACACTGTGTCTACGTCTACATTCATCCGGATACATTTGACAATGGTGTTTTCGTTTAAAAACGCTCTCCGTCCACACTAGCAATTTCCGACATTTCAGTGTGGATGAGAAACTTTTGAAAAACGCTACATTCACCTCACAAAAGCTCACTGAGATGATATAGACTGAAAAATAAATAATAAAGTTATCGCGCAATTCTTCTGGCTGGATCATTTTATTTTGCAAAATATCTCAGCATTCACTGAAGCCGAAGTGTCCAGGTCGCACACACACTCACTCACCATTATATGTTTGGTGTAAAACACATCTGCTTTCATGTCATGCCATCTTTGCAGGACTGTGATATGAAGAGTTGTGTGAAGTAACATATTTTAGCAACTGTGTGAAAGTGAAAACCACATAACAGACACGATACTGGTATAAACATGAATATCTATGAGTTCAATATGCATCACATGACTAAACGTACGTCATCGTTTTTAAATACCTCCGTTTTCACAGTCCACACTACAACGTGAAAACATTGTTTTCAGAGGTATTCACTTTTTTCTCGTGAGACGTCTCACTGTCTCACTGTCACTTCGTAGAAACAGTTTTTGTAAAAATAGGCTAACGACTGCGTCATAACCACTCGACTCTCTGTTGCGCTGGACAGACATTACCGTACAGACAGGAGGAGAAGCTCGCAGGCAATCGGGGGGACGTCCCGTCAAGGAAGAAGCCCATAGATAATGAGTCCATAAAAGCAACGGGACAAAATACTCCTGCTGACTCACACCAGAGAACTCTTTGCTCAAGTTCCCCGTCTCTGCAAGATTAACGTTGGCAATTTTCACGCACAGCTACTAGAAGATTTACGTCTGTCAGACAGGTTGCTCATGTCATCAAGCTTAGTTTGAGTCGGTTTGAGTCTGCGCGTCAGGAACGGAAGTGCTCATAAATCGCTAAAAATGGGCTTCAACTGTCTCAACTGAGTTCCAATGAGACGGCTCTGTCCACTTCTTATACTGTCTATGGTAGAGACCCATCTCGTTTCCTCAGTGGTACTCTGAGGCTGAGGCCTGCAGCTCGCACCAGGGTGCTGACATGGGATCTGAGCATTGTCCTTCAAGGCCTTTCCCTGGCTCCTTTCGAGCTCATTGAGGAGGTTCCGGGCTAAGTTTCTAACTTTAAAAGCTTTGTTCCTCCTTGCTATCTCTTCTCTTAAAAGGATAGATCTTTAAGCCCTGTTGGTTTCTCCCTCGTGCTTGGAAATTTGCACCTGGTATGGTCAAAGCGTTACTTCACCCTAGACCAGGCTATGTTTCTAATGTCCCCACTAATGTGGCTAGATCTATTGTGCTGCAGGCCTTTTGTCCTCCCGCTGCCCTGTGGCGTATAAAAAGTCCCTAGCATCAAAGCAGAGAGTGAGCAAGTGGTTGTTGAGTCTATCTCACTTGCTTATGAGTCGGTCGGACAACCTTCACCTTTGTCAGTCCGTTCTTACTCTACTAGGAGTGTGGCGGTCCTCCAAGGCCCTTATGTCAGGAGTTGCGCTCCAAGATGTCTGTGATTCGACAGGCTGGTCCTCACCGCACACATTTGTTAGGTCCCAGGTGCTCTCATCCTAGTGCTGCTCTTCTCGATTTCACACAGGACTGTCACTTCTTGCTATGGTGGCAATGGCATCAATGCTGGCAATCGACGCAGCGCTAGTTCCCTTGAAAGGGAACGCCTCTGTTATGACCTTGGTTCACTGAAGAGAGAACGAGACGCTGCATCACCTTGCCATATCTCCTATGTGCCTGTCAGCGACTTACTTCAGAGTTTTAAGAAGCTAGCGCTGCTTGGTTTTGGGCAGGCGTTTATCGTTTTCTGGTTCGTGATGTCACGTTCCACCACATCATTAGACTGATTTTACATTCGCTTCAAGACGTCATCACGCGAAGCGTTCCCTCAGTGTCAATTGACGCAGCATTTTTTCCCTCTTCTACAGTCGTAACCAAGGCGTTTTCAAGCCCTCAAAATGCCGTTGTCGCGTAAATGAACGCCCACCTCACAAAGTTTTCAGTTTTTATTTGAAAACAGTGTTGTGTAAACGGAGCCTAAGTTTACCTGCATTAGTTCAGGTTTTATTTGTCCCTGTTCACTGGTTGCTATGGTTATTTGTTGGTTAACTGATTCACTGCACCTGTTCCTTGTGTTCCGTGGCACAGACTAAACAGATTTTGAAGGGATTAAAATTGCAAGTATGTTTGTCAGCTTAAGGCTAAATTAAAGGTTTAGTTCACCCAAAAATAAAAATTCTGTCATTTACTCACTCTCATGTCGTTCCAAACCCGTAAGACTTTCGTTCATCTTTGAAGCACAAATGAAGAACTTTATTTTCTTTCAGAGAGATTTCTGTCCCTCCAACCACCACTTTGATGTTTCAAAAAGTTAATAAAGAGATCGTAAAACGAATCCTCCTGAATTGAGCGGTTAAGTCCAAATTTTCTGAAGAGACACGATCATACTTGCCAACCTTGAGACCTCAGAATTCGGGAGATATTCAAGAAGGGGCGGGGGGGGGGGGGGGGGGGGGGGGGGTCAATTTTGACTGACAGCAGCCACGAATTACTTACAAGAGAAGTGTACAAAATACATACTTTATCCGTGTTTCTGCTTGTGCTTTCATCACACATCAGCAGGGCTCTCAAGTGTCACGCATTGAGCGTGACAGTCACTCATTTCGGTCTTGTGTCACGCTCTCCCGCCACACATTGTATTTCTCCCCGTATTTCTCATGCTCAAAAACTATTTGTAATATATTTATGCCGCGGCGTGGAACCGGCAGGAATCAAGTGCGTCTCCTATGGTGTTTTTCGTCTGGTGTTGTTAGCCAATCAGAAAATAGCACTATTGTTTCTGGGTAAGATTTAACACAACAACCAACGACACCCCATCGGCTGGGTGTCACTCTCGCACCCGCACTCGGAAATCGGGAGAAATTCGGGAGAAAGGTTGGTCCGGGAGATTTTCGGGAGGGGCTTTGAAATTCGGGAGTCTCCCGGAAAAATCGGGAGGGTTGGCATGTATGGACACGATCACTTTTTATGACAAACAGATTGAATTTATGCTTTTATTCACAAATAAACATTGATCAGCAAACATACAGTAACCAGAAGCTCAACTGTACCTGCTTGACACGCGAGAACAAAACTTATCGGTCAAAGTGGTAGTTGCGTAGCTTTCGACAGAGGGACAGAAACACAAATGAAAATATTTTTCTTTTCAATTCTTTTTTTGTTTAGGTGATCCAGGAGAAAAGGGTGATAAAGGAAATCAAGGACGATCACAAATTGGAGACCCAGGTCTCCCAGGACCACCAGGTGAGCAGATACTAACACTATTATTAAACAGGGAAAAACTAAAATAATAAAAATGATATGACCCTTTTAACCCCTTTCTAATCAGCCCCAATTTTGGCAAGTGATGCATACATGACAGACCCAAAATAAAAAGGTTGCTGCTGCTCATAAGTCATTCTGAATAGACACATAACCAACATGTATTTAGAAACCCAACCCTTGAGAGTTTACATTTCAAGACTCAAAATTAACTAGACTGTTACTAATATTGAGATATATAAGCTCAAACATAAAAGCAAAAACAACATATATTAAGAATATATTTATTAAATGTATAAAAATGGCCTGAGATCACATTTGCCCTGATAATACTCAAGTTTTCCAATTACAAATAATTTTTCATTTTCTGGCCTTAACTGCCCTGAAATGAGCAACAACGCTCCACAACGCTGTCAGTAGCAGATACATACTGGATGCTGTGTCGCTGATGACATGCATTTAAACATTTTAAATATAAAAAGTATTGACAATTATTTAATAGCAGAGCGTGATTTTCCAGTAAAATAATGTAGAATATTATTTTACTGGTAAAATATTACTGTAATATTAATATACTGGTAAAATAAGACCAGCAAATACATTTCCCATCGCATTATCATACAATATATTCAGCAGTATATATATAGTATAGTTTATATATGCATAATCCTCTTGCGCACAACAACTTACTATAGTGAGCCAATTTATGCTATTTTAATTATAAGTTGGAGTTCTCCCACTGTGCATCTGAACTTTTTGCATGTGCATCAAAAACTTTTCACGTGCACTACAAAAATTACGTCACTGAACGTGCAGTATGAACAATATAAACCAAAGAAATATATTTAAAAATAATTATTATACAAAATTTACATAATACAAATGTGAAAATATAAATTCTGAAATATGAAACATGGCTCTTACAACCGGTTGGAAACAGTAATGCGCCTCGGCTGTCCTCTTGTTATGGATCACAAAAAAATGCATCTTGTTATTAGTTTTTAACATCCACGATCACATTTTTGCATCACAATATATTGTTACACCCCTACTTAATAGTACATCAAACTAAACTTGATTAATGATATGACATCTTGTTATTAACTCCTTCCTCGCCATTGACAGAATTTTACCGGTTTCCGTGTTTTTACCGTTATATGCTAGCAATTACTCGCAATTCTGACTTTTTCTCTCGCAATTGCGAGTTTATATCTTGCAATTCTGACATCTTTTCTCAGAATTGTGAGATATAAACTCGCAATTGCGATTTATAACGTCAAATTTTAAGGAAAAATGACTGACTTTTTTCCTCAGAATTGTGAGATAAAAAGTCGCGATTACCTTTTTTTTTTATCTGTGGCGGAAACAAGCTTCCATCTGATTCAGATGTAGTCTTTGACAAAAACACGATTTTCTCAGATTTTTGCTCAAAATGTGTCTTTTTCTTATGAAACTTCCCACACATTCAAATGTTGATAAATAAAATAATGCATTAAGCTAGAATAAAACAGGTTTCTTTCTTGTTTTAAAGCTAGAGGCTTTGTTCTTTCTTTTGAAATGTTGCATGCTCAGATATTCATTCAACAAAATATTCTGCGTTCCATGAAACTTTTGTGAAAATGATAAAAAATGATGGTAACGCATTTTCAAAAACGCTGTTAGCGAAAGAGTTAAATAATCAGGGTGGATATTTTAAGCCGGCATAATTATTTACATGGTGGACAGTGGTTTAATATGAGCACACAAAGAGCTTGAATGCTTGTATTTATCATAGAAACTGTCAGAATGCCACTTTGACACAGAAGATGTCTTTGACTCCAGGTCCGACGGGTCCGTCAGGAGTGGGGAAACCAGGACAGGCCGGTAAACCGGGGTCACCGGGTCACGGCGGAGAGGAGGGGAAGAGAGGACACCCCGGGGAGCCCGGCCAGCCAGGAGTGTGCCATCCCAACATGTGCTACGCTGCAATGATGAGAAGAGACCCTTACAGCAAAGGGCCAAACTATTGACAGAGGCCGACAGTCAGTGAAAACAGCGAATCTCTCCAATCTCAGGACGATCAAGAGTGGCTCACACTCATGGACACATGAAGTACCTCTTAAAGTGTAAATAATACATCAACACCAGCGGTTGTCCACGACTCGATTCAACACTTGTCTTGCTGTCACAGGCTGAGATGTGCCATGATTTATTCACGCTGTTCGTCACGAGGAATGAAACGCATCAGCTTGTGAAAAGCATCCGGTGTGAGGAGCAACTCTTCCTCAAGCGGCGTTCATCACCAGCCCAGCGTCTCGTCGTATTTATGATTCAGATTTACTGTGCCTTCTGCATTTGTCGTGAGTTCTTCTGCAACGCTTCATGTCTCTCTAGTTCTCATCCCTTTAGATATCGCTAGGGTCCCCAATGAGTTTTCATGACTTTTCCTGGTATTTGTGATTTACAGGAAACATTTAAAAAATCTAATTGTAATTTCTATCTGTCATATTTTAGAGCAGAAAAAGTATATATTCACTATAGAAATGAGTTTTTCCATAAGATTTGATTAATTTCCACACCTTTTCCAGTCTTCTGATATTTCCAGGCTTTAGTCTTCAGATCACACGTGTGACTGTGGTTAGATACCGATTTTAAATGTTGAAATGGTAAATTGAACAAATTTATCGTATACATTTTAATCCGCCTTTCTCTACAGCAAATGAGACACAATTTATTTCCGTTCTTTTACTCTTGGTTGATAAGGGTGTGTAGAAGAGTGTAATAAAGCACACCTTCCAATAAATTTATAATTTTTTGTTATTTATAAGAACTGATATCAGTTACAGCTTCTCCTGTGAGAGCGCTTTCTTATTTTTGCAGTGATTATTTTTTTATAACATTCATGTGTTTTGAATGACTTTTAATAATATTAATTAAAACCTTTTTTATTATTTTTTGTTGCTGTTGTTGCTTCATGTTCTGTCACAAAAACAGTATTATTTATGATGTTGTGAATGTGTACTATAATTTCCACCATATGATTATCCCTATTTCTCAGTGTCACCTAATAGGTCCATAAATGAAACCGAAAAAAAGTGAGGAACAAAAATATAATGTTGGTCTCCCATCTATGCCCTGCAATGGATTGATCACTTTTTTACTGTTATCGATATATTTCGTAATGTTCTACTCTAATATATAATAGGATTAAATGTGTTCATGGTGCATTCATTTTCTAGGTAACAGGCAATCTAGTCAAACTAGTCTGAGATTATGGAGTATTGTTAAATGATTACATGAAATAACACGTGGCGTTCAGCACTAAAGCTGAAAGTTACTGTTGAAAACACTGCTCTTGTGTTCGAGCTCCCGATCCAATCCTAGATGGCGCTGTTGCTCTTTCTTACATTAAAGATGTTCCCTGACAGACTTTCCTTCTAGATCTTCATCCGAGAGTGTGTAGGTGTCCTCACGGAGAGCTGGTGTTCATTGGGTACAAAAGTTTGTGTGTAGGTTTTTTTGTAATTATCATGCCAATTTAAATCTGATAATTTTCAAATTCCTTGCCTTAAATCAACATCTCAGGAAAATGTTTTGGGGTTTCTAATCAAAATATGACTTTCTGTAACAGGACAGGGCATTAATGTCATACATGTAGAGACAGCAGGACTTGTTCAATCAGGCATTTTAGAGACACGACAATTGAATAGGTAAATAAATTATATATCAATATTCCTATGAGATATTAGATATTATTATGAGAAATGTTGCCAAATCTTACTTATATTACTTCTTTTATCATTACATGTTGCCCCAAGAACACATTATGCAAATTAGATAGTGTATAGAATGTACTTAATGGGAAAACTAATTTGTTGCATAAAGGGAAATGGTATATCAATTCATTCCGATATATCTTATATAGCATGGTTGAGGGTCATCTTTATACAAAGTTTTTTTTTTTTTTTTAAATCCTGAAACCACAAAATAAATCCCACTGTTTTCGCCTATACGTGTCATTCCATGTCCTGGTGTTCACTACAGTGGACATTGCATAACCTATGCTTAAAAAAAAAAAAAAAAAACTCGCCCTATTTTTTTCTTTATGCTGTAATAACATGAAAAAATGATTGTCCTTCACTAAATACTCAAAGTAAAAATACAATTTTAGTTTTGTAAAGAAACGAATACGTGGGTAATACGTTATAATCTTATCATAATCCTTCAGTATTAGCTATTAAAGCCAGCGTTTACAAGATTTGAGTTTGCAAACTCGCAGAAGTCTCACAATAGCCCTTTTACAGAGAATATCACTGCCACAGCGAACTACTAAGTGCACTGGATAGCTGTGAGCTGGAATATAAGCCACAGCCCGACCGCTGAAATAAAGCTGACAGGTTTTTGCCCGCATGGACTTCTCCTTTGACTAATCACGAAAGGTCTCATATATCAAGTGTCTCTCATTTCACGGTGAGCTTGCGTTCATGCCCCAGTTCAACGATGTTTTCTACACGACCGCTATAGAGGTTGATGCAAACCTCCAGAGTGTGGGACGGACTCCTGCTTCAGCACTTCTTCAGGGATGTAGTCTTGTGTTGATGCGAGCAACTTCCCCAGTCCATGCACTGACTCCTGAGAGTGCGCGCTTCTGTTCACTGGCTGATCTCAGTGAATGCACAGGGGAAAAGAGTCCTTGTAAGTTTTTCTTTCTCTCTCTCGTATTTGTTTGATGTTAAATAATTCAAAAGAGGGTGCAACTGAACGGCATTAGGGAATATGTTGCCTAACAGTGCGCAATAGGCATGACCTGAGGCATCACTTTGAGATCTAAGGAGTTATTCTAAAATACACGGAGTTAAAGACTTGATTAGTCTAGGAACGACACTGAAACACAGTTATTAATGGTGCACCATGGAGAGCGCCATCATCAACCCAGCACTCGCTTGGTGAACGCATCATCCTGAGAGAGAAAGATGAGAGCGCCAACATTTGGACTTCTGTGGAGCTGTCTCGGTTTTCTTCACGGGGTTCAGTGCGGTTTAGGAGACAACCATGTGCATTCGAGCTTTATTTACAGGCGGTTGCGCAACCACGAGCGCCGCGAGATCCAGAGAGAGATCCTCTCCATCCTGGGCTTGCCGCACCGTCCCCGGCCCTTCTCCCCGGGGAAACAAGCGTCGTCGGCACCGCTCTTCATGCTGGACCTGTACAACGCGATGACGACCGACGAGGAGGACGCGATACTCGGGAAGGCGCTCGCGGGGAAACCGCGTAAAAGCGCGCCTGGAGTTCCACATGGATACTCGCGCGCCGCGCATCAGCCGTACCGCGCGACGCCACTGACCAGTCAGAGCCCGCCGCTGGCCAGCGCGCACGACAACAACTTTCTGAATGACGCGGACATGGTGATGAGTTTTGTCAATTTAGGTATGTATATGCTATAGAATTATGTTCGATAATAGTATTTGGGTTTCACTTTATTTTGATTGTCCTTTTAACACATTCTGTTGACTATAACGTTGCACCTACATGTCTACTCTCATTAGAGTGTTAATTGACTGGTTAGAATAAGTTGACATGCACTTGCAAAGTTGCTTATAGTCAGTAGAAAGTCTGTTGGAGGACCAACACAATAAAGAGTTAGCAGATATCACGCAGAAAGTCTATAATACTCTAATGAGAGTCAGTTGACATGATACAAAGTTACTTATAGTTAACTTATGTTTAAAAGAGACCATCAAAATAAAGTGTTACCGTAAAGGGTTCCTCTGATCTTATCAAAACTTATCAAAAAGTTGAATATGTATCCCCATAGTTTTACTTATTTCGGTAACATTTTATTTTACAGTGTCATTGTTACACTGTTATACATTTGTATAACATGTAAATTATGCATAATTACATGCAAGTAACCCTAAACCAAAACAAACCCTAATCCTAACCCTACAGTTAGTTAGTTACTAATATTACTCATTACTTAAATGTATAAATAAACTGTAACAAAGACACATTCAAATAAAGTGTAACCCTTATTTCTATATGTTTATCAGAAATGTGAATATTGTACAGTGACACTGCTTACATTTAGTGTCACATTATAGAAACAAAAAGTCAAATAAACCTTTAGCAGGAGTACATTTCTACAGCGTTAATGCCAGACAGAGAATAATCAGATTCATTTCATTTATTTGTTTAATATCTGGAGTCGTACTTGTGAAGTTTTGTTTATAACCTTTTTTTTATAAAAGTAAGAAAAAATTAGGAAATTGCAATCTGATGTTTTTGCCAGGACGGGCCTCACGGTCTCTCAGACCCCAGAACACGAGGTTAAACTTAAAATATGTGCTCGTTTACAGAAGGAATGCAATTACAGCCCAGCTCCTGATGTAAAATGCTCATTATTGATAATTGCCAGCTACCGTTTGGTTTCTCGCAGTATTACAGATTTAGTGCTTCAAGTTTATAAAATGTAAAATTATAACCTGTTGGATGTAGCAGACACACTGGAGTCTAAGTGTAAACTAACTTCTTAAGTTTTGCTAAACAAACAAAGAAAAATCCTTTAGATGATGTCCATTTGCTGGATATTGAAGTGAAAACAGCTTATTGTAAAAAAATAAATAAAAAATACGAGATTATACAGGAATTAATGCATTATCTGAGTGCAGAGAGATAAAAAATAATGCTATAAAATCGCAAACAATATATTGCACTTTGACTTCATTTGATTATATTGTGCGCTGAAGTGATTGTACATGTAATATTATAGCAAGTTTGTCATGTTATTAAACACTTTGGTCCTTGAAATAATGTCTTTCTAAGCTATTAATATCTTGTTTGATCTCAAATATAGGGTCTTCTTATGATTCCAAAGAATGTTATTGAATGAATTTCTATGAGTGTTAAAATAGCAGGTGCTTTTTTTCATAATACTGGAATATAGTCCTCCACATTTACCTGTCCTTGAAATCCCTATAAACAGTGTATATATAGGACTGTATGGTTACTGGAAACTCGGAGGCAATTGCAGGTTCTAGAGAGAAAATAAAAACGTGGCTATAAAGAGTGTTATTATATCTGAATACACTTGCATGCAGGGTACCGAAGTGAAACGAGTATGAAGCAAATTACGCACGACGTTTACATGCAGGGTTTGTTAATATCCTGTCGTTAGTGATAACTGCTTTATGCTGTTATTTGAAGAATGCTGTGATAAGATCGAACTGTATACAACTTCAGTGACTGTGGCCTCTGACCTCACAGTCCATGTAAACTTATCGAGTGACTGTCTGACCTGAGGATAATTTGCCTTAATTACTTCCTGTTGTTAAGCAGAGGAAAGAGCTTGAAGAAAGGCCGCTTTTCCTCCAAATCTGCTAATCTGGTGCCATGTAGCTACTGCCTTTTTTCTCTCTTGCTTTGCAGATCTAATTTACGCCATAGAAGCTGGTTTTGCCATATTTGTGTTGGTTTTTAGGGTAATTTATTCACAGCATAGAAATTTACAACCGGATTGAATCACAAAAAACGTGTATGAATTAGCTGTTTTTATGATATGTCAGACAGATACAAAAGGGAGTTCAGTTTAAACAAAGTTTGTGTGTCAGGTATGTCCGAGTAAATAAGCGTGTGTGTGTTGTGAAGCGAGATCATCGTCACCTGAACTGCGCTCCATGTGTTTCCACTCATCAGGGCTTGTACAGCGTCTGCTTTTAAAGCGTGCGGCTCTTTCTACAATCAGACTCAAGTGCTAATAAGACTGTGGATAAATTACAGCCAGGGCTTGACATTGATTCTTTGCTCACCAGACACTCAGCATTTTCACTGGCCACAATTCTGACATCGATACCATGGGGGAAAACCTCCATATAGATATTTTTAATATTATCTCATAATTTTGCAGCCGTTATATCTGCTGTCACTTTAAGACCTGCGTGATCCATTATACTGTTACACACGCATTTCTCTCTCAACTGTTTAAAACAGAACTGACTGTGTTTACGTGAATACTCATCAAGACCGGCATTTTGTCATTGTTTTGTGTGTATTTGAATGTTTAAGTGCAATAAGTAGCAAAAATAACTAAATTTAGCACTGAGAGGAGGCTGTATGTGTGCGCACTTTGAATGAGTAAAATTATGCTCAATACGCGCAATCCCACGCTAAAATTCAAACCCTTTAACAGCAACAATATTAATCTAGAGCAGATAAAAGGAGTGAGTGAGTGGAGGCGGGTTTGTGTGTAACTCGCTGTCGGAGAGTGAGAGAGAGAGAGAGAGAGAGAGAGGAGAGAGAGAGAGGAGAGAGAGAGAGAGAGAGAGGAGAGAGAAGAGAGAGAGAGAGGGAGAGAGAGAGAGAGAGAGAGAGAGAGAGAGAGAGAGAGAGAGAGAGAGAGAGAGAGAGCAGCTGGTCTTGTGTGTCTATTGTGTGTCTATTCTGAGGAAAATTAGTATTGGAAGTGTTTCAGATCTTTCAGTATTGATATGTATCAGAACATTTTAATATTTTTGTCAACATTGCACTTAGTTTAGTTTATAGTTTAAAAGACTACAATTGAAAAATGTATACATTATATATATAATTCAACCTGGCAAAGTGGCTAGTAGTGACTGCGTTTCACAACACTCTCCAGCCTTGCATTTCAGTGCAACATGTGTTGATGTTGTAGTTCATGGGTTTATAAAAACAGCTTGTCTACAATTGAAGGATCAGAAAGTACAGCCATAGGAAAGAAAAATTAGAAGAAAAAAGAGTTTAAGCCTCTGTTCAAACATAAAAGCTGGATCATTGCCATGTGCTCAAAATATACTTTTCCTTTAAATGATGTCTTGAAATAAATGCGCTGAATTAATGAAGGAATATCTGTGTATTGTCCGGAAAGCAGTATATCCCCGTCCTCCTCTGTTGTTCATTAGTGTTCAGGATGCTGGCGTTGAGTCTGGCCAGCTGCTGTAACTGTGGCCTGACCTCTGACCTCTGCGTGTTAAGTAACTGCAGACTTTCACTGTAGATAAACTATCAGAGAGGCCGTTTCACCGGCACACAGCGCAAACACACTTCACACTGCGAGTGCTGCACATCGCATGAATGCAAGGCTACGGATACATGGACTCGGTTCCTCTGTGTGTTGAAGTTCAGTAATAACAACATTCAGTGTTCAGTTTCAGGATCATCTCAACCAAACTGAGATGTCCATTCATTTTAAACTTACATTTTTCAATCAATCAGTTCTGTCATTTAAATTAAATGCCTTCCGCCCTTAAACAGGGTATCTTTAACGAAAATAGTCGTCACCTTTATTTATATATAGCGCTTTTTACAATACAAATTGTTTGTGTGCAGTGTTCACAGTTCATTATATAGATCCAGTGTTCACAGTTCATTATATAGATCCAGTGTTCACAGTTCATTATATAGATCCAGTGTTCACAGTTCATTATATAGATTCAGTGTTCACAGTTCATTATATAGATCCAGTCTTCACAGTTCATTATATATATCCAGTGTTCACAGTTCATTATATAGATCCAGTGTTCACAGTTCATTATATAGATCCAGTGTTCACAGTTCATTATATTTATCCAGCGTTCACAGTTCATTATATAGATCCAGTGTTCACAGTTCATTATATAGATCCAGTGTTCACAGTTCATTATATAGATCCAGTGTTTACAGTTCATTATATAGATTCAGTGTTCACAGTTCATTATATAGATCCAGTCTTCACAGTTCATTATATATATACAGTGTTCACAGTTCATTATATAGATCCAGTGTTCACAGTTCATTATATAGATCCAGTGTTCACAGTTCATTATATATATCCAGTGTTCACAGTTCATTATATAGATCCAGTGTTCACAGTTCATTATATTTATCCAGCGTTCACAGTTAATTATATAGATCCAGTGTTCACAGTTCAATATATATATATATCCAGTGTTCACAGTTCATTATATAAATCCAGTGTTCACAGTTCATTATATAGATCCAGTGTTCACAGTTCATTATATAGATCCAGTGTTCACAGTTCATTATATAGATCCAGTGTTCACAGTTCATTATATAGATCCAGTGTTCACAGTTCATTATATAGATCCAGTGTTCACAGTTCATTATATAGATTCAGTGTTCACAGTTCATTATATAGATCCAGTCTTCACAGTTCATTATATATATCCAGTGTTCACAGTTCATTATATAGATCCAGTGTTCACAGTTCATTATATAGATCCAGTGTTCACAGTTCATTATATTTATCCAGCGTTCACAGTTCATTATATAGATCCAGTGTTCACAGTTCATTATATAGATCCAGTGTTCACAGTTCATTATATAGATCCAGTGTTTACACTTCATTATATAGATTCAGTGTTCACAGTTCATTATATAGATCCAGTCTTCACAGTTCATTATATATATACAGTGTTCACAGTTCATTATATAGATCCAGTGTTCACAGTTCATTATATAGATCCAGTGTTCACAGTTCATTATATATATCCAGTGTTCACAGTTCATTATATAGATCCAGTGTTCACAGTTCATTATATTTATCCAGCGTTCACAGTTAATTATATAGATCCAGTGTTCACAGTTCAATATATATATATCCAGTGTTCACAGTTCATTATATAAATCCAGTGTTCACAGTTCATTATATAGATCCAGTCTTCACAGTTCATTATATATATCCAGTGTTCACAGTTCATTATATAGATCCAGTGTTCACAGTTCATTATATAGATCCAGTGTTTACAGTTCATTATATAGATTCAGTGTTCACAGTTCATTATATAGATCCAGTGTTCACAGTTCATTATATTTATCCAGTGTTCACAGTTCAATATATAGATCCAGTGTTCACAGTTCATTATATAGATCCAGTGTTCACAGTTCATTATATAGATCCAGTGTTCACAGTTCATTATATAGATCCAGTGTTCACAGTTCATTATATAGATCCAGTGTTCACAGTTCATTATATATATCCAGCGTTCACAGTTCATTATATATATACAGTGTTCACAGTTCATTATATATATCCAGTGTTCACAGTTCATTATATATATCCAGTGTTCACAGTTCATTATATATATCCAGTGTTCAGTTCATTATATATATCCAGTGTTCACAGTTCATTATATATATACAGTGTTCACAGTTCATTATATAGATCCAGTGTTCACAGTTTATTATATAGATCCAGTGTTCACAGTTCATTATATATAAATACAGCGTTCAGTTCAGTATATATATCCAGTGTTCAGTTCATTATATATATACAGTGTTCACAGTTCATTATATATATCCAGTGTTCACAGTTCATTATATATATCCAGTGTTCAATGTAGTGAAGATAATGTGTAGACACTCAGTCTAGGTGCTAGTTCTGGGTTTATCACCAAGTTCACTCAGGTGTGTCGGCCAGGACACCACTTAAGGCCAAATGTTCCAGAGTATGAAATAAAGAGCGGAGAAATAGTTCTGATTCGGTTTCTTTATTCCTCTTTCTTGTGAGTGAGTTTGAAGGTGAGTTTAATTCTGAATATTAGCGTGTGTATGTGTGTGGTTTCTATAAAGAGAGAAACAAATACAAATGAATAAATGAAAACATATGCATACACATTCCTCTCTAAGCACTAAGATACATTACCAAACATAAAATAAACAATAGTCAGAATATAACTATACAGAATATCTCTTATACTTTAATACTGTAAGCATAATGAAAGTATTCAAACACTTATTAGGCTATATATGATCCTCAGATTTTCTATCATAAGTTAAATTCCCACTAACATAGACAGCACTTACTGTCATCTACGATGCACTAGCCTATATCTTTCAACGAACTAAACAGCGGGATGCTTTTATTGTGGAAAACCCCTGACTAAATGCTATGTTCCGTTCGATAGCGATCCGAATAACAATATTTACCACCACTTACTTCTTATTTTACTCAACCACAAAGTACTGATCAATCCTAACAACAAATATTTAAGTATAAACACATCTAAACACGATATTACATATCGTTAACTCGACGTACTAAATCAGATGAGTCGAAGCTCGAGCGTGAAATGTACGAACACGGATACCACGGTCGCATAATGACTCCTTAAACTCCTAACTCTTATCCACATCAAATAACAGAAATAACAACTAGTTTAACAAAGAAATACAATATCACAAATGTACTTACTCTTCTCATTTACGCACACTCTGAAGAAAGGTGCAGCTCACAATCCAACCGACTGACTGACTGACTGACTCTATCGTACTGCATACTAACTGTGTAACGTCAGATAGTATACGAGCCAGGCGCGCGCTTTGGCTGCCGTTACAAGCACTAAATAAACGGAAGTAAACGTGAAACATAAAGCCTAATATGGTCAACTATACTAAATAATAGCAACACTAACATAACTTTGGGGCCTTTTCTACAGCCGCCCCCGAATGTATGTAATACATTCGCTCATCAATAAAGGCAACAAAGTTCTATGGCTGGGGTGTAGTGGCAGGAGAGGAACCATCTCCATCTTCTCCAGAAGGAAGTGCAGGGAGGACAACCAGCCTGGCAACTGGCCGTGTGTAGATTCTCTCCTTCACCTTTACATCAGCGGACCTGATGTGCCCATCAGGGCTGGGATGGGTCTTGACAACTTTCCCAATGGGCCAGAGGGCCCTCGGAAGATGTGGGTCAGCGATCATCACTACACAGTCCCCTTCAATATCAGCTGGTGTAGCCTGCCACTTCTGGCGAGCTTGCAGGCTCGGTACATAGAGTCGGATGAAACGGGCCCAAAAGTGGTCAGCCAAGACTTGGGAGTGTTTCCAACGGCGGCGACAGATGAGCTCACTTTCAGGATAGACTACCTGAGGTAACGAACCATCAGGCCGCCCCATAAGAAGAACACTAGGAGTCACTGGATCTGGGTCGCTGGCATCTGATGACACATAACCCAAGGGCTTACTGTTAAGGATTCCTTCCACCTCAGTAAGTACGGTGCGAAGCACTTCTTCCGGAACAGGTTGAGCACCGACTGTGGCATAGAGTGCGCTCTTAACTGAGCGTATCTCCCTCTCCCACACCCCTCCGAAGTGTGGAGCGGCTGGGGGGTTAAAGCGGAAGGAGATCTTCTGTGGTGCAAGGAGATGTTGTAGTTCTTTAGACATCCCAGCGAAGGTCTCACGGAGTTCTCGCTCACCTCCCTTGAAATTTGTCCCCTGATCGGAGAACAACTCGGCAGGTGTTCCTCTACGGGAAATAAACCGACGAAGGGACATCAGAAAAGCATCCGTATCAATAGAGGTAAGGAGGTCCAAGTGCACCGCCCTCGTTGTGAGGCACTTGAAAATGATCCCCCATCTCTTCTCTAGGCGCCGGCCAACTTTGACCTCAAATGGCCCAAAGCAGTCCATCCCTGTCGAATAGAAAGCTGGCTTGTAAAGGCGCAGACGGGCTGATGGCAGATCTGCCATCTTCGGCACTGCAGGTCTTGCCCTCCATCGCCGACAGTCAGCGCAGCTATACTGGTAGCGCCGGACAGCCTCACGCCCTCGCAGGATCCAGAAGGAGTGTCGAAGCTCGGCGAACACCCGCTCTGGGCCTGGGTGGCGGAGACGGTTGTCGAAGTCTTGGATCAAGAGCGTAGTCACTCGATGACCTGGGTCTAAGATGACTGGATGAAGAGTGGTTAGTTCTAGGCCTTCTGCTCGACGGAGTCGTCCTCCAACACGAATGAGCTCTCCCTTTTCATCCAGCTCTGGAGACAGGGTGCGGAGTCGGCTGCTGCTGGGAACTGGTTTACCAGCTTTAAGGAGGTTGTACTCTTGCTGAAATCTATCCCTCTGAGCCCTCTGAAGAATCAACTGTTCAGCCTGTCGGTAGTCTTCAGCTGTGGGCTTATCATTAGAGTTGGCCGCCCCATGTAGCTCCTGCACGGTCTCTTCCAGTAGCTCCTTCCACAAGCCGTATTGACCCACGTCTGAAGTCGACTGGCTTGATGCAACTGTGGCGACCCCACAGAAGTTAGACTTGCGCAGCTCTGAGGTATCTTCTGCTTGTTCAACAGCGGGGTCCTCTGGCCATGAGTCTGAACTGGTCAGGAGGAAAGCAGGTCCCAGGCTCCATCTATTTGGCTGTACAAGCTCTCTCAGCTTCTTCCCTCGTGTTACATCATCAGCAGGGTTTCTTGCGGTATCAACATATCTCCAGGCATGCCTGTCAGTCAGCTCCTGTATCTCGGCCACGCGGGTGCCCACAAAGACCTTGAAACGGCAAGATTCGGACCTCAGCCATGTCAGCACCGTTGTGGAATCTGACCAAAAGGTTGTCTGATCAATGCGGATGGTAAGCTCCCTCTTCAGCACCTGTGAGAGCTGTGCGCCAGTAAGGGCAGCACAGAGTTCTAATCTGGGCATAGAGTGAAATCGCTTGGGAGCGACTCTGGAACGGGCCATCAGGAATGACAGATACACTTCACCATGTCTGTCAGTGGTCCGGAGGTACGCCACTGATCCATAAGCCTCTTCTGAGGCGTCGCAAAATACATGCACCTCTCTTGAAGACCGGAGATGTCCACGTCCTTCGACAAGTATGGTCGGGGCAGGGTGACTTGAGGTAAGACTTGTAGTTCTTCTTCCCAGTCTTTCCACTGCTGCAGAAGCTCCTGCGGTAGTAGTGGATCATCCCATCCCCTGTGTTTGTCCCAAAGGTGGCGGACAATTATCTTAGCCCTGGTGGTGTAGGGTAAGATGAAACCCAAGGGGTCGTACTGACTCGCCAGCACCTTATAGATATTACGCATCGTGGGAACCCCGTACTCCACATGGCGATGCTTGTAGCCAAGGACATCAGTGTGGAAGAGCCAGCTTAGCCCTAGAGTAGATTCTGGGGTATCTGTCTTGTTCTGAGCCAGCCATAGCTCAACACTGGCAGAGCAGCTCTCTTGTGGTAGGTGACTTATTACACCTGGTTCGTTGCTGGCCCACTGACGCAGATCGAAGCCTGCAGATGCAAGAAGTGCTCGTAGCTTGTCTACAAGGTGCCTCGCTTCAGCAATATTGGGAACACTCTGGAGGCAGTTATCTACATAAAAGCATTTCTCAACTGAGAACCTCACCTCTTCATCTGGCTGGCTGTTATCAGAGACGTGGCGCTGTAAGGCGAATGTGGCACAGCAGGGGCTACATGTTGTACCAAACGGTAGCACCTGCCACTCGTACACTGCAGGAGGGCCTTCTTGACTGACATCGCGCCAAAGAAATCTGAGCAGAGCACGATCTTCTGGGAGGAGGCGCACTTGGTGGAACATGCCTCTGATGTCTCCGCTAACTGCAACTGCATGCTCTCGGAATCTTAGAAGAACTCCCAGTAGTGATGCTCCCAATGTCTGTCAATGCAGTAGATGGTCATTGAGGATCAGCCCTCGATACTGGTAGGAACAGTTAAATACCAGCCTATTCTTGCCATTATGGCTCACCAGATGGTGAGGTATATACCATTCCTCACGACCTTCCTCGGCTGAAACTTTTGGTCCACACTTGATAACATAGCCCGCCTTTATTGGTTTCTCCATCTCCACTCTGTAGGCTTCTGCCCTTGCAGGATCTCTGGCCAGTCGCCTCTCTACACTCCGTAAACAGGGCATGACGGCTTCTTCAGTAGCTTGAAAGAGCGGCATGTCTCTCTTGCGGCAGCAGCGGGGTGGCGTAACGTAGAATGCCATCCACCTCTACCCTGATGGTTTTGGTTTCCAGGATGCTGATGGCCTCTTGGTCCTGTCTTGAACGAGTAACTAGCTTCTCGCTTCTGAATGGGACATCATCGACCTGCCATAATCTCTCAACGTGTTTCATCAGCTCGCTCTGGTGGGGTGCTACCGTTGTAAATAGACACTGCCTCGGTTGGATGAGGTGACGGACTACACTCGCTGGGCCCTGCAGTGTCCAGCCCAGCCTTGTGCGGATGGCAGCAGGCCCACCTGGAGATCCCAATCTGACAGGTTCAATGGGAGTGATGAGATGGGGGTGATCACTTCCAATGAGAAGCAAGGGCTTAACACTCATAAGGGTCTGTATGGGAAGGCCAATGAGGTGCTTGTATGTGTTCCTGAGCTGCTCCATGGGGTAAGTATGGGTAGCTAGTCCAATACGAGCACTGGTGAACGCACCTCTGATCTTGAACTTAGTCTTTGGCTTTGACGGCGAAGAAATGGAGAAGGACACTGATGCACCACGGAGGGTCCGCACTTCATCTCTAATTGTGCGTAGTGGTAGGTCCTCTTGAATCCCCTGCACACCTAGCTTCTCTGCAGCATCTGGCAACAGCATAGTTCTCTCTGAACCGTCGTCAAGTATGGCATAGGTGTTGATTGATTGGTCACCATGGTGAATGCGGACTTTTACAACTTTCAGAAGAACCCGACTGCCTTCAGTGGGTCTGTCTAGATACAGAACCTCTGTTGTGCCCCTTATGCCATGGCTTTCCGCTGACGGTGTTGATGATGCCTCCTTAGGTGACCTCATATTCACCTCATGCAGAACCTGGAGGTGTTTCCCCTGGCAGAGGCTGCATGTCTTTTTTAAGTTGCACTGAGCCGCCTGGTGTGGCCGTGCACATCGCCAACACCTCTTGTTCCTTCTGATCCATTCGGTCAGCTGATCCTTTGATAGCCTGGATACCTCTGTACACTGGCTAAGGTAGTGTTCCTCGTTATTGCAGAATGGGCAGTATGGCTTACTCTTGTTCCCTTTGAAGGAGTTGCATGGCACTGGAGTCTCAGGTCTCTTAGCGGTGTCCGTCACACCATGGAGGACAGTGGTATGTTGCTTACCCTTCCTACTCTCTTGTCGGAACACTGGCTTCTCCCGCGTTCCTCTTACAGCTAACTGTCCTTCAGAGTCCTGGCACCAAGACTCGTATTTCAGCCAATCTGAAAGATTAGTTAAGGTGTGGGTTCTTGTACCCTGATGATACATGCAGCGGCGAAACTCGGCTCTTTGCTCAGGTGGTAGCTTGCTCAGCAGACGAGCAACATGTAAGCCACACTGTAGTTCCACTTCACCCTCATGGCCTAGTGTCTTCAGCATTCCCACAAGTGACTGTATCTGAAGTGCAAACTTCTCAAATGCAGCAAAGTCTCCCCGCCTTATGTCTGGTGAGTCCATTACAGCCGCAATACGCCTCAGCGCTATCTGATGTGGTTGGCCAAACTTATCATTTAGGGCGACCATTGTGTCTGTGAAGGGTGTTTGGGAGTTAAGGTAAGCATCTGCTATTAACCTGGCTTCTTCTAGTTGCAGGTGATCGACCAACACTTGGTATTTAAACAGCTCAGATGCGTCATGTGGTAAGAGGTTCTCCAATGAGATCTTGAGCCGTGCGAACTCACTTGGGTCCCGACTTGAGAAGTTGCGGATTGTTGGGCGTGGCCCACGGTAACTTGGCTCTGAGACGTTGGAGTTGTGACCCTGAGGTGATCTAAAGGGCAGTGGCTGTGCCCATGCCATGCTTGGATGTCGCTCTTGGGGCGTTGGGTTGCAGCCAAGCTCACTCCGTTGACCACTATAAGCTGTAGAGTACTTGGGCTCCGCTGAAGGTACTCCGTGTGGCTGTGGCAGAAACTGAACGGGTTTGAACCAGGGCGATGGCTGACGGACAGTATCCTCCCATGGCTTTGTAGTAGGAAGGGTACCACGTGCTGATTGATTAACTTGTGGTTGGCCCACAAACATGTCAAGAGCTGGGGCTGGCAGTGCTTCTTCCATTACTGGGCCCGGCCATGGTGGTGGTGCCGGCCAGTCATCCTCTTCCTCAGCGTTGGGTTCACTTTCAACCGGTGGCCGTGGCGACATCACCGTTAACTCTGGCTTTCTGGTATGAAGAGAGGTTGGACTCTGCATGTTGCAAACAGAATCTACTAACTGTCTCATGTCTGCTCGCAGCGCTCGAAGCTCGTCCAAGTCTGATGCCATGTGCCGCTGTGTCTGCTGCAGGAGGCGTCTTTCATGACGAATGTCATCTAACTCAACTCGGCTGTCATCCTGTGGATATATGGGGTGCAGCACTGGAGGTAGGGGAGTAGAGTAATCTCGTAGCTTTTCTCTAAACTCACTCTCTGGAAACCGCTGGGGGGCTAGCTGATTCCTCTGGCTGTGCTGTAGGTTCTCCGCCCTATAGCCCAGGTCCATTTCCTGAAGAATAGCATCCCGCCTCTGCAGACGAAGGGGAGAGTCATGAGGGGAGGTGAGGGGTGTCATCCTGGCATTTCCCTCCTGATGAGTACTCTCTAATTCCTCTCTGTACCTCTGACCGATGTAGCCTCTATGTTCGACCTCATAATCTGCATAGCGCACAGGTGGGCGAATATGTCGTTTGGGACGTGCACCACTAGCATCATACTCTGGATGTAGTTCCATCTCTGATGTAAACTCAGTGATCCGGCTCGAAGGACCATCAATGTAGTGAAGATAATGTGTAGACACTCAGTCTAGGTGCTAGTTCTGGGTTTATCACCAAGTTCACTCAGGTGTGTCGGCCAGGACACCACTTAAGGCCAAATGTTCCAGAGTATGAAATAAAGAGCGGAGAAATAGTTCTGATTCGGTTTCTTTATTCCTCTTTCTTGTGAGTGAGTTTGAAGGTGAGTTTAATTCTGAATATTAGCGTGTGTATGTGTGTGGTTTCTATAAAGAGAGAAACAAATACAAATGAATAAATGAAAACATATGCATACACATTCCTCTCTAAGCACTAAGATACATTACCAAACATAAAATAAACAATAGTCAGAATATAACTATACAGAATATCTCTTATACTTTAATACTGTAAGCATAATGAAAGTATTCAAACACTTATTAGGCTATATATGATCCTCAGATTTTCTATCATAAGTTAAATTCCCACTAACATAGACAGCACTTACTGTCATCTACGATGCACTAGCCTATATCTTTCAACGAACTAAACAGCGGGATGCTTTTATTGTGGAAAACCCTGACTAAATGCTATGTTCCGTTCGATAGCGATCCGAATAACAATATTTACCACCACTTACTTCTTATTTTACTCAACCACAAAGTACTGATCAATCCTAACAACAAATATTTAAGTATAAACACATCTAAACACGATATTACATATCGTTAACTCGACGTACTAAATCAGATGAGTCGAAGCTCGAGCGTGAAATGTACGAACACGGATACCACGGTCGCATAATGACTCCTTAAACTCCTAACTCTTATCCACATCAAATAACAGAAATAACAACTAGTTTAACAAAGAAATACAATATCACAAATGTACTTACTCTTCTCATTTACGCACACTCTGAAGAAAGGTGCAGCTCACAATCCAACCGACTGACTGACTGACTGACTCTATCGTACTGCATACTAACTGTGTAACGTCAGATAGTATACGAGCCAGCGCGCGCTTTGGCTGCCGTTACAAGCACTAAATAAACGGAAGTAAACGTGAAACATAAAGCCTAATATGGTCAACTATACTAAATAATAGCAACACTAACATAACTTTGGGGCCTTTTCTACATTCACAGTTCATTATATATATATCCAGTGTTCAGTTCATTATATATATCCAGTGTTCACAGTTCATTATATATATACAGTGTTCACAGTTCATTATATAGATCCAGTGTTCACAGTTCATTATATAGATCCAGTGTTCACAGTTCATTATATATAAATACAGTGTTCAGTTCAGTATATATATCCAGTGTTCAGTTCATTATATATATACAGTGTTCACAGTTCATTATATATACCGGTGTTCACAGTTCATTATATATATCCAGTGTTCACAGTTCATTATATAATCCAGTGTTCACAGTTCATTATATATATACAGTGTTCACAGTTCATTATATATATCCAGTGTTCACAGTTCATTATATAGATCCAGTGTTCAGTTCATTATATATATCCAGTGTTTAGTTCATTATATAGATCCAGTTTTCACAGTTCATTATTTAGATCCAGTGTTCACAGTTCATTATATATATCCAGTGTTCACAGTTCATTATATAGATTCAGTGTTAACAGTTCATTATATTAGATCCAGTGTTCACAGTTCATTATATTTATCCAGTGTTCACAGTTCATTATATAGATCCAGTTTTCACAGTTCATTATTTAGATCCAGTGTTCACAGTTCATTATATATATCCAGTGTTCACAGTTCATTATATATATCCAGTGTTCACAGTTCATTATATATATACACAGAGTTCACAGTTCATTATATAAATCCAGTGTTCACAGTTCATTATATATGTACAGTGTTCAGTTCATTATATAAATCCAGTGTTCATAGTTCATTATATATATCCAGTGTTCACAGTTCATTATATATATCCAGTGTTCACAGTTCATTATATATATCCAGTGTTCACAGTTCATTATATATATCCAGTGTCCAGTTCATTATATATATCCAGTGTTCAGTTCATTATATAGATCCAGTGTTCACAGTTCATTATATATATCCAGTGTTCAGTTCATTATATAGATCCAGTTTTCACAGTTCATTATTTAGATCCAGTGTTCACAGTTCATTATATATATCCAGTGTTCACAGTTCATTATATATATCCTGTGTTCACAGTTCATTATATATATACAGTGTTCACAGTTCATTATATAATTCCAGTGTTCACAGTTCATTATATATGTACAGTGTTCAGTTCATTATATATATCCAGTGTTCATAGTTCAATATATATATCCAGTGTTCACAGTTCATTATATATATCCAGTGTTCACAGTTCATTATATATATCCAGTGTTCACAGTTCATTATATATATCCAGTGTTCACAGTTCATTATATATATCCAGTGTTCACAGTTCATTATATATGTACAGTGTTCAGTTCATTATATATATCCAGTGTTCACAGTTCATTATATCCTGTGTCCACAGTTCATTATATAGATCCAGTGTTCACAGTTCATTATATATATCCAGTGTTCAGTTCATTATATATATCCAGTGTTCACAGTTCATTATATATATCCAGTGTCCACAGTTCATTATATATATCCAGTGTTCACAGTTCATTATATATATCCAGCGTTCACAGTTCATTATATATATCCAGTGTTCACAGTTCATTATATATATCCAGTGTTCACAGTTCATTATATATATCCAGCGTTCACAGTTCATTATAGCTGTAAAAACACCAGAGATGAGTCTATTTACTGTTGATGATATATGTATGTTTGAATACATTTAAGTATTTATGAAAACTACGTAATGTGCAACTAAGTTGTATACAAACATTTCATTTTTTATTTGAGTGTAATTATTATATCTGAAAATAAATAGCAGGTCAATATAATAGTTTGGCCTCTGTTGTCAATAAAAATCTCTATTATTATAGTAATGTACTAAATGAGAGGATTTAGTTTACAGCATTATTTGGGAGAGATTTTTGTTTTCCTTAAGAGAAATAGCCTATACTTCGGCCCACCTCAACTTTTCGATGTAATAATCCGGCCCTCGAATGAAGCTAATTGAACAGCCCTGGCCTATATCATTTTGATTATTCCTGTGTAGTTTACAGCATTGGTTGGGAGATATTATTTGACCCTTCAGTGATTGTGAATGTCCGAGATGCCACAGTCAGACTGAATACTGTACGATCGCTGCTTTACTGAGCGTTCACAGGCCTGTCTGAGGGAATGCCGTGTTTCAGAGCCATCTGGCAGAGCAGTTTGCAGATATATGGAGAAAGCCTTATCTACCAGGCCCTTCCTATATATCAAATATGCTTTCTCGTTCAGGTTTCCACCATTAGGACATGTTTAAGAGGTAGCACTACATTTCTGACAGTGATAACCTCTCACCCACATGCTATTTTCTGCAGTAGAAATATGAATCTTGGGAGGTCAGAAAACTTGTGATACATTGTTCACAAAAACATGGAATTTGTGTCTTGTCAGCTTTTCTGTGCTAGCGCAGTGTGTTATTAGCGACGGGCTGTTTTTCTTCCCTGACAGGTCATTCATCACGAACACAGGGAAAGGCCTGTCCTGCGCTGCTACCTGTGCTCAATGCCGGCTTTAATGGACTGGATATTGCTTTTGTTGGTCGTCTGAATGTTTGGACTAGGCGTGGAATGTGGACCGTTTTGATGAATGACTTTTTAAAGAAAGCAGCTCTCGACACTTGACGTGTGTGTGATAGTCCTACAGTGCGAAGCGAATGTGCAGATTCTCATTGTGTGCTTTGTGTTTGCGTGCAGTGGAACGAGATAAGGATTTCTCCCATCACAGACGACACTACAGGGAGTTTCGCTTCGACCTGACTCAGATTCCCGAAGGAGAGGCGGTGACCGCGGCCGAGTTCAGGATTTATAAGGATCAAAGTCCCGTCAGATATGAGAACATCACTCTCAAGGTCTCCATATACCAAGTCATCAAAGAATATCCAAACAGGTGAGAGAGACCTTTACACATTTGTGACCTTGGACCACAAAACCAGTCTTATGGTTAAATTTTTTGAAATTGAGATTTATGCATCATATAACTATTCTTGAATCTGGAATCTGAGGATGCAAAAAATCATTGAGAAAATTGCCTTTAAAGTTGTCAATTTTTGTTCGCGATTGTGCTGCATTCACTCACAAAAATAAATATTTTCTATATTTATGGTAGGAAATGTCCAAAATATCTTCATGGAATATGATCTTTACTTAATATCATCATGATTTATGGCATAAAAGAAAAATCTATACAATGTATTGTTGGCTATTGCCACAAATTTACCCGTGCGACTTATGACTGGTTTTGTGATCCAGGGTCACATGTTACACTATTCAAAAGTTAGAGCATTCAAAAGTTTTGCATGATCCTGTTCCTAAAATTAGTTTTGCAGAATGCCTGGATTTCTTTACAGAACTAAATTAAAATAGATGACCTCCTACAGTCATGCACTTTTGGCCTTTTAAGGAGCCGATTCAGAACAAGTGCAATTGAGATAGCATTCAGCACAGATGTTTTAGCTCCTCCTTTTAGCTATAAATAATTCATTCTCAGGGAATTTCCCACAACATTTATTCAAACTGTCTGGATGAGTAGTGAAGAAAAGCTGCAAATAAGTGCCTTCTTCAAATCTGTTTAAAAGCATGCAGAGTGAACTCGTGAGAAGGAACAGTTTGCAGAGATAAAGAGAAGCTACTTTGAAGCCGCTCAAACAGTTTGTCTCTGTTAGATCTATGTTTGTATTGTCTTTGTTTCATGTTCCCGCTTCTCATTTGTTGTCATAGTTACATTGTTTGATTGATTAGCCGCACCTGTCTCTTGTTTTCTCCCTCAGTTAACAGTGTGTGTATATAGTCCTCTGTTTGAGTTGTTCTTTGTCCATTCATGTAGCTGTTTAGTTTCTTTGCTTTTGAGTTCTTGAGTTGGTTTCTCTTTTTCTCTCTTTTTCTCCTTCATGTGCTTGTTATTTTGACTAAAGTTGTGAAATAAAGTGACTGCTGCAAATCGATTCTGCAACTACTCTCATCACAGCAACCAACCTGTGTCAGTTTCATTGATTTGCTTACTTAAAAAAAAATAAAGAATTAGACGTGTATTTTGACAGGTGGTGTGGAATGGTCAAATAATGATCATGTTGCAAGCGCTTGTTTGTTTGGTTCACTTGCATTGATATAGTCATATTTTTTTCTTTCTGCTGCCTTCTCAAACTTTTGCTGTAGCAGCAGTGTTTATTTCTGCTTTGTAAATGCATTTTATTTCATGATATTTTTTCATAATGATCAGCAGAGAAGTGAATTGCTCGGCTCTCTCGTGTGAAGTGAGTTAAATTGACGCTCTCCGTGTTTTGTGTGATTGGCTGTTTGTCGCACGTGTCACACTTTCAGACGCACACGCTTCGAACTCTAAATTAAACTTGGGTTGACAGAGAACATCTATACCGAGCATTGTGAGCCGTTGAACCTGTTTATATGTACCATTATATGGATTTGTCGAGTTTGTTCAACTAGCTTCATGCAACAGGCCTCAGGTATGAAACTGTCTCTAAACTTTTGACGAAGCGAGACTTTCATTAAATTATGGAGAAACATTGTCAGAAAAAAGACACTTTTAATGGAAAGTTTATTTATGTACTGAATCAAAACAGCACTAAACTAACTGGAATATATTCTGTGAATCTCAGGATTTGTAAACATTTGTCTTTAAATGTCATAAAAGGAAATACTATTACCCACATGGGTAACACTTTATAATAACTGCACACTATTAATCATTAGTTAAGCATGAGTAAACAGTTAATTCGTCATTTATAAAGCATTAATTGACATTAATAAGCAGTTTATAAATACAGGTATAAATGCTTTGTTCTTGATTTAGAAGCATATCTATAATGTATTTAATAATTGTATTTTCATACTTTGTTAATGATTAATTAATAATTTATAAAGGAAGTATAGCATTATTTATAAACCAGTTATTTAGGAGTTGTCAGTGGTTCATAAGATCACTTAGAAAGTGTAAGTAAATGTAGTAAATTCAGGTAGTTATAAAGCATTTAGCAGTTTTGTGAGCTCATCTAATGTGAGGACTATTCATGCATTGTAAAGCATTTATAAAGGAGATTTAAAGACTCAGTTCTCTTCTAAACAGAAAAATGAAACAAAGAACACAGTGATACAGAACATAGAAATATTTAACAACCTTTAAATCTCCTTTATAAATGCGTTACAAGGCATGAATAGTCCTCACTTTAGATGAGCTCACAAATATAGTTAACTGACCACTACTAAATGCTTTATAACTACCTGAATTTACCATAAATTACAGTATGAATATGTTAATAAAGCATTTATTAACACACTACGTAACTATTACTATGTCTGAATAATAAGATGTATGCATGTACATTTAAATAGTTTAATAATCATTTAATTAAACTTTCTAAGTAATCTTATGAACCACTGACAACTCTTAAATAACTGGTTTATAAGTAATGCAATACTTCATTTAGAAATGATAAATTGATCATTAATAAATTATGAAAATAGACAATTATTAAACACATTATAGATATGCTTATAAATCAAGAATAAGCATTTATAGCTATATTTATAAACTGCTTATTAATGTCTATTAATGCTTTATAAATTATGAATTAACTGTTTACTAATGCTTAACTAATGATTAATAGCGTGCAGTTATTATAAAATGTTACCAATACGTGCATATAAAATGAATCATGCTTAATGCATACTAATGAGATGATGAGATGAGATGTTGATAAAAACACTTTTAAAGATGACCAAAGCATCGGAGGCTGTTTTTAACATAGAGTAACACGCTGAGTTTAAATGAAACCTGACTTCCAATTAAACCTGTCGAAAGTCTCTTAAAGCCGGGCCTGGTCTGGGAAACACTTTAGGCAGGAAATCAAGCGGAAAATAAAAGCACATCCTGTTTACAGGAGTGAGTCTGGAGTCTGTCTGGGGTTCCCCTCGTGACGATTAAACCGCATGCGTCAGGATCTTTCAGGACTGTCGTCTGTCACCATCCAAAAACTGGCAATATCACGCGCTGCCTTGGACTATCCATCAGTTTCAGAAGATAAGTTAGGAAGTTAAATACAGTAATAATTTAATATAGCATATTTTGGAGCGTGTAAAATCATTCAGGAACACAATGCTTTTACAACTACTGTAGGCTCTCATATTTACTACAGGATCTATTAATATATAACTATGTAGCCGAATGGAAAGCATCCAGATGCCGGACTATATCTTTATCATTCTGAGTATTCAACAAAGAAGATTTACTTTATGGAGTTTTAAAACCAAGGTTGGGGAGGATCTCGTTCATCTGATCCTGTCAATCATTACAGAAGAGTATATAAACATCTGCTCATCCATGATGATTCTTCCAGCATCTTCCCTCCATCAGCCCGTCTCCTGCCTTAAATCCGCGTGTTCATTATAGCTCTGATAATACACAGCCCGAGTCGAGTCTCTAACCCAAGCGCTCGCCAGTTCTGTTCATATTTATCATCCTCGACTATTAGTCTACATGAACTTGGGAAATATCAGAAGAAAAGTTTCGCATGATTTAGTTTCAGATCTCAGCTCTGAAATATTATGTTTTATTATACTTTAATAAGTATCCATTAATCATAAACATTTGTCATGGAAATGAATTGTTCAAAAACACTTTACCATAAGATTCTATTTATTAACATTATTTAAAATATACTAATAATACAAGCATTTATGGGGATATTCAAATTAACCAATCATTAATACCATTGATCAGCTCTACCAAACGTGGATGTTTTTTCCACTAAGAAACAAACATTGTTATGTTATTTTGATTGATACTGTGAAGATGCTTTGATACAATCTATATTGTGATAAGCGCTATATAAATATACTTGACTTGACTATTAATCTTAGTTAATGTTAATTTCAACATTTACTAATACATTTTTAAAATGTAAAGGTTTTCTTTGCTAATATTGTTTAATGGAGCGAATATACTAAAAATGAACAGTTGTATTTTTATTAACTAACATTAACAAAGATGAATGAAAACTATAACAAATGTATTGGTTAATGTTAGTGCATTAAATAATGTTAATGAATGGAACCTTATTGCAAATTTTTACCAATAATATTATAGACATTTAAAATGTACTGTAAAATGTGGTAACCTGCATTAGTGGGAATTATACCTGATTTAACCCATTCAAATTATTTTTTCTGTTATAAATGAACTCTTTCTCCGTCATTGATGGCGTTTTCAGGCTTCCCGTGTTTTCAGTGTTATACGGTAGGGGGCGCTGTTACACATCTACTGAAAGAGCAGAGAATCAAAAACACAAGTAGCCTAAAGAAGAAGCAGAAACAAGCGATCAGCGCCAGAATAAAATAACACAATCATTAAACATTCAACAGCATATAAATTAAAACTGACTAACGTTACTGAGTGAAATGTTGAACCCATGAAGAGGGAACGACTGTGAAGCTTTGTGTTGATGGACTTGATATACTCCATCTGTGTTTTGATCTTCTGAATCCCATCCATACGAAGTCTTTCACAACTAATTCAAATGTTCAAAATATTGCTTTGTTAAATGAAACTTCCCCACTTTCAAGTGTTGATAAAAAAAGAATGCATAAAGCTAGAATAAATAGTTTTTTGTGTGTTTGTTTGTTTGTCTAAAAGCAGAAACTCTGTTTTTTCTCTTGATAAATTGTATTTTCAGATATTCATGCAATAAAATATTCTGGGGTGCATTAAAGTTTTGTGACAATGATTAAAAAAATTGCCGCTGGCGGGGAAAGAGTTAATATATATATAGTTTGGTTCAGTGATGTTAAATAATATTTTTGACTTGAATTAAACCAGTTAATTTAGATTATTTTCCAGCGTTGTATTGCTCATGTGGCTCAATACGGTTTGAGTTAGAATAGTAACTCGAGTCGTTCTCGACATCTAAAGTACGGGAGATCAAACCTGAGCAGTTAATGCAGACGATGGAGATTGCACAGCCATTGTGGAATGATGCATGGGAACAGTTTTCCTAAGAAAACTACACAGCTTTGCTGAATTTCTAGGATATAGCCAGCTGGGCTCAACTAAAAGCCCATGATATCAGGTCAGCTTCGTTCCGTGACGTTTAGACCACCTCAAAACCTTCGCCCACCCGAACCAGAGCAAACCTGTTCTTCCTCAGTCTCACCAGATAGACTTGCTGGTAATGGCCATGGATAAAGCTTTCCATTAACAGCTCATTTGCAAGTTCCAGCACTTATGAAAGTCTTGAAGGTCCATCAGTTATCACTCCTCGCATATCTCTCCAGCCTTTCAGAGCGCTCGCACCCAGACAGGGCCATCTGGCCTTAATACACTTCCAACGCTTCCTAAAAGTGAGTGTGTGTGTGTGCCCACCTGCCTCTGCACGGCTCTAATGGTCCTCTAATCTAGATTGAGAGCCGTGACTTATCTTGAGTCACACACGGGCACATCATGAACGAATGCAGCTGAAACATTAAAGTGGAGATACGGCTCTCCTGGGGAAATGAAACAAGGGTTTAAAATGGATCCTGGCATCAGAAGCACTGGCCCTCATGAGTGTGTTTATGAGGCATCCGTGTCCCACAACTTCTCACATTCCCTTCTGGATTTTCCTGTGATTCATGGAATTGAGTGTTTCACAGTTTAGCAGCCACTTCATATAGCCTGCCAAAGCGTGCCCGCTGCGAGTGTTAATGACACGGTGGTAAACGACAGCTTTTAAACAGTACTGTGGGGGAACCGTGATACCGGGACGGGATTGGGAATAGAGAACCGGTTCTTATTCAGATCTGGTTCAGTTTTGTGCTGTGATGCTACTGTATCTACAAGCTTAATGGGAAAAGAAACAAGTGCAAACTAGTGCAAAGTGCCCGTGCAAAATCAGTATGTGTGTGTGTTTTTAGTAATTGTTGGTTTGGTGTGTTTGAGTGCTCATTGTTAAGGCCATTGCACACTGAGTCCGAAATTTTCAGATGCGTTTTTTCAAGTGTGCAAGTGTGATTGCCATAACGTAAGGTCGTATTTATTTTTTTACGTGCGAAAATTCGGGTGCGAATTTCGGATTCAGTGTGCAATGGCCTTTACAATTAAACAGCAAAAATTCAGTGACATTTTTATTTGTGCATGCACAATGACATACAATAAATATGTAAAGTCAAACTACACGATTCAGGGAGCAGACTTACAGCTGACTTACAGATTCAGTTAACATCCACGAATGAATAAGCGCAACGATTCACATGCTACACAGTGAACTCTGAGAAAACACTACGCTTTAGCAAACAGTGTGTGAATCGGCTAATACAAATGATGGCCGTGAACTAAATATAAAATATTTAGAAGTAAACAGTGTAGCTGACTTAATGTTTAGCTGACAGAGTGTTTATGTCAGAATGTTTATTTTTAAACCACAACCTTCTAAGTGCTGTTTTACCGATATATTTAATGATAACTTTTGCATTTCTAATCCAAACCGCCTCAAAGTTGGCACTGCAGTTACTCGTGCCCGTAGCAAGACACCGGTCAAGTCTGAAACCCATCGGACTAACGGCTCAAGAGATATGCGGATAACAGACACACAGGCGTTCCTGTAATTTATAGATAGATGAATATATCTGCACATGTTTTTGTTCCATTGTCTTCACTGGTTGTTTGCAGTTCGATGTAATCCACTCCACATGACTGAATGACATTTTAACTCGTGTGAATCAGTCTAATGACTCACTCACTGGCTGAATCTGCGGGAGCTATTCTTGTTTTTTTTCACTGAACCGCAAGAAAGTCATTACTTTTGCCATGTGTAATGTTCAACCGAAGACTCATAAGGCTTAAATCAGTGTAATAGAGTGCAACAGTCAGTTCTAGAGGAAAAAAATACATTTGTATTAACTTATAAAACTTTAAAGACAGCCTTATTGTGAGCTACGATGTTGTTAATCGATAGTATTTGCTGCAGTTAAAGCCATCAGCCCACATTATTTCAACTTAGTTTTAAAATAACGTTTAAATCATGTTTAACAGTAGAATTTGTATAAAAAACACATTATGAATGAAGCTATACAGACTGTTCAACCAATCAGAGTCGAAAGATTCGAATCTTTTGAAAGATTTTGTACGCATATTGTTAAATTAAATTTCACATATGCAATTAAGTAAAATCTACTTTAAGTTAAGTAAAATTAACAAAGAAATGAAGTAACTTTAACTTTGTTGAGTTAAACTTTGTTGAGTCATTTCTACTTGGTTGAAGTTTACTTTGCAATACTGGAACACCAGAATCAGAAAGTTGAGGATTTTATAACGATGATATTTTCACATTCATTTCTACAAGCTTAAATTGAGTACTAATATAGAATTTACTTTGTATTTTTTAATTCTTACCTAACTTATTCAGGTAATGTTGTAAATCATCCATACTTGTAGATGGAAATAATTTAAGTCCTCATTTTATATATTTCTTTGTGATTTTGTTAAACTGTTTCAGAGCTTCAAATGCTTCAAAAACATCATAGAAAGTCTGAAACTTTGTTTCTCTTTGTCAAAATAATTTACATTGTATTATTTTTTCCTTTGATGTCTATATCGGCTACCTGTTTGTCTTCATCCGTGTTCTTCTTTCCTTTCCTTTCCTTTCCTTTCCTTTCCTTTCCTTTCCTTTCCTTTCCTTTCCTTTCCTTTCCTTTCCTTTCCTTTCCTTTCCTTTCCTTTCCTTTCCTTTCCTTTCCTTTCCTTTCCTTTCCTTTCCTTTCCTTTCCATATTCAATCTCTGAGAGTTTATCCCAATGGAAGTGTCTTATATTGTTGGTTGTTCCCTGCCTTATGTGCATTCTGCAGTAAAAAAAAAAAAAGTATTCATATATATATACACATATATACATTATACACACATGGGATTGTAGTTCAATAAAGACCTCACTAAATCTTCACAATCTTGTATCTTTGTATTTTTGTCCGATTTTCAAAAACTGTTTTGCTTCAAATCAGAGTTTGTAATGTTATGATTCTCCTCATAGCTGATTCTCGGTTCATGGCTTATAACAAAGACCTTTTTGAAATCCCTATAGGAGATATTAGTGTAAAAAAAATACTTTTGGAACAAACGTCGCTGAAAAACAACATTTAGAATAAGGTTTTTGACATGGTGCTTAATGCATTAAATACAAAAAAAGAAACTAGCATTGTTATTGTATTTGCTTGAGGACAAATTAATATGGCTTAGGGTTGGTCTTCCTAAACTATTAAAGTATTCTTCCTAAATGTTATCAGATGGTCCCATCACGGCGCTTTGATGGGACTGAATGATTTACCATTAGCCATGGTACTCCAAGGTACTTCAAAGGATACCATGGTACTTTTTGGAAAGTTTTGATAACATCTGTTAAAAAAATCTGTTTTTACATTTCTCTGTAGACACACAGAGAGTCTGCTTTGTGTCAGTTGTATTCAATTGCTCATGAAGTTAAAAAGAAAACGAGAAAACTGAGATGTCACAGAAGATGTGGCGTGGCGCTCGCCCTCACTGTTGCATGCTGGGACATGACAGTGTCTCTGTCTGTGAGATCAGGGTCTCGCTGTGTGGCCCATGTGCTGTTTCAGGAGAACATCAGTTCAGTAGATGAACAGGAATGGCTTGTTGACAGAACTGTGGTCGAGATGAAAAGGAGGAGTTGAGAGAGAACTTGGTTGCACACATTTCAATATTTGTTTTTGTATGGTATAATCAACACTGCTAATTAACATGCAGAATGACTGCAATTAGCAAAATCCAACTCATTCGTCTCGGATTTTAAACATGTCATCACTGTTTAACATTTATCTATTTGTGTGGGAGGGTGAAAAATGTAATGTAAATCACAGTGCATTCTCGTTGTCTCGTTAGGGATGCGGAGACGTTTCTCTTGGACTGGAGGAAGGTTGGAGCCACTGATGGAGGATGGCTGGTGTTCGACATCACGGCCACCAGTAACCTCTGGCTCCTGAACCCTCAGCAGAACATGGGCCTTCAGCTGTGTGTGGAGACCACTGACGGTGAGAGCTCACAGCAGACACACACACACACACACACACACACACACACACACACACACACACACACACACACACACACACACACACACACACACACACACACACACACACACACTGACGGTGAGACCTCACAGCAGACACGGTTACATGAGGATACACACACACATCACACTGATGAGGATACACACACACATCACACTGATGAGGATACACACACACATCACACTGAGACATCTCTGACGGAGCTTTATACAGGGCTCATACAGAGACACTGATGATGGCTTAGGCTGAAACGCGTCTGTGTGGAGATGGTATAAAGAAATATGAGATGTAACTTTGTGTGTGCGGTTTTTCATCTTTATTTTCAAGCTAATCAAGGACTACAATCAGAGATCTCATTTATCGAATCATATCTTTCTTTATTATCTTTAAATTCTAAAAAAGGCAAATAGATAAATAAAAATAATCTAATAAAAGAAAATATGGTACAAATAAAGCGCATGCAATGACTGCTCAACTTTAACCATTGAAAGGATACGATGACAAAGATATCGATTTGCTTATTCAAATAGATTTTTTTCTCCCATTAAAGGGTACCTAAATGGCATTTAAAATGTTCCTAATAATGTTCTGGGAGTCCCCAACAACAGTTTTACATGCATGCAATGACAAAAAACACTTTTGTTGTCTTATAATATGCATTTATTTTTACCTGATTTGCTCACCGACTCCCTAATGATTTGTTTAATGACTAATTTTTCCAAACCCCTCCTTTACGTGACGCTAATCGGCGGTGATTGGCCAGATGACCCAATCAGTTATTGTTTGCGTTAGCCCAACGCATAAACATATTGATAAAGCACTGCAGTACTACAATACGCTCTATTCTTTATGACAACTCCAGTAACAACGACAAACATTTCATATATTTCAAAAAAAATTACATTGAGAACTAGAAGTGTAACACACACACACACACACACACACACACACACACACACACACACACACACACACACACACACACACACACACACACACACACACACACACACACACACACACACACACACACACACACACACACACACACACACACACGAAAAGGAAAATGACTCATTGGAAAAACAATTCATCAAATTGACTCAGAGTCGACTCATACTTTTGAGAGACAATAACTTTATTTACGGTGAACTTTCATAAATAAAACTTTGCAGGATGCTTTTGTTCACTTAGATCTATGTTACACACTACATGAAATTTTCAAAATTCCATAACAGGTGCTCTTTAATAAATTATCAAATTAAAGAATAAAAGCTGTATCATATACTTGGATATTTATAAGACGTACTGCAGCTTTAATTATGTGTGTAAAGATTGTTTTATTAATATAATTTAAAACAATTTCCCAAAAATTGTCTTTCAATAATGCAAGCTTCATCAAATATATTTACCTTTCTGCTGTAAAGCAACTCTTAAAAGACAATAGTGTCATTATTCATCTCGAGTCAATTCAATTCAGTTTAATAATTCAGTGTCGATGTTGCAAAATTTGTCCAATATGGGGGGATGAGATGGCATGAAAAATTATGTGTCAATGCTTTTGGATTCTCTCGCAAATGTTTTGAGTGCGCATGCGAGGGAATGCAAAAGCATTGAATCTACGGTTACACTTTATTTTAAGGTGACGTAGATACATTGTATTTTTTATAGAGTTACAGTTAGGGTTTAGTTTAGGGTTAGTAACTGGTAATTATGCATCATTTACTATTATTACTATAGTAAGTACATGTAAATCATATGTATATTCATCACCTAAAATAAAGTGTTACTGGAAATAGAGCTCTCGATCTGTGGCAAGAAACATAGTTAGTGACATGTGGACTTGAATGGATCATGATCTTGGCCATAATAAGCAAGCTAACATGCCGTACAATCTATATCTGTCATATATTGTCACATGTCTGTCCTGTCTTGTTAGCACATGGGTGTTTTGTTATGTTGTGCCATGTGCTGTTGTGATTGTTTGATCCCTCCCCCTTGTTACCTGATTAGTGTTTAGTTGTTCCACCTGTCCCCTCTTGATTTTTTACCTATTTAAGTCTCCTCGTGTTTGCAGTCTTTGTCGGTTCATTGTCATTGTCGGATGTGTTCTCTGTTCCTGGTTGGCGTTCCCTGTTCCTATGTTTGTTTCATGTTCATTTATTCTGTTTTCCCCCTCGTGGGTTTTTGCTTTGTGTTTTGGTTTTCTTTTTGTTAATAAATCCTCCTTGTTCTTGCATTTGAGTTCTCCCTCCATTTTTGTAGTGTAACGTGACAGAATGAACCGACAAAGACTGCAAACACGAGGAGACTTAAATAGGTAAAAAATCAAGAGGGGACAGGTGGAACAACTAAACACTAATCAGGTAACAAGGGGGAGGGATCAAACAATCACAACAGCACATGGCACAACATAACAAAACACCCATGTGCTAACAAGACAGGACAGACATGTGACATATATATCATATATAAACTTCAATCTACGTCCTTTAGTTGTCAAGAGACTTAAAATGCCTTTTATGAAGATTAAAACCTGCAACTGATTTAAACATCTGGAAATAAAGCAAAACAATTAAGAGTAATGAAGTTAAAACATGTTCGTTATTTACAGCAATAATCTGACATGGATTAAATCTCAAACCGGTTATTTAACAGTTGTAATTAGTCTTTAACGACAGTTCTATATTGTTGAACCAGTGTGGTTCGAATGACGGATATGCAATAAAGTTACAACGGTTAGAAACTAGCCAGATGATTTCTCAACCGATGAATTATACAACGCCGGTTTAACAGGGAGTTACGAGAAACGCAAACTGTGAATGTGGGATGTGTTTTGCATTTGGTGGTTCTTTACAATGGATGTCTGCCAGGTAAATGCTACTCTATGTTACTCATTTGTTGGGAAATTTATTGAATAATAACCATCACTGGTCACTTTAATAGCGCTGTCATATTTTAGTGTTCTCTCCTGCAGGCGGCCTTTTGTTGTTTTCAATTATTGTTTCATTCCCTTTTTACTGGAAATAAAGACCATGAAATGCAGCTGGTTTAACTTTCATCCACATAGTCATTATATTAGCTTCAAAACAGAAAGGTTTACCAATGTGAGACTCCACAGAAGTATCATCTTTGAGTCACGACTACACCCAGTTTTTCCTCTGTCTTAAATGGGAACCCGATGCCATGAAGTTGACAGCTTTGTAGGATCAGTTTCAGTCCTCTCGCTCTCAGTTTGACATTCAGACAATCACCACAGCATCTGTGCGGACCATAGAACATGTCATACATAGTTGTGGTGATTTAGCCACCCAGGACGAGGTCTTCGTGTGTTAATCACGGCTGTTTGTCTGACATTGATCTCTGTAATGGGTTGCATGCATCTGTTGGGTTTTCAGGTAGAAGCATCAACATGAAATCTGCTGGCATCATCGGGAGGAACGGACCTCAGTCCAAACAGCCGTTCCTGGTCGCGTTCTTCAAAGCCAGCGAGGTTCTGCTTCGTTCGGTACGAGCGGCAGGAGGCAAGAGGAAGAGTCACAACAGAAACAAAAGCAAAGCACAACCCAAATCTTCTCCAGCTCTTAACAGTGGAGGTACAGTGCGGTTTTACAAAATCCAAAACATTCAGAGTCGCATCTCAAAGGTGCTGTACACATGTCACGATTCGATACATATCACGATACTGAACTCATGATACGATATTATTGCGATACTCCAAGACACATGATAAAAGGTTAACAAAAAAATTACTGTTGATTAAAATGCTAACTTTGATATTACATTGTGGGTTTAAATGAATAGGCTTGGACTCAGTTCTTTTAACCCAAGGACAATGGTGACACCAGAATAAAAATATTCATGATTCTGAAGCTGAAAATACAGAATTATTTTAGACGAATATTCTTGCACTTTTTCACTGACTAGATATATTTAAATTAACGAGTTCGTTTGCCCATAGAATCTTTAATATATTAGGTTAAACTTATTTGGCTTGCTGTCCACTGGAGAGGGGCTCGATGAAGCAGCTTCAACTCGAGCTCTGATATACCCCCAGTGGCTAAATGTAGGACCTGGTAATTAAAGGGCAAGGTACCTGAGATGAAGGTGGAGTTTGGGGAGGTGGAGGGATACTGGGACAGCTGATACTGGAACAGCTGATGCCAGGGAGAGGTAAGCGGCTGCTTATATAGGCTGTAGGCTGTTGATTGAAAGATTATATTGGCTCGCTCCTCCCTAACTTACGTTTAGGAACTTCATTTAACGAGTTCGTTTGCCCATAGAATCTTTAATATATTAGGTTAAACTTATTTGGCTTGCTGTCCACTGGAGAGGGGCTCGATGAAGCAGCTTCAACTCGAGCTCTGATATACCCCCCAAAAGTGTTGAATAAATATTTGGGACAGCAAGTTAGAATAACGTGATCAAATACAGGATGCCTAGGAGCATAAGTATGTTACCCCCCAAAAGAGTGGAAATTGAAAGCTGTATGGAGCATGGATGGATACTGCTGCGGCAGTGATGTTTAATGGGGCTCCTGGCTGGAACTGCGTCTCCCTACTATGCCCACCATGTGGGGCTATTAATGGAGCTCCGGCGGGAGCTGTGTTTGAAAGAGTGCCTGCGTTCGTTGTGGAGTGAAACGACATGGGCTTGTGGAAATTTGACTGGGGTACATCTCTCCGCTGCACTGCTGCGGCAGTGACTTTCAGAAATTACTCCTGCGGGAGTATCTTGGGACTGGAGGTTTTGAGTACGTGGTTGGAGAACGCCCTGCCACATCCATGACATGGAGCTCCATGGAGTTAGAGAACATAGGGGCTCCAGATGTCACAAACGGGGAAGAAGGTCCTCGTCCCTAAAGGCAAAACGGGCCACCAGTATCTGAAGCGAAACTCCCTACGCAGCAAGAGGGAGCCTACGGTATACATAGGAAAAGCAGAACTACCATCCTTCTGACGCAGGGGGCGGAGATCACTTAAAGACATAATGGCCCGTCGCGTTCAAGGGACGTACGATCCTTGGTACCTCCAGTCCTGTTTTTCGGATAGGAGGGCCCACACTGCGATCCGAACGGGAGAGCCTCCATGGTTAAAAAACATGAAGGATCACACAGCGATTCGGAAAGGGAGAGCCCCCACGGCGCCCGAACGGAAAGCTCATACTGCGATTCGACCGGGAGAGCTCCCGCGTTTCGAAGGAGAGAGCCCCCCCATATGTATAAATAGGGAGTTCACTTGGCGATCAAAACGGGAGAGCCCAATCAGCAAGTCGAACGGAGAGCCTAAGATGCATCTGAACGGGGGAGCCCACACGGCGATTCAGATGGGAGACCCCACTCCAGGAGTGGTAGGTCACGCACATCCGAAAAGGGAGAGCTCTCACTGCATCCAGATGAATACACGCCCTGCGGGGCTAGGTAAGCGGGGAGATGCAAATGGTAGGGAGAAGCGGTCCAGACTCAGAGGGATGCTAGTGTTTGTTGTGCTTGTCTAATGTTATGCAGATCTGAACGAACGTATGTTTAGAAGGGCTGGCATTTTGAGAATAAGCCTGGTTGCTTGACCAGGAGGGCCTGCTGGCTCCCGAATGGGGAACAGTCGTAATTTGGAACAAACAGTCGGGAGGGCTTGCCCCGTTTCTTGACGGGAGCAGCTCACTGCGTCAGACAGGCGAGCTCTATCGGCCGATGAATAGCGTGATTTATGCCGTCTGACCAGGAGGGCCCGTGTTGCCTCTGGCGGGAGCCGCTCACGGCGTCGGGCTGATGGGCCCTACCGGCTGACGGTGGAGTGGCGCGTTTTTTTGAAGTCCGGACTGGAGATTTCTTGCGGTCCGCTGGGAAATCGATACCTGTTGAATGGGAAAGAGGAAACATAGATGCATGCAATATCCGCTGGGAGACCTATGCTCGCTGGATGAGGAGAGAGAAAACTGAAGCATACTACGTCCGATGGGAGACCAATGCTCGCTGGACGGAAGAGTGTAGAGATAGATGCATGCAACGTCCGCTGGGAGACAAATGCTCGCTGGACGGGAGAGAGTGGAGATAAGTACATAGTACATCCGCTGGGAGACCAATGCTCGCTGGATGAAAAAGAGTAGAGATAGATGCATGCAACGTCCGCTGGGAGACCAATGCTCGCTGGATGGAAAAGAGTAGAGATAGATGCATGCTACGTCCGCTGGGAGACCAATGCTCGCTGGACAGAGAAGGAAGAAACAGATGCATGCTACGTCCGCTGGGAGACCAATGCTCGCTGAAGAAAAATGAGCTCCTGCGGGAGCAGAGGAGACATCACTGCAGCGGCAGTGGAGAAAATAGCCAGGGAAACAGAAGGCGTGGGACAACCATCGACCTAGCATTTGATTTGGTGATCGGAAGAAAGCCAAATTGGACATGGCGTCTAGGGTTCTTGTTTTGTTAGGAGAAAAAGACCTGAGCGGAGAATGGTTGGGCAGATACTAAGAATGTCGACGGTTAAAGTTAGCTGAGGTGGCGCACAGGGCACATAGGACGAGCGTGAGCTCTGCCACACAGAAATTACAGACATGGAGGAAGTGGCATTGTTGCCTGTTGCAACGTGATGAATTAAAGCTGTTGCACACTTGTCTGCCTGAAACTGAGGTAAAAATCTGGTTACGGTCATTCCTCGTTCGAGGGACATATGAAGTGGATTTTTCTTGGAAAGGAGCTGGATGGGTTGGAAGATCTGGGTTGGTTTGGGGACATTGTGAAGTAGAATGAATGATAGACCTGCAGATGGCGCAGAAGGGCTTCGAACGCCTAAGACTCTGTTATATAGTTTGAGGTCCAAGGCTCCCCAGTAAGGACACTGGTTCCAGTGTGACGCGGGCGTCGCATTTAGCTGAAGAAGCTTATGGTATGTATAAAAAATTACTACCTCCGAAAGAGAGACTGAGCTCTGCTATGATAGAGAGGTAGTCATTTAATTCCTTGCGTCTGGCTGAAAATGAAGTGCAAATTACATTGTGTATCTAGCAAAAGCAACGCAGAATTCTGCAAGTGTGAGAACTCGTTTTGAAGGTTTGTACGGAATTTGTAAGATTTAACGATTTAAGTCAAACGAGCGATGGGATTCATCTTGAGGGACGGAAGTCAGTAGAGAAGATCGATAGTTGCACCTGACAGAATTAGGGAACGGAGATGGGCTGGGACTGGAGGTGGTTCCATGGCGACTGCATTGTTAGGAGCTGGAAGATGGGCTGCTGTTGAGAGTGAATGGGCTGGCAAGCGGATTGTACCTGAGGAGCAAGTGTTAGTGTTGAGAAAAGTAAATGAATGTTGATCGGAGGGTCCCTTTATTGACTGGTGTCCAGTGTTGGGAAGGATACTTTCAAAACGTATTTCCTTACAGAATACATGCCCCAAATTTAATTTGTTACGTTAAGTTACTCAATCTGAGGAATGTATTCTGAATACTTGGATTACTTCCACATTGAACTGCATTTTATAAGTGTAGGAATGCGGAATGGTGATGCGGTGGTGACACGTTGTAGGGATAGCGCTGCCAATAAATCACCTAAAAGCTATCACAAAGAGTCGGCAAAAATATTGATTATGAATATGTCAAATATAGCAAGGATATATTTTAATTGTTTATAAATAAACAAGGGTTTCTGTCTGTGTCACTATCGCCTGCAAGGATGAAGTTGACGATGCTGACTCGCGATCTTTGCATTATGCTATAGAACGCGCCAGAGAGAAATGTGCAATTTATACGGATTACATAAGCAGAAGGCAGTTTGTTTTGTTTCGTTTTGAATTGTTTAGAGAGTGACTAAACTCGTGAAACAGAAGTATCTTAATGTAATCCATTGATTTCAACAATGTAACTGTATTCTAAATACCAACTATTTAAATTGTAACTGTAATGGAATACAAATGGGCCTACTCATAATTTGTATTCTGAATACGTAACGCCGGGTACATACATTCTGTTACTCCCCAACACTGCTGGTGTCCAAGATGGCTGGCATGGCCTGGGGAGTGGGGCTGGCTGCATGAAGTTTGTGAGAGCCGGAGAAGAAGCGGAACTGTTTTTGCGGCCGCTGTTGCTGGCCGGGTGGGAATACCGGCGGACCAGGAAGTGCGAGCCGCGGCGGCCTTTGGATTGGCGCCGTTTGGATTGTGTGGGTTCGAAAACGCCGAACCGGGAGAGAAACGGAGGTAGAAGAGGGGCTAGTCTTACTTTTATAAAATGTTGAAGTGTTTGATAGAATGCTGGAACTGTAAGAACTGATGAAAAGATCGTAGAGTTGAGCTTTTGATGATCTGCAGGAGATATGGATTCCGGAGCTGGAAGACTTGACATAGGCTGTTGACCAAACATTTTGAAATGGGTGGAATCGGTGTATTAGCTGCGGGAGAGTGGAGAGAAGAAGATGGACAAGGCTCGGTTGAAACTGGCGATCTTGAAGATGGAGGAGAGTGTTGCCTTTGGAACGTGGTTTAACGTTATATGCGCGCTGGATTTCTCGATCGGAACGTTTATGAAGATAATCCGTAAGATCCGAGCTCACGCGGGGTGTGACTGGCTGTGTCCCAGGAAGGCTTGTCAATCGTCGTCTGAAGGAAAGAGCTGGATTTCCGGGATGTCGGACGTTATTCCGTGCGGCAATACTGGGACAGCTGATACTGGAACAGCTGATGCCAGGGAGAGGTAAGCGGCTGCTTATATAGGCTGTAGGCTGTTGATTGAAAGATTATATTGGCTCGCTCCTCCCTAACTTACGTTTAGGAACTTCATATAATGTTGGACACTTTTTACTGGTCTGGTAACATCAGAGATTTGGTATTATCAGGACCCACAAATATTCCCCCATTGCATTATTATACATTATATTCAACATTATATATAGTAGTTTAATTTAATACTGACACTAAAACTCTGAAAACTTGAATTTTTTTCTAACACAGTAATTTAATATTTTTGGGGGGGGGGGGGGGGGGGGGGGGCTATCCACGATACATATTGTCACTATCCACGATATGTATTGTTGCATTTTTGTATTGCGATATATTGTGGCACGATATATTGTTTCACCCCTAGTGCTTTTCCACTACACAGTACCAGCTCGACTCGCATCGCCTCACAGTTTTCCACTGTGTAAAGTTGTACCTGTACCTGCTTTCGGGTCCTTTTTTCTGTATCACCTCCGGCGAGGTTCTGAGCGTGATGAGGCGATACTAATATGTGACGTTAACACAATGCAGACTGCTGATTGGTCAGAGAGAATCGTCACTATTCACTGCGTCATCATTGCACGCGCCAGACGGAGTATCCTGAATAACCCAGACGGAGTATCCTGAATAACCCGGATGGACTCTCCTGAATAACCCGGACGGAGTATCCTGAATAACCCAGATGGACTCTCCTGAATAACCCGGACGGAGTATCCTGAATAACCCGGACAGAGTATCCTGAATAACCCAGATGGACTCTCCTGAATAACCCGGACGGAGTATCCTGAATAACCCAGATGGACTCTCCTGAATAACCCGGACGGAGTATCCTGAATAACCCAGATGGACTCTCCTGAATAACCCGGACGGAGTATCCTGAATAACCCGGACGGAGTATCCTGAATAACCCAGATGGACTCTCCTGAATAACCCGGACGGAGTATCCTGAATAACCGGACAGAGTATCCTGAATAACCCGGGCAGAGTATCCTGTATAACCCGGACAGAGTATCCTGAATAACCCGCCATTTTTAAATAGTTTTGCCAGAGATTGCGTGATATACCCATTACTACTATTAAAACAGCATACACCCCATTTTCTCCATTGTCCTGTGTGTGTGTGTGGGTAGCGGGTGTGTGTCGCATAGAAGATTATGTCATGGCAGTTTTCTTTGCTGTCGCTATGATGACCAGGTACTATTGTGTAGGTACTATCTGTAATGGAAAATGGAGCGAAAAAGCGAGTCGAGTCGCGTTGAGCTGGTACTGGTAATGGAAAAGCACCATTAGCCATTTCTCTAACTTCCAAATAAACCAGGTAAAGTTCACTCACTTACGTCTGATACATGTATAAAAAAACTGGAAAGCAGTTTTTCTATCTCACAACCACTTGCTTGATTGCTAGTTTTACGCAAGGAAGAGCAAGTAAGATTAATACGATAACACTTTTTTACAGTTCTGTTCAGCATGTCTAGTCTAGTGGTTCTCAATCCTGGTCCTGGGGACCCACAGCTCTGCACAGTTTGTATGTCTCCCTCATTTAACACACCTGATTCAGATCATCAGCTCGTTAGGAAAGAGTTATATGAACTGAACTGGGTGTGTCAGATAAAGGAGACATATAAAATGTGCAGAGCTGTGGGTCCCAGGACCAGGATTGCGAAGCTCTGGTCTAATCAATGGCGAGAGACAACTTATCTTTTTATTCCGTCTGAACTGTGCCCTGAATTATACGTATGATGTTTGTCAATTTAAAAGATAATTATGAAAGTCAAGAAAGTTACAGTTTGTCATAAAACAGAAGTAACATTTAGTTTTATGTGAAAATCACTCAATGAACTGCATCTCTCGTCTCGCAATATGTACGTCACCAAGCTCGTGTGTGTGCAGTCTGGTACAAAACACACAGGCATGACGGCGTAACGTTATGATTATAACATTAGACTATAGAGAAAATGTCAGACGTTAGCTTCAGTAAAGTTAGCTTCAGTCAGCTTCAGTAAAGTTAGCTTCAGTTAGCTTCAGTAAAGTTAGCTTCAGTAAAGTTAGCCTCAGTAAAGTTAGCTTCAGTCAGCTTCAGTAAAGTTAGCTTCAGTTAGCTTCAGTAAAGTTAGCTTCAGTAAAGTTAGCCTCAGTAAAGTTTAGCCTCAGTAAAGTTAGCTTCAATGTACAGTATGTAACTTTTGGCCACCAGGGGTCACTCAATCAAAATAATAGCAAAAGACGTATTCTGATGACGTCGTGAAAGAGCGTGTGCTCATGGGAGTTGTTGTCGTTGTCGAGAGAGAGAGAGAGAGGGAGTGCGCGCGCGAACCAGCTATACGATGTTCATTGGGACACGCGCGATCTGTCATTCCCCAGCCATCTAGTATCTCCAGCAGATAACATGTTCACTGACGAGGTAATGTGTTATTTATATTATATCTCTATTCTTGTTACGTTTAGTTACGGCTATTAACTTTATGTAATGCCATTGTAATGAACACGCGCGCTCTGTCGCTCCCCACATTCCTCACTCATTCTAACTTAGTGTTTTTAAAATCACGTCTCTTCGAACGGAGAGATATATGAATTATCAGGGCTATTGAATCAATATTCCATCTAGCTAGTATTAATAGATGTTAAAAAACACGGTCACCTTTCGTTAATAATTATAATTACGTTTATACTATGATATTGAAAAAGATGGTGAACTGCATATGAAGCTACTTTCTGCAGCTATATCTACAACAAATGTGAATTTACATTATACTGTACATGAGAGCTAGTCCGTCTGCGTTTTACACATGCCATCATCGTTTCACAACATATAAGTTACGGATAGATATAGTTAGCTGAATGGGTGCTTACTTGTTTATTAGAATGCAAGCGAGATCGGCATCTCTCTGTAGTTCCAGCTTGCCACGAAGCTCGTGGAAATGCAACTCCAATGTTAACGGGATCCGCACGAAGTTAGAGAAACTAGAGTCAAAGGTTATATGACGTCATAGACGGGCGACGAAACGGAAATAAAGACACGGCCCGTGTCTTCAAATTAAAATATAAATTTCTCCGGATTTGAAAGTTGGTGGGAACTTTTGGGATAATGTTAGTACACAACTAAAAGAAATATATAACATAGATACAGTTATTTTTTCAGTAAAGTCAGCTTCAGTAAAGTCAGCTTCAGTAAAGTCAGCCTCAGTAAAGTTAGCTTCAGTAAAGTCAGCCTCAGTAAAGTTAGCTTCAGTAAAGTTAGCTCAGTAAAGTCAGCTTCAGTAAAGTTAGCTCAGTAAAGTCAGCCTCAGTAAAGTTAGCTTCAGTAAAGTCAGCTTCAGTAAAGTCAGCCTCAGTAAAGTCAGCTTCAGTAAAGTTAGCTTCAGTAAAGTTAGCTTCAGTAAAGTCAGCTTCAGTAAAGTCAGCTTCAGTAAAGTCAGCTTCAGTAAAGTCAGCTTCAGTAAAGTCAGCCTCAGTAAAGTTAGCTTCAGTAAAGTTAGCCTCAGTAAAGTCAGCTTCAGTAAAGTCAGCTTCAGTAAAGTTAGCTTCAGTAAAGTTAGCTTCAGTAAAGTTAGCTTCAGTAAAGTCAGCTTCAGTAAAGTCAGCTTCAGTAAAGTCAGCTTCAGTAAAGTCAGCTTCGGTAAAGTTAGCTTCGGTAAAGTCAGCTTCGGTAAAGTCAGCTTCAGTAAAGTCAGCTTCAGTAAAGTCAGCTTCAGTAAAGTTAGCTCAGTAAAGTTAGCTTCAGTAAAGTTAGCTTCAGTAAAGTCAGCTTCAGTAAAGTCAGCTTCAGTAAAGTTAGCTTCAGTAAAGTCAGCTTCGGTAAAGTCAGCTTCAGTAAAGTCAGCTTCAGTAAAGTCAGCTTCAGTAAAGTCAGCTTCAGTAAAGTTAGCTCAGTAAAGTTAGCTTCAGTAAAGTTAGCTTCAGTAAAGTTAGCTTCAGTAAAGTCAGCTTTAGTAAAGTCAGCTTCAGTAAAGTCAGCCTCAGTAAAGTTAGCTTCAGTAAAGTCAGCTTCAGTAAAGTCAGCTTCAGTAAAGTCAGCTTCAGTAAAGTTAGCTTCAGTAAAGTTAGCTTCAGTAAAGTTAGCTTCAGTAAAGTTAGCTTCAGTAAAGTCAGCTTCAGTAAAGTCAGCTTCAGTAAAGTTAGCTTCAGTCAGCTTCAGTAAAGTTAGCTTCAGTCAGCTTCAGTAAAGTTAGCTTCAGTTAGCTTCAGTAAAGATAGCTTCAGTTAGCTTCAGTAAAGTTAGCTTCAGTAAAGTTAGCCTCAGTAAAGTCAGCTTCAGTAAAGTTAGCTTCAGTAAAGTTAGCCTCAGTAAAGTCAGCTTCAGTAAAGTCAGCTTCAGTAAAGTTAGCTTCAGTATAGTCAGCTTCAGTAAATTCAGCCTCAGTAAAGTTAGCTTCAGTAAATTCAGCTTCAGTAAAGTCAGCCTCAGTAAAGTCAGCTTCAGTAAAGTTAGCTTCAGTAAAGTTAGCTTCAGTAAAGTCAGCTTCAGTAAAGTCAGCTTCAGTAAAGTTAGCTTCAGTAAAGTCAGCTTCAGTAAAGTCAGCCTCAGTAAAGTTAGCTTCAGTAAAGTCAGCTTCAGTAAAGTCAGCTTCAGTAAAGTTAGCCTCAGTAAAGTCAGCTTCAGTAAAGTCAGCTTCAGTAAAGTTAGCTTCAGTAAAGTTAGCTTCAGTAAAGTCAGCTTCAGTAAAGTCAGCTTCAGTAAAGTTAGCTTCAGTAAAGTCAGCTTCGGTAAAGTCAGCTTCAGTAAAGTCAGCTTCAGTAAAGTCAGCTTCAGTAAAGTTAGCTTCAGTAAAGTTAGCTTCAGTAAAGTTAGCTTCAGTAAAGTCAGCTTTAGTAAAGTCAGCTTCAGTAAAGTCAGCCTCAGTAAAGTTAGCTTCAGTAAAGTTAGCTTCAGTAAAGTCAGCTTCAGTAAAGTCAGCTTCAGTAAAGTCAGCTTCAGTAAAGTTAGCTCAGTAAAGTTAGCTTCAGTAAAGTTAGCTTCAGTAAAGTCAGCTTTAGTAAAGTTAGCTTCAGTAAAGTCAGCTTCAGTAAGTCAGCTTCAGTAAAGTTAGCTTCAGTAAAGTTAGATTCAGTAAAGTTAGCTTCAGTCAGCTTCAGTAAAGTTAGATTCAGTTAGCTTCAGTAAAGTTAGCTTCAGTTAGCTTCAGTAAAGTTAGCTTCAGTAAAGTTAGCCTCAGTAAAGTCAGCTTCAGTAAAGTTGGCTTCAGTAAAGTTAGCCTCAGTAAAGTCAGCTTCAGTAAAGTTAGCTTCAGTAAAGTTAGCCTCAGTAAAGTCAGCTTCAGTAAAGTCAGCTTCAGTAAAGTTAGTGTAACGCTTTTAGTCAGAATGAACCGGATAGCTCACCTAAACGGTTGTAGTCAGGTGCAACGTTAAGCAAAGACTCAAGACGTAGCTGATATTCCACCGTGGTGATTTATTATCAACGTCGTCCCACGCACATATGGGCATCTCGCAACTCACACCACTAACAACAACTGCGTTACTAAAATAGAAATAAAAGCAGAATAAACGGGCTTACACGCATACATGCGCTCACAGCTCGCGCTTCACATGTCGACTGACCAGTCAGGGAGTAACAGAGTACGTACTATCTTAAAGGTACAGTACCTAATTCTACTTGTTACATTAGCTTCAGTAAAGTCAGCTTCAGTAAAGTTAGATTCAGTAAAGTTAGCTTCAGTCAGCTTCAGTAAAGTTAGCTTCAGTAAAGTTAGCCTCAGTAAAGTCAGCTTCAGTAAAGTTAGCTTCAGTAAAGTTAGCTTCAGTAAAGTTAGCTTCAGTAAAGTTAGCTTCATTCGTTGAGAGAAAAGGTATGACGTCACATGCGCGCCTTTTGGGTTTGTAGTCTTTGTAATTACGTCTTTTACCTCAACAGTTTTACATCAAACTGCGACTTTCTTGACTTTATAATGTATCTTTTAACTTGACAAACATCATATGTGTAATTCAGGGCACAATTCATACGGGATCCAAATATTTGTTGTCTCTCGCCATTGACTACCATACAATATTTTCCCGAAATAAGGTCCCATGGTGGTCGACCGGAAGGGGAGGGACTTAGGCTCTCTATTGTACTTATGTACTTATTATAGTACAATAACTGTGTAATAACTAAGTACTAACCCTGAACTTAACCCTAAACCCATGTAGTCACTTTATATTACCCATTGCTTTCTTAGGCAAGGACTAGGGGTTGCACAGACTAGTCAACATGTCACATGATGCATGAAATTTGACGTTGACTAGTCGCTGATCATGATTTTGACACTAATAACTAATAATTTTTAAAACTGATTTTGACACTAATAACACAGACGCCTAGCAGAAGACCTTCAGACTCTTCTGACTTAGTGTGCTATATCTTTATAACTGATTGGAGTTAGATTTTTGTTTAAATTACGATTAAAAATCCCATTGATTTACACTGGCTGTAATACTAATGCAAGATAAGAAATCTTTGAAGTCCACTAACGCACTGTTTCCAACAGCTAAAATGACAAATAAAAGCATATCCGAGAGCGCTCCACTTTCTGTTTGTTTATACCAAATGGATACTCAATGTCAATCAGGTGAATGCACCTTTTAAACAGTTTATTCTTAGAAACTGAAACGTTCTAGCATATATTGCTTTCTGATTTCGAACTAAAACCACAGCTTCACCAGTAGAGGCGCTGTACAGACATAGGATTCATTCACACTGGCAATCGCTCCCTCATTATAATGCATTCAAATCTTACTGTGCTACTTTATCTGTATCTGATTTAGAATGAGAAATTAATCTGTGAGAAATATAATGACCCATATGAAAAATAAGAAGTTATGTAGGAGCAATAGTGTTTGGGCAGCGTTCTGACGTTTGGCGACCCGAGTTTGAGGTTCAGGTTACCCAAGTCAACATTAAGTTTGTTCACAAACTTTAGCATCTAGTTGCAAATTATGGCATGTTGCAAAGCATTCCCATCTCTTATGTTTTTATTAACGACGTCATTAGTGATTAGTCGTCATCGACTCAATTGAAAGTCGAATTTAAAAGATCTGGGGTCGTGCAACTCCTAGTAAGAACACTGGATGTTAACGTACTGTAAAATAAAGTGCAAACGTCAATGCAATGATCACTGGATTCTCTACATTTTTCAGGATAGTGGCATTGAACAAACATCAATTCAACTTGTTTTTTTTTTGTCTTCTGTGAAATAATCTGTTATTTCTGGATGAACAGATATTCAGATACATCTACATACCCTTTCAGTCATGCGTGTGAAACTGAAGAGCCACTGTCCTGTAGAGTTAGTCAAGCACATCTGATCCAGCTAATCAATGTCTTCAGTTTTAAACTTCATGCATGTGTTTTTGAGCTGGTTGTATCTTCTGTACACTGTGCAGGACACTGGCCCTCCAGGAGCACAGTTTAACACATGTTTTTACATGTCAAGTTCAGGCCTAAACCAGGGTTCTACATCAGTGCTATTCACTTATCATTTTACTTTTTTTGGTGTTTTCTCTATAACTTGTGGAGAATTTTGCACCATTATTTCAGTTATTTTTTTCACACCAGTTGAATATACTGCTATCAAGTGTTTCAGATAAAACACATGGTAAATGGTTAAAACACATTACTTGTGTCAGTCACAAGTGGTTATTGTTTCTAAGTGGGCAGTGCTTGGTCTGAATAAACTGCAATGCGGAAAAAGTCAGCAAACCAAAATGCTCAAAATGACTGACAGGTAGAGCACCTTAATGTCTTCTGAATGCAGATGGTTAGCATATCTAAAAAAAAAAAAAATTCATTTCAATGGACAATGACTGCCCCAAAATCAGCTACTGTACAGAGCTAAATTGTCCCAGGAAGGAAAAGAGGAAAAAAGGGAAAATATGGCATAGTTAAAACATTCATCGATATAAACATACAATTTAAAACACACCATATTTTTTAAAAAATACAATGCTAGTAATAATATTACAATTACAAGTAAGTTGCACTATGATGATATTACATCTGAAAGACAAAAGTGCTCAACAATATAACAGGTCACTAGAATGCAAGTTGTTAAATGATTACACGTTTTGGCTCGTCTTAAGCCATATTTTCAGATGCAACACATTGTGCAAAAGTGGGACACTTTCTAATGTTAGTTGGTTAGTCCACAATCTTGAAGAAGCTCAACAATATCAGCCCACTGTCAATTGGTTTGACATTTACAAAGCTAAGGCCTTAGGGTTCAGTGATATCTGTGATTTTTGAGTGATATTTTCTGCAAACTAGTCTATAAAAAGAAGATCATTGCATCTTTAATTTGCATTTAATAAGTATCAATTGTTAACATTTCTGTCCTTCATAGATGAGTCACTTGAAGAATGCATGTTGAGCTTACCTGATGTTTTGTGAATGTAGGGCTCTTTAATGCCATCAAATCACTGAGTATTTACTGCATTTAGAGTCTATATACAAAGACGTCCTGCCAGCTGCAAACATAGAGCACATTGAGCCCACACACACTCCTAGACTAAACAACACCACTACTTCAGTGTTTGAAGGCTCAAAGTCTGTTTTGTTGCTGTTATCTAGATCAGAACACCAGTGAACAGAGGCAAGCCTGCAAGAAGCATGAACTTTACGTGAGCTTCCGGGACTTAGGATGGCAGGTAAGCGCATGTGGAGACTCGTAAGACATCAGTGACAGGACTGAGACAGAACATACATCTCTCTCTGTCTCGTTTCAGGATTGGATTATTGCTCCTGAGGGCTACGCAGCCTTTTATTGTGATGGAGAATGTTCATTTCCACTGAACGCACATATGAACGCCACAAACCATGCGATTGTGCAGACCTTGGTAAGTGTCCAATTTTTCATTATTTAACTTTTTAGCAAGCGCCAACATTTTTAAACATTTTCACAAAAGTTTCATGGCCCCCTGAATATTTTGGAATATCTGACCATGCAATATGTCAAAAGAAAGAACAGACCCTGTGCTTTAAAAAAATAAAGATACGTTTTATTTTAGCTTGAATTCTAACACTTGAATGTGGGGAATTTTAAGCAAAAAGCTGATAAAATCGCGTTTTTGTCATAGACTACATCTGAATCTGATTCAGACCGATGATCGCAACACAGATGAAGTAGATCGAGGTCATCAACACCCCAAATCTTCACAGTCCTAAAGCTCGTCCTTGATTTAAACACTGTTTAATGTTGATGATCGCATTATTTTGTCTGCTTATGCTATCTTCTTCTCTTCTGTGTTTTGATCAGGAGATTCTGCACTCTTTCAGTAGATGTGTAATAGCGCCCCCTACCGTATATACAGTGAAAACACTGAAAGCCGGAAAATTCTGCCAATGGCTAGGAAGAAGTTAATATTTCTAGAATTGTTTGTAGTAGTGGTTAAAAAAATGAGCCACAGTTTTGTGCAAACAAATGCAAATAAGGCTTAAAGTTAACGCTTTACAATAAGGTCCCACTAAATAATGTTGGTTAATACATGAACTAACTGTCACGGCACAGGCAAGGAAAGAGGAGCAGAGGATCTAAATGACAGAAGATTTAGTTTATTTACAAAAACAAAGGCACTCCAGAAGGCAAAAATCAGTTCACACATGTAAAGACAATGCAGGACCAAGAGAAGAACCAAACTGAGGGCTTTAATACATGCATACATGAGGAGCCAAACACGACTCAGGTAAACATAATCAATGAACCAATGAGTAACAATAGAAATCAACAACGGGAACAAAGGGAACAAGATTTAAACACAAGAAGGAAAGATGCGAACTAAAGGAAAAAACAACATAAGGGTCCACACGAAGAACGTAACATTAAATTACAACGAGCATTACATTTGTTACACTATTTATTAATCTTTGTTAGCTTTAGTTTTAGAGTCAGGTTTGAAGGATATTTTTGTTTACTTGCTGAATGATAAACCATTTTTTTGTCCAGTCAAAAACCACTGGTTTTCGTCCAACATATTATAGATTTCTTACATTTTTCCTTCACAGGTCCATCTAATGTTTCCTGATAATGTGCCAAAGCCTTGCTGTGCACCAACCAAACTGAATGCCATATCAGTGCTGTATTTCGATGACAGCTCAAATGTAATTCTGAAAAAGTACAGGAATATGGTGGTGAGGTCCTGTGGATGTCATTGAGGGCAGAGGAACGTCTGTGTCATATTGCTGGAATAAATAACATATCAAAAGAAATAGTTTTTGACATTTGATGTACAGTATTATGTATATATTAGCTCACACTTCCTCTTATTTATTTGACTTTGTTTTGTAATAACTTTTTTTTTTTAAATGTGTGATGTAGATGTAAGTTACCACTCTTACCATAGATCCATGGCTGGTTGCTCTTTCTCTGAGAGTATGTTAATGCGTTAGACCAGTTAGAGAGAGTCATAGACTAGAGGATCAAATATAATTGTCTTTCATCTGATCACATGTCATAAATTCATAAGCAACCACTCCAAAACAGAACTGCTGCTATTTTACAAAAGAAATCTAAAGGCCTTAAACCCTAATCACCTATTTACTTTTTTTTATGTGGAAAAAAAGAACAGCCATATTGGATTTAGCAAAAATGAATAAATAAACAATAATTCTTTGTTAATAAAATGAGTTTAGTGTTGTTGTAAAAGCACTGAGTATGTCTATTTCCTCAAATAGCCCAAAGTATTGCAGCCCACAACTGCTGATTTATTTTAGTTTGCTTTATATATCAGTGCGTGGATGTGCAAAATTAAGCTTTTCTGAGCAAATATTCTTCCTCCTTATATACACTTGTATTAGTACTCTTGAGTAATATATATATATATATTGTAAAATAATTGCATTTATTATTTTAGAACCATGTTTATATCTCATTAAATCTATTTTCAAATATATTTTCTGTGTCTTTCTCTACAGTTAATTAATCATATTTGTTGCAGGATTTAAATGAATTTGCTGAAAAAAATAAAATAAATAATTATTGACCTTTTTTTTGCTCCATTACTACATTTGGGCTCACTGAATAAAAAAATGAAAAGTTAATTGTGAGTTTATATCTCGCAATTCTGACTTTTTTTCCTTCACAATTGCAAGTTTATATAATTTGCATGCAAAGATCTGTCTAAATGAATACATTTGTTTGCCAATGGTTTTCAAAACAGCAACAAAAGGCACGTTTTTATGGAAGCTCATTTTCGCCACAGAATAAAAAATACAAAAGGGAACTGGGACTTTTTTTCTCACAATTCTGACTTTTTTTTCCCTCACAATTGCGAGTTTATATCTCACAATTCTGACTTTATACAATATCTCACAATTGCGAGGGAAAAAAAATGTCAGAATTGTGAGAAAAAATGTCAGAATTGTGAGATAAAAAGTCGCAGTTCCCTTTTGTATTTTTTATTCTGTTGGCGAAAATGAGCTTCCATAAAATTTTGCCTTTTTATCCTGTTTGAAAACCATTGGCAAACAAATGTATTCATTTAGACAGATCTTAGCATGCTGACCTTATCTGATCACAAAGATTTTTATGAAGTACATTTTTTGCTGAATGCCAGTAAACTGAATGACTGTATTGGACTTAATTGAAAGCAGCGGTCAGGGTACTCAGACGTTATGTGGTCCCGATCTAAAAAGAGTGTTGACGTCCCATGAATAGCGGAGGCCACCTGCTAACCTCACTTCTCGCGGTGTGGATGATTTGCATTCCTGCGGCCGGCTGCCCTGCACGGTTACTCCCGCTGCTTCACAATCCCATCTACTGTTTAATATCATGGATTCCGTCCAATTCCACTAAATGTCTTCCTTTCTACAACAGCAGGCCCAGTATGAATGCTGCTATTTTAGGGAATCCTGTGCCAGTGAGCAGGCTCTCTTAGTATAAGCCCTGTGGCCACATGAAAGGAGAAAGAGATGAATTTACTGTCCCGTTCTCTGCAGAGAACAGCACACGATTGATCAGACTGGGGCTCTTCAGCTTTTGCACACTGATCTTCACGCTCTACCTAAATAACAACGTTTACATGATTCATATCTGACTGGTTTGTATACGTTCAGTCATGAAACTCTAACCTAGCACTGATTGTTTCCTCTATTGCCGTGGATTAGCCAACCAGATGTACGGAACCATGTGGTTGTTCCCTAGCCTCGATCGCCCTGCTGCGCCATTATGAAAACTTCTGTTAACCCCTCCTCCTCCCCAGCACCACCTGTAGAGATCTGCTACTGGGGTTTAATATCTTCTTGGAGCAGCATGTTCTTTATTCATGTTATCTAAAGGAGTAGTTCACTTTTTAAAAAACGTTTGCTGATAATTTACTCACCCCCATGTCATCCAAGATGTCCATGTCTTTCTTTCTTCAGTCGAAAAGAAATGAAGATTTTTGATGAAAACATTCCAGGATTTTTCTCCATATAATGGACTTCAATGGGACCCAAACGGTTCAAGGTCCAAATGACAGTTTCAGTGCAGCTTCAAAGGGCTTTAAACGACACCAGACGATGAATAAGGGTCTTATCTAGTCAAACCATCGATTATTTCAAAAATAAATAAAAAAGTTTAAGTTTTATAAGCACAAATGCTCGCCTTGCTCTGTTCTGTGATGACTCTGTTCTAATGATTCTAGTTCATTGCGTCTGTCACGTGACAAATGAACAAAAGACTTAGAAGGTAAAGTAATTATTTATGTTCCCCGTAAATTATTTTTGACTGCATTATACTGATTTCTTTATTCAGAATATGATCAAGATTGCGTAGGTGGATGTGTTCGGGGAATTTGGCGGTTAGAAGTATAATGTTTAAAGCCACTTGAATGAACGAAATGACTCGGAAAAAGATTCGTTCATTTTGATGAACGAGTTCGAACAGGAGAGTCACGAATGCGCATCACAGAACAGAGCAAGGCGAGCATTTGTGCTTATAAAACTTAAACTTTTTTATTTATTTTAGAAATGAGCGATGGTTTGGCTAGATAAGACCCTTATTCATCGTCTGGTGTCGTTTAAAGCCCTTTGAAGCTGCACTGAAACTGTCATTTGGACCTTGAACCGTTTGGGTCCCATTGAAGTCCATTATATGGAGAAAAATCCTGGAATGTTTTCATCAAAAACCTTCATTTCTTTTCGACTGAAGAAAGAAAGACATGGACATCTTGGATGACATGGGGGTGAGTAAATTATCAGCTAACGTTTTTTTAAAAGTGAACTAATCCTTTAACTAAGCTGAACAAATTCTTGTGTATGTGCTTAGCAGCAGCAGATCTCGTACGCCAATATCAAGCATTTGCCAATAAATGCTGGTTAAATAATTCACTCTGAGAGCTGTCGTGTTTGAAACATATTAACCCAATTGTCGTGTAATCATGTAAGCATGTCAATGAATATCAATAACTAGTAGGAGACATAAAATAAAATAGTCTGTCTCATTATTTATCTAAAAAATATGATTTTTCACAGCTGCCTGTGCCTCGGGTCAGAGCTCTCGTGATTACTTTCATTTGGACATGCACAGATTTAAATAAACAATGCATATTCTGGTAACAATTGACATGAACTTACAATGAACAATACTTCTACAGCATTTATTAATCTAAGTTAATGTCAACATTTACTAATACATTATTAAAATTAAAAGTTGTATTTGTTAACAAATTAATTCACTGTGAACTAACATGAACAAACAATGAACTATAATGTTTTTACTAACATTAACAAAGATTTATAAATGCTTAAATGTTTTATTGTGATAGACATTCTAAGTAACTTGTCAACTACATGTCATCTAACTCTCATTAGAGAAGACTGTTAGGTTAAGGTTAGGGACAGGGTTAATATAAGAAGTTGACTTAGTTACTTTTAGTCTGTTGTTAAGCATCAAATTACAGTGTTAATAGATATTAAGCAGTACTTCCAGTTAGTAGAATATATCTAAAGTGGACAATCGAAATAAAGTGTTACCAAATATATTGCTCATTTTTAATTCATGTTAGCTAATGCTTTACCTGTTAACAAATGAGTACGTTTTACCAGAATATCCACTGTTTATTTAAATCTGTGTATGTCCAAAGGAAAGTTATTATGAGTGACTCAAGACACAGACAGCTGTGAAAAATCACAGACCCAGGTCATTTTTAGAGCAAAAAGGACACTATTTTTTTAAACTTTTCCCCCCAGATTAAAGGATTATCCCGACTATGGAACTTAATCGGAAAATTCTGTGCGTGTAAACATGCTTGATGAAATTGTTCAGAGTTTGGATTTGATGCGTTTTGAACCATAAAACCATGGGACACCCACACCGCACCACAAATCTGTGCCTCATCCGCTTCGATTCTTGCTCAAATTGTTTCTGCTTTTGGAGTTCATTGTAGTAATGAACTTCATATGCTTGTTGTTTTGTGTTTTTCAAAGGGGCGATTTTCAGTCATATCCATGTTACACTGCAATAAACGTTGGTATGCTTGATGAAACCACAACCTACAGTGGACTACACAAGAAACGCTGCTAAAAATGCAGTTGTGTTGATCCGTACACATTAAAATGATTAGGGATGTGTTTTATCTTGTTAGGTAAATATTTAGGACACTACACCCCAAGAGAACACAATCTCCACACGTGCAAAGCTTTGTTTAAATGAATGGAAAACACATGATTCTTAACCCATGTGACATTAGTAGAAATATGTTAAACACCTAAGGGAGGGAAGAGTTTGTTTTGTGATTTTACACAGTAAAAAAACCACGTTCTGTTTGTGGACAACTAATGAAAACAAACAAACGGGTGACACAAATAAATAAAATGTCAATCACTATCATAAAGTATCAACGTTGTCATATTTATTTGTGAAATTCTTCTCCCATTACTTTACCCTATCCTAAGCTAGAACATTTTTCTTTTCTCTGGCCTCATAGTTTATTTTGAAAGTGTCCGCTTGCAGTCGGCCCACAACGCTGCTGAAACTCGATCTAATCAAAATGTTTTCCAGTTTACTTTCTTCATCTTTCCACATACCCTTTTTCTAATTTGGCTCCAGTGGGTGGGCTAGACCCTTATTACAGCTCAATCAGACGTCCCTGAGCAAGTCAACCATCTGGGTCACATTTTTTACACGCTAGTTACCAGGACAAGGTCACGGCTCAGAATTCAGAGGATGTGTTCTGAGTCCAGTGTTATTTGGTTAGAACGCTTGTTTTGGTGTGAACGAGGCGAGAGAAGACTGCATTTGACCCCAGAAGTCTCGTTCAATCTGTGTAAAAAGGAACACCTGTATTCGCCAGCCTTTCATCCGCTGATTCCCAATGATTGCTACAGACTGTGTGATTTCAGCAATCCTATAAGATCATAGGGAAAACTTAAATAGGGAAAACGTGGAGGTGTTTGGTCGCTTCTAACTTCATCTCTGTTTGGATCCTAATGAATGAACTGGGCTCAAAGTGTCGCCGCGCGCCAGAGCGATTTAACGCACGTACTGAGACGAGAGAGGTAGGTATCAACTCATCTTAGTTAAGGGAATAACATAGTTTGAAAAAACGGTGGAGTGTTCCTTTGAATTGAACTAAGGCCTGACTTAATCTAAGCCCTGTCTGTGAAACTAGGCCTAGGTGTCTATGTTTAGCAGTGAGAGTAAAGCCATGGCAGCGCAGACAAGAGTCCTTTCAAAAAGGGCAGGCAGACAAAAATATTACCTCACATCCCATGTGGAAGGGTTCACGTTTTCCGCATTGTTTACTTTCCCTCTCGTTTTCACTGCACATTGGAGTTGAGAAGGGACTTTCCATGGAAATCTCTGTGCCACTCTTTAAAACTTTTATTCTTTATTTCATGCAAACTCCATCATTGAGACTGGTGGTTCACACTCAGCTGCGCTCTACATTTCATTCCAAGAGGGCCGTATATTATCTCGAAGTTAAAGCCGTCCGGCTGATTAATATTTGGTCTAAATACTTTAGCATGATCAGGAAAAGACCTTTTCTATAGAGAGTTACTTTTTCACACTTTAGCCGTTGGCAGCGGTTATTTCTTTCTTTCATTTTTTCACATCGCTCCTGTAAATGAAGTGCTGAAATATATCTGAAAGCTTTTTGAACTCATTGGATTTGTACTTTGTGTGGAGCGAGCCAGCAGGATCTCTCAATGGTGCAATTAAAAGTTCCAACCGATACATCTAGAAGCACATTAAAACATCTGTCCACATGTATCAATGTCAGAATGTGTTAACACTCAGTGTTCTAGCGAAGTAATCCAAAAGCAAACTATGCAGAATGTTATGGTCAATCTGTGATGTGGTAGACTCAGAAAGTTACATTTTTATTAGGTTTTTCAGAACCAGCTGGACTTCCACACATGCTTGACAGGATCGAAAAAGAGCTTTTTTGGAAAGGTAAACCATATGGATGAACAGGTGAACACATTGTACTGTAATACAGAGGTCCATTATCACAAATTATGTAATGACACCCATAACCAAAACTGCAAATATGAAGATATTATATGAAATGATTAGTATTTGACTCTTTTGACTGCGCTGCGCCAATCAGCATTGACTACATTTGCATGCATGATGTGATTATACAACGCTATCTCATGACCAATTCAGTGTGTTGGCAAACCAAGGTGATGGTTAGGTTTAGGGGTGGGGTCAGGGGTAGGTCATTTGTACGATTTCATATGAATTAGGCAACACGTAAAATATGTACGTTTTAGCAAAAATCGTAGGCTACTAATTCGTACGAGTGAGGTGTATGAATTCATACGAATTAGCTACCACGTAAAATTCGTACGAATTGCCGTGAGATCGGTTTGGATTATAATGGGATTTAGTCAATTTTGCGATTAAACTTTACAGCATGTAAATACAATACTTCAATCAAACTAATGTGATAAAGCTCATAATCGTAGTAACCACTAATTACATTAAGATTTGTGGTGTAGGTACGCTGATTTAGGAATAAACAGTGAACGCAATAAACAGGAACCTTATTGTTTACCTGGGCATTACCGCTCTGACTGAAGTGCACATGAGCTCAGACTTACACGGATGCGTATTTTGTTCACACAACTTTAGTAATGAAATCTATGAACATTATTCTGAAATTTTCCCTCCACTCCGAATCGCAAACATATTTAAACAAGAATTTCGTTCAATCACCAAACAATCTAGCCTGGCTCCGCCCTCCTACGTACTTCCCCTCAATTTTCATTTTCCTTCAGTACTACGTCTGGGATTCTGCTGTAGACTTTGGTTTTCTTCGATCAATATTTTTACCGGGCCAATCAGCGAACAGAGGGAGTGTCTGAGAACGATGACGTTGATGTCGACTCGTGTGTTATTTTGAGTTGTAGTTCATTAATGGCGGTGGAGAAAGATGCGAGCGAAGCCATTCGTTCTGTTGTGGCAACACTGACGAATATCAAGAAGTTAAAGCCGGAGCAAGAACAATCTTTGTTTAGTTTTGTTGGTGGCCATGATGTTGTGACCCTCCTCCCCACGAGGTTCGGGAAAGGTTTGATTGACATACGTCACGACCAAACGTTAGCGATTGGTTATGCCAGATAGATTGACTCTAAGCAGATCCAATAGTTTTAGACTTCAATAGAGTTCCCGCCTAAAAGGAATGGAGCGATGCCAAACTCTATGTACAAAGGAAATGTACAAGAGTCTGGTGGGACCAGGCTACAAACAATCGCGTTCCCCAGAGAAACTTTCCGCTCGCAAAAAAACACAAAAAGTTAATGCAAAGCTTCTCGGGGGGAAGAAAAACATTTGTGAGAGAACACAAAAGCATTGACTTATTATTTTTCCTCCCGTCTCATTTTTTCCCACCACATGTCCCTTTAGGGGCTACATGACGTAAGTTGATTAACACTACTGTATGTGAGTTAATCATTCGTGCAGTGCACTGGACGTCTCAATGTCAATGAGTTAAGGCCATTGCACACTGAGTCCGAAATTTTCGTATGCGTTTTTTCGTATTTGTGATTCGGTGGCTCTGAATTGTCAAAACACCATTCAAACACCATTTAAACTCGATCCGATTTTTTTTTTATGACGGGCGAAAGTTTCGGAGGCAGTGTGCAATGGCCTTAAATGTACGATTTCACATTTAATCTAGGGAACCCTGCACTAGCCAAGCAACTGCCATTCAAATACTTAATGATGCTTGCTGCTTTGTTTACTGATTCGCTTCATAAGAGAAAATCCACATCAATCTAAACATCCCTGACAGAAATACTCTAAACCTGCAATTATGCAGTACCACTTCTGTTATGATGAACTCATCTCGAGCTCTACTCGCCGTGTCCGCACGTTTCCCACAAGTGGACACACTGAGCTTTTGAAGTTACAATCAAAGCTTGAATCTATTCTAGCAGCTTCTATGGGACAATTGAAATCGTATGGACGAAAATTGATCAAATCTGACTTGAGTTTTGCGCAGTTCACAATGTTTTCAGGATTTATCTGATGGCTTAAAACCTCTTTGATGCTTCATCTAAACCTGTTCCCCGTAAAGCATATTTCTCACATCTGTTTCCATGCTTAGGATGAAAAAGGGAAGAACTAAACTCTTTCACTGACATAATGGTACAGATTACACCAGCACTCCAAATAAAACATCCAAAGAAGGCTTCGTCGCATCTGCCATTTATCTTTTCAATTCATCCACGGCTCCATTTCTTCCCTCATTAAAGTCATCCGACCGATTTGAGAGCCAGTTTTAGTCATGGGTAAAGTTGGTTACGGTTTTGTGTACTAGATTTCACTGGAACTAATGCTCTGGGAGACAATGAAAGAGTTTTGTCCCTGTTAACAGCATTTTGTTTTTAGTTGGAGATCCAGCACCCAAAACCTGGAAGTGTCTCACAGAAGAGAAAAAAAAAGAGAAAAATTAGTAACCTTGTAAATAAAACAAAGACTATTAGGGGAGAGTGGGGTACAACCTAATGCTTTTTGACTTTCTCAGTTTGTGTAAACCTACTTAGGGTTCATTTTTTCCCACATTAATTTCCCACATGTCTAGTAAAATTATGTGGTTTTGTTTCATTAATACAGTATATACTTTTTTTCTTGACTTACCCCGAAAGAACAGAAGTGAAGTGTGACAACATGCCCCATAGGTGGGGTAAATTGTAACATGAACACATGACAGATTAAAATGTTTTCTGAGCTAATCAAAACATGATCCAAGACGAACTAAAATTGTTTCTCAATGAAATACATATATTAACTTTTTCATATTAAACAATGGCATTTTTTAAATAATTAAAAATGAAAAAAAAAATTAGGTTGACAATGAACACATCAGAAAACACAGCTAGACCACATAACATACAAAACATGATAATTAATAATTTCTGAACATTGACTCTCAGTCTTTATTCATGGTTTTTCAATAGAATTCATAAAAGTATAGAATAGAATATCATTGTTCTAATAGGGGCTCATTATAACAACGTGTGACAACATGCCCCACCTGGGATTTAGACCCGGCGAGTGTCTTCTGCTGGTTAGATCAGCGTTAGAGAAAGATCTCCACTGTTAAATAACAGATGGACAATTCAAATAATATCAGATTTGTCTAATTTTAAATAAACTCAAAAACCAGAGCTGAAAAATGAACACAAGTAAGACATTTACTTAAATGTACTATGGTTAAATAAATGTTTAGTGAAAGATTTCTGAATTTTGGCACAATTTTTTGTGCCACACACACACACACACACACACACACACACACACACACACACACACACACACACACACACACACACACACACACACACACACACACACACACACACACACACACACACACACACACACACACACACACACACACACACACACACACACACTCTTCTACTTTTCTACTTCTAAATGCCACTTTGACTTAAAGTGTTACTTGCCATTTAATTGTTTGTGAAATTTACTAGCGATCTTTGATCTGAATTATTTCTTCACCAAATTCAGAGTGACTGAGAGTATGACTCACGGTGATGTCATCAATTACACTCAGGGATGAATAAAAAAACAACCGGGAACACAAACTATCGCTTCAATTCACAAAATGTTATGGGTGGACCCTCAATGACTATGTTTCTCGCAGGGCCAGAGACAATGTCCCCCGTCAACAACCCTGTTACCCAGTTCAATGGTTCTTTAATGGTTTTAATTGACAGATTTTAAAGGGGTCATAACATGAGAAATCATCCTGCAAATGTCCTCCATTATAAACAAAGCATTTAATCAAGCTCCAAAAGCAACACATTTGGATAGGGGGATTTGTGAAACATTTGTTGAAAGATGAAACAGTGACTGTATTGGATTCATAATGCTTTGTCTGTAAATTACGATTTTATATGGATAATGTTTTCAAATCACTTTCTCACTGCAACAGAGAGTGGGAGTCGATACTGTTTTCTATGCAATGATGTTAGCCAATCACAACAGTGATACTGACAAGCCTTAAAGGAGCTGCGCCTTCAAAACGGATCATTCCAGACAGACGATCAGAATGAGAGTTGAAAATAATAGTTTCCCCGCATATATATTTGTTTATACTTTATTAACATTACAAGTGAACCTCAAGAAACATTTTAAAACAATAAAAAAATCCATATCATCACCCCTTTAATATGTATCCAACATAGTACAACTTTTATATAGTGTACAAAAGCAATAAAATGTCCATAAATTCAAACCTTACAATCCCGTAAAACCGCCACAAATGAGTGATAGAGTGCTTGTAGAAGATTGTGGATCCGCTACTGTGGTTTCAGTCGCCCAGCCTGATGATGTCTGACCTTTTATCCCTTTAAAATCTTTACATATTTACTTTGTATCTAAATTCGTTGTCTACAGCCAGCCCACAAATCTACCGGCCCGCGGGGAAAACACACATAGATAGTCCACCAGTGATTACTCTACAAGAGACAGCAAAGCATAAATATTTTACCTATTTAAGTTCACAGAGGCAAAGGTTAATTCGCGAGAGGCCCGAAGCTAACCCAGCAGGATTTGTTTGTGCAAAACGCAGCCCATCGCATAGGAGTCTGCTCCTAAATCATCTACAATTGCAAGAGGAATACGGTAAAAAGAGGCGAACATCTGGAACGGCCAAAATAACCCATGCTTTCAGGTAATGGCTAATGAAATTGTGCTTTATTTAACATTTCATCCTGCTGTCATGCTCACTGGCTAAATGTTGACAAGAGCACGTTTGGGATGATAAAAGAAGTTGGGAAAAGCCCCCACGCTCGCTCACCTGTGCTGTGTTACTTTACATTACCCAGGATGCCCTGAAGGTGCAGCTCACCTCTTTGAAGTAAACCCCGACAGCTGGTATTTGTCAAGATGAATGTCCACTTTTTGTCCTTTTAGTTAGAGAGCATTCAAGGAAAGGAAACGCTAAATGGTTCGGTAGGGACACAGATCTAATACGGCAAACTCCAGCTGGGGGCAATTCTGAATCACACACACCCCGTCACAGAAGGGTCCCGGCTCAGCTGGATCACATGCTTTCATAGATAAAAAGGAAAGTCTGTGCAAATTAGTATGTAGACTATATACGTAAATACAATTAAGAAGATGAATGGTTTGTGCGTGCATTTAATTTGGCTAACATATCAGAGAATTTTCAAATTTGTGAGATATACAGATTGTCCCGCCTAAAACTCATATTATAGGCCAAGCATTATTGTTGTGACCTGTGTTGGGGTAACTCAATAAAGGTAACTTGAGTTAAGAAATCAGATTACTTTATCAAGTAACTAGTAAAGTAACACATTACACTCTAAAAAATGCTGGGTTGTTTTAACCCAATTTTGGGTCAAATATGGACAAACCCAGCTGTTGGGTTAAATTTATCTATTGCATTTTTTAATCCAACATTTAGGTTTGTCCATATTTGACCCAAAATTGGGTTAAAACAACCCATCATTTTTAAGAGTGTACTTTTAAAATGCCCCTATTATGCTATTTTAAAGTTTCCTAATGTTGTTTTGGAGTCTCCTACAACAGGATTACATGCATCAAAGGTCAAAAAATTGTTTAATTTTCTCATAATATACATTTGCACATCACCACATTTTCAATGATTCTCAAACGTATAAACATATCTGCATGTTGCCAGTGTACGTCCTTATATACCCACAAGGTAGGGCGGAGTTACGCTATGCAAATTCCCCAAACCCATGGCATTTCTTTGCCATTGGCTCATTTTGTAATACTCAAAGTTGATACGAAACCCCATTCGTCAGTCACTGACGTAACTCGAAGTGACTGAACGAAAGGGAACTGGCATTACCTTCACATTGTAGAGCAAAGCGTCTTCTCGACATGATGATCTCTAGTATCCACAGGAATCAGCAGCCGGTTTGAGGATCTAGTTTTCTCTGGTGTCTGCGCGCGCTATAAGTGGGCGGGGAATATGCTAATGTTTCGTCTTGATGTCACAATGAAACGGCTTATGACTTGTTTGAAAACTGATTCATTTCATTGAATCAGATCAACTCTTACTTTTGAAAGACAATAAATTTATATACGGTGCATTTTCAGATTTAAAGGATGTTTTCATTCTTTAAGAGCTATGTTACACATTACATGAAAGTTCATTTTCAAAAATCCATAATATGGGCACTTTAAAATTTGAAACAAAATATCTGAGTAACTTTTTCAAATAAGTAACGCAAGTTAATTTTTCCCCATTTATTGACTGACAGCTCTCCTGTCCTCATGTTGAGACAAATCGAAGTGCTGAGGCGTTGTGTGTGGACATGATGGTCATTGTAGTTGTAGACTAAATGTGAGTTTGCATTTACTGATCTCACTTGTACACAAAAAAAGATTCAATATTCCTCAAAATGAATCAAATCAGTGAAATGCAGAATCAGAATACTATGCAAACCTCCAATAACTAAATTTGTTAAATAAAGCATACATTTTTATTTAATCTCACTTTACTGACCAATGTACTTGCTTCTGATCTTTGATGATTCAGTTAAACCATAAGCAAAAATGAATATTGTTTTTGTTGTTGTTGATAAAGTAAGTGTTAAACTTTTTTCTCCTGCATCCCATTCTTCCGTTCTCCAGAATAACAGCAGCTGAAAGGTTGGTTTGAGCGGCGCCCTCTACTGTACAAGTGTGAATCTGCATTTCCTTCTGAAGTAATGGAGTAATAATGCATTACTTTTCTAAAAAAGTACTTTTTAAGAGAGTAATGCAATATTGTAATACATTACTTTTCAAAGTAACTTGCAACGCTGGTTGTGACAACTGGGGGCCATTTACACGACACTGTAAACGTCCCTGTCAACTAAAAACGTCCAACTTTTTATGCGTTTGGCCGTTGATTTACACGACAATGGCGTTTTGGGGGCCTGAAAATGCAAACTTTTGAAGAGGGGTTTTATAATAATAATCCGTTACATCTTTATAGCGCTTTTCTGGGTGCCCAAAGCTCTTTACATATCGATGGTTTCAAAGTACAAGATACAGTTATTGTCTCTGTCTAAACCACAAAAACACGAATTAGTGAAAACAGTGACGTCATGCGCTTGCGTATTACGTGTTCAGTCTATAGGCGTGTAGCGTTTCTTTATAAAGTGGCATCGCCATCTTCTGGCCTGGCATGTATAATACAGCGTTTTTGTGGATCCATGTTTTCACAATAGCGTCGTCTGTATGTGGAAAATGCAAAGGAAACCTTTTCCGTTTCCAGTATATCATTGTCATGTAAATGTCCCCAAAGAAACCACATGTGTAAAAGAGGTACAGTTTAGCATGTTTTTAGAGAGTCCTTATTACAGAAATAGTATACAATAATGCACTTCACTGCGAGCTGAACGCAGTGTGCTTTGATAATTAATCACAGTTAAATTAAAATATATTATGGTTTATATGGTAACACTTTTTTATGAAGTCCATGCTTATAATGAATTATAGCTCCATTTATACTTGTTTATAAGTATTATGAACTTTTGTTTATAAGTATTATACATTTATTGAATAGTAATACTTATTTTATACTACTATAAATATAATTCATATAATTCATTATAAGCATGTACTTTAAAGTGTTACTGTTGATATTAATAATAAAAGCAATTAGCTGAAACTTTGTTTTTCTCTGTGTACACTTCTGTATAAAGTGTACAAAGAAATGTACCAACGAGCATTTATGAAATTTTTATGTTGTTTATTTTTTATGCATTTGTGATGAATACGCAATTGAGGCCATTTCAAATATATTAACTTTAAATGTAATATCGAATACATTCTATTCAAGGACTTGTGCTTTAGTTAGTCAACAAATCAAAACTGATTTTAAAGTGTACTTTCTAAAGCAAGACACAAGATTATTAAAACAATGATTTAAAATGAATTATAAAGCAAAAAAAAAAAAATGAAAAGTGTTTTCTCTTTAGTTACACTTAATTGGCATTTTGTTTGATAATATCATCTGATCTGCAAGTTATCTGCAGTTTTTAAAAAAATAATTAAGTGCACATTTGATAATTATAAGCACACATCGAGCTTGCTTACTTACAAAATGTTTCACAAAACTTTTGTCCAGCACACTCTAAAAAATGCTGGGTTGTTTTAACCCAACTTTGGGTCAAATTTGGACAAACCCAAACGTTGGATTAAAACTGCAATGTAAAAATCTAACCCAAAGGTTGGGTTTGTCCATATTTGACCCAACGTTGGGTTTAAATAACCTAGCAGTTTTTAAAGTGCATAAAACATTTTTTCAAACAGGTCGCAGTGACTCGAAAATCCAAATTATAAAAAAAAAAAAAAAAAAACTTAATGAAATGACTTGAGAGGTCATACGTCATACACACCCCCCCCCCCCCCCCCCCCGTGAGAGAGAGGCCATACACACACACACACACGCACGCACGCACGCACACACACACACACACACACACACACACCAGCGTCTGAGGACGAGTTCAGCACAAGAGCTTCCTTAAACCTCTCTATTGTGAGCACCTGGGTCAGGAAGAATGGCTCTTTCACTAGTAAATTGCGGCCGGGCTTTGCAGAGAGATTTTATAACAGAGCCCAGTTGACATTGGCAAGAGAGCCACGGCCGGCCATTGAGAAGCATGAGCTCCTCAGTCACAGGAGATCAATGAAGACAGCGTATTTCCCTGGAGCTGGAGATTTCCGCGGGGAAGGGGAGCCGAGGGCAGGAACATAAGCAGCTTGTGGTTAGTCTTATTGTAGAGCCGAGAATCCCAGCGGGGCTCGTACTTCACATGGAGCTGTAAGTCTAAAGCCAACAAAACGCTGTGTAACGTCTTCTTCCCTCCCCCTCCTGACATCACTGTGCGCAGGGATGCGGTTGCCATGGTAACAGCTGAGTCATCCCCAGCCCGTTGAAGTGATGCTGAAAGGCATACGCGCTCTGATCACTACAGGTGTCATCCGGGAACAGCGCTGGGCTAGCGGGTCGTGCTAGCCGGATGGGGAACGTTTCCACTGCGGTCAAGCACTGTCTGAGCTATGAGACTTTCCTGCGGGATCATCCCTGGTTGCCACGGCTCCTGTGGGAAGAGAAGGTGGGGGTCTGTTTGTGCATGTGCAAGATTTATACATGGAAATATTGCAATTGAGTCGCTTAAAGGAACAGCTGAAATTGATCTGAACCTTTGTGAAACACAGTTAGGCAGAAAACTACACATTACATGCATAATTTGTGCATATATCAGTTTTAGTCACTTTTCATCTCCAGCTCTCAATTTCCATTGTACTTGTGTTTAATTACAAAATGGTGCTTTTCCACAAGTAGGTGCAATGCAAATGCCAAATCCAATTGTTTCCCACTTCAAAAGTTATGCATTTTCCCTGTGTAATGACAAGGTGGCAGGTCTTAGAAGTTCATGATTGAGACACTGAAAAAATTATATATTTTGGATAAAAAAAAAGAAAAGATTTTTGAGTTTTTATTTTTTGAGTTTTTTCAAACCTTTGAATTTTGATTCAATATTAATTAAAAAATATTTATTTTCCTGAAGACCATTTTTTTATTCATACTGAGTAAAAATATTATTTGTAAAGGGGAAAAAAGTGTTGGATTTACACTATTTAAATAATCACAGTTTGTTAATATAACTTCATACATCATCAAATGAAGTTAGTGTTAGGTGATCAAATAATGTAGTCTCAAAGTGATTTTATAAGGTCCCCGAGCAGGACTTTGTTAATTCAATTAGCTAGCTGGCGGTTTACAAGCAATATTAGCACATACTGTGTTAGAATACTACAAAGTCCACAATTTTAAGTATAGTAAACATTAAGCAGCAATAACATATTCTTATAAATGTCCTAATAAACTAATAAAACGCTGCAATCACAACATGACTGAACATTAAACATGATCAAGTCTCCCCCTTTCTCATCTTACTCTCACACACGCACATGCACACACACACACGCAATCACGCGCGCACACACACACACGCAATCACGCGCACACACACACACGCACGCAATCACGCGCACACACACACACACACACCATGCACGCACGCACGCACGATTGATTTAGTGCACTATTTATAGTTAAAGACATGAATATTGACCTTAATGTCTTTTTTTATTATGCAACATATTTTCTTTTATGTACTAACAAAAAACAATAAATACAATATGTATAGTCTAGCCAGTACCTATATGTTCAGCACACGGTGTCAAGCATCGTCAAGCACCATTTACTTTTCTTTCTTTTTTTTTCTATAGGGAGTGTTACTATTATTATTTTTTTAATAGAAACTGAACAAAACCGGTTAAACCAGATTAGACCAATATAAAAACAGTCATTTGACAGTCATTTAACATTTTTACAATTTTTTAATTGTTTAATTAGGCTTGCAAGTTCCTCTTAAAAACGCAGACCATAAATGTTTTACAAATACAAAAGACAGCTAAAGTTTATTGGTCTAATTAATTTAGTTGATAAGAAGAAAACGCTTGATCCATTTCTAGTGTAGCCTGTATTTCTGGCTTGAGCGGCGAGTTAAAAGAGAGCAAGTTTGATTTATGAGTGAGTTTAATAGTGTCCTGACTGCAGGCCTGGGGTGATAACGGGACAAACCTCATCGCTCCTCCTCCATCTATACCCAGTGCACACTGTCAGAAACTTCTTACTAAGAACTTTTTTATCGTTCCTTTCACACATCCATGTCCTCCCTCCATGACAGCACAATTAAATCAAACTCGGCTCTAAAGAAACTGCGGTTCCTCAAAGCGAGCGCTTCGGTATCAAGAGGCTGAGATTTTATAGCCATTCAAATCTTCTATAAACACAGCATTGGCCCGTGGTAATGCTACTGACCGAATTCAAAGGTTAAGCTTCGGGTTTACCATTGAAAGAGAGGAAATGCTTGCGTCCAATGCACATTATGTCATAAATGACCTGGCCAGGATTTGAAGACCAGATTTAAAACATGAATCTGAACGCACCATTTGACAAAGGAAGTGTCTTAATCCACATCTCAGATTTTCCGTACAGCTCTGTGAAATTGTTATATGGTCTTTCCTTCCTCATTGTTTTTTCAATTTTCAGTGTTCAGAACTGCCTAAGCTTCCACTTCATGTCAAAATTGTGGAGGTTGGACCAAGAGATGGACTTCAAAATGAGAAGGTAGAGATTTCACTATTCTAAAACGCTTGTGTTTTATTAGCATGCAACTTTCAAATTAAAGAAAAATCGAACCATAAACCCAAAGGCATAAATGCATTGAGCAGTTGTGTCATACAGAGTATCACACCTGGTTCGCATGATAAAGACATTGGTGAGGAAACACGATGTACTTCCACCAGATATCTCATTCATTACATGTTTTATTCAGACACATCTTTAGAATGATATCCAACGCAGGCTTATTGGAAAAATGTGCCTCTACCTTCATTTTTGCATTCAATACACTTTGCATTGCACATTATAACCTTAAAACACTTTTAATGCAATGATTTGTAAACTCATATCTTTTGACAGTTGTATCGCATATCCAGCTCTAAATGTATGTCTTTTCTAACATAGTAAACTCTCTCAGAAGCTCAGCTGGTACAGGCCTGCGGATCACTCGTGCGAGTCTCAGAAAGTCACCATAAAAGTGCTCAATATAAAAGGGCATGGTTACTTCAGCAAATGTGTATTTATCGCATGTTTGCTATTGGTTAGGTTTAGTGTACAGTCTTAAAAATAAAGGGGATTACAAAAGGGGATTTTCATGAAAATGCCATAGACAAACCATTTTTGGTTCCACAAGAAACCTTTCTGTCAACATTTCTTAAAAGAACCTTTTTTTCATAGTGTGAAGAACATCTTAATAATCTAAAGAAGCTTTTTATACTTGAACTTTTTGTGCATTGGAAAGGTTATATAGATGTTCTTTATGGAACCATCACTGTTGGAGAAAGTTACTAAAAGTAATGCTTTACAATATTGTGTTGCTCCATAAAAATTACGTTACTTGGTACTTTTTAAGGGAATATGTTATATTACTGTTGCATTACTTTTTCTCAACTTGGCTGGGCCTGCTTGTTTGTTTTTTACTAACAATAAAAAAGTTATATTTTTGGCAAATGTAAAGGCCCTTTCACACCAAAAGTGAAATGAATAAGCCTCAGGCTGAATGAAATGCAAATGCACAGCTGTATAGTAGAGGGCGCAGTTAAAAAAAAACAAAAACAAATAAAAAGCGGTTCTGCTATTCTGGATGCAGGAGAAGAAAGTTCAACAAACTTACTTCAGTAAGACATTTAAAAAAAAAAGAAACAAAAATGTGATTTGTAATTTTTCTTATAAGTATGATTGAAGTGGATCATTGAAGGCCAACAGAAAAGGCATTGTTAATAAAGTGATATTAAGTACATAAAGTATATTAGTGTAATTTACTATATTTAATTAGGTTTGCATAATATTCTGAGATTGCATTTCACTGTTTTTATTCATTTTGAGTAATACTGATTTTTTTTTTGCAAGTGAGATGAATAAATGCCAGTACATGTCTCATTTAGTGAGAGCTGGAGAGCTGTCAGTCTATACATGGGAAAACAAAGTAACTTGCATTACTTATTTGAAAACGTAACTCAAGATATTTTGTTGCAAATTTAAAAGTAATGTGTTACTTACTTGAAAAAAGTAATTTGATTACATAACTCAAGTTACTTGTAATGCGATACCGCCAAAACTGCGAACCATGGATACAAATATAGAACTTTTATTTTTAAGTGTGTAGGGTTTAATGTAGGTTATCTCTTTTTAAATGCGATAAAGCATTAACATTTAATTTCTAAACTGCTGTGAATGGTACAACAACCAACATACTAAATATAAATGTGTATGTTCACAAAATGAACACGCTTATGGCATTACACACTGAACATTTAACTGAGAAAGTGTTATGAATGGGAATGAAGCAATGAAGTATCATTTTTCAGAAATGTTGCCACAGGCATGTTTTTCCATTGAGCCTGGTTTGAGTTTAGTAGGTACTGTCTTATTGTATATATTCACAGGAAGACGGTTCATTCAGTGATAGTGGAAAAAAAATTATTCATCTCAATAGTGTGGTGCTGTTGTGGCTCACAGATGTGCATGTGTTCATAGAAATCCAAGACTTTTGTGTTATTGTGTTTCTGCAGGAAATAGTGCCGACAGAAGTCAAAATCCAGCTGATAGACATGCTCTCTCAGACCGGTCTGCCTGTCATCGAAGCCACTAGCTTTGTGTCTTCAAAGTGGGTTGCTCAGGTATTATGGTGCCTCGGGACCGTGTTGGCATTTTGGCTTTTCTATAATTTGTGGGATAAAGTTTGAGCATAATTTCTTGTGGGTTTGTTTTTCAGATGGCAGACCACAGTGCAGTGTTGAAAGGGATTAAAAGGTCTCCTGACGTAAGATACCCGGTTCTGACTCCTAATATTCAGGGCTTCCAGGCAGCTGTAAGTAAATATTTGCATCATTTACATTTATTTACAAGTGACATTTCCAATTTACCTTCCATGCCAGGTCAATGATGTTTTTTGTGTATAATAAACCACTTTATTTATGCATGCGCTCTGCCTATGCGTCCACTGCCCCTTCACCTTACATAAGTGAGCAACCTTTGCATCTTGTAGCATTTATTTGTAAATATTTAGCCCATTTCTGTTAATTGCTTTCCTTGCTAATCAAGCACGTTGTACTCACAAGCCAACATCTATAAGCACAGACTTGATTAAATGTTTCCTGTTAAAGGTTGCAGCAGGAGCTACTGAAGTGGCAGTGTTTGGTTCTGCCTCGGAGACTTTTAGCTGGAAGAACATCAACTGCTCTATAGAGGAGAGTCTGCAGAGGTTCGAGCAGGTCATCTCTGCAGCCAAACACCAAGGCATACCAGTGCGCGGGTATGTTCAGTGGACACCAGCTCCCTTCTAAGTATTTAGGCCAGTTCTCTTTATGTGCACTTCCACTTTTACCCCTTTTCCACACAAAAATAACTGGTTCGGAACTGGTGCTGGTTCAAAGTTGGTTCAAAGTTGTGAATCTTCTCAGAACCTGTTTGTTTTTCCACTGACTATAGAGCCCAGCAAACGACGTCATTACATCACTAGCCGCGTTTCCACTGTCGGGCCAGTGCCGGGCCAGGGGTAACAGCAAGCCGAGCCGAGACAGTGGCCTCGGGCCTTAAGCACCGGGCTTGGGTTTGCACTGCCGGGCCAGTAGCCCCGCAGCGCTGCCCTAAACCCCGCCCCTAACATGCCTTTCTGGGTCAAACGTCATTCAACCCAACCCATTTCAGCGGGTATTATTTTTTTAAGTTAGGAAGATAGCATGTATATTAACTCACCGGCCGTGGCTGCCATAGTGTCCCGACTTGTCTCGCGAGTTCCTTCTCTGATCTCCGCTTTGTCCATTGTGCGTTTTAATCGCCTTGTACAATATTGCGCCCGCAACTTTTTTATTTTTTCCCGAACTTGAAGTGTTGCTCACTGAATGCTTAGCTTAGAAAATTCAGCATCAATGTATTTTATAACGTCCTCGTTTTTTCACACGCCGTCAAATTGACGTTGTACCCTTTCTTCTGCCCAAATGCTGAGAAGAGCTTCGGTATCTTCGACGAACCAGTACAGGTGATTCTCCATTTCCAGCAGCGATTATTTTGTGCGATATAAAAAAGTGAAATGTGCATCTTGCTGCAGAACATAACTTTCCCTAACTCCGATAAACTCCGCCTTTTACATTGAGCACGCCTCTAGCCCGAGCTGGCCCGCTTTGGCCCAAGGTATTCGACGGGCCCGAAATCCTGGCCGTTGGCCCCGAGTAAGCCCCGATCAAGTGACAGTGGAAACACCACTGTCCCTGGCACGCACTAGCATGGCTCGGCCCTGGCCCGGCTGTGGAAACGCGGCTACTGTGTATGTTGCCATACGTCTCAGCTAGAAACGCTTGCGCCAACTTCAAGCATAACAATTACAATGGCGGACTACATCGTCTTTCTGCAAATGTTTCTCCTGGCTTTGCGATCGTATATTGGGGTCAGAAGAAGACGTTTCGGACACATTTGTGATCTAAACCCCGCTCCCAGCCCCCGACATAAGCATGACGCAGTAAAATAATGGTTCTAGTCCAGCAAAGAGTTGGTGCCGCTTTGGAACCAATTTTCCTGGACGAGAACCGGTTTTATTGGCTGTCGAAACACAAAGAACTGGTTCGCGAGTAGGCACCAGCTCTCAAAATGCTTTGGTGGAAAAGGGGTATTTGACACTAATATCGAAAGCAAATCAGGGGTGTGTTTCCCGTACAACGACATAAATCGCTGCCTCACTACCATAATGGGCTTTCGCACCAAATAGTTCTAAGAACTAACCACCAGGGTGGTTCCCCGATAACTAATGGTTCCCATAGGAACCTTTTCCCGTTGCATTCACACCAACTCTGAAGTGACGTAAGCTCGTTGTTGAGACTTTTATTTTGACAGCACGGCGGACCTTTATTTAGAGAATGCCAGAGTCTGAGCAAACAAACAGTCCTCGCATTCTCCGTGTTTAATAGGTTATGATCTGACCAACAGTCCTGTCTAATACGTTATTAGATAGAATTATTATAAATAAAGGTAGATAGTATATAAAAAGTTAAGCGTATGCCGTGTGGTTGATGTCCAGTGTTGCTGAGCAGAAAAACCTAATCATGTTTCTCTTGTTCTCCTCAAAGTTGTGTTGGATTTTCTCCTCAGTGTAAATGTGAAGAGCTTCATCTATCACTGTTTTCCATGTTCGTAGGGTTAGTTTCTGGAGTAAATATACAGGCTATAATCTGTGTGTTTTCATGGCTTTTTTTTTTTAAATGGCAAGTGCTGGTGTTTCGGATGCGTTCGGCCACTATAGTTCCTATAGTGCTGGTTTAGACCCGACTCTGAAGAAAGAGCTAAATTAGTACCTCCAAAAGAGTTCCTGGAACTAAAATCGTTCCTAGTTCCTGCGGTGCGAACACGCCGATATCCGGGTATTTCTGCCAATAGTTCTAGAAACTATAAAAAGGTTCCTCCTGTGTGAAAGCCCCAGTACAATGCATCATTGAAGAAATGAACTATCTAGTCACGACTGTTTCCTGAAACCATATTATCACAAAGTGGTCGTTCACATTGGTTAATGTTGTCACGCAGGTGGTGGAGTAATAACTACTTTTAATGAATCTGTTTGAGAACGAATTAATGCTAGATGTTTTGCTATAAATTTCGGACATGGCATCTGAAGACTATTGCTTATTTTTCTCAGTTATTTTGCTTTTTTTCCAGGATCAATCATAGGCTCGTTCTTACGTACTAGAGCATGTTCGCTCATGCCCACTCTACAAAAACTGTGCTTTAAGTCTCTTGACAAACTAAAAGACGTAAATGACATTTGTATGTATTCTAAATAAGAGATATAGATTGTACTGAATATCAGCTTGTTTATTATACTCAAGCTGGATTTATTGAGTCCACATGTCATGTAAACAAGAAACTCTGTTTCTAACCACAGGTCGAGAGCTGTCACTCCAAACACACAACTTTGCAATGCATTTTGTGAATGTTTGTAAGAACGATGGTTTCGGGAAACACGACTCGTTGAACTGCTGATAACGATGGAACTTGCGACCATAGTTGGCTAACGATGCTTGTGGGAAACACACTCCTGGTCAGCATTCGTCAGGTACTGATTCCGATCCAGGCAATGATCCAGGAATGTGTTTAAAAGTAGTTCCAAATGTAGGTTTGGGAGAAGCCTAATCTGCCCCTTGCCCCTTGCCTCTGTCCATCATGGCCTCCTAATCATCCCCATATATACTGATTGGCTTCATCACTGTCTCCTCTCCACCAGTAAGCTGGTGTGTGGTGGGCGTTCTGGCGCAATATGGCTGCCGTCGCATCATCCAGGTGGATGCTGCACATTGGTGGTGGTTGAGGAGATTCCCCCCCCCCCCCCCCCCCTTCTATGTAAAGCGCTTTGAGTGTCCAGAAAAGCGCTATATAAATGTAATGAATTATTATTATTATTTATTATTATAATCATTCAGTCCTGTCAATCATAATTACAAGCATATATAATTATTGCTCCGTCCCAGCGACAATTCTTCTGGCATCCCACCACGTCCCCATCTCCTTCTCTATTTCTCTCATTCTCCCTCTAGTACTGTTAAAGGGTTGAGCTCTGAGCTTGAACCGAGCCTTCGAGGATAGAAAGCCAAATTTGTGGGGTGGGGTGGGGTGGGGTTTGGGGGACTGAGAGTGAATAAAGTATCAGTAGCTGTTTGGTAGATTTCAGCCTATCTTGGGACTAATCATGAGCAGACTTACTGTATACAGCATTAATATCATTCTGATTTTGGGGAATATCTGGGGGCACAGATGAAACATGGTAAATGCATCAACCAAAGCAATCCTATTGAACACAATCAAAGTTTCTAAAATTTGTAATAAATAAAAGTGTGTTGGAATTTTTGCAGAAATAAAGTTCTCTGCAGATTTATTTCAGGGTCTGTCCATAATCTGCCACCACTGTACTCCACTGTACTACACTCTCACCTGTACTGAGACACTACTTAACTAAGACAGGAGAAAACATTTGATTATTCATAGATTTCATGTGACGTCACACAGTGGAGCTGCCGCCATTTGTAGGACCGAATTGCAACATGCCATCTATCTGCTGTGCTGTAAACTGTGATAATAGGGCATAACTGGGGCATTTAATACAACACTAAATCATAAATCAGATATACCTATACAACAGTGTTGTGCCTGAACGTGTTCAATTAACGATAGTTCATGAACTCGTTCATATTTTGGGCGAACGTGAACTGAACGTACTGAATTACTGCCTGATGAACGTTACTGTGAACGCACGCTCGCTCAGTTTAACTTCGTTCGGGTGCCAGATTTCTATATAGCCTTCCAGGCGAAAACCCGTCTAAAACACACCGTAAACAGGCCTTAATATGTAGCTAAAAAAACACCCAATCTGGCAACATCAGCCACAGCCACAAGACTGTGCGGTGTGCGCGAGTCACGAGAGAACACTGTTTTCTGCGCCACTGATCCAGAGTCAACAAGCACTTTCATCACTTGATTTCAAAAACAACACATTTCAGCCTGCTAGATCACCTCTTATTTTACCTTTTTTTAATTTGTATTGGTACATCTGTGCCGCGAGATGTTTCAAAAGTGGTGGGGACAGGGAGAGGGATAGTGTAGATGTAAATGTCAGCAAACGTAAAATTTGGCAAGTTTTTACTAGACTTTAGTGGAGTCAGCAGTTCGTTTAACAGTAAATACGGATCTATACCTAAAGTATCTCTTTTATTTAAATACCGTTGCTTTTCATCTGTGCTATTTAAGTGTGCAACATCTTTCCGATCAACAGGGAGAGATTATGCGATTTAACGCAAATGTCCTAAAGATGGCGGCCACAACAAAAAAGTCACGTGACTGAAACCCATGAATATGAGCAGTTTCTGGAAATTCATCTTTGGTGTAATAATGAGCTGGAAAAAACATCTACTGCTTTATACAGAACGACCGCAGAAGACTGAGCGGGTCATTGCAGCAACCAAACAGGAAGACATGTACTGTATGTTGGGTTTTCTTCATAGACCCAGTATTTCCTTTGAGGACTAAGCCAGTGTTCATAACATGCACTTTAATGATCATTTTGAATGAGAATCAGCCAATTGAAAACAATCTGCCAATGATACAAAAGCCAATGCAGAAACAGGTTGACTGGAAGAAAGGATTGTAGATTGTAGTTACTCAAAGCAAATAATGATCTGGACTGTAAACTCATATCAGTATAAGGGATAATGTCACAGCTAAAAACAGAATTGACTATCTCTGCTGAAATACCCAGCACTGCTGGTCACCATCATAAGGTATGTTTGGCAAGGGATGCTGCTTTGCTGGTTCCCAGCATGGGAAGTGGTGGAGCAAATACACCAGCTCAGTGTTGATTGAGAACAGCATGACTATACTGGTCCACCAGCTAGACCAACCTGGACCAACATGGAATTTATGCTGGATTTGTCAGCAGGTTTTGAAAACCCCCTTGGAGGAACTTTGAAAATGGCATGTTTTAAAAATTGGCAGAGCTTTTTGTGTACACCGTTAATCAAAGGCTGGTTTGGCAAGCTGAAGGCATGGAGTAGTTACTGGATGGCTGTAGGTTTGACCCTTGCTCAATTTATTGTATGTTCTGCAATTATAATTTTTGCAGGATCATAATTCCTATTAGTAACTGAATGCTTCATAAATTAAGCTAAAATATAATGACACTGAGTAAGACACTTGATGTCTCTGTGCTGAATAACTACTGGAGTAGAGACATTTTCAGGAGCCATTCGTTATATAAGCAAGTTCCTTTGGTTTAACCAGCGGTTTCTTTTATTGTTGTACTTATATTTTTGGACTGTTCTCCATGGGGTTTTGAGATGGGTCACCAGAGCAGCATGAAATTATTCCAGAATTAATGAGTAAATAATTCAAGTTCCAGATGTGCATGCAGTGTGGTGCTTTGTATCAGTTACAAGTACAAGTCCAGATGTGTGCAGTTTTTAGTCTCTGCTTTTTACGGAATAAAAAACAAAAACGACGGAGAGCAGTCACTTCAGTCTGACGAACTCATTCTGGCAAATGTGACTCAACGCCTAATGTTCAAGAAGAGACTCCACGGAAATCCTGGTAGCACACAGAAGTATCGTCTGACGACCACAAGCCCAAGAGAAACATTTTCAACTTTTTAACTTATTTGTTCACTGTTTCTAGCAGAACATGTTTCCGTCACATATGGAAAGCACATATAGCTTGTACGTTGCTCTCCACCATTTCTCATTCCTACTGTCAACACTATTGGTACTATTTGTCACAACCGTTTGGCACCGACCATATGTTTAGCCTGCTGCTGAACATTTTGTTTTATTCCGTGATAGATGTAATCCGTTGTAAGAGCAGTTCTGGCCGCTTGTGGTTGCAGTGAAACAGCACTTGGCGTTATTTCCCCTTTGTTGCATGACTATTTGTACTGTCAAAGCACAAGAGCACGAAGCTATATATCCTTACAACTGCTGAACTTCACCTCTCACAGTTCTTTCTCTTCTTTCCAGGTACGTCTCCTGTGCTCTCGGCTGTCCGTATGAAGGGCAAGTAAAACCGTCACAAGTCACGAAGGTATTGACGTTGCATTATTCAATCCGAATAGAATTGTTCAGTGTATAACAGCCCGAAGCGAAATTAAATGGGGCTTCCAGTATGTGATAAATCTCACTGGGTGTTGAGCTCTCTGCATATTTTTTTCTTCCCACAATTTTCATAGTCCCACAAGGCCCTTATTACGATGTTTGCTAAAAACCCGCATGACGCTTGAAACACGGCAGTGCTTTTCTAGCGCTCAGAATGAGCTCTCTGTGTGCAGGCCTTCATCTTGTTTATATTTCCAGAGGGGATAGTGTTTTCATGGCTTTCCTCTGTTCCGGCCCAGGTGGCAAAGCGGTTGTTTGAGCTGGGCTGTTATGAGGTATCCCTGGGGGACACCATTGGCGTAGGAACCGCGGGCTCCATGGCCAAGATGCTGAGCGATGTGTTGACAGAGGTGCCCGTCGACGCACTGGCGGTGCACTGCCACGACACTTACGGGCAAGCGCTGCCCAATATTCTCATTGCTCTGCAGGTGAGGCGCTCACAACCATGATGAACCTTGTTCATATATGCAAAAGGGTTTTGGGAGAAGGGGATATTGTACATATACAGTCAAACCAAAATGTATTCAGACACCGTCAACATTTCTCACATTATCACAGTTTATTGGCTATAGTATATGGTCATAAAATTTGACAAGAACAGAGTTATCAAATCAGGTGATATTTCACTGGTTTTGGCCATTCTTCTGTTAGACTAATGAATTATGTTGAATATCTGTCAGCTGTTAAATTTAAGTACACAATTAGATAATACTAATTTAGCTCAACCAATTACCAAGCAATGCTTAATGTTGTTCAGCCTGTGGTGTAAAAAGGTGCATTAGCAATAAAAAAAAAACACTTCAGCAAAACATGATCAGGTCAAAGTGTCAGAATAATTTTTGGTCCCAAATTTGTATACATTTTACTGGTAGTCACTGTATGCAGAATTTCTAGGTATAATATATATTATATAGAATAATGTGACAGTTTACTTTATCAAGGGATGCTACACTTACTTACCCAATAAAACATACAGTTTAATAGCACAGGCATTTGAAGGTAACTCTGTTGCCCTCCGTGTACTGAATTTGTTAGTGCCACAAAAATGTAAGGATCACAAAATATGAGTGTGAATGGCAATGCATAGGTAACACCTTCACATCTGCCTTTGGGTACTTGTGTAATCACAACTATTTCAAATAACTAGAGCGGAGGTCTTCACTCCTGCTCCTGGAGAGCCACTGTCCTGAAAAGTTTAGTTCCAACCCTAATCAAACACACCTGAATCAGCTCATCAAGCACTTCAGAATCGCTTGAGTATTCAAAGGCAGGTGTGGTGAAGCAGGTTGGAACTAAACTCTGCAGGACAGTGGCTCTCCAGGAGCAGGAGTGAAGACCTCTGAACTAGAGCATTAGAATCAAACTAAATAAATCTCATGGCATGCATTTGGATCTATGCAGCTGACAAAAGTATGTTCTAGTATGAGTTCTAATGTTCCCATTAAATTAGGAAAACATTATTCTTCAATGTTCTCATAAAGTTCAAATCGTACTGTTTTTTTAAAATGTTTTAAAACTGCAAACATTAAGGGAACATTCAATTTTATAATGTAGCAAACATCATGAGAACATTACTTTTGAACGTTCTCTGAACATTCTGAAACAAATAAAACTGTAATGTTTCAGGAAATATAATCTGTAATTGACTAAATATTCTATTAACCTGTTCATAGAGAACCTTGCAGCGTGTTAGCCAAACATTTAGTTGGGAAGTAATAAAGAAACTTGAACCACAAGTTCACAGTCTCTCACCACCTTACCACACATAGTCACACAGCACTCCAGGGAGCACAACAAAAACTATCCAAAACCATCAGCGATTAAACACTTTTTTTTTGTACTTTCACCTAAGAAAGCACAGAACAACAACAACAGATACCACCCAAAATGGGTGCCAGGCGTATTTGAATGTGTCGACTATACGCTTTTATGAGACAATGCCTTCCTGTGGTTTAATTTTCATGAACCTTAAACCACAGAGTGCGGTCGGAATTCAGAAATAACACTGGCATGGCTTTATCAGCTCTCCAGGGCCCTTTGTGAACTCTTTCTGAGTTTGTCTTCGCTCGCAGAACACCAATGCTCTTTGGGGGCTGGGCGGGTCAGCAGATGTGAAGGGGTGGACACAAAGGCTTACCTATTAGATGTCTGTTTCATATGACAGTGGCTTGGCCCTTGACAAAGCCCACGAGATGGAGGCTAGAGCGGGGCCCTCGGGGGCTCAAACTCATCTGTCGCTAGGGCCGTTGAACTCTGTGACAATGCTGCGCTTAAAGGGCAAGGGGAAAATTATCCTTTCATCACTCGCTACTAAACAGAGGGAGACTGGGGAAAAGGAAAACCCCACGCTCTAGTATATTCCATCCTCGGCTCCCACCCCTTTTTAGCCTGTCTGTTTATCCGTCTCTTTCCAGCTGTAACGGTGTAATCCTAACTGAGGTCTGTGTGCCACAGAAATGGCCATTAATTTCTTTCACTTTTTTTTTTTTCTGTGAATTGTGTGGCATGATAGGGGGCCTTTTCAAAATGTGCGATGAAACCCCACCAACTGAAAACAAAGTTCACATAGCACTCAGAGACACACACTTGATTTATGGTATGGTATGGTATGGTATATACTTTAACTATATTAACTTAATCTTTAGCTCTCTGACTGTCTGTTTGTTTTTAATGTTTTGTAAAAAAGAGGAGGTTGGTAGCGGAATTCAAACTAATTTTCTTTTTTTAATTAATATAAAACAAACTTTTTTTTTTACTAAATGTCTGGATGTAGTTTGCTATTGACTCAAAACTGACAGAGTTTAACAGGCTTTTTGAAATAGTAGTTAACTAGAGTACACTGCAAGACACTCTCTTCTAGTTTAATGCTGTCTTTGTTCTCTATATTGTATAACTGCATAGATCATAAAGATATGCCCATTTAGATCTTAAAGGGTTAGTCCACCCAAAAATAAAAATTCTGTCATCAATTACTCACCCTCATGTCGTTCCAAACCGGTAAGACTTTTGTTCATCTTTGAAACACAAATGAAGATATTTTAATGAAAACAGAGATTTCTGTTCCTCCATTGACAGCTACACAACTACCACTTTGATGCTTCAAAAAGTTAATAAAGAGATCGTAAAACTAATCCAAATGAATTAAATGGTTTAGTAAAACAAATCTGAACGGACATGATCACTTTTTATGACGAACAAAATAAATTTAGGCTTTTAATTCACATATTCATCAACGCACACATCAGTTATGATAAATGGATGCTCAATCTTCATTGCTTGGCGTGCAAGAACCAATGATGTTCATTCTCGTGTTACGCAGCACGTTTGAGCGTCTGCAAGAACCAATGAGGTTCATTCTTGTGTTACGCATCACGTTTGAACGTCCGCAAGAACCAATGAGGTTCATTCTCGTGTTACACAGCACGTTTGAGCTACTGTGAGAACCAATGAGGTTCATTCTCGTGTTACGCATCACGTTTGAACGTCCGCAAGAACCAATGAGGTTCATTCTCGTGTTACGCAACACGTTTGAGCTTCGGAAAGAACCAATGAGGTTCATTCTCGTGTTATGCAACACGTTTGAGCTTCGGAAAGAACCAATGAGGTTAATTCTCGTGTTACGCATCACGTTTGAGCGTCCGCAAGAACCAATGAGGTTCATTCTCATGTTATGCAGCACGTTTGAGCTTCGGAAAGAACCAATGAGGTTCATTCTCGTGTTATGCATCACGTTTGAGTGTCCGCAAGAACCAATGAGGTTCATTCTCGTGTTACGCAGCACGTTTGAGCTTCGGAAAGAACCAATGAGGTTCATTCTCGTGTTACGCATCACGTTTGAGCTTCTTCAAGAACCAATGAGGTTCATTCTTGTGTTACGCAACACGTTTGAGCATCCGCAAGAACCAATGAGGTTCATTCTCGTGTTACGCATCACGTTTGAGCATCCGCAAGAACCAGTGAGGTTCATTCTCGTGTTACGCAACACGTTTGAGCTTCAGCGAGAACCAATGAGGTTCATTCTCGTGTTACGCAACACGTTTGAGCTTCGGAAAGAACCAATGATGTTCATTATCGTGTTACGCAGCACGTTTGAGCTTCGGAAAGAACCAATGAAGTTAATTCTCGTGTTACGCATCACGTTTGAGCGTCCGCAAGAACCAATGATGTTCATTCTCGTGTTATGCAGCACGTTTGAGCATCCGCAAGAACCAATGAGGTTCATTCTCATGTTATGCAGCACGTTTGAGCTTCGGAAAGAACCAATGAGGTTCATTCTCGTGTTATGCAGCACGTTTGAGCGTCCGCAAGAACCAATGAGGTTCATTCTCATGTTATGCAGCACGTTTGAGCTTCGGAAAGAACCAATGAGGTTCATTCTCGTGTTATGCATCACGTTTGAGTGTCCGCAAGAACCAATGAGGTTCATTCTCGTGTTACGCAGCACGTTTGAGCTTCGGAAAGAACCAATGAGGTTCATTCTCGTGTTACGCATCACGTTTGAGCTTCTTCAAGAACCAATGAGGTTCATTCTCGTGTTACGCAACACGTTTGAGCATCCGCAAGAACCAATGAGGTTCATTCTCGTGTTACGCATCACGTTTGAGCATCCGCAAGAACCAGTGAGGTTCATTCTCGTGTTACGCAACACGTTTGAGCTTCAGCGAGAACCAATGAGGTTCATTCTCGTGTTACGCAACACGTTTGAGCTTCGGAAAGAACCAATGATGTTCATCATCGTGTTACGCAGCACGTTTGAGCTTCGGAAAGAACCAATGAAGTTAATTCTCGTGTTACGCATCACGTTTGAGCGTCCGCAAGAACCAATGATGTTCATTCTCGTGTTATGCAGCACGTTTGAGCATCCGCAAGAACCAATGAGGTTCATTATCGTGTTACGCAGCACGTTTGAGCTTCAGCAAGAACCAATAGCCGCGTCTCCACTGCCGGGCCGAGCTGTGCTAGTGCGTGCCAGGGCCAGTCGCGTTTCCACTGTCACTTCCGGGGCTTGATCGGGGCTTATTCGGGGCCAACGGCCAGGATTTCTGGCCTGTCGAATACCTTGGGCCAAAGCGGGCCAGCTCGGGCTAGAGGCGTGCTCAAGGTAAAAGGCGGAGTTTATCGGTGTTATGGAACGTTATGATCTGAAGCAAGATGCACATTTCACTTTTTAATATCGCGCAAAATAATCGCTGCTCAAAATGGATAATCGCCTGTACTGGACCGTCGAAGATACTTCAGCTCTTCTCAGCATTTGGGCAGAAGAAAGGGTACAACGTCAATTTGACGGCGTGTGAAGAAACGAGGACGTTATAAAATACATTGATGCTTAACTTTCTAAGCTAAGCATTCAGCGAGCAACGCTTCAAGTTCGGAAAAAAATAAAAAAGTTGCGGGCGCAGTATTGTACACGGCGATTAAAACGCACAATGGACAAAGCGGAGCTCAGAGGAGGAACTTTCCATGGATCGACTTGATGGACGGTGTGCTGGGTCACCGTGTGCTGGGTCACCGTCCCTCTGTTAGTGGCGACTCGCGAGACAATCGGGACACTATTGCAGCCACGGCTGGTGAGTTAATATACATGCTATCTTCCTAACTTAAAAAATAAATAAATTCATAATACCCGCTGATATGGGTTGGGTTGTATGACGTTTGATCCAGAAAGGCGTGTTAGGGGCGGGGTTTAGGGCTGCGCTGCGGGGCTACTGGCCCTGCAGTGGAAACGCAAGCCCGGTGCTTAAGGCCCAAGGCCACTGGCTCGGCTCGGCTCTCTGTTAGCCCTGGCCCGGCCTTGGCCCGACAGTGGAAACGCTGCTATTGAGGTTCATTCTTGTGTTACGCAGCACGTTTGAGCTTCAGCGAGAACCAATGAGGTTCATTCTTGTGTTACGCAGCACGTTTGAGCTTCAGCGAGAACCAATGAGGTTCATTCTCGTGTTACGCAACACGTTTGAGCTTCAGCGAGAACCAATGAGGTTCATTCTCGTGTTACGCAACATGTTTGAGCTTCAGCGAGAACCAATGAGGTTCATTCTCGTGTTACGCAGCACGTTTGAGCTTCAGCGAGAACCAATGAGGTTCATTCTTGTGTTACGCAGCACGTTTGAGCTTCAGCGAGAACCAATGAGGTTCATTCTCGTGTTACGCAACATGTTTGAGCTTCAGCAAGAACCAATTATACAATATTTTTGTACAGTATTATAGAGATTACAGGCTAATTTGTTCTGAGACTAGGATAATCTTTGTCTGGGAATCTTCTCTCTGGTCTTTAAGCCCTCATTTGCCAAACCTTTATGCGTTTGTTTTCACAAACAATTAACAGTAATTGCTAATTGAAATGTCGAACTGTTTAATATTCCAACAGGGGTACTTGTGTAGGCCGCAGCAGTCGTTGTAACATCAAGTTAAGTTACTTTGACAACAATGAGAGGAAACAGAAACAGGCTCAAATTCCTGAAGGTGAATCAGCATTGAAGCAATATCTCACAGACACCCCAAGAGCAAATCATAACGTCCTGTCATTTGTCCTCCTCCACTGACCCCCTAGCACAACTTGGTGGAAATGAAAGATTTTATCATAGTTTTTCATTAGGGCTCGCCAGTCGTCTCCGCCACCAGCTGAGCCAGAAATGAATTTCGCTAACCCTGTCAGCTCAGAGTCACCCCAGCTTTTGTTCATGATAAAGACGTTACAGCACTTTGTATGGCTTTTCTCAGGGACTGAAAAAAACTAACTCCCTCAGATAGTAGCTCAAATAGGTTTGGTCTGGTTATTTAATGGGTTTCGAGAAAAATCGTGATATGGACTGCAGTGAAGTTCTCCTGTTCTGGCTAGAACATTGTGAGCCCAGACTTCTCCGGATAGGCAGATTTGTGCCGTACTCGCGCCAGTCTGACAGTTTCACTGATGGTCAAAGCCAGAACTAGTGTTCCTTCCTGACACAGCATGCCATGATATATCTATTCCTATCATAAATCAAGTAGAAACATTGGGAAATCTGTAATTTACGAGGAAGAGGTGGTCCTAAATCTAAATAAATCATTAGGTACAGGAACATACCATCCGTGAAAATGATCAGGGTTCGGTCATTATCGTATTTTCTAAGATGTGATGTGAAAGGTGCACTCTTGTTTATGTTGCGCTGGTTAATACGGTTGATGCGTCGTCTTGGACTTGTTTAAGCATCTTGGAGATGTTGTCACAATTATGAACAAACATTATTCCAGTACTGTTTACAGGAGGTTTGTTCATTGTTTTCAGTTCTTTAATATGGTTTAATATAAGGTTCTTTTTTTCTGCAGCATTTTAGCTGGACGTTAGTCTAACGTTTTTGAATGTTTCTACTTATTTTTGGAATGTTCAGTGAATATTTAAAAGAAACATTCCCATAAAGTTTGCAAAGTAATACAATGAAATGTTCGTTTAAACAAGAAAAAAAGGTTTTAAAACATTGTTTAACACACAGAACATTCAAAAATGACATTTTCATAACTTGCTTAAAATGTTATAAGAACAAATTTAAGGGGGGAAAAAACATCTAAGATGATTATTTAGATTTTTACTTTTAAATATTTGCCAACACACACACACACACACACACACACACACACACACACACACACACACACACACACACACACACACACACACACACACACACACACACACACACACACACACACACACACACACACACACACACACACACACAACACACACACACACACACACACATTCTTTTTTAAATTGTCTCAGTTGTCTATTTCATGAGAAACATCATAAACAAAGTTGATATTATTATAATGAATAATTACAGAGAACTCAAAATACAATTTCCCTTGGTCATCACGTTATATAATGAAATTCAATACCGTTTACTGTTTGCATGGGTTTTATGAGGCTCGGTGTCACTAGGAGATCTTTGTAATAGACTCTGATGAGTGATTAGCACAGCTCCCATTACTGTGAAAACATGCATGAAAACACAGGGGAGGTTTTGACAAACTCGTCACAGCTTCGACTCCTGTGGAGACGCACATATATCTCCGCTGGTAGGGTGCCTGTTCTCTCAGGAAGTGTCTGACCTGAGCATGAAGCATTGACCTGTGTTTATACAGCCATGGTCTGAAGTGTGGAAGGTCAGCACACAGACTTTGAGCCGTCCCAGAGGTCCTGTGGTTGTGGCTGGGAAACAAACAAAAGTACTTTCCCTCTCCTTTAAACTAATAGGAAGGAGATCATGACACTTAATCACGGGAAGATGCTTCGACCATCTTCCATGTTAAAATGATTTATGTAATGTCCTCCAGAAATATCTCAAAAAGAAAACTGTAGACATAGATCAAAATGAAAGCCAGCCTTTTGTCATCTAGACTGGAGTAAATGAAGCATAGCACCACAGATTGGGAAAAGCACCCGGTTTTCACACAGTCATTCCGGGAACAACATCTAGTAGAAGACTCCAAAATTCACACTCGCCAAGTGCCAAATGCATGTGAAAAAAAGTTACTCACCAAATGGCTGGTATAGCAGCTGCAACATAAGAAGTGGTTGATGGAAAACTGAAAAATGTTACCAATTCAACATATAATCCAATAATGTGTCCCTTGTTGTTGTAAGTATACTGAGCGATGCGAATCAATTCAAACTATCTAATATAAAAACATCTGTTGCGACTTGTGTGTTCTCTAACTTTATATTCATTGAACAATTTTCCTTCAGAAAATTATATCAGAACTAGGATGCCTAAAGGGATTTTTCCAAAATATGTAGTCTGTTGCTCGCACCAAAACAAAAGATATGAGGAAAAAATCATGATGTGTCTTTTGAGATGCAATATATATATGATGCTGTAAGGGACATAAATTACCAGCATTTTTATGAACAAACTGTTTAAAATACAAATAACACTACATTTATGTAAAATTGTGTGTACATTTTTATTTATTTATTAAGTTGTTTAATTAAATGCAATTGAATCTGCTCACGGCATTGGAGATCCAGGTTATACTATGACGTCTGCTCTCTTCGAGAAATTATACTGTAATGCAAAGATGTAGTAATATATTATTTAAATTGTAAGTAAAATGGTTGCATTTGTTATATCTTTAAATTTACACTAAGTACAAATATTAAAATAAAGAAAGAAAATTTGAAAAGAAATAAATTAGTTGTGATTTATAATTGAAAAAAGTTGTATTACAGTAATTTTTTATTATTTTAATATGTTCCTTGAGCTTCACTTTAAATGTTAATGAAGTTTTTTTTTGCACAAACATACAAATATATATAAGTGGAAAAACTATTATTTTAACAAGCCCACTCGCTATTGCAATGAGTCTACAGTTTTATATGGAAAATGTTTTCCAAAGAATAGTTTACAGATAAAGCATTATGAAATCGTTGCAGTTTGTGGAACAGCTGCTGTCAGATCCAATACAGTCACTGCTTCATCTGTCAACGGAAGTGTATTTGTGAGTGTCCATTACACTTTGCCTTGATTACAAAACAAAATGCTCTGAACAAACATATAATCCTGTGATCCGAGACACCATTAAATTAAACCATCCACTGGGATTCTTCTGAAGTCTGTACAGAGACACAAACCAGTTGTATAACCACTCCTATATCCGAAGAGCCATTTTTGGGGATTGATTAAATAAATGCTTTGTTAATAATGAGGAGGATGTTTTAAGCTATGAAACTTGCAGGTTGTTTTAATGGTACAAAGACCTCTAATATGTCAAAAGATCAAGCAAATTCAATTTTTTCATGTCATGACCCCTTTAACGTGATGCATTACAGCAATGAGAGTTCATTGAGAATTTCCACTGACTATTGTGAAACTACAATTCAAATTTAGTTTTATAAAATTTTAAATAAGTTTGGAAATGAGACTTCAGAAGGAAATGTTATTTATCATAAAAACAATATCACAATGGGAAAAAAAAGGTCCTAAAAGGTTGTGTCCCATAGCAAGAGGTCATTGAAGAGTTCATTGGCTAGAAGTTGAAATGTTGTCTCTTTCCCCGCAGGCCTGAGGGCAGGTCAACTCTCTCTAGTGAAAGGTCATGTCAGGGCAACAATGCTTTGGTCAGTGAGGGGACACATTTCTATGGACAGTTCAAAACAAAATGAGCAAATCTGAAAGATATTCTAGTTTATGAAACCTTTAAAGGTACAATATGTAGGATTTTCGGAGTAAAATATCCAAAAACCACTAGGCCAATGTTACATATTTTGTTTAGTTGATTACTTACAATATCCCAAATATTTCCAATTATTTGTAAAACGCGAGAAAATTGCGATTTTGACCAAGGAAACAGGGCGTGTGAGCCAGTCAATGCGTCATATCCGCGTTAGCCTCGGTTTCCACCATTGTTTCCGCTCGTACTGCCATAGTAACCATGGCGACAGACATTGACAACTGGGTTATGCCCATTATGCCTAGCAGGACGCTCACGCTTGTTGTTGTTGTTTTGTTCAAACATTATGGACCATGACAAGCAGACTTTGAGACAAAAAGTGACTAAAACGAAGATCAACATCTTTCGAGATGCGAGAGCTCCACGTCCGCGACTAACTTCCACTCGACAGAGACGCGAGTGTTGCATGTACTTTTTTAGACAGGTGAGCAAATGTACATAAAACTAATCAATGTTATTTAGTTCAACATGATGAAATGTTAGAATATGATCTGTATGTTATTCTAATGTTGATCTAGCTGACTTAGTCTCATACAGCCAACAAACAACCCAACTAACAACATTTAACACACTCAAATGGCATTTAGTGTGATAGTGTAACTGTTAGAGCGAGTGAAACAGCGCTGCGTTACCTCAAGTTTCATTCCTCTAATAAACTGACCTGTGTGAGTATTAATTCAGCACTTGTGTGTAGTTGGGTAGAATGAAATGTCCTTATTCCTTTATATCCGCGGGACTGGCGTTGCGTGCGGCGCTGGTGTACGTCTAGCAATCGCTCCTGCTTCACCACAGTCATGTTAAAAACATCAGTGCATTCACTCATCCATAAAGGATCCATCATCTTTACAACAAGATCCATAATTCAGTTTAATGCTTGGCGTCATCAATATACGCCTTTGTTATTGTAAGAGGTTAGTGACGCCTGGTGGCGAAAAACTTACTAAAGCTGATTTGAAGCAATGCACTAGAGTTTACAGGTATAAAGAAAATGTACTTGACTATACTATACTTTCAGAAACATTTTATTTTATACACATTGTAGTGGTTTTCAGACTTAAGTTTATTTGTATTATTCTATTATGCATTTTATTCAATATGGATTGAATTGGACACACCAACAGTATGGCCAAAAGTGATGTCCGACATAGGAAGATCGACATTTTCATCCATTATTCAAAGTATATTGCAGTTGTGCTTGGAGTCAATTTGTTTTATGTGTGATAATAACGCAATGAAACGTGCGGACATAATTTTTGTCTAGATTGTCACACAAAGAAATTATGAACACATGCAAAAACAAGAGAGAACCAACCAAATATTAATAACTGATTATGTTGTAGTCAACGTATGCTTTTTCCTGTGAGTTTTTTGCTTTTCTATGCATTTTCTTTTTTGCATAGTAGAATAAAAACCTGTAGCTGTAGTTTGCTTAACAATTGCCAAATAATTATGTCAAATGCCAAATAATTCTGTCAGATCAATACCTTAACCAAGTTTAGAGTTTGCCCTCCCCTCCTATTTATCATATTTTCCTCATATTTTGCTGGTTTAACTGAACTTGTAGGGTCATTAAAATCAAATACTCTCTCTGGACATCACTTTTGGCCTGAATGTGGATATATGCAAGCTCATGCATAAGCATATCGTACAAAGAAACTATTGTCATCCAGCATATCCACTCGATATAGAGGTGTTTACGTGAGTCACATATATTCAGCTGGTACGTTCTTTACCTTGGCATTGAGACCGTGATCCCAAAACAAAGAGGGCATTCATGCCGAAGGGCCCTATGAAATATAATTTCCATCTTTACTTTAAAATAAGTAATTTATTTTCTATTTTGTCTTGCCTGTACAGATCGCTCAGAAATATGTTAGCATAGAAAAGCTGTCTTGTTTTCATAGAGACAGCTTTATTTATTTACTGCGTGGAAGCTCTGTCCCAAATCGGAAAGCTGTCGGCACTCTGGGTTTCCCAAAAACGTAATCTCTTGTGGAAATGTCAGAGTTAACTCCGTTTCACAGAAAACAGACGGTTCTGCATTGTGCCTTTCAGACTTCCCATTCATACTCGCAAGAACGCGTCAACTGAGGTGGTCATTGTTCGTGTCTGGAAGTTCCTCGTCTTCTTTAACTCACAAGCTTTCCTCCCACGCCTGCGACTCCGGTCTTTGCGAGAGCTCCAACACCAAGGCTCTCGGGCCGACAACGTGAGCTGTGATTTTAGCGCCACATCTGTTTTTTAAGCCAAGCTAAACTAATTGAACGGCTTCAATTTGCAGTTTGGACCACTGTTTGCTGAACATCATGTCCTTGCACATCTGAAGCGAGTCCCTGTACGCTTTGGTCTGCCATCACACAGCGGGTGGATGCAGAAAGGACTGGCGACGAAGCAAATTACCTCTTCGTGTTTACGCAACAAAGCGTCTGCCCTGCAGAATATCTTGCCCTGACGCAAAAAGTCAAAAGCCCATGTCTGGAAATCTGAAGTACGGTGCAAAGCGGCATGAGTCCCTTTCCCCTCGCCAACAAAAACAACAATTACAAGCGACTCAGACGGCCCAGCTATGAAATAGGGCCTTGTTGCTGAGAAAAGCTAGCAATTAGGGAGCATTGTTCAGCAAAGGAAAGCAGCTTTTATTATTTTCTTGGTCAGCTCTCCATGCCCCAAAGGTCTGACTGGTCTTTGAATACAACTTCTTATTGATATCTACTGATGCTATATCGAGGTCAAAAGCAGGATAGCAGCGTTAATTTCACCGCTCTGTTGGATCCCTTCCCCATCCCCCGACATCTGGCTTTGCCTGGGAAGCTGGAAAACGTCTTTGATATTCTCATGACAGTCAGGACGACATATGGAAAACATTGTAATACCTTAATCTGCAATGCTTCTAAAAAGAACGAGAGGGTCTGGCAGATAGATGCTTGGCTTTCTAATTTGTAGTTTTCAGAAGTTCTTCTGGGTACCCAGACGGCCTTCGATATACATCACACACTCATTATACACACCTGCCAATATCCAGTCGGAGCTCCTGCAGGGAATACGCTGTCTACTGATTTAAAGTGGTAGATCAGACCAAAATCTAAATTCTGTCATTAACACACCTTCATGTTGTTCCAAACTTTTATTTTTTTTCCTTGGAACACAAAAGGTGAATTTTAGTGTCTTAAAATATCCATACGACTTGTGCTTTATATTCTAAATCTTCTGAAGCCATCCGGTAACTTAATTACACTGCAAAAAATATGTTCTTACTTAGTATTTTTGACTTGTTTCCAGTCCAAATATCAAAAAGGGCTTAAATCAAGATGCATTTACTAGATGAGTAAAATGACATAAGCTATTATGTCCTGTTTTCCGGAGGAATTAATCAAAATTAAGTGAGTTGATGCTTACAAAAAAAAAAAAAAAATTATCTGCCAATGGGGTCAGAAAAATAATCTTAATTCAAACAGAAAGAACATTATTTTTCTGACCCAAATAGCAGATAATTTTGCTTGTTTTAAGCAAAAACTCACTTCATTTTGATTAATTTCCCCAGAAAACAAGACTTAATATCTTGTCATTTTACTACTTTAGTAAATGCATCTTGATTTGAGAAACGTTTGATATTTGGACTGGAAACAAGACACAAATACTAAGAAAAGCATTTTTTGCAGTGTATTTGGGGCTGTTATTGTTTTTTTGTCAATTGCTGCTCGACAGCACAGTTATTTAGCATTTAACAAAGAGGTTATTTTGGGCGTACTGTTTACTCTACAGCAGGTCAATGTTTTGGTTAATTTAATTTTAAAACATGCATTGTAAACACAAAGTGATCTAAGTTAACTTCTTTTCCCAACCCAGGCTCATTGGGAAAACGTGTTTGTGATGACATTTCTGCACAATGATATTATGTTTCTTATTGCATGTTTTACAACATTTTCAAAGTGAAATGTCCAGTCAGTGGTGCTAAGCTTGTTCAGTTTTATTCAAAACATAGAAACGTGCAACTTTTTACTATGTTGGTTGTTGTATGTAACAGGGACAGGTCAGAAGCGGTGAGTGACACTAAAAGATTAATGCTTAAAAATATTGTCCACGCTCACAGGGAACGTTCTCAGAACTTATAACATTCTGGCAAGTTATGAATAAATGTTCTTCCATTAACATTAACCGAATGTTCATTAAAAATTATCTGGTCTTTAAATGATAATTCCAGTATTTAGCACTTTGAGTCTATTTTCTAGTTAGTTTTTGATGAACTAGAGTGGTGGACACAGACATTTTGACGATGGTCCTGTCTCGACTTTTACTAAAACAAGTAGCGTAGCAAAATACAGTTTCTGTCGTGTTTTATTTGCCATTTTGTAAAATCGCATGATTTCAGTTTTTTAGCAGCGTATTTTTAGTAGCGTATTTTGCTACGCTACTTGTTTTGGAACATCAACGAACACCACTAACCACTCGGTGAGTGTCACAGTTTTGAAAACGAACGTTGGGTTGTTTTAAGAACATGTTTGTGCATGCCCATAGACAGCCACTCTGAAGCGCTCAGAGGCGATTCTAAAAGAGTCCAAAAGTCGAGACAGGACCCATCGTCAACATTTCTGTGTCCACCACTCTAGTTCATCCAAAACACATTAGAAATAGACTCAAAGTGCTAAATACTGGAATTATCCTTTAATAATGTTCTCATGACATAAGCACAAACACATCTGGTTGCACGTTATTTTACAGTATATGCACTTATGTGTACTTACAGTGCACTTAACTAAAGAAAGTAACTGTTGGGTTATAAGAGGTAACTGCATGGGTTAGGTGGTTTTGTGATTAGTTCAGGTATAGTTATGCAATTACTATAATAAGTACATAGCATGTACATGGGGAACAGGATTGTACAATAAAATGCTACCCATTATACATTGTTCATGGAACTTTTTTCTGAAATGTTTTAGTCGGGCGTAACATTTCAATAAAATAAGTTTCAGAGTGTTCAGAGAACATTCAAAAGTAAATTTCCGGTAATGTTTTCAAAATTATAACATTTAAACAAAAACAAAAATAACTGGATTTAAACCTAACCAATTAAATGTAAGATAAAAACACATTTGCTGAAGCACGATGCCATTTTAGTTTGATTATACATGTCTTCGAACTCTTTTATCGTAACTTGCGTTTCAGTGCTTTACTAGGTGAGCTAGAGAGCAAGTTTACCATGTTAGAAAAGCCGTAGAAATGGAGCTGGTTATGTGATCCATAAAATTCATGAGTTTACAAATCATGCATAAAAGTGTAACACAGTATTGTGCGAAAATAAATATTTTTTTAATCGTTAATCTGACCTTACGATCATACTGTAATTGTGTAAAAATGTGTCTTTTTTAAGGTGTTAGAGCGTAAGTATAAATTTAATTAGTAATAGCAATTAACAACACATTCTCACTATAGGGTTAGGGTTTGGGTCATTTACTGTCATTACTAGTACATGTAATTATACGCACATGTTTTATTTCTATGAAGATTTTCATTATTGTCGTATGTATTCAGCACTAATAACAGTTTTGACCACCTTGTCAATGTTTGTGAATGAAATTAAGACATTAATAGTTAATGACATAACTAGTTTAACATGACCAAATATGCCTCAGGAATGGGCAACATCCGTTACGGAGAGCACCTATCCTGCAAGTTTATCTCAATCCTAATCAAACACCTGCAGAGATAATAAATGTCTTCAGGATCACTGGAAAACATATAGCACTCAGAAAACACCTGGAAAATATCGCTGAATTCAGAGTGTTGAACTATCCCAACAAAAAACTATAAATACTACAAAAAAGTGACTTCAGGTATAAAGTGTGTTAGCAGAGTATGTATGTTAAGCAACATATTCAGAGATCTTAGTTTGCAATTGCCTTAGTCCAAAAATTGAACAACCCTAATTGTACTAATTTTTTCAATGTAATAATAGTAGGGGAGAGCCGGGACGATTGAAACACGGGATGGATGAAACATTGAGATTTCCTTGAAAACCACTCACGTCATGCACATCAAATTTCGTCAGCACATACAGCACGCAATGCCGACCAGACCCGCGAAAACATTTCTTCTTTATGTCATGCTGTTTTAAAGTTAGAGCCGGAAAACTGTTTTTGAGTGCGGTAAGTGAATTCTTTCGTGCAGTACTTTTTTTTGACTGACAAGTTGTATTTATTTTTTCATGTGCCATTGTAATGATAATACGGCAGGTGTATTCTGCAACACACCTTTAAGTGTGTTATATCAGAGTTTTTTAGTTTAAGTGCAAAACAGGTTTAACTGGCAGGAGGCGCTGTCTGGATGGGTGAAACAGCGATTCCTTGCCAGTTAAACCTGGTCATAGGAAAACACTCAATATGACTCAATATGACTCAAGGAATAAATGTAAGAAAATTAATTGTAAACGGATTTGTCTGTTTTCTTCAAAATAGCCTATTAGAAAGATCACGCAAATTGCGCAAAGGCTTATCGTCTGCTGTTTATTGGGCGACAGAACAAAAATGTTAATATGAATCTTAAAATTAAAATAAATGACAAAATATGTTTGTAACAATATGTACATAAGTTACTTGTCAGGTATTGTTCATAAAAACAAGCATTAGATGAATAGTTACCGTTTAAACTGTTATGTTTCATCCGTCCCACTCTTGTGTTTCAATCTGGAGGGACGATAGAAACAAAGCACAACTCCTGTTCAAAGTAAATTTTTACTTAAATCATTCTATATTTTTGCCGAATAACACATGATACTAACACAACACATATGTGAGTTGTTGATCACACACAAAAAAATAATCTACCTGTAACCTTATCTTAGAAACCGACGTTTATCGGAAAAGTGTTTCAACTGTCCCGGCTCTCCCCTACTAACAAAAGCTGCAACAGTGAAAGTGTAAAAGACGCCCAGCGTGTTCAGCTGGCTAAAAATGCTTTGGTGGACACACGGCCTAATTGTACTCAAGTATTCAATGCAATAGTAGTAGTATGGAAGTGTAAAAGACAATGGACTGAGACCCGGGCGGTCACAACTCAAGTGAAGATCCCAAGTGTGATCTGAGCCCAGTTTGGTTATTTTAAGGAGGACTTCAACTTTATGTTTCATAAACTGAGGGAGTCGTATCAGCAGCTGGAAAGAGTTCACTGAAGTTCATTGGAGTTTAGTAGTAGGCCTATGTCTAATCCTTTGCTTAGCAACATCTTCTGGGTGTTTGGTTAAGCGCTCCAACAAAAGCGCAGACGTGCAAAACTGGCCCAAAACGCATCATTAATTCTCATATGGAGGCCAGACACTTGTGGTCCACTGTAAAAAATGCCTTTTTTCCACACCCCGTTGAAAATCCACAATTACTCTGATTATGAACATTGTGCAATCCAACCTGCCGCTGTGCAAGTTCACGGAGACAGTAGACGCATTTACAGGTGATTATTTTTTCATATGTACGAGCTGTATTTATTCAGGACCACTGAAGACTGAGGCATTGTACTCCAGGTTAAACCATAGTGCCTCTGCGTGATTAACATTGAATTATTATTTCGCCTTGGGTTCAAACGGATCTCCCGTTTGCCAAAACCAAGTATCTTTCACATTAGCAAATCTGGTTTTGGAAAAGGGAGTGCTGTCCCACCAGAGGTCATTTACGATTGTTATTTCCCATTTTGTGCTCACATTCGACCCTGAAAGAGCACATTTATTACATTAGAATAAATCTCCTCATGTTTTCTTTAATATGTGATTAATACCCAGGGTAGGATTACCATAGCATCATATCCTGGTTTAAGTAATGCTTGGTTAAATGGGACTTCCAAGAAAAATGCAGTCCAGTAGAAGGTACAGGTGCTCTATATAATGTACCAGATGTGCTATATATGCCAATCTCCAGGAAACTGAGTAACACGCGAATACCTGGAGATAATGGACAGTATTGTTCTCAGGTTTTACAGCGCTAGGTCTCGTAGGTTGGCTTTGACTGGCCTTCTTCATCTGTGTTTGGCAGATGGGGGTTTCTGTGGTTGACTCCTCGGTCGCCGGACTCGGAGGATGCCCGTATGCCAAGGGAGCGTCTGGCAATGTTTCTACAGAAGATGTTTTATATATGCTACATGGTCTTGGAATTGAAACCGTAAGTCTTGGGTTTTCTATATTGATCATCAAGAATGTTACGTTAATCAGTCCTTCCAGAAAAACAGCGTTTTTTTGTGATTGTTGATTACAAAAATGCTTGATTATGCGGCACGTTTTCTTAAAAAATGCGATGGAATTTGCCGGATATTTATGCAATTTTATGTGATGAAATTGCGGAACTTGCAAAAACTGTAGTTTGATTAAAAGGAGAAAACGTCTCAGGTTACTATTGTAACCATAGTTCCCTGAGAAACAGGGAACGAGACGATGCGTCGAACGACACGGTGGGAACGCCTCTTGCGTGATTGCGTCTGAAGCATCTATGCCAACTAGTCCAATGGAATGAGAGAATGAGCGTCACGGGCGGGTGACGTCATGAACCAGGAAAGGATAAGAGCACTTCCGCTGCTCGCCGGCATTTAGCTTCGACAGTTGCCGAAGCAAGCCGATCGCAGGGACGCAGGAAGTATGGCAGGGGGACGCATCGTCTCGTTCCCTGTTTCTCAGGGAACTATGGTTACAATAGTAACCTGAGACGTTCCCTTTATCGAAAAAGGGAACTTCGAGATGCGTCGAACGACACGGTGGGAACGAGAATACCCAACCCGCCATAATTACAAGTACCTGAGTGTCAGTCTGTTGATCTAAGCACTCAGCACCTGAGAACCTGGGCAGCATCCAGGTCCAAACTGTAAAATCTCACGAATGTGAGCGGAGAGGACCAGCCCGCCGCATCACAAACATCTTGAAGAGATACCCCCTGCAATATGGCTTTAGAAGCCGCCATACTCCTGGTCGAGTGGGCTCGGACCACCAAAGGACAAGGCTGGCCCGAGTACTCGTATGCAGTGAAATAGCCTCGACTATCCACTTACTGACTGTCTGTTTTGAAGCAGGAAGACCTTTCTTAGGTGATCCAAAGCAAATCAGTAATTGGTCGGACTTTCTGAATGAGGATGTCCGATGTACATATGTGTCCAATGCTCGCACTGGACACAACAAGTGCAGTCTTTCCTGGTCCGCAGTTGCAAATGGAGGAGGACAGAAAGCCTGCAGCACAATAGGCCTCGGAGTCAAGGTTGGAACCTTAGGGACGTATCCCTGTTTTGGGTATAGGAACGCCTTGACCATCCCCGGTGCAAATTCAAGGCAGGTGGGGGAGACCGAAAGAGCCTGAAGGTCGCCAACTCTCTTTAGGGACGAAATAGCTAGCAGAAAGATAGTCTTGAAAGTCAGGAACTTTTCTGAGACCGAATCTAAGGGCTCGAATGGGGCCCTAGACAGGCCTTCTAGAACTATAGTCAAATCCCAAGCTGGCACCTTAGTGCGGATTGCAGGCCTCAGCCTCAAAGTGCCACGAAGGAAACGTGTAATCAGGGGGTCTCGACCCAAAGATATACCTCCCACCATAGTAAGGTAAGCCGCAATGGCTGCCACGTAAACTTTTAGTGTGGAAGGACAAAGACCTGACACAAAGCGCTCCTGCAGGAACTCGAGTACTGTGTTGACAGAACAGTTAACTGGATCCCACTGGTGTCGGTGACACCATAGGAGAAACTCTCCATTTAAGCGCATAAAGTTTCCTCGTAGCCGGAGCTCTGGAGCTTAGGATGGTCTCAACAGCCTCAGCTGAAAGACCACTATCTATAAGTTGGGCCCCCTCAGAGGCCAAACCCAAAGATTCCATATCTCTGGCCGAGGGTGAAATATTGTGCCCCCGGCCTAAGACAGAAGGTCCCTCCTCAAAGGGATCTCCAATGGAGGCCCGTCTAGCAGAAGGATCAGGTCCGCAAACCAGATCCGACTTGGCCAGCGTGGTGCTACTAGCAGTAGGCTTATTCCATACCGACGGACCCGCTCCAGAACTCCTGGGAGCAGAGCAACAGGGGGAAAGGCGTACAGACGTAGCCTCGGCCACGTCTGCACCATGGCGTCCAGCCCCAGGGGGGCTGGGTGCGTCAGAGAATACCAGAGAGGACAGTGCGTCGTGCTCTGAGACGCGAACAGATCCACCTCTGCCTGACCATATGCCTCCCAGATTTTCTCCACCGCCTCGGGGTGGAGTCTCCAATCCCCTGGCCTCAGCTCCTGCCTCGACAGGATGTCTGCTCCTATATTCTGGTCCCCAGGAATATACACTGCCCTCAGGGAGAGTACCTTCCCCAGAGACCACAGGAGGATCTGGTGCGCCAGTTTGCAAAGCGGACGCGAGCGCAGACCCCCCTGGCGGTTCAGATGAGAGACCACTGATGTGTTGTCTGTTCGAACGAGCACATGATGGCCTCTTAGGTCCGGAAGGAAATGTCTCAACGCATTGAAGACGGCCATCATCTCCAGGCAATTTATGTGCCACGAAAGATGATGGCTTTTCCACAGACCCTGAACCGAGCGGCCTTCCATTACCGCTCCCCAGCCGGTGAGGGAAGCATCTGTCGAGATCACAACTCGATGGCAAAGAGCTCCCAACACCGGACCCTGGGTTAAGAACCAGTGTTTACTACATATAACTAAGGCACGAAAGCATCGCCGCGTGACCTTGATATGCAAGTGGGTTTCCCCTCGGGGAGAACCCTCTGGTCCTGAGCCAGCACTGTAAAGGTCTCATATACAGCATGCCAAAAGGAATTCCGTTGGACACTGCTGCCAGTAGACCCAACAGTCTCTCGAACTGTTTACAATGCGTGACTGGTTTTGGGTTAAGAACCAGTGTTTACTACATATAACTAAGGCACGAAAGCATCGCCGCGTGACCTTGATATGCAAAGTGGGTTTCCCCTCGGGAGAACCCTCTGGTCCTGAGCCAGCGCTGTAAAGGTCTCATGTACAGCATGCCAAAAGGAATTCCGTTGGACGCTGCTGCAACAAGACCCGACAGTCTCTTGAACTGTTTTACAGTGCGTGACTGGCCTAGCCTCAGCTCTTCTGTGGCTGTTAGGATACTAAATCCCGTACCACACCAAGGAAAGTGGTTCTCAATACTGGAGAAAGCACACTCTTCTTGGTATTGAGCCTCAACCCCAACATCTGCATATGAGCGAGAACGACACCTCGGTGCCGAACCGCCAACTGCTCTGATTCCGCTAGAATCAGCCAGTCGTCGATATAATTCAGAATGCGAACGGGTGACAAAGCTAGGCCGAAAGGAAGAACCCGATATTGGTATTCTTTGCCCCTGAAAGAAAACCATAGGAACTTCCTGTGCTGAGGGAGGATGGAGATATGGAAGTATGCATCCTTTAGATCTATCGTGACAAACCAGTCCTCGGATCTGATTTGGGTCACGATCTGTTTGAGGGTCAGCTATCTTGAACTTTAGTTTCCGAACTGACCGAATTAACAGGCGAAGATCTAAAAAAGGAACGCAACCCTCCATCCTTTTTTGGAACAATAAAATAATGGCTGTAAAAACCCGACTCTCTGACGGGTGAGTACACCTGTTCTATAGCTTCTTTTGTTAACAGGGCCTTTACTTCTTGTTCCATTACCAGAGCCTGCTCGGGATGCACCACTGTGGGCAGCACCCCGCTGTAATGAGGAGGACGAGAGCCAAACTGGATTCTGTATCCTCTCTCTACAATCTGCAGGACCCAATGAGAAATATTCGGCAGAAGCTTCCACGCTGCCAAAAAATTTACTAAGGGAACCAGCCTCTCGAGGCTGGCCTCTGGTGTTACTGAGAGAGCCAAATCTGGAGCCTGAAACATAATGGCAGGAACTACCTGACCTGACTACTCAAAAGCCCCCCTCAGAGGGCGCGAAACCAATGCTGTGCCGCAGCATAGCATCAGCGACTCGCTGGAGACCGCTGCGCCCTGAAGCACCGGAGGTGGCAGGGTTGGCAGGAGGGTCTCGTGAGGACCCCGAAATGGAACGGGCACCGTGTAATGAGGTGTACACCACTCCACTTCGGTCGGGGCTGTCCTCACTTTCTGTGCACATAATATGATGAACTAGACGGCTGGAGCTGCTCACGCCCAGCAGCCCCAGGGGGCTGGACACAGCGAGGGAGAAACCTTATTATATATATTTTTTATATATATATATATATATATAATGCATCACCTAACAACGAACGCATGGAATGCGTCGCCGAAGAGACGCGAAGGCTCAAATTTCACTATATCCAGAACCCCAGCAGATCGGCCTGATAAGCCTGGAGCATTATACTATAGTTTTCTATAAACATTCTCCAGCTGACCTGCTGCCGTATAAGCTTTACCCATAAAACCAAAGTAGCTATAATTAAACCTACGCGCTGCCTCGGCAAACGCGAGATCCCAGCCACAGAACCTTATTTTGCAAAGTACACTCGAAATCTAAGCGGTGCCTCGGCAAACGCGAGATCCGAGCTAGATTCTGATTACAACATTGAACCTACGCGCTGCCTCGGCAAACGCGAGATTCTTTAGTGATAGGTTTATTGAGCAAAGCAGAGGCTTTAAATGACGATGCTGGACCAGGTGAAAACAGCATTTTTCTATTTTTTTTTTTTTTCCAGCCTGGGGCATTATCATAACCGTAATCTTTCAACCCTTGAATAAATCTTTAACACGAGGGCTGAAAGTAGTAATAAAATACGGTTTATCCCACAATTTAAATATTCAGTGTGTAAATCAGGGAAAAAGGAAGCCTCGTGGTGGAGATAATGTGATAGATGTAGGAAACGCTCGATATTTTTAGTTTTTAGGAGCGTCCCTAATCTCAGCTGGCCATTAAATATTTAATTTATTAACAGCACGGGACAAAACCTCCACCAGTTCATCATATACTGGGGAAATAGATGGCGAATCTAATTCAACAGTGTGTGTGCTTGCTTTCACTTTCAATATTCTAAAACATTTAACCTCCTCGGAGGAGAATATGAAGGAAAAAGGGCTCTCTCTCCCCGAGCGGAAGAAACCGCAGAGCGTGCTTCCAACACCGGGGAGATAGAGCTGGATCTTCCGGGTAAGGAAGGAAAAAAGGCCCACGGACCCGTTTCAAACCCCTCCAAAAGATCCATCTGCGATCCCCAGGAATGCATTCCCCACGCTGCCTCGGCAAACGCGGGTCCTGGGAATCGCAAGCCTGTCACTATCATACAGAGTGACAGGCGAGAGCAGAGCATACTATTTCACAGAGTTGGAACTCAGCCCCCACCTTTTTTTCTTTCAAGGGCTGAGAAGTATGCTCTACCCCAAACAAATTAAACAAAACTCGTGTGTGTCCCCACCCGTTTAAATAAACGCGGGCAGGGAGAAACACACTGTTTGTAATTTGTTTCGCCATAACGTTTCCATACAATATTGCAACAGACAACAATAAATAGACAGAGACAGTTTTGACACAGATCGCTTGCTGAGGCAACAGAAGCTAAATGCCGGCGAGCAGCGGAAGTGCTCTTATCCTTTCCTGGTTCATGACGTCACCCGCCCGTGACGCTCATTCTCTCATTCCATTGGACTAGTTGGCATAGATGCTTCAGACGCAATCACGCAAGAGGCGTTCCCACCGTGTCGTTCGACGCATCTCGAAGTTCCCTTTTTCGATAAAGGGAAAAGTGATTCCCCTGTTCCCTGTTCTCACTAGGCTACTACCTTACTGTAAAGAGTCATTTCTTATTACTTCCTATGATAAGCAAGCACACTACATCACAGAAAGTGCTGGAATATTTCAGTTCATCTTGTTTTATTTCAGATCTTAATAAACACATCAAACTTACAAAACATTGATGAGTCAAACAAATTTTATAGCTTTACAAAAGGAATATGCTACAACTTCTGTAAAAATGTAAAAAAATAAAATAAAATATATGCTTCCTGTTTTACAGCTTTTCGATGATGTTCACTTCGCGTAATTACGTCACTTCATAACGTTCCCATGGCAACAGGGGAAACGGCGGCTCTTGTGTGAAGCAAACACACCATTTTTCAGCTTTCTGCTGAGATATATGTGACTTTTTTGCAATGGAAATGCAGGGATTATGAAATCATGCAAGCCCCGCATATTTGGTGCAGAAATCTGCAATTTATGCGGCGAAAGTGCGAAAATTCGTATTTGAAAAAATGCCCCCGCATAAATATGCGGACTTTGGCTGATTATGCATTGAATCATGTGATCGCATAATCGCGTTTTTCTGGAGGGACTGTTTAATAAACAACAGAACGTTTAGACACTTGAAGTGTAACTTATTGTCGCCAATATTCAACCTGCTTTGTATTCTTACAACGTAGGTAGTAGGTAGTATATGTAGGTAGTAGGTAGTATGTAGGTAGTATATGTAGGTAGTAGGTAGTATATGTAGGTAGTAGGTAGTATATGTAGGTAGTAGGTAGTATATGTAGTAGGTAGTATATGTTCTATATGTATATGTAGTATGTTCTGGGCTGACAGCTTCATGTCTTTCATGAAAATTGCAGATCATACTTCCGCATGTTTGTATCCCAGCACAAGAAGAGCTGGATCAGCAGAGGTTTATTAACAGAACAGGTATTATAAGAGTAGGTTTATCATTGAAGATTGTATTTTCCTTAAATAGCATTATGGCAAAAAAAAAAAAAAAATGCCATAAAAAGCTTACTTACCTGTACGCGATGCGTTTTGATTGGCCTCCGTTTGGCCTAAAACTATGGAATCTTGTTTACGCCAATGACAGAGTAAAGAATAAAAAAGTGAATTGTGACTTTATTTCTCTCAATTCTGACTTTTTTTTCCTCAGAATTCAGTGATAAAAACTCGCAATTATGAGTTATAATGTAAAAATTGTGAGATATAAAGTTGCAATTATCCTGTTTTATTCTGAGGTTTTTCAGATTTCCGCCAGGGCTTTCTCTCCATATTTATGATTATTTGCAGTCTTTATCTGCTGCCTAAAACATGCTGGATCCTTCACTGAAAGTAACTCACTCCAGCTAAACATTTACTCTTTGAATTCTTGCACCCGGGAATAATACTAGTCGACACCATTATGACTAAAAGTTTGCTAAGAAGTATTTTCTACTAAAGCAAGGTGGTGTTTGACTCTGGTAATGTATTCATATCAGACTTGTGGGAGTGGCCTTGGACGGCAGCATGCCCAGTGCATTATGGTTACTGATGTTTTCCTACCTATTTGGCAAAAGGGAACACAACAGCCTTTTTTCTCTGTTTTCTCTAGACAGAAAGTTTTATTGAAAGCCCATTCTGCCAGCGTTGAAGTATATGCCCAAAAAATGTCTGAATGTCATTAGATGCAGAATAACCAAACAACTGGTATAAATCAAATGCTGGCATCAAACTGGAATCAAACAAATGGTTTTCCACAAGCTTTTTTCCAATTTCACTTTTCTGAGCAATTTTTGTAACGGTGATCTTCTTTGTAGATGTATGAGTAAGGTGGATGCATGAAGTTAGTGGATGTGCAAGCAGAAAAAACCACAGTTAATTCAGTTCTATACATTTCTACAATTAGAAAGTGTCCTGATACTTTTTGGCACCATTTTGGGCAGAATGTCTATTGTATAATTGAGACATTTTGCTTTTTAAAATAAATAACACTTGGTCTGATGTTTTGTTACATCATGCAAAGACATGCACACATTTCTATGTTTGGCTTTTGTATCCACATACTTTCTGAGACCACACTATATGTTTATACATACACTTTGACTACACTCCCAGTTTTTCCATTACTCAGTTTTCCCTGTTGTCTCAAGAACATTTGAACAAAATGTGGAAAATAGTTTTTGTCATAGAATATAGGCATGGGTGTGAGAGGGTGTCTGGAGGCCATTATTTGGTAAAATTGTGGATAACATTCCTGATATACCTGATATTCTGGCGGCAGTAATTATGTTCTACAGTTTCTCACACATGTTTTATCCACACCCTTTAACTGCCTCCTCTTTTTAATCCTCTCACAGATAAGCCTAACCTCTGCCTGCCCGTTTCTTTAGCTGTAGCGCCCCCTGGTGCCGACCCCAGCTCAGTTCAGCTGTTTGTGTTTGTGCTGCAGGGGGTGGACCTGCTGAAGGTGATGGAAGCCGGAGATTTCATCTGTCGAGCCCTAAAGAGAACCAGCAACTCCAAGGTCAGCCAAGCGGCTATAAACATCTAGCCTTTTCATTCTGAGGAAAATAATACATACAGTGAAGTCCAAATGTCTAAGACCATATTAAACAACATCAACAACAACAGCAAACATTTTGAAAAAATAAAATGATGTGAAATGAAGAAATGAAATGCTCTATTTCTGCCATTGAATATGAGAGAGAGTATCTCTGCAAACAGGGAACATTTCTCAGAAATCTGGCTAATGTTGTTCTGGCAAGGTTTTCTCAAAGTTATGAACAAACATTCTTCCAGTAATGTCACCGTTTTTTACAGTCACTATGACAATTTTTTCAATACTTTAAACAAATTTCCTAAACTCTTAAAGGGTTAGTTCACCCCAAAATGATAATTCTGTCAGTAATTACTCTCCCTCATGCTGTTCAACCCTGTAAGACTTTCGTTCATCTTCAGAACACAAATTAATATATTTTTGATTAAATCTGAGAGCTGGGTCACTCCTCCATAGGCTTCTAAGGGATTGAAACTTGCCGGCCCCGAAAAGTTATTAAAGACATCGTTAAAATAGTCCAAGTGACTACAGTGGCTCAATCTTAAGTTTATCAAGCGACGAGAATACTTTTTGAGCGCAAAAAAACCCAAACAAAAATGACGACTTTATTCAAGTATTCATTTCCTTCTCTGCTGGCAGAGATTTAATCACAAATATCTTCATTTGTGTTCTGAAGATGTACGAAAGTCTTACAGGGTTGAACAACATGAGGGAGAGTAATTACTGACAGAATTTACATTTTTGGGTGAACTATCCCTTTAACGCACCAACACACCTACAACACATAATTGACAAAACATTTAATTTCATGCTCAAAATCACACATTGTAAATTAAATTCCAACACTACTTTTCAAAATACAATAATACACTAGCAACAGTACACTATGTCTACCAAAACACTGCAAACATGTCTCAAAATCAAATAATTTTCAAAACACTAACATATGTCTCGTCTCATCAATGTCATAAAAATACTAACATCAGATGGAGTTACAGATTGTGTTTTGCACTGCAGTTTCTTTTGAAACCTCTCTACATTTTAGTTTTGTTGGGTTTAGGTCTTTTGCTGCAGAAATTCAATAAAAAAAGACCCATCTCAGAGTGCTTTATAGATGTACGGTTCTAGACAGTACGGTATAGAATGTAACAATATATAAAATACAGGGGATATATTTGTGTTTCACTTCACAATATAAACAGCTGTTCACCTTGACTTTAGCCGGTAAGGTTAGGTTTAGAACGACATGCTGTTATCTGTTCTGACATACAGTGTTAAAGCATTGGTAAATTTGGCAGTAAAAATCCATTGTTTTGGTCTTGTTTGAAGTTGTGTGTAAAATAAGTTCAAGCATTTTAAAGTTGTGTTAATTGTATGCGTTTTGTGTTAAAGCAACAAGAAATGTGTTTATAGCATAGCTTACACAGACGGATGTAGTGCTAACTGTGTTAAGAGTTCTGGAAAATTGTTAAAAGTATTGAAAAATCTGTCATAGCAAGCGTAAAAAACTGTAATAGCATGTTCGTCCACAGTTATCTGCTCTTTAATAATGTAACAAATCATTATTTATACATGGCTTGTAGAATGTTTTTTTTTTTCTGATATAATTTAGTTGGACTTTTGTCTAACGTTTCTTAAATGTTAATACTATTTTTTTTAGTATGTTCAGAGGACATTCAACAGTAACTTTCCCTTAAAGTTTGTAATAAAATGGAATGTTCCCTTAGTGTTCGTATAACCAAGAAAAAAAAAAAAACAGTTTTAAACATTTAAAAATATATTTTTAACATTCAGAAACTAATGATTTCATAGCTTATAATGGGAATATTAGCAAAACATAGAATATATATTATTTTCATTTTAAGAGCTGTGTGTGTGTGTGTGTGTGTGTGTGTGTGTGTGTGTGTGTGTGTGTGTGTGTGTGTGTGTGTGTGTGTGTGTGTGTGTGTGTGTGTGTGTGTGGTGTGTGTGTGTGTGTGTGTGTGTGTGTGTGTGTGTGTGTGTGTGTGTGTGTGTGTGTGTGTGTGTGTGTGTGTGTGTGTGTGTGTGTGTGCATTTACGCCAAAGAAATGAGCCACTGCCTTTTCTGTCAAAAAGAAAATAGATAGATAATATAATATCCCCCATTTATACATGATATGAGGCTCATTACCCCCGTGAGAGTAAATCATTTTTTTCATGATTCAATACAGTTACAATTATGCAGAGAGAGAGAGTGTGTATATTGATCACCACCGGTGACATTAAAGCAGGAGTTTGCTTATTATCTTTCCCATCATTATCACAGTATTAGCAAAAAATCTACAACAATATGATAAGACATAAGTATTAAATCTGATAATAAAACTATAATAATGAATTCTTCCACCAAGTAATATAGCCTGCATATGCTGCTTTAAATCACATTAATGTACGGTAGTATGTGCAGCCATATCAGCACTTGTTGGAACTATAAAAGTCACTATATAAATATGTAGAGCAAATAATTTGAGTGTTAACAATGTCTGATTTAATATGGCAATTTTCCTTAATGCTGTCTTTGTACTAAATTGCTTATTCCTGTCTTTGTACTAACAACATCACATATCTTTACCAATATCTATAACCTGCCTTGTTATAGTTGGACACGCTTGTAAGCCATCGTTTCTTGTTAGTGAAGTCTGCATGTATATATGTTAAGTTATGAATAAAAACAATTTTTAAGACATTCACGAGTCTGCCTTTTGACTGACAGCTTGCATGTCTATATTTCTTTAGATCTATATTATTAAATACAGGTGGGATTACTCTGAGCAAACATGCTTGACTTGATCTCTCGGTCTAGTATTTACTCTTCTCTTCTTTCCATGTGTATCAAGTGCTCTAGTTGTTTTGTGTGAGTGTTAAACCACCTCTCTGTTTGCCTGTATATTGCTTATATTTGAGAAGATAATAGATATTCAGCCCTTTTCACTCTCAGCTGTACACAAGCGAAAGCAAGTAACAACACAGCCGTATGGACACAGCTGTTTATTACAGCACACGCCATAACCTGATCCCCGCGTGATTTAACAAGTGAAGGCAGGGCCAACACTATATAGCAAAGTGATCTGTACATTTCATTTATTTTCTTCTGCATTTCTTCTTCTTTTTTTTGTTTAACACCTGTCCTCTTCTTAATTTTCTGCCCAAGTGTAGGGTTGGGTAGCAAGAACCGGATACAAATTTCCAAGAACTGGGGATTCGATAAGACACGCACATTTCAATTTTGTTTAACGATTCCCGTGTTTGCATTTTATTGTGATTTTAAGCAATGAAGAGAACATTTTGGCACTAACGCAAATTTAATTCTCTTTCGCATCTTCTGGTGATTGAACAGACACATATACACAAAATTATTGTTAAAATATCCTCGTAAACGGTCGGTTTTGTCTTAAAAATGGAGGGAAAAAACGCATGTGTAACAGTATATTGAATCCGTGCATTCAGTCTTAAAGTCTGCATTAATGATTTTGGATCAAAGAACAAAAGAAAAAGAAAACCACTCCATATTCTTGACTGAATACATTTTTTTACTTTATTAATGATTAATCTATATTTTATTAATAAAATAAAACAATCCTGTTATTTTACATTTGATTATTTTTTAATTTAAATTTCATACCTGAACTTTGTTCAGTTTTAGGCCTATTTATTTGTTCTTACTTTATTACTGACTGTTTATTTGTCTTTAATATTCAAAACTGATAGTAGTCTAGTTGTTTTGCTGTGGTAAATTTCTTAAAACCATAGACAAAAGTTCCTCATGTAAGTGTTTTTAAGGCTGCTGATTTTTGTTCATGGTATTTAGCAGCAAGAGAATGTTTTGCAGATTGTAAGAATAAATATGTTTTATTTATAAATGTTTGACTTATTGGAATCGAAACTTGGAATCGATAAGAATCACTCTAAAAAATGCTGGGTTGTTTCAACCCAACGTTGGGTCAAATATGGACAAACCCAACCGTTCACTTGACCCAAATTTGGGTTGAAACAACCCAGCATTTTTTTAGAGTGTGGATAAGCAGAATCGCTAAAATTCAACAATAGAATATTCGAAGTTTTACGCACACAGTTAATCGGAAAGACACAACGAGATAATGTAGAAAGGTAAGAGTTTACTTGCTGTCTGTATATATAATGCATTTAAAAAGATATGCATCCCAGTGTATTAATGTTATCATGAATACAATTGCTATTTTCGCATATAACTTTTGTTATATATTATACTGTATTATTATCTTAAAAGTTGTAACCATGTATAGATACTCTATGATTAACCTTTAAGATTACATTTCTATTGTGTATATTTAAGTCATTAAAGTGTATTATTTAAAATATATATAGAAAAGCATACAAGCCTGAGAATAGTTTATTGCAACAACACTTGTTTATTTCATTATAAATGAGTTAATGAAAAAAAGCATGTTCATCTTCAACACTGTTGAAGCCTTTGTGATAAAAGGTTAACCATGAGGGGTAAAACAACGACTTTGGTGAAACGCCTCATTAATGTCTGTGGTGAAGTTCCTAATGGAGATTTAGTGTGCTCCTGACACTGGGTTCAGGAAACACATCATTAGACTTAAAAACATCTGGATGGAGGTGTCGAGTGTCGGTAGGAACGGAGACAAGACAGACTGATGTACCCTGATGAATATCAGATGGGCTGAAGAAGACAAGAACATATACGACCTCTTTCCTCATGCTGGATATTCATCTTCCATAACTTAATAAAGTTGAATGAGAGAACTGACATTAGAGACTCTAAATTTTGCTCATTAACACTTTATTTATAGTTTATGCCCTGAAACAGAACCAGAGAAGCACATTATAAACAATTGGCTATACTGAACGATATTTTTCAATACTTAACTACACAAAGCATAATTTGTTTTTTACTTGAGAGTACAACTAATTTATTATAAGCTCAATGCACTTAATTTAAAGGGTTTTTTTGGGGGTTCTACGGCATGTGTCCTTTAAGTTACGGAAGTGATAAAGTCAGCTTTGGAAGTAAAACATTTTGGCAGCTTGGTTTAACTACAATGTGCAAAGTATCAGGAATATCACTACCAGAAATATATAAAAGCACTCAAATAATAACAGATGACAACGTTAGAGACTTTGACTGATGCGCCTCAAAAGTTGGTTTACCAGCAGCTTGGTGTATTCTCCTTAAAATAAAGGCAAAAAAATAGTTAATAATGTAATAATTACTATGTCATATAGAATTACCTAAAGAGTATTCTCTACATTAGTTAAATGCATCATACACACAAAACAATAACAACTTACCTCAGTCTGAGCAAAACCAGGCTGACAACAAACAACACCACTACCGTTAATGCAGAGACGTATATCAGTAGGTGTAGCAGTTGATCTGGTATAAACAAAGACAATATGTTTAATTACATCGGTAATGGAAAAGGATAAATGCATGTGAAGTGAATCTACTCACCACTTAACCACTGCTGTTTAACCCTTGATTCATTGGTTGGTTGTTGCCCGTTCCTTAATTCATCGGATTGTCCATGTTGGACAGTATCACCACCTAACCTCAGCTGATCAGCGCTTGGGTCACTGGTTGGTTGCCGCTTCGTGTTCGATTCTCCATGTCGGAAATGTACTTTGGTTTTTGAGAGCTCTGCGATTTGAAAACATCAATCACAACGAGACCATGCCAGCAATACAAGTTGAATACAACTGCACAGTTAAACTAGCCAATGACCTCTGAAAGTACTTACTGAAGAAGGACTTGTCTTGGAAAATCTCTTTCAGCTCATTGCACTTATATTGGTCATGATGATTTAATCCATCACAAGTACATGGGTGATGAAGTATTGAACCCATTGTTTCCACAAATGCCACCCGGCATTGGAGGTCTTCCCCAATAAAGATGTCAGGGTTTATAAGGTTTAGCCATTCACTAAGCGAATCATATGCAGCGTCCTCTGCCCCAAAACACTTGGACAGGTACCTTTTAAATATCTGCCTGTGAATAGCAAAGAGATGTTTTTATCAGCAGCATCATCCAGTTTACCTAAAAGTTCTCCAGTCAACCGGAAAGACCGTGCTAGTCAACCAGCTTCATCATCTGGGCTATACAGCACATCTATACCAACACTAATCTGTGAATATTTCACGATTTAACGTTTAACGCCTCGTGACTAAACAAAGGATGCCAATGTGAGTGTGCAAACCAATGCAAAAATGCCATGCATAAAAGTGTCATGTTTTAAAAAACGCCTCAGGTTCGTTCTTTTGGTTTGATGCACCGCGTCAAAAACTATCCGACCAATGAGATTGGCGCTTTTGCTCACGTGTCTGGAGCTTCTTATAGTGAAACACAACTTGGGGGCGCTCAAAATCAAAACGAACACACATACGTAACGGCGAAGAAGATATACGCCAAGAATCGTCTACACTGCCGGGAAGAAACAAGACGAGGAAGATGCAAGGCAAGATGAATGTAGAGCTGCTGGTCTCGTTGCTGTCGGAACATAAAGAACTATATGACAAACGCGACAGCGACTACAAAAATCTTGATAAAAGAGAACTGTCATGGAGTGGTATTGCAGAGCAAATGGGCCTTGATGGTGAGTTTCATTTGGCTTACCGGTAATTGTCTTTCATGTACATAGGCTTGTACCGGGGTATTTCAGTTTTACATTAAGCGCCATCTTATGTCAGGGAATGAATTTGCATGTTCACTCGGCTCACCGTCAGCGAAAATCGATTGGGTGTGAACACAAAAAACGCGTTGAAAAACGCTGGCGAATAACGCGTGCTGATATTCGTCCCGGTGTGTACGGCCCTTAAGAGTCACGTTTTACCTGCATTTTGTACGTTTGAATCCTAGCCTAGGCCAGAATGTAAAATCATGTTGCTCTTTTCAGCAAAGAAACATGATTTACAAGGCTAAGAAAAGAATCAACCAAAGACGAATGGGACATGGCTTTTTTGCGACAATTTTAAGACAATGCAAGCATTAATCTGGCAATAGAGAATGTATGTATGTGTCTTTTGATTTCTGCACTCGTTTAATCTCACACTCTCTGGCCACATTGGACTCGACTGTGTGTAGTGAATCATATACTAGTAAACACTGACCCACATTTTTCTGGATGACTTAATTTAATATATTTCACAATAGATATTGTTGCAATGCAGCAGTGAAATCCAAAGTAAATGCTAAAGAAAACTTCCTAAGATGCTTAAGTAGATGAGATGTCACATCCATACTTTATAGAACATACTTTTTAAGTGTCCGCAAAGTAAATACCGGTACATATTTAAAATAAGTAGTCAGAGAGATTTCGGGCGCAGCCTTTGAGTGTTTGTTTAACTCAACCCTATTTTGAGGAACAGGGTTCTACAGCTCAATGGAAGTAGTATATATTTTGTAATCTTACATTTGTTATCATCTTTAATATTTGGTATCATCTTCAATTGTGGTTAGACTAAAATGCTCTAAAATAATAAAATTGTTAATCTTCTTTTAGTCAATTTTAGACATTCCACTAACTCTAAGTAACTTTGCAACTACATATCAACTAACTCTCATTAGAGTATTAGTAGACTGTTATGGTTAGAGGAATAAGTTGACATTTACTTGCAAAGTTGCATTGAGTCAGTAGAATGTCTGTTTGGAGCATCAAAATGAAGTGTTTAGCAGATTTTAAGCAGACAGTCTACTAATACTCTACTAATACTCTATTAATACTCTATTAATACTCTAATAACTCTACTAATACTCTTCTAATACTCTATTAATACTCTACTAATACTCTATTAATACTCTACTAATACTCTACTAATACTCTATTAATACTCTACTAATACACTACTAATACTCTTCTAATACTCTATTAATACTCTACTAATACTCTATTAATACACTACTAATACTCTATTAATACTCTATTAATACTCTACTAACTCTACTAATACTCTTCTAATACTCTATTAATACTCTACTAATACTCTATTAATACTCTACTAATACTCTACTAATACTATATTAATACTCTACTAATACACTACTAATACTCTATTAATACTCTATTAATACTCTACTAGTACTCTATTAATACTCTATTAATACTCTACTAACTCTACTAATACTCTTCTAATACTCTATTAATACTCTACTAATACTCTACTAATACTCTACTAATACTCTACTAATACACCACTAATACTCTATTAATACTCTATTAATACTCTACTAACTCTACTAATACTCTTCTAATACTCTATTAATACTCTATTAACACTCTACTAATACTCTATTAATACTCTACTAATACTCTATTAATACTCTATTAACACTCTACTAATACTCTATTAATACTCTACTAATACTCTATTAATACTCTATTAACACTCTACTAATGCTCTATTAATACTCTACTAATACTCTATTAATACTCTATTAACACTCTACTAATGCTCTATTAATACTCTACAAATACTCTATTAATACTCTACTAATACTCTACTAATACTCTACTGACTGCTAGTTGACTTTTAGTTGCAAAGTTATTTAGTTGTCAACTTAGGGGCGAAGAGCTATAATTGCAGAAGGGGTGTATCGCAAAACAAAAATGCAACAAAATGTATCGTGGATAGTGAGAATTTGCATTGTGTATAGTTCACCCAAAATGAATATTACTGTGTGTGTAATAATTCACGTTTTCAGAGTTTTAGTGCAGTGCTACTTTAAACTACTATATATAATGTTGAATAATGTATAATAATGCAATGGGGGAATATTTGTCCTAATAATGCTAAATGTCTTAAGTTACCAGTAAAAAGTGCATTACATTATTTTAAATATTTCTAGTCAGTAAAAGAGTGAAATCATATTAGTCGAAAATAATTCTGTATTATCTGTATTGGTTTTCCAGCACCAAGTCCAAGCCTATTCACTTACACCCACAATGTAATATCAAATTTAGCATTTTAATCAACAGTAATTTTTTTGTTAACCTTTTACCATATATCTTGGAGTATCACAATAATATTGTATTGTGAGTTGAGTTCAGTATCGTGATATGTATCGAATCGTGACATGAGGCTATCGTTGCACCCCTAGTTGATAGAAATGCAGTTCTATGAACATGTCCTAGTGTAAATCACGTTGTTAAAGGACAACTCCTGCGCAAAATGAAGCTAGGGGTTAATAACACATGGGTACGAAGTCGACCGTTCTCTGGGATGTGTTTTCATGATAATCGAATGTAGCTACCCAATTTTAGCTCAAACCACAGATTATCTTATAACTCTAGTATATGGGGCATAGAGTAAGTAAAAATAAACATTGCTAGTTAATACCACTATTAAGGCTCAAAATAGCCCCACACTAACACGATAGCATAATGAGGGTCCCTACCTGCAAACCCAAGCATTGAGAACGTTGTAAGTGTACAGACAGTTTAATAAGAAGATACTTTATAAAGACAGTTTAATAAGAAGACACTTTATAAAGACAGTTTAATAAGAAGACACTTTATAAAGACACTACACTTCACGAATACAGGCAGGAGCTTTGGAAAACAGTCTCGACCAAACGCCGTACTAAGTGAGCTGGTCGATAGGAATTACGTTTGTGAAATCTAATTACATGGAAATGCATGGATTATATCTGTTTATTAAAATATATGGGTGACTAACTACAAGGGAAGAAGGGGCCCCATACCCATACTCAATATTTTTACCAAAAACATAGCTCAAGCATTTTCACTCCAAGATGCGCTCAGTACTTTCTTCCAGAAACAACGGACCATATGAGATTCCAAGTCACAGTTCAGCTCACGTAGCACGGCGTTCGTGCTTCGACTGGTCGAGACTGTTTTCCAAAGATGGCTCCTGCCTGTATACGCGAGTGTACTGTCTCAACCTCATCTCCACACCAGCGTGATAACTCCGACCCCTAAACAGATTATTTGGATAATTATTGTGAAAGTTCTGATCCAATCTGACTTCTGACCTATTATGCTGCCTAAATCATAATCATATACTGTTTGTTCGTTGGCCAAATGAGGACTGGCCCCCTGACTGAGCCAGGGTTTCTCCAAGGTTTTTTTTTCCATTCTGTCACTGATGGAGTTTTGGTTCCTCGCCACTGTTGCCTTTTTTGCCTTTCTTCGCCATTAGCTTTTGGCTTGCTTAGTTGGGGACATTTAACATTTAATATTGAATTTAACAATACTATTACAACTTTACTTTTCTGTTATCTCTGTAAAGCTGCTTTGAAACAATTTGTATTGTAAAAAGCGCTGTATAAATAAAGGTGACTTGACTCTTTATAAAGTATCTTCTTATTAAACTGTCTGTACACTTTTGGGTTTGCATGTAGGGACCCTCATTATGCTATCGTGTTAGTGTGGGGCTATTTTGAGCCTTAATAGTGGTATTAACTAGCAATGTTTATTTTTACTTACTCTATGCCCTATATACTAGTGTTATAAGCTAATCTGTGGTTTGAGCTAAAACTGGGTACATTTGATTATCATGAAAACACATCCCAGAGAACGGTCGACTCGGTACCCATGTGTTATTAACTCCTAGGTTCATTTTGCGACGGAATTGTCCTTTAATGCTTTGCCATCAGTGTTCAGGGGTCATCAGTGTTCAGGGCTCACCTGCAGGCTGCATCTCCAAAACATCTGTCCAGCGCCTCCAGGCATGTCCAGGGAGTCTGTGACGGGTCACCCGCACAGGACCCAGAGTGTAGAGAGGTCTTCATCTGGTGGCACTCCTGGTCTTCTCCATCACAGTCACAGAACACCAGTCTCTCAGCCGCGTCGTGAGGAAGAGCCGAGTAGAACTGCCTCGTTGCCTGTCTGCACCGGCTGAGGTTGCACTGGTATGCGTTACACTCCTGGACAAACGGCACCATCCGGCTGTTGCAGGATTCCTCCCCAAGACAAGCTATCGTCTCCTCAAGACAGGATCTGCTTGTGTGGTGTACTGGATCGAGGGTATGAGAGAGTGTTGTCAAAAGTACTGACATTTAAAAAATGTGACTCTTTGAGCACTGATGACCAGAATCATAAACACCTCTGATTGGCCATTGTGTTCACAAGCTCATCAGATATGTCTGTGATTGGCTAAAATGATCCTGCTTTCATAGACCCTGTCCCAAATGGCACACTCCAGACTTGTGGACTTCCTCAGAGTCCACACTTTGGTGACGTCATGTAGTGCAGACCTATACGCTGATTTCACGCAGCCGCCATTTTGAAATCGAAAGCGAGGCTCCGGTGGGAAGAACCCCAACAAGATGTTATGGTATGTAAAGATAACCAACAATGCCTTGGATTCGATTTACACTATTAAATGTTATTATCCAATATAGGATATGTATATAGTTCGTTCCTGCTTCTTTTTTTACTTTCTGAATTATATATAAAAAATAATTGTATTTATAAATGAATTTCACTGTATATAGTCTAAAGATAAAAGAAATGTATGTACAGTTTTAGAATAACTCATTTCTACATTAAACACAACAACACACCATTGCATTCTCGACTCACCTATGATTAAAGGCGACACTTCCGGTTTTCTTCCCACCGCCTCGCTTTCGATTTCAAAATAACGGCTGCGTGAAATCAGCGTATAGGGCCCTTGGCGCGAGTCCACGAGGGCACATTGAGAGGTATTTTTGGGACAGATTCAATCGTCACGCTGGAAATAGGAAGACGGTCTGATTATTGTTATGCACAGGAGCTGCAGGTTCGGGGAAATATGCTGCCTATTGTTGTTGTTGTTACATATGACTCAGTAAAGCCCTGCCATTAGGTTTTATTTATTTAATGAATCATAATGCGGTCGTATTATTCAGCTCGCTATTATTAGCCTATGTTTGAGACATCAACCACTGGTTGATGATCAGAATGTTTGTATAAACTTGTCATAAAAACCATAATGATAATTACACTATTTTCCTCTCAGCCATTTTAACAATTGTTCGTGAGCGAAATCTCCTCCCATCCGTTGTCTGATTGGCCTTTCGCAAGGATTCCTGGGTAGTTAAAGTGTGTGAGCCTGCATCCATGCGGGCTTCGCGTAAGACCGTTTCAAGGGTACACAGGGGTGTACAAGGGTACTCAGTGTGCTGAGCACACACACTTCAGAGTGTTAACATGACGAATGGGACGGTATACAGAGTCGTAGAGCAAGCGAGCACATGCAATTTAAAGGGATAGTTCACTTTGAAATTAATTTTTGATATGTTTTAGCTTACCTCAAGGGCATCCAAGATGTAGGTGTCTTTGTTTCCGCAGTATTTTCAATTGTGATATTTTTAGGTCAAACCGTTCTTGTCTGTCAGTCATATAATGCAGGTCTATGGGGTCCACCTTAAAGAGCATACACAGAGAAGTCCAAATTAAACATGATTTAATGACTCGTAAATGTAAGTACACATTGATGGCCTAAGACACGAAACGAGTGGTTTGTGTGAGAAAACGAACAGTATTATATAGTTTTTACCTCTTGTAAACACAGCCACGTCCAAGTGATCTGAGAGGTCGCGATCGCTTCGGTCTTTTCCGGAAAGTGCGTGTACGGCACTCATTGTTTACACAGAACAGAGATTGTAGGTAAGACGGCTAATTAAAAGGGTACTAATTTGCGCTTATCCGGGATGTTTAAACCGTCGTAAAAGAAAACAATTACAAAAAAAATAAAAAGAAAACAATTGTATGAGTGACGTAAACGCGCGAGAGATCACTTCCGGTGCTTTCCGGAAAAGAACGAAGCGCTCGCGACCTCTCAGATCACTTGGACGTGGCTGTGTTTACAAGAGGTAAAAACGAAAGAATACTGTTCGTTTTCTCGCACAAACCACTCGTTTCGTGTCTTAGGCCATCAATGTGTACTTACATTTACGAGTCATTAAATCATGTTTAATTTGGACTTCTCTGTGTATGCTCTTTGAGGTGGACCCCATAGACCTGCATTATATGACTGACAGACAAGAACGGTTTGACCTAAAAATATCAAAATTGAAAATACTGTGGAAACACAGACACCTACATCTTGGATGCCCTTGAGGTAAGCTAAAACATATCAAAAATTAATTTCAAAGTGAACTATCCCTTTAAGTCCACATGAAGTGTGCCATTTGGGACAGGGCCATACACTCCCGTGTGTATCTAAGCGCTCGGTGAAGAGCGTCATTGATGTATTTACAACATGTTTTTGAAGCGCTGATCATTGTAGCCAATCACAGACATAGTTGATGAGCTTGTAAACACAATGGCCAATCAGAGGCGTTTATGATTCTGTTCATCAGCGCTCAAAGAGTCATATTTTTAAAATTTCAGTATCGACTTGGTACCAAAGTCAGTACTTTTGACAACACTTTATGAGATTGTCCAATGAGGGGATCACAGCATGCATGCTATTATCAGTTTATAAAAGGCTTTGGTGCTCCATGTACATAAGATCTTACCACTGGCTTTCCATTTTGCATCAGGTTGCTTGTTTTTTTGAGCTGGAAAACATTAAAGGAAAAAATTAGAGTTCTGTCAGCATTTACTCGCCCTCATGCCATTCCAAAACCTGTATGCAAGTCCTTATTCACTAAAAATGTTCCCTTTTGCCAAAGCTCAGAATTGTTCTGAATTAAAAATGATCCAGGTAAATTGTGGTCTGTTCCTTGGAATATCCCAGGAAATATTCCCATAACTTTCACAAAAGTATTTTAAAGGTTATGCAAATGTTAGGGCAAAATATTCTTAAAATAAGGTTAAGGAACAGTGTTAATGCGTTCTCCTAAATTTGTTCTTAAAATAATGTTCTCGGAAAGTCCTTATGATATTATTAATATTTGCGGAATGTTCTTCGTAATGTTAGCAGAAAACATTGGAATGATGTTCACTGCAAATCCATATTATGTTGTTTTTATGAATGTTCCTATAATTTTAATAGAAAATGTTCTTAAAACCACATTTTTGGAATATTATGCATAACTGATTTAGTAAATCTGGTGAGAAAATGTCTTTGTTATCTGGGATAGTGCACAAGTCATAGTGACTAATTGTATGATACTTTCATGATTCCTTTTTATTTAATTTTATTTGGGGGGGCTTGACAGCCATATAGTCACTTAATTAATATGGAGAAGAGCTGAATGCAGATCCTTCAATTTCTGAGTGAATTTGCCAGATTGAAACTGTTTTATAAAGAGTCCTACCCAAAACTCAATTACCACAGACAACAACTCAACCCTCAATAAGTAAAAATCACATTTACAGTAATGCACTTACAATAGATGCACATTTCACTAAAATTGCATACCATAACATCTTAATATGGACAATAAGACATTGAGATGGTGTTTAATTTCTGTAAATCTGCTTTGAAACAATGTAAAAGGCACTATGTAAATAAAACTGACTTGAATTGGCATTGAGCATTAAATACACATTGTTTTAGACTTAAGTGCATTATTATACATGACATGTTTTGTTTTTCGTGACTGAGGGAATAGAGTGAAGTTGTTGGCTGCGGTACAGTACATGCACATGCTGTCCGCAGAGTAAAATATGCCAAATTAAGTTCAATGAACATACATTTTAGTACAGATAACTTGAAAATGTAAGTTATCGTCTTTCAACTAAACTAAACTAAACTTCAGTTTACTTGAAATAAGTTGTTGGGTCAACTATTTTAACTATGTCAACTAAACTTTTTATGTTGAAAATACTTAGAAGTTTAAGTAAATAAAACTTAACTGAGTCAAAGCAAAAAGATAACTAAAAAATGTAAGTTGAGTGAACACATTTTTTGTTACAGTGTAGCTTGTTTCATATGTCCATGCTTGATGCAGTGTTTAATGTATGTGGTCTGGTATACCCAAGCGATGCTGGCACTGAGAGTACAGCTGTTGTAGAGCGAGACATGGATCCGGCCCAGAACACACACACTGTCCCAGCGCCGGCGAGCGGATCAGCATCTTCTGAACTGTGGCGTTACACACCTGTGCGTCAGTCGTGTGGCAGACTCCATCTATCCTCACAGATACAAGCAGACGTTACTAGAAGCACTTTCAACATGACAGCTTTGACATGAGTCAACTCTATTCATCTGGATCACACAATGCGTTCATCCATTTTTAATAGCTATTGTATGTGCTACAATACTGATTGTTTAATTATCTATGATTTCTATGCCCAGTGGTTTTCCAAAACTATTATTACGGTCAGATGTTAAAATGTATCAACATGACAGTCAATATCATTGCTGAATATGGACTGATGATCTCATATGTTGTTATTCCTTTTGCTTCCCTGAGGCCAATATGTTTCTTTCTCTCCGTCAACACACACACACACACACACACACGCACGCACGCGCGCGCACGCACGCACGCACGCACGCGCGCGCACGCACGCACGCACGCACGCACGCACGCACGCACGCACACACACACACACACACACACACACACACACACACACACACACACACACACACACACACACACACACACACACACACACACACACTTAAGCACAGCACACAAACAACTTCAACATGCCCTCAAGCCAGACCTTTCTCCTTCCTCGATGCACATACGGCCACAGTTTGAGGTGTGCAGTTTGCTCAAGGCTATTGCGCTTTAACCCAGTTACTGCCAACACATGATGGGACGTTTCACAAGAGGAGACAGGGATTGGCATTAACAAAAGTTAATAAATGTTGTAAAAATGTATTGCTCATAGATAGTTCATGTTAACAAATGCATTAACTAATGTTAGCAAATAGGACTTTATCGTAAAGTGTTCTCTTCATTGAATATCTCAGAATAACCCAACTCAGTTGAAATAGATTTTATTAATATGTTACATTTTTTATGTTTTCCGTTTTAATTTTAGGGTAACACTTTACAATAAGGTTCATCAGTTAATGTATTATCTAACATGAACTAACAATGAGCAATACACTTATTACAGAAATTATTAATATTTGTTATTAATAAAATCCAGCTGTTCATTGTTTTTTCATGTTAGTTCACAGTGCATTAACTAATGTTAACAAATACAACCTTTGATTTTAATAATGTATTAGTAAATGTCACAATTAACATTAACAAAGATTCCAGTTTTTCTCAATTGCTAAAACACTAAAATCCATTGGCTGAACAAAGTTCTCAGTTGCCTGAACTCATTTAGCTAATTGTGGAGTCTGTTGTCAATACCGTAAACAATTTCACATGGTAAAACACAATTTGCAGATCTCACTTAGACTTTTCAGCAAAACTCTGAACACATTCTCATTCTCAAAACACATTCTGCACTCTAATGCACATGTCATCCATACTGGTAAACACAAGTGGCAAAAATCAAATACAAATAGAGAACACATGTCATTTGATTGAACACAACCACTCAAAACTGATTCAACCTGTTTCAAATGATGTGACACAACCAATATAAGCCAGTTCAGAGAGCAAACAGGTTGTTGAAGGTGGGGAGGAGAAAGTCTGAGAATCGATAGAAGAAACAATGTGAGAGGATGAAGACGAGTGCGTATGCGAGGAGGGCGACGAGGAGGAGGAGGGCAAGAAAGAGGAAGAGGAAGAGGAGGAGGAGGGCAAGAAAGTGGAGGAAGAGGAGGAGGGCAAGAAAGAGGAGGAAGAGGAGGAGGGCAAGAAAGAGGAGGATAAAGATGATGAGGAGGGGGGGGGCAAGGAAGCGGAGAAGGAGGAGGAAGAGGAAGACAAAGAGTGGAAATATCTGATGAAATTCGAGCAACAGTCATTGACCATGTTCTTGTCCATGGACTGACCCAGGCCAAAGACAAGCACATTGATTACATGTTTACTCCTTTCATTTGTGTCCCTTTGAGTATTGTATACTGTAGTACAGTGCACTGCTGTAGACTGAACAATGAAAAAATATGAAATTTGTTTTGAGATGATATGAGAACTATATGTTTTGAACAATGTGTTTTAAATATTTTGGTGTACTGTTTACTGACTGCTTGATAGTGTATAGCATTTTGATCACTTTGTTTATGATTTAAAAGCAGTGTTTGATTTTGAACACAGGTAAAACTGTTTTGAGGCGAAAGTTTCATTTTGCAAGAGGAGTCAGAGGTTTTGTAAATAGTGCTTGAAGATGAGGCTTTGTGTTTAATGTTTTCAGAAAATGGAGCAAGGTTTCAGAAATTGTGTTTTAGCAATTGAGAAAAACTGTAATAAATGCTGAAGTATTGTTCATTCTTAGTTCACGTTAACTAATGAACCTTATTGTAAAGTGTTACCAATTTTAGTTTTTGTTTGTATCATTTTTAGGAGTTAAAAAAAAATCTATATAGTTTTTATTCATTATTATTTATTTTAGTTGTTAGTTCATCCAGTTAAACTGAATTAAAATGAGAAATGTTGCTTTGAAAAAAAAATTAAGTATTTAATATTTTATTTAAAGGACGATTTTCTTTTATGGTTTTACGTTTACGTTTAGTTGTTGTGTGTATGCAGAAGAAATCTTCAAATGTGCTTTCAATTATTAATTATTATTATACTCAAATATACCCTCTCACCTCAGAAGCTTTTAATTTTTAATGCCTTGACAAAATCAACTAGTATGAATCAAGAGGGCAAACATTCAGTTTTTTTTTTTGTTATTAACCCCATGACACCAGCAAACCCAGGTCCCGTTAAACAACGTAACTGGCTGCATTATGGATGGCATTCTGTTTGCTTCATAGAAGTTTAGATTAGAAACCTGTACCTTTATAATTACAGACATCTCTGAGGACAGCCTGTTCACTTCTGCAGAAGCGTTTAGAAACACACACGTCCATATGTGAAGTGCAGTCTGTAGTTCTGGATGTGTTGATGGAAACTAGCTGGAACAGCAGATGAGACGCTGGAACAGAAAATAACACTCTTAATTGCCTTAAGCTTAACGAGGAACAACAATAGACCTGTTCTGCACGGAGGCTTGTAAAAGTCTTTCCTTTGAAACCATTGTAAGATACTACATATATACATGACAAACATACATGACTGTGCTAGTGTCTGATGTGTCCCGTTTGCTTGAGTGACAGCAACACCAAACCTCATGATCCTTCAATTCACATTTGAGAACGTTTTAAAAGAATATTTATCTTTGGTGCACTGAGAAAATAATTGGTGTGGGTTTAGGAAACAATTTTCACTTCAGAAATTGCTGGTAAATTTCATAAATATGTACAAAGGAAAGGCAACTTTTGAAGCAGAAAGACTGAAATAGTATTTTTTTTTTGTGTGTGTGTGTGTAAAAAGTATTCCAATAAACTTTACAATGTAGAAAAAAGTGAATCTGATTTTTTCAGTGTCAAACTTTCTTACATTTTCCTCTGAAACTTTCTTTCTTTCTTTCTTTCTTTCTTTCTTTCTTTCTTTCTTTCTTTCTTACTTTCCTTTTTTCTTTCTTTCTTTCTTTCTTTCTTTTTCATTTTAAATTAAATTGTAATGCACGTAAACCTAATAACAGATTTTAGTCCCTGTTTCAAGACCAATACAGAGAAACACTTGGCAAATGTTCAGGCACAAGCACACAATAAATCAATTTCAATAACTCCATCAGAAGAGCTTCCAGGATCAATGAAGCACTGAACTGCTAAAAGCTCTCTAATATAGATGGTGTACTCACCGATGAGCAAAGCTGCGTTCATGACCTTCATGATGAGGTTGAGTGTCCGTGTGAAGCACCTGTGCGAGTGAACAGCTCTTCTCCTCTTCCCCAGCATCACGTCACATGATCATGATGATCCTCTCAGGTGCGAGTGTTGAATGTCACACTCACTGTAATGAGGGTCGGCTCTCGGGTCAGTGCTGAGGATATGATGTAGGATCATATTAAAGAAATATTCAACTGTTATATATACACTACCGTTCAAAAGTTTGGGGTCGGTGAGATTTTTAATGTTTTTAAAAGAAGTCTCTTCTGTTCACGAAGGCTGCATTTATTTGATGACCAATACAAAACAAACCCAGTAATATTGTGAAATATTATTTCAATGTAAATCAGCTGGCGGAAACTGCTTTGCAATGATAAGATCTTCAGTCTCGCGATCAACAGACTGTCATCTGCTCAATGCTCATCACGGCAACATTTTATGTGATGGGAATAGATCTAAATTCTTTAAAAACATCTCACGATTCGTTAATCTCGATAGCTGTAATAGTAAAAACGTATAATATCTGTAGTAAAAGTATTCGAGAGAGTTTCACATGTACGTAGCAATTTCATATGCAAGCATGTCAGCCAATCACAGCAGTGGCCGGCTACACTGAATCCCACAGCCAATCACAGCAGTTACACTGAATCCCACAGCAGACACGACCCTTCAAACAGAGTGTTCAAATCAGAGACTAAAATCAGGCTAGGAAAAAATGCCTTTTATTTCTAAATTATTAGACTATTTTTGATCTAAAAAACACACTAACATTATAAGGGCAACCCAGGAAACATTATAAAATAATAATAAAAAAAACATTCTAGGGCACCTTTAAAGTGGACCTATTATGCCCCTTTTTACAATACGTAATATAAATCATGGTGTCCCCAGAACATGTGTGCAAATTCAGCTCAAAATGAAATTTCCGCTCAAAATTAAAACTAATGTCTGCCACTCCCGCGCACCACACGCACCACACACACACACACACACACACACACACACACACACACACACACACACACACACACACACACACACACACACACACACACACACACACACACACACACACACACACACACCTAACCTAACCTCTGCTACTCCCGCACCACATACTCATCGATTATTGCGAAATAAAAAGTCACAATTAAGACAAAAACACAGAAAATCAAAAACATGGATGACATATTGAGTCTACTTGATGATGTATTTAGTATATTTTGAAGTTTAAAAAAAAGTACATTTAATGACAAAAGTGAACAGACTGTAACGGTGTGGTGGTAGTTGAAGACACAAACTTCACTTAAGTTCAGGCAGGACATACACAACTTCTAATATTAATGAGAACCGACAAGGGACTGAACAGAACAAAGAGTATAAACACACAGGAGAAAAAGAGGAAACTAACTACACACAGGTGTAAGAGACAGGTAAACTAATGAGGGACTAACGAGAACAGGTGCAGACGTACCAGCTCAAACCATTTCCATGTTAGTAAGTGCTGGCAAAACATACACAATTACTTAGAGTTGTTATTGTTTACTTATTTATTTTTGGATTGTGCAAACATAGACCAAAGTAATTCACATTTTTCTGCCAAAAGACGTTTAAAAGTCAGCATGTGTGAGATTCACTTATGTGCTAACAAAAAGATAATGACGAATGGCTTAGTAAGTAAAATTGGAATCTTTATATACAAACATAATTTCAAACACATTAATGCATTTACTTAAAGTACTTATAACTAGCAGTAAGTACACACTTTTAATAGATAACACAATCTCAAAGCAAGCACCTCATACAGTAGTTCTCTGCTGCTCACCTGTTGCTTCTCGTGACGTCTGTCACACTTGAACAAAGATGCATTGTTGTGCCATTGTTCTGTTTTATTACTCTGTAATCATCAGGCTAATAATAGTCAAATACACAGTTAGAGCTCCAGGCTTCCTGACCCAACAAGCAAACACACAGAGAAAATAATTACTGCTCGACTGTGCAAATCGTCAAAACAACTCCATTAGAAATAAATGTTCGAAAACAACACACAACAGAGATGCCCATCATCAGAAATAAAACTTCTCTGCAAACACTTGTGAAATGCACAAAGTTAACATTCACAATGTTTTCTTGATGTTTTTTTTAAATACCCAAGTGGGATCAAATTAGAGTAAAAGGTAACCCTTTACAATAAGGCCTCATTAGTTAATGCACTAGCTAAAATAAACGATCAATTATCAAGTTTTATGTATACATAATTTATTAATCTTTTGTTAATGTTCGTTAATACAAATATTTTTTTGTTTGTTCATGTTAGTGTATTAACTTATGTTAGCTTTTGACTTAAAAAAATGTATTAGTAAATGTTGAAATTTTCAAAAAATACTGGGTTGTTTCAACCCAAAGTTGGGTCAAATATGGACAATCTCAACCGTTGGGTTAAAATTTGAACATAAAACTTCACCCTGTCCATATTTGGGTTGAAACAACCCAGCATTTTTTAGAGTGTTACATTATTAATAAAAATTAACTAATGTAGTAAACTACTGTAACAAATGAAACCTTATTGTAAAGTGTTGCAGAGAGAGCGAGCTGTTCCTGAAAAGACAAAGACGTAATACAAAACAGCATTCTTAGAGAAACATTACAAATGTCAAGTTGTACATTGTTTAAACATGGAATAAAAATAAATATACATCAATTTTGTTCAAAATACAGGACGAGGCCGGTGGCGTCCCATAACATCTGAAGTGTGCTACATACTTGAAGCAGTTTATGCATGCAAAAATAATGTTTGTTTTCAAACCTGAATCATTTGATGCTCAAACAAACAGAGCAGTTTCAGTGGAGCCCGAGTGTTTTCAGAGACCTTAACCCACAGATTGCTCACCATTATCTCTCTACATTAGATTGAATAGGAACAATTATTTTAAGACTGAGAACGTTTTCTTCCTTCTATCATCGTTGTCTTGAGTTGAATGCAGTCTCATTGTGTTTCAGAGACATGTCATTATTTTCCCCTGTGTCTGCGTGTCCACTCGAGCTGTGAGCTGAAAAATAACCTCATGACTCACACGGTAAACATATCAATTCCACTGAAGGTTCATGCTCCCTTACGCAAGACACAATGTCATTTTCAAAACGTGTGTGTAATTCACTGAGGTTAATATGTCCATTCATTCCTTCCATCCATAAGCCTCTCAGCTGGACACACTGTTGCTCTAGTCTCGGGTCGTGACTGTGGGATTCACACAGAAACCCGTCCCACGTCGAGCTACACAGCCTGGTCAGATATCCTGGAGATGTTGTCGAAGTTGTTGACTTGTGTAGACAGGGATTTGCGGCTGTCTGTACTGGTTCTCACTCGGACTCTCTCCTTCGGTGTCTCGTCTCCACCGGAGCAATGACAGATGAACGCCGCTTTAAACTCCTCTCGAAATTTACCTGCGAGAATACAGGATTTCATGTGTTAATTTGAACTAACATTGATACGTTATTATAACGCATTTATTATCTACAGGGTTTCTGCAGATTTCACAAAGTCAAATTTAAGACTTTAAGACCTTTTTGAGACCATTATGACTGAATTTTAAGACCTATATCACGACATAAGAAAACGAAAGCTCAAAGCTGATTGGCTGTTGCATGTTTTGGTCTATTTTGTAATACAGCAAATTATATTTAGACTAGCGAAATAAGGAACTAACATCACGGGATACAAAAAAACATTCCAATGCGATGCGGGAGCATTTCAGTGAGATTTACATGGACGTAGGAAAACTAAGACCTGTTTCAAATGATTTAAGACCTAGAACTACTAGAATACTTTTTAAGGCCTTAACTTGTGATTTTGAAATTTTAGACTCTTTTTAGACCCCGCAGAAACCCTGTATCTAATGTTAATCACAGGATATACTAGTATCTGTTAATATTATTGATGGACCTCAGCTAACATGAACTAACAAAGAACGGTTTTATTTGTATTCATTAAAATTAAAAAGGGGATATATGTAAGACTTGTATGTATTAATCACTTTTTTTTATTGCCAACATGTGAACAGCTTGTAAAGAAAATTAAAAACGAGACCTTCCCTGACTTCATAGGTTGTCTATGAAAGCCTGTAGACTGATTTTTATGTGAAGGAAAATTCAAAGATGTTTATGAGCTCCCGAAAGCCTCTCTTCCGTTCAATGACATTTGAAATTAATGCTCATGTTCGGGATAATACCTATGGAGGATATGGAGAATCTATATCTAATTTCAGATCGCGTACTAACCACGTGATAAAAATAAAATAAAATTCTGCATCAAATTTATAGGCAAGACAAGTAGTTTGTCTAGGCATGCGCACATATCTTCAAACGCACATAACTATAGAATAAATTCTTAATGCGCATGTGAACGCCATCAGCGTTTATCACAGGCTCAGTTTAAAGTCTGTTTAGAGAGAACGGCGTCGTCTTAGCGGCCCATAATTTAATAACAAATGATCATTTCGACGGAAGTGAATCAATCAATACTATCTTTAGCTGGAAAGAACATTATTCAAGAACCGCTATAAAACCAAACCAATCTCTGTTACCTTAAATTATATGTTTATCTCTGTAAAGCTGCTTTGAAACAATCTTGTTAAAAGCGCTATATAAATGAGGATGACTAAAGAGCTTCTGTACTGTAATATCAAAGTGTCATGCAAAGAAAAAGGTTTATAGGTTCTCATTGTCAGATCTATATAGTCTATAGTCTCAAATATACTTAATATTCAAACTATCATAACTGTTAATCTCCTCATCTGTGGACATGATGCCGGTGAATCTCAGAGCGGCTGTAAAAATATTCATATCCAACGCATTCTCATCCTAGTGCGTCATATAGGTGACGCCATATGACATTTAGTTGAAATCCTATGCACATGGCACCCTTTAGCGTCAATATAACACGCACTGTTATGGGTAGGTTTAGGTCTGGGGTAGGTTTAGGGCGTCGGATTTAGACGAAATCCCACAAGCGTCAACTGTATGACGCCTTGGGATTACAACCGCTGTCTCATATTGACGCTAAAGGGTGCCATGTGCGTAGGATTTCGACGAAATGTCACATGCGTCAACTGTATGACGCCTTGGGATGAGAACAGAGGATTTCTGAACTGATGTTTTCTCACCGCTGTCAGTTTTGTTGTGTGTGTATTTTGTTATTGAGAGGAAAGCGGAGCACATATTTACATATTCATCTAAACATCACTTTCATAAGCGTCTGGATGTTTGTTAACAGTATATCACTAAAAAAAAGGGTATTTCCAACTTATTTTTACCTCTAAGTGAAGAATAAAAGTTCTGATTAGCTATCTCGGGTCTTGAATGTGATGTTAACTTGCGTGTGCAAGAGTGCTGACAAGCTGTCGTACCATAAATATACAATTTTGCACTTTTTTTCTGGCAGTGTATTTTATATTCTGCTTTGTAAAAACATCAAATGCTCTTTTTAGACCTTCCAAATTCAAAATTAAAATGTTGGTCCCAAGGTGACTGGTGGGATTTAAACGGATTAATTTATTTTCAGTAGTTGCACTGAATCCTCCAAACTGCCCTATAATTTCAAAAGCATCCTTGAAATGACCAGGTAATGATGTACTCAGTTATCAGAGCGGCACAAAGAGAATATTGCAATGCTAATGAAGAAATAATTAGTGTGCTCGTTATGAATGAAAATGTGCAGGATGTTTCCGGAGGGCAAAGCTTTGAAGTGTTGTGTGTGTTTGCAGGCGGTGAAGGGAACGCCAGGTGTAATGCCTGAGTGTGTCCAGCAGAGAGAGGAAAACACCCACAGTACTCTGCTTCTGAACTATGATATACACTCACCTAAAGGATTATTAGGAACACCATACTAATACTGTGTTTGACCCCCTTTCACCTTCAGAACTCCCTTAATTCTACGTGGCATTGATTCAACAAGGTGCTGAAAGCATTCTTTAGAAATGTTGGCCCATATTGATAGGATAGCATCTTGCAGTTGATGGAGATTTGTGGGATGCACATCCAGGGCACGAAACTCCCATTCCACCACATCCCAAAGATGCTCTATTGGGTTGAGTGGGTACAGTGAACTCATTGTCATGTTCAAGAAACCAATTTGAAATGATTTGAGCTTTGTGACATGGTGCATTATCCTGCTGGAAGTAGCCATCAGAGGATGGGTACATGGTGGCCATAAAGGGATGGACATGGTCAGAAAGAAGCATTTTATTTAATGGCGCCTTTCTTAACACCCAAGGTCACCTCACAAGCAATAAACAGGTCACTGCATAAGACAATACACACAACAAACAAGCCACATACAAATAAAGTGCATTAAAAACCTCAATACAACATGTTATAAAAAAGCTTGTATAAAAAGATATGTCTTAAGATGCGTTTTAAAAGTCGACAAGCAGTCGCTATTGCAAACATCAAGGGGAAGAGAGTTCCACAGGCTGGGGGCAGCATAACTAAAAGATCTGGCACCCATGGTAGTAAGTCGAATCCAAGGTACCACAAGAGAACTTGAAGATGAAGATCTGAGAGCACGTGAAGGAGTGTAAACATGGAGAAGTTGTGAAAGGTAATAGGGTGCAAGATTATGGAGTGCCTTATAAGTAAGTAGCAGGACCTTGAATTAAACTCTATACTTTACTGGAAGCCAGTGCAATTGCTGAAGAACTGGCGAAATGTGCTCAGTATAAGGTGTTCTAGATAGAACACAAGCTGCAGAATTCTGAACCAACTGAAGGTTATGTAGCAATTTGGATGGAACACCAGAGCATTACAATAGTATATACATGAAGTGATCAGTGCGTGAATAAGAACTGCAGTATTATTATCTGAAAGAAAGGGTTAATATTACGCAAGTGGAAGTATGCAATCTGCGTGATATTATTAATTTGAGCTCCAAATGATAGTGTGCTATCCATGATGACACCCAAACGTTTAATCTGTGAAGAAGGACTGATTGCAGTATTGTAAATGTACAAAGAAAGCCAATTAGTTTTAGACAAAATAGATCTAGTTCCAACAAGCAAAGCCTCTGTTTTGTTGCCACCCCGGGGAACACCAGTGGTGACTGTAGATGTTCTTGATCGAAAACCTTTTGAATTGAATTGAATACGCTGATTGCGTCCAGATAGATATGACCTAAACCAAGACAGAGCAGTGCCAGTAATACCAATAGAAGCTAATCTGTCAAGAAGTATCTTATGTGAGACAGTATCAAAGGCAGGATGGGTACATGGTGGCCATAAAGGGATGGACATGGTCAGAAACAATGCTCAGGTAGGCCGTGGCATTTAAACGATGCCCAATTGGCACTAACGGGCCTAAAGTGTGCCAAGAAAACATCCCCCACACCATTACACCACCACCAGCAGCCTGCACAGTGGTAACAAGGCATGATGGATCCATGTTCTCATTCTGTTTACGCCAAATTCTGACTCTACCATCTGAATGTCTCAACAGAAATCGAGACTCATCAGACCAGGCAACATTTTTCCAGTCTTCAACTGTCCAATTTTGGTGAGCTCTTGCAAATTGTAGCCTCTTTTTTCTATTTGTAGTGGAGATGAGTGGTACCCGGTGGGGTCTTCTGTTGTTGTAGCCCATCCGCCTCAAGGTTGTGCGTGTTGTTGCTTCACAGATGCTTTGCTGCATACCTGGGTTGTAACGAGTGGTTATTTCAGTCAAAGTTGCTCTTCTATCAGCTTGAATCAGTCGGCCCATTCTCCTCTGACCTCTAGCATCAACAAGGCATTTTCGCGCACAGGACTGCCGCATACTGGATGTTTTTCCCTTTTCACACCATTCTTTGTAAAACCTAGAAATGGTTGTGTGCGAAAATCCCAGTAACTGAGCAGATTGTGAAATACTCAGACCGGCCCGTCTGGCACCAACAACCATGCCATGGTCAAAATTGTTTAAATCACTTTTCTTTCCCATTCTGACATTCAGTTTGGAGTTCAGGAGATTGTCTTGACCAGGACCACACCCCTAAATGCATTGAAGCAACTGCCATGTGATTGGTTGATTAGATAATTGCATTAATGAGAAATTGAACAGGTGTTCCTGATAATCCTTTAAGTGAGTGTATCTCTGTGTGACACGCCAGCTCGCTGCTAACAAGATGAGGATTTGAGTCTGGGGCCGTATTCACGAAAGAATTTTAAGGCTAAAAGTAGCTCCTAACTGGCGAATTTAGGAGCAACTCCTAAAAATAATGGGCGTGTCACTCCTAACTTTGGGACTCCTAATTTTTTTCACTAAGAGTAATTCACAAAGCATTTTAGCCCTAAAAGTAGCACACAAGTCTGGGACAGCTTAAAAGAAGTCGAGAGGATGTCGTAATTCCATGATTTGTTACGTCTGTGTTATGATCCGCATGATCGCCCTGTCATCTAACAAACAATCACCGTGATCATTGCGAGGAAGCTCGTGCATGAGAATTGATGTCATGCATAGCAACAATGACTCACTTTTAGTTTAGGAGTTGTCATTTTTCCTTACTAAGAGTAGGTCTGAAAGGCGTTGTGAATAACTTTTAAGAGAAAACTCCTAGCTAAAATATTTTAGTACGATTTAGGAGTACTCCTAATAGTTAGATAAAATTCTTTGTGAATACGGGCCCTGGTGTGTAAAGAAGCAAGACACTGAATATGCAGTGCAGAGACAGCGAGTCTCCAGAACCAGAAGTGAAGACCCATGATGTAGCTGGACGTGTTAAACACTCACCGCTGAGGAAGTTGTAGATGATTGGATTGGCGGCGCTGTTGGCGTATATAAGCCAGTGTGAGAAGGTGAACCAGGCGTACACCGTCTCTCTGTTGTCTGTGTTCTTGAAAACGCCAAATACTCTGCGGATAACAGATCGACATAAATGTATGGAAGCTTGTTTACACCACAGAATAAAAAAATAAAAACACAATTGCAAGTTTACATCTCACAATTCTGACTTTTTATCTTAGAATTGTGTGATATAAAGTCGAAAATTGTGTGATATCAAGTCGCAATTGTGAGATATAAACTCACAATTCAGACTTTTTTTTCTCAAAATTGCACGTTAATATCTCGCAATTCTGACTTTATAACACGTAATTTGTCTGACATGCAAAACGTCTCAGGTTACTATTGTAACCATAGTTCCCTGAGAAACAGGGAACGAGACGATGCGTCGAACGACACGGTGGGAACGCCTCTTGCGTGATTGCGTCTGAAGCATCTATGCCAACTAGTCCAATGGAATGAGAGAATGAGCGTCACGGGCGGGTGACGTCATGAACCAGGAAAGGATAAGAGCACTTCCGCTGCTCGCCGGCATTTAGCTTCGACAGTTGCCGAAGCAAGCCGATCGCAGGGACGCAGGAAGTATGGCAGGGGGACGCATCGTCTCGTTCCCTGTTTCTCAGGGAACTATGGTTACAATAGTAACCTGAGACGTTCCCTTTATCGAAAAAGGGAACTTCGAGATGCGTCGAACGACACGGTGGGAACGAGAATACCCAACCCGCCATAATTACAAGTACCTGAGTGTCAGTCTGTTGATCTAAGCACTCAGCACCTGAGAACCTGGGGCAGCATCCAGGTCCAAACTGTAAAATCTCACGAATGTGAGCGGAGAGGACCAGCCCGCCGCATCACAAACATCTTGAAGAGATACCCCCTGCAATATGGCTTTAGAAGCCGCCATACTCCTGGTCGAGTGGGCTCGGACCACCAAAGGACAAGGCTGGCCCGAGTACTCGTATGCAGTGAAATAGCCTCGACTATCCACTTACTGACTGTCTGTTTTGAAGCAGGAAGACCTTTCTTAGGTGATCCAAAGCAAATCAGTAATGGGTCGGACTTTCTGAATGAGGATGTCCGATGTACATATGTGTCCAATGCTCGCACTGGACACAAGAAGTGCAGTCTTTCCTGGTCCGCAGTTGCAAATGGAGGAGGACAGAAAGCCTGCAGCACAATAGGCCTCGGAGTCAAGGTTGGAACCTTAGGGACGTATCCCTGTTTTGGGTATAGGAACGCCTTGACCATCCCCGGTGCAAATTCAAGGCAGGTGGGGGAGACCGAAAGAGCCTGAAGGTCGCCAACTCTCTTTAGGGACGAAATAGCTAGCAGAAAGATAGTCTTGAAAGTCAGGAACTTTTCTGAGACCGAATCTAAGGGCTCGAATGGGGCCCTAGACAGGCCTTCTAGAACTATAGTCAAATCCCAAGCTGGCACCTTAGTGCGGATTGCAGGCCTCAGCCTCAAAGTGCCACGAAGGAAACGTGTAATCAGGGGGTCTCGACCCAAAGATATACCTCCCACCATAGTAAGGTAAGCCGCAATGGCTGCCACGTAAACTTTTAGTGTGGAAGGACAAAGACCTGACACAAAGCGCTCCTGCAGGAACTCGAGTACTGTGTTGACAGAACAGTTAACTGGATCCCACTGGTGTCGGTGACACCATAGGAGAAACTCTCCATTTAAGCGCATAAAGTTTCCTCGTAGCCGGAGCTCTGGAGCTTAGGATGGTCTCAACAGCCTCAGCTGAAAGACCACTATCTATAAGTTGGGCCCCCTCAGAGGCCAAACCCAAAGATTCCATATCTCTGGCCGAGGGTGAAATATTGTGCCCCCGGCCTAAGACAGAAGGTCCCTCCTCAAAGGGATCTCCAATGGAGGCCCGTCTAGCAGAAGGATCAGGTCCGCAAACCAGATCCGACTTGGCCAGCGTGGTGCTACTAGCAGTAGGCTTATTCCATACCGACGGACCCGCTCCAGAACTCCTGGGAGCAGAGCAACAGGGGGAAAGGCGTACAGACGTAGCCTCGGCCACGTCTGCACCATGGCGTCCAGCCCCAGGGGGGCTGGGTGCGTCAGAGAATACCAGAGAGGACAGTGCGTCGTGCTCTGAGACGCGAACAGATCCACCTCTGCCTGACCATATGCCTCCCAGATTTTCTCCACCGCCTCGGGGTGGAGTCTCCAATCCCCTGGCCTCAGCTCCTGCCTCGACAGGATGTCTGCTCCTATATTCTGGTCCCCAGGAATATACACTGCCCTCAGGGAGAGTACCTTCCCCAGAGACCACAGGAGGATCTGGTGCGCCAGTTTGCAAAGCGGACGCGAGCGCAGACCCCCCTGGCGGTTCAGATAAGAGACCACTGATGTGTTGTCTGTTCGAACGAGCACATGATGGCCTCTTAGGTCCGGAAGGAAATGTCTCAACGCATTGAAGACGGCCATCATCTCCAGGCAATTTATGTGCCACGAAAGATGATGGCTTTTCCACAGACCCTGAACCGAGCGGCCTTCCATTACCGCTCCCCAGCCGGTGAGGGAAGCATCTGTCGAGATCACAACTCGATGGCAAAGAGCTCCCAACACCGGACCCTGGGTTAAGAACCAGTGTTTACTACATATAACTAAGGCACGAAAGCATCGCCGCGTGACCTTGATATGCAAGTGGGTTTCCCCTCGGGGAGAACCCTCTGGTCCTGAGCCAGCACTGTAAAGGTCTCATATACAGCATGCCAAAAGGAATTCCGTTGGACACTGCTGCCAGTAGACCCAACAGTCTCTCGAACTGTTTACAATGCGTGACTGGTTTTGGGTTAAGAACCAGTGTTTACTACATATAACTAAGGCACGAAAGCATCGCCGCGTGACCTTGATATGCAAAGTGGGTTTCCCCTCGGGGAGAACCCTCTGGTCCTGAGCCAGCGCTGTAAAGGTCTCATGTACAGCATGCCAAAAGGAATTCCGTTGGACGCTGCTGCAACAAGACCCGACAGTCTCTTGAACTGTTTTACAGTGCGTGACTGGCCTAGCCTCAGCTCTTCTGTGGCTGTTAGGATACTAAATCCCGTACCACACCAAGGAAAGTGGTTCTCAATACTGGAGAAAGCACACTCTTCTTGGTATTGAGCCTCAACCCCAACATCTGCATATGAGCGAGAACGACACCTCGGTGCCGAACCGCCAACTGCTCTGATTCCGCTAGAATCAGCCAGTCGTCGATATAATTCAGAATGCGAACGGGTGACAAAGCTAGGCCGAAAGGAAGAACCCGATATTGGTATTCTTTGCCCCTGAAAGAAAACCATAGGAACTTCCTGTGCTGAGGGAGGATGGAGATATGGAAGTATGCATCCTTTAGATCTATCGTGACAAACCAGTCCTCGGATCTGATTTGGGTCACGATCTGTTTGAGGGTCAGCTATCTTGAACTTTAGTTTCCGAACTGACCGAATTAACAGGCGAAGATCTAAAAAAGGAACGCAACCCTCCATCCTTTTTTGGAACAATAAAATAATGGCTGTAAAAACCCGACTCTCTGACGGGTGAGTACACCTGTTCTATAGCTTCTTTTGCTAACAGGGCCTTTACTTCTTGTTCCATTACCAGAGCCTGCTCGGGATGCACCACTGTGGGCAGCACCCCGCTGTAATGAGGAGGACGAGAGCCAAACTGGATTCTGTATCCTCTCTCTACAATCTGCAGGACCCAATGAGAAATATTCGGCAGAAGCTTCCACGCTGCCAAAAAATTTACTAAGGGAACCAGCCTCTCGAGGCTGGCCTCTGGTGTTACTGAGAGAGCCAAATCTGGAGCCTGAAACATAATGGCAGGAACTACCTGACCTGACTACTCAAAAGCCCCCCTCAGAGGGCGCGAAACCAATGCTGTGCCGCAGCATAGCATCAGCGACTCGCTGGAGACCGCTGCGCCCTGAAGCACCGGAGGTGGCAGGGTTGGCAGGAGGGTCTCGTGAGGACCCCGAAATGGAACGGGCACCGTGTAATGAGGTGTACACCACTCCACTTCGGTCGGGGCTGTCCTCACTTTCTGTGCACATAATATGATGAACTAGACGGCTGGAGCTGCTCACGCCCAGCAGCCCCAGGGGGCTGGACACAGCGAGGGAGAAACCTTATTATATATATTTTTTATATATATATATATATATATATATAATGCATCACCTAACAACGAACGCATGGAATGCGTCGCCGAAGAGACGCGAAGGCTCAAATTTCACTATATCCAGAACCCCAGCAGATCGGCCTGATAAGCCTGGAGCATTATACTATAGTTTTCTATAAACATTCTCCAGCTGACCTGCTGCCGTATAAGCTTTACCCATAAAACCAAAGTAGCTATAATTAAACCTACGCGCTGCCTCGGCAAACGCGAGATCCCAGCCACAGAACCTTATTTTGCAAAGTACACTCGAAATCTAAGCGGTGCCTCGGCAAACGCGAGATCCGAGCTAGATTCTGATTACAACATTGAACCTACGCGCTGCCTCGGCAAACGCGAGATTCTTTAGTGATAGGTTTATTGAGCAAAGCAGAGGCTTTAAATGACGATGCTGGACCAGGTGAAAACAGCATTTTTCTATTTTTTTTTTTTTTTTCCAGCCTGGGGCATTATCATAACCGTAATCTTTCAACCCTTGAATAAATCTTTAACACGAGGGCTGAAAGTAGTAATAAAATACGGTTTATCCCACAATTTAAATATTCAGTGTGTAAATCAGGGAAAAAGGAAGCCTCGTGGTGGAGATAATGTGATAGATGTAGGAAACGCTCGATATTTTTAGTTTTTAGGAGCGTCCCTAATCTCAGCTGGCCATTAAATATTTAATTTATTAACAGCACGGGACAAAACCTCCACCAGTTCATCATATACTGGGGAAATAGATGGCGAATCTAATTCAACAGTGTGTGTGCTTGCTTTCACTTTCAATATTCTAAAACATTTAACCTCCTCGGAGGAGAATATGAAGGAAAAAGGGCTCTCTCTCCCCGAGCGGAAGAAACCGCAGAGCGTGCTTCCGACACCGGGGAGATAGAGCTGGATCTTCCGGGTAAGGAAGGAAAAAAGGCCCACGGACCCGTTTCAAACCCCTCCAAAAGATCCATCTGCGATCCCCAGGAATGCATTCCCCACGCTGCCTCGGCAAACGCGGGTCCTGGGAATCGCAAGCCTGTCACTATCATACAGAGTGACAGGCGAGAGCAGAGCATACTATTTCACAGAGTTGGAACTCAGCCCCCACCTTTTTTTCTTTCAAGGGCTGAGAAGTATGCTCTACCCCAAACAAATTAAACAAAACTCGTGTGTGTCCCCACCCGTTTAAATAAACGCGGGCAGGGAGAAACACACTGTTTGTAATTTGTTTCGCCATAACGTTTCCATACAATATTGCAACAGACAACAATAAATAGACAGAGACAGTTTTGACACAGATCGCTTGCTGAGGCAACAGAAGCTAAATGCCGGCGAGCAGCGGAAGTGCTCTTATCCTTTCCTGGTTCATGACGTCACCCGCCCGTGACGCTCATTCTCTCATTCCATTGGACTAGTTGGCATAGATGCTTCAGACGCAATCACGCAAGAGGCGTTCCCACCGTGTCGTTCGACGCATCTCGAAGTTCCCTTTTTCGATAAAGGGAAGTCAGTATTTTTTTCTTTAGAATTAGACTTTATAACTGGCAATTGCAAGTTTATATCTCACAATTCTGAGAAAATATGTCAGAATTGCGACATTTACTAACTGGCAAATGTGTGTTATAAAGCCAGAATTATATGATATAAAAATCTGAATTGCAAGTTTATTTTTTTTGCAAGTTATTCGCAATTCTGACTTTATAACACGCAATTGAGATTAGGTTATATCTCACAAATTTGAGATAAAAAAATAACAAGAGAAAACAAGATAGTGTGCATTATGTCATTATTGATAAACAAAAACTAATTGGTCGATCAGAACGCAAAGCTGAGTTTGAGTCATGCGTTACTGGACGCTTCGCATTTTCTTTCTTCTCATGTTATAAAATCACTTCACATAGATTTCTTTTTTTTTATGACATACAGTCAACATACCGTTAAAATCATCAGTGTTGCTAAATACACCCTGTGATAAAACCTTTCTACTGCACGGCAGGTTTATTTTAATGAACGTTTGACTGTACATTATCCCGTACTGTTTTTTTCTTGAAGAAGTGCAGGAGTAACTGTGAAAACCAGAAGCCATGCTCATAGATTGAACTGAAGCACTGTGTATTTTTCATGCAGTAATTAGCAGTGATTGTTAACATTAACCCCTGTGTAACCCCATTGTGCTTCTGAATGATCAGTGATACCTCTTATCATGTGGCTTGTTGATTAAGAGGTATTTTTACTTTTATAACCGTCAGTCACCTGGTGGATGATAAAAAGGGTGAGAGATCATTTGAAAGACCCAAGTCATATTTCGACCACTGTCAGGGTCACGTTTAATTTCATTGTGTTTTCATTTATGTGCATGCATTTCCTTTTAGTTTAGTTTCTGTCTCCGTTTTCACAAGTTTGTGTTTTCAGGCACACAAAACACCGTTGTCGTGTAAACGAACGGCCAAAACACACAAACATTTTTTAGCTTTTAGTTGAAAACGGTGTCGTGTAAACAGCCCCTTAGTTACTGCTTCCTCCTTGTTTGTTGCCTTGGTTACGGATATATCTCTATCCTTTTCGTCTCTAAATCAATCTTGTTTTAAGTTATGGGTTGCATTTGTATTCTGCTGAGATTCTCCTGAGCATTTATTTTTTTTGATTAAAAGATTATTTATATTGAGTTATTATTTATTGAGTTGAGTTAAAAAACTGTATGTTGATTATCTGAGTGAATCATGTTGGATTGCACCATACATCTGACAACCACATAGCAAAGCCCTGGTAAACACCCAGAAAACTATTGGGTTATGATAGATAAGTGCCACTTACTTTTTCTTCAAAGGCAGTGAGACTCGAAGAGCTATATTAATTTTTTTGAATTACTGCTACAACATTCAAATTCATTACAGATTCTTGGTTTGAACAGAACTCAGACTACAAAGAGCCGCATAATGAACAGATATAATCTCAGCAGTCTGTCTCATGCCTTAAACAGCGGCTCACATTACTCAGAACAAAGTATTATATACCATAAGACACATTTAAAAAAAAATGTATATATATATATATTTTTACAATGACAGAATGTTTACTGTTGAGTTAACCAAATGCCAAATTTTGCAAGGCATGATACACATCATCCTACAGAGTTAAGTCATATGTGTATATATATTTTACATATATTGTTTATATATATATATTTGTTGTTCAAATACTTTCTAACCAAAGTGTAGAGGAGTGAATCTCACAAGAACATGCCTAGAACAAATTTTACCTCAAAAAAGAAAAAAATATTTGCATAAAGAAAATTAAGCCAATTTTAGGATAATCCATCCATTCATTTTGACAATATTTTCATGACCAATAATTAACTTTATATTAAGTGTCTTTAACTACAATTTACAAACATTTAAATTAATAATTTGATACAGTGCATTTATTGTGCACATACATGTTTTTCATTGTACTTATATTTAAAAGCTGTAATTGCATCTATAATTATACTCTTGACCTTTCCTTAAATCTTAACCCACCCTTAAACCCTTAAATCTACACATACCAGCAAACCTGTCCTAACCTCACCGGTATCAGCTCAATAGCAGCACAAGTGTTTTACAATACACCAACACAATAAATACTTTGTACGTAAAAATTATTATTATTTTGTTGATGTAAGTACATAGTAAAGACACCTATATAAAATGTGACCCAAACGATAAATCTATTATTAGTTAGTTTAGGTATTTTTAACTCATGATAGTGTGCCTTTTGATCTAAAAAACATTTTAGATTAATGAGAATCACAATAAACCCTCTCAAAACGTCATTAATTGGTGTTAGAATAACATCACAAAGAAATAGAAAAATTGAATGGTCCTAAAAATAAGCTTCACTTGCGTCACAATGCGAAATATAATGTCCTGTTTTTTAACTATGTTAACGAGACGTGTTCTTGAGAGCCGTAGTGAGCGTCACACACACAGAGACACAGTAATGACGCTTTTCCACTCCATGGTACGGTAAGGTACGGCTCGCTTTAAATGGTACCACCTCTGTTGAGGTTCCAAGCGTACCGTACCGATACTAAAATGTGACGTGAAAACACTGCAGATCACTGATTGGTCAGACAGAATCGTCACTATTGTATTTACGAGACATCAAACCCGCTAGATTTAAACAGCCAGTAACAGCCACCGCTGTAGCACCTGTTTTAAAACTACTTGCTTGAAGAAAAAAGAAAGAAAGTAAAGGCCATTGCACACTGAGTCCGATTTTTTCGTATGCGTTTTTTCGTGTTCATCAGCCTAAAAATTTGTCACGCACAGAAACCTTGCACACTGAGTCCGATGCGTATTTATTAAACCTTTGCGGAAAAAAAACGCAAAAAATACAAAATGGATTCGTCAAGCAGTGAGGATGATTGTGTTGCCCTAGAAGAGAAAAAGAAGAAAAAGAGGGTCCATCCAATCTTGTGCCGAGAGGAAGGAGAGTTTCAGCTCATCAGGAGTTGCGCAATTATCCCGAGCGATTCAAAATTTACCTCAGAATGTCAATGGAACAGTTTGATGCTTTGCTAGCGATACTGGAGCCACATATTAAAAAGAAAACCACCAAAAAAGACACACACACACACACGCACACACGGCCGGCAGAAACGCTGGGCATACAGAACAGCTGTATGGTTTGTTTATCATACAGTACTCAGAGCCGTTGAAAAACATATTTAACGGCTCTGACAGTAGGCCTACTTTGTGCTGCGAGACGAAGTGTATCAACTTATCAGATGCCATTCTGGATTGTGTCGTTCGCTTGTACGGTGGGTCTGAATAGTCAAAAACCTCTCAAAATGCTGGCTGTGGATGCGAAAAACGCAGAAAATCGAACCTGATCCGAATTTTTTTTTTGACGGACGAAAGTTTCGGAGGCAGTGTGCAAGCGTGATTGACATAACGTGAGGTCGATTTTTTTCTTTAACGTGCGAAAATTTCGGATGCGAATTTCGGACTCAGTGTGCAATGGCCTTAAAACTTCCAAAAAAAAGAAATGGCTGAATCGCGATCAGAGGACGAGGTGCAGACGTTCCTCTCGTTGGTTGCAGAGGAGCGGATAAACTATAACGATCTGTCTATAATCCCACCCACTTTGAAGCGGTACTAACTGCAGTGGAAAAGCAAACCGAACCGAACCGAACTGAGCTGTACCATGCAGTGGAAAAGCGCCAGAAAGAATAGGCGTCAATTTTGGTGGGGACGGTGGGTACGCGTCCCCACCAGATTTTTAAATCAACCTGAGTGCTCATGTCCGCTGCTATCAGTTGCATGGACGACGTGCTGCGCGAGCTGCGCAATCTTCACTCGGACGCGCGTTTCAATCTATCGCCGTTGCGGAGACTCTCTATTCATTCCGGTGAAATCACAAAATAAAATGCACACAAACGTGTCCCTGCTTGATATAGACTGTAACCACTGATGAACATTTTCGGTTTTGATGAGAGAAAAAAAAACTGTACGAGTGCGCGGATTAGAACCCGTAACATCTGACACGCTTGGCAAAAGATCTGCCACTAGACCATTGAAGAACTCAAACAAAACTTGAGCAGAGAGGCTGCACAGTTTGACAAGTTGTACCCAGCACTTCTGAAAATGCACTTCCGAATGCGTCTCTGTCCCCAGCACTTTTCAAACTAAACTGACGCCCGTGGCCACAAGTGTGACGGATCTTACCTCTTCATGATGTTGAGGACACTGATGGGCAGGTAACAGAGCGCGAACACAAACAGCACCACCATCAGCATGCGGGCCGTCTTCCGCCGGGCTTTCACCTGTTTGATCTCCGCTGAGACGGCGGTGCTGGTTCTCACCTTCAGCGCTTCTCCCGAGCCCACCGCGTGAGCTGAACACTGCAGAGACTTCCACTTCCTCTGAAGCACCGACGATGTCCCGGGAATCTGCTCGGGGGGGAAATAATTCTAGCTAATTTTAACTGTAAAAATGCTACAGCAAAAACCTGTTACCCAGCTAACAGAAATATGTTTTAAGATTGTTTTGATAGCATTGCAATTAAAGCCGGGCGGATACTGGCCATGATTTGTGACATTTTTTGCAAATCCTAAAAGATTCCTCTGATCCTAGGCTAAAATCTGGAGTCTTTGATCGTTGCTCCGGTTAAATTGCGATCAAATTTGACCAGAATTTCTGGCAGTGTAAAAAGATTTGGCTCACAGTCCTGCAGTGCGTCTTCTCCTATCTTCTAAAATTGTCTTTGTTTTTCAAGACAAGCCATGACCAAAATTAACATTAGATTCCTTTGTAGCCAGGATTTCAATCCCATGTGTAACGCAGATCACCGTCACCGAACTGTGAACGCACGTGTCATGGATTATGATGATGTAAAACTCCGGATTAATTTTCTTGTGTGCGTGAATTTAATGCGTCTCGACCGTCTTACAGTCTGATATTAATGACAATTGAGATCTTACAGTGTGAGATGACTTACAGCGATGATCATGTTCGTACAGTCTGACAAGCAACAATCATAAAGGACTATGATAAATCGTACAGAGTGTGATAATCACTTAAAGGATTAGTTCACTTTTAAAAATACTTTTGCTGATAATTTACTCCATCCAAGATGTCCATGTCTTTCTTTCTTGAGTCGGAAAGAAATTAAGGTTTTTGATGAAAACATTCCAGGATTTTTCTCCATATAATGGACTTCAATGGGACCCAAACGGTTCAAGGTCCAAATGACAGTTTCAGTGCAGCTTCAAAGGGCTTTAAACGACACCAGACGATGAATAAGGGTCTTATCTAGTGAAATGATCGGTCATTTCAAAAATAAATGAAAAAGTTCAAGTTTTATAAGCACAAATACTCGCCTTGCTCTGTTCTGTGATGCGCGTTCGTGATGTTCGTTCGTGCCTTTTCAACATAATTGCGTATTACGTGATGTCACATTAACGCACATCACAGAACAGAACAAGGCGAGCATTTATGCTTGGGGTGAGTAAATTATCAGTAAAAGTTTTTTTAAAAGTGTACTAATCCTTTATGTCATGAAAACGTTATTTCTGAGCGTTCTCTGAACGGTCAAAACAAAGTTTTTTGGTTATGGAAACGTTGAGGGAACATTTCATTTTGCAAACATTATAGAAATGTTACTTTTGAAAGTTTTCTGAACATCTGAAACTTTAGATAAACATCCAGTATCAGAATTTTTTTTCCCCATGAATAATGTTTAGGGAATGTTTTTGTGCTAAAGTTTTGAGAACATTATGAAAGACCAGATGACCTTGAACAAGCATTCCATTAACGTTACTGGAAGAACGTTTGTTACTGACCTTGAGAAAACCTTGACAGAACGTTAGAGAAGTTCTGAGATCGTTCTCTGTTAGCTGGGTAATTGGTTAATCATCAGTTCTCTTACTGTATATGGGGGGAAAACTGGGTAACACTATTTTTTACAGTGTCATTGTTACATTTGTTACATGTATTCTGCATAATTACATCCAACTAACCCTACAACAAACCTAATCCTAACTCTTTAATAAGTACATGTAGTCGATTAATATTACTCAGTACCTAAATGTATAATTACACTGTAAAAAGGACACCTTCAAATAAAGTGTAACCAAAAACTGTAATAGATCAGAGGGCATTTCATGTGCCATGTGGTTTTACAGTAAAATACTGTTAATATGTTAATATGGTTACCACATTAAAAAAGGGACATTATGCAGTTCACTACGCGTACAGAATATACAGAAAAATGCTTTAATTTATAAACAGTTCAAACCCAGTTCAGCTTAACTATAATGTGTCAACAAGTTAAGAATGCTTACATACCTGTTGACACCAGAGTTTATGACAGATCTGAATGTACGCCAGGACCATCAAACATAATGGAGCAAAATAAGTGACAATAAAGAAGCAGGTGTGGTACACTTTAGGGTAGATTTCATCTGCAGAAGAGAGAAGCAGTGGCAGAATCAGTCATTTGCACATGACATACATGAGTAAAAGCAGAAGGGATTTTTTTATATAAAGTAAAGAGAGTTTTTAGGCATGATGGACATTTTATCTCAGCAGGAATGCTGTATTGACCAATCAGCATCAATTATTTCCACTTATGCTTAATTGCTTCCCCTTTCTTGAACATTCTACAAATATAATGTTGCAGGACCTTATCAAACCTTTTCAAATGGATTTCTTATGGACATATATATATATATTTCACATAATATATAATGTTCCTCAAGTAAACCTAATTTCATCCATTACTTAAATAATGTGAAAAGGCACACTCATTTCACTTTACAAAGGCCTTCATGATGTGTTTTATGTATATGAATTTATGAATTACATTAAAGGGTACCTATCATGGAATTTTGAAAATTACCTTTCATGTAGTGTGTAACATAGATCTAAGTGAACGAAAACATCCTGCAAAGTTTTAAATATGAAAGTTCACCGTATACAAAGTTATTATCTCTCAAAAGTAAGAGTCGACTCTGAGTCGTTGATATGAATCGATAGACGAACGATGCACTTTCGTACGTCACTTGTACAAGTTATTTGAATAAGATACGCCCACTCATTGCATTAGGAGACACCAGGGAAAACATCATGTCGACGAGACGCTGCTGTGTTTTGAAGTGCGACGCAAAAGCAAACTTTTTTCATCTGCCCAGTGAGGAGCATTTGAAGACAGTGGCTACAGTTCATAACTATACCACAGAAGTATTATAGCCCGAACTTGTTCTGTGTTCGCGTCATTTTGAAGATGATTGCTTCACAAACCTAAATGCTATAAAGTATGAATTTGCGAGCCGGCTGATACTGAAGGAGGGAGGTTCAGTACCGAGTTTATTTGGATCAGCTTCCTTCTCCGAATCACAATCTGTAAGTAGGCTGTTGCTTTTATGTTTGTATCATGTTCTATAATTATTTTGTGTGTTGTGTACGCACAGGCACAGCGCAGCTTCTAGCAGCTAACTTAGGTCTTCAATGTCAATTGTATTGAAATATGTGAAGTGTTTGTCGTTGTTAATGGAGTTGTCACAGGGCTCTCAAGTGTCACGCATCACGCATTGAGCGTGACAGTCACTCATTTCGGTCTTTTGTCACGCTCTCCGGCCACACATTGTATTTCTCACACTGAAAAACTATTTGTAATATATTTAATATGCCTCAGTGCCCAAAACTCACTCACTGTGGAACCGGCAGGATTCAAGCGCGTCTCCTCCAGTGTTGCCAGGTCCGTATGCCTGCACTGTTTCCACGGGTTGTTTGTGTAGTGCACGCTGGTTGACGCGATTGTTTTATCCACTGGAACATGATTGTTATTGAGGAAACACCCGGGAACGCTATTTGAATATTTTTGGCCGTGATTGGGTTAGTTTGATGAGCAATTGGGCTGGTTTTGTTGTGCAGACCTGGCAACCCTGGTCTCCTCTGGTGTTGTTCGTCTGGTGTTGTTAGCCAATCAGAAAATAGCACTGTTGTATCTGGGTAAGATCTAGCGCAACAACCAATGACACCCCGTCGGCTGGGTGTCTAACATATCACCACAGATTAGCGTCACGCAAAGGCGGGGTTTGGAAAAATGACTCGCTAAACGATTCATATGGGAGTCGGTGAGCAAATCAGGTAAAAATTAATCCATATTATAAGACAACAAAAGTGTTTTTTGTCATTGCATGCTTGTAAAACTGTTGTTGGGGACTCCCAGAACAATATTAGGAACATTTTAAATGCCATAATAGGTACCCTTTAAGTCAGAGCAGAAGAGATTTTAAGTTTCATGTTCCTTTGATATAAATGAATAGTTCACCCATCGGACCTGAGGCTTTCAAACTGAAAAAAAGTAGAATATATAAGAATATATTGTACTTAATCTGTGGAAGGTAAAACATGAATAATTACTGAAAATGTTTGGGGAAAGTTAAAAACCTCCACTTATTTTCAGTGAACTTAAAGGGATACTCCACTTTTTTTGGAAATAGGCTCATTTTACAACTCCCTCAGAGTTAAACAGTTGAGTTTTACCGTTTTCGAATCCATTCAGCCGATTTTCTGATATTAAGAAGAATATCAGTTACCAGACTGGTCTCAATGACTCCCATAGTAGGAAAAAAAATATACTATGGAAGTCAATGAGACCAGAAACTGTCTGCTTACTGATTTTTTTCTAAATATCAGAAAATCGGCTGAATGGATTTGAAAACGGTAAAATTTAACTGTTTAACTCTGGGGGAGTTGTAAAATGAGCCTATTTATAAAAAAAGTGGAGTATCCCTTTAAAGTTCCCCATTATGCTTTTTTCAGACATTACCTTAGTGTGTAATAAAGCTGTTTGAGAATGTAAAAGATCTGCAAAGTTTCAAAGATTAAAGTGCATGAAAAATAAAGTTATTGTCTCCTAAAAGAAAGAATCGATTCTGAACTGCTGAAACGAGTCGTCAATAACTCTCAGTCTCACTTCCGGTTACATACCTATGTAACAATGTAACAAATTTGCATAATGCCAGTCTCTGGTCTTCATTGGCTGCCCACGAACAGCATCTATTTTGCCCCGCCCTCAAACACTGTAATTGTTCATGTCGAGCTGTGAATCCACTTTGCTGCACTTCAAAAGGATGAGACTCAATGAGATACAGATCACTGTGTATAAAGCGCTGAAGAAAAGCTGAAATTCACTTATGCTAATAGAGTTTCTGACACGCGCAGTTAGTGGTAGACCAATCACAACAGACTGGGACAATCTGACCAATCAGAGCAGAGAATAATACGCCGAATAAAGGGGTTATGGCGACACATTTAAGGCCATTGCACACTGAGTCAGAAATTTTCGTGTATTCGTGATTCGGTGGCTCTGAATTGTCAAAACATCATTCAAACACCATTCAACCTGCTTGCTACGGATGCGAAAAACGCAGAAAATCGAACCCGATCCGGGTTTTTTTATGACGGAAGAAAGTTTCGGAGGCAGTGTGCAAGCGTGATTGACATAACGTGAGGTCATATTTATTTTTTAACATGCGAAAATTTCGGATGCGAATTTCGGACTCAGTGTGCAATGGCCCTTATGGTTCTGAAAACCTCATTCTCCATTCATTGTAACTGTATGTAAAACAAAACAGTATTAGAAATTTCTTTTGTGTTCTATGAAAAAGAAAGCCATACGGTTTTGGAGTGAAATGTAGTCTCGCGTAGCCAGACCTTCAGACTGACGGCTGAAGGTCTGGAATTCATAGCAGCTTTCTTTGGCCAAGGCCCGCCCATAAGGCCGTTTGACCGACATGTCAAACAACCAATTACAGTTCGTTTCGTTCAGCGTCACGTTTCTGAGCGTAGAAATGTCCCCACAACAACAGACCGGCGTGCAAAACTCCTGGACATCTCTTAAAGAGTCTATGCCGTGAACCTCGCATACTTTTGAGAATCCTACGTTTGCTGATCTTGATAAATGCTCATTGTCACTCATGTAAACACAACAGTTTTTCTTCCGCAATCACACATCTGTGCTTTGTTTCCCGGCGGACCGAAAATAAACGTGACACCCGCGCCCCCCGGAAATCCGATAAAATTCAACGAATCCGATGACGACTTCGACATTCCTGAAGTGTTTCCAGTTCAGTGTACCATATGAATCAGACGTTTAGCCAACGTTCCGTGGGCGTGACGTCTGAGGCTGAGACTAAGTGAAATGAGGGCGACTATAAATGAAAACTATTTCCTGAAATATTCCTCAATTTTTATTTCAAATCTTTGCATTTGGAAATAAACAAAGATCTAAGACCTAAGCTTGATTTCCGCTCCAGCTTTAGCACTATTTATTTTAAATGTATATATAATCAGCAGCAAAATCACACACATGAACATAAGCCACAAATCACAAGGGAAGGCATGGGATTTTGCAGTACTTTTGAGCAATGACGGCTATAATAAACGTGGTATTCATAGACACACATTTCTCATTTCCAGGAAAAGCAACAAATAAGAACATATGATTACAAACAGTAATTTAATGGAGACATAAATGTGTTTTGAATCGTCTCTCCATTGTCACAGAGACGCCTGTTAGACTCTTGTGACACTGTGATTATATCTGAGAATGCTATCTGAGAATGGGCTCGATAAGAATAAGCAATCATGTCCCGTGTGTTAAGAGCACTTGGCAGTCTTATCAGCAAATTACTCTTCCCACTCCATCACACATCTGGTGGAGAGCGACACGTTCTTCAAAAGCATCTCATGCCGTTTAGATTGACAGCTCAGGTTTATAATATTTAGCAGAGCTGGGTTTTTATCACTGTGATGTTTGGCAGCCCTAGGGAGAATGCTATAAAGTGGTAAGAAATGACAACCAGACACTTTAGCAAATCCGACTGAATTTATTGTGATTGGCGTCTCCTCTGAGCGCAGTGATTTACTCAAACACCTGTGGCTGAGTCCAAGCCCATGCCCTGCAACCACTTCACAAAGGGACAAAAATTACTTTAGTTGTCATACTGTCAGCTTCACGACAGATTTGATTCTATACGAACTACGGAGAGCTGTTCCCAAAAATTGACAGAGCATCAAAATACTTGAGAGAAGACTCTTTTAAGATGCTTTTAATGTTGGCAGTTCCCAGACGAGCGAAGATGTTTACTTCTGAGATCCACTTTTGATTTCACTTTAATCTCATATTTATAGTGCTAAGGAATGTACAATGAGCTGACATCAAAATTGGAGTCTTTGATCTGAAAAAAATATGTTTATTTTAAAACTATAGTGATTTAACTTATATGAAAATATATTGATCAATGTTATGTATTATATTAAGCACAGCAAGAAGCTTCATGGCATTTATTATTTAACAGTAATCCAAAAACTTCCCTACGCTTTGATAAAACTTCACTTAAAAGTTAAACCCAACATGAGTGTGCTTGTAAAAAGTGAAATAAGTGTGTCTTTTCTCCATGTTTTAATATAAAAGTTCAAGAATGAGAACGAGATGCATGCACAAGGTACTTTTTTTTGTACCATATTTGTTAAAATGTGGTATTGTTTAGATGTAAATACAAGCTTAAGTTAAAAAAAATCACATAAAGCAATCAATCTCTTCACAAGACGCGATCGACCCAAGTACAAATCTACCCTTTACCGAAATCGTCCTTCTCCTTATAGAGGTATTTATTTTACACACACATATATATATAAAAAGAATAAATTTCAATATCCTTAACAATATCTTAATTTTTCTTTTGAAGATTAACCAATGGGTTTAGAACAACATGGTGAGTACATGACACAATTTTTATTCCCTTTAAGAAAATGTAAGTATTTTATCCCTTTAACGAACTTATTCTATTCCCCAATTAAAATTAGCATATATCTATTTAGTAATCTGAATTATACCTCATTTGTTTAGTTGTGTGACAGCAAACCTTGCAATGAAATCCTGACTTCTGTTTCTTCGATATTGGAACAAGGGCAATTTAATGTGATTTTCTCATCCAACAAATTGTCTGGCAGCAGGGAGATTAGTGTTTGACCCAGTCCTCATCTGGTGGGCCCTCACATTGCTTGATCACTGACTCATTGGGGGCCATTGTGAGACTCATCGGGGGGGACGGCCCACGTCTCTCATCAGGGGGCCGCGCTCTGCCTTTAATGTCTTTTCATCTGTCATGATGTCTTTTTGCTCAGCGAGGGAACGATCAATGCAGACAGATATAATCTTTGTAAGGGAATATGCCGCGCAGCAGTAGAAATGTTTGAATCCATACAGTCTGATTAATGTTGACTCTAGCTACACGCAGTACGGAACAGTTGGGAAACTGGGAGAAAAAGAAGGGAAATGTGCCTTTGGGCTTCCGCTTTTGACAAATTTCCATTTATAAAACTGAAAGGAGAATATACTGAAATATTACTGATAAATCCTCAAACAATTCCCAGTATGAGGAGTTCATTATTCACAACAGTATGTTGAGCTGCAGTGACTAAATATCAAACATAAAATCATCACAAATTATATGAATTGAAAGTATAAATGATAATTAGACACAAAGGGGGGTTAGATTAGACTGTTACCTGGAGTTCCTGAACAAATCATATTGCATATTTTTTTATATTCAAGACTTTATTCTGATAATATAAAAACTTTAATATCTTAATGTTATTACTTTATTCACATAAAAGGCCAAGTATGCGCTTATTCTCGAAAGTATGTATATATATATATACATACGTATATATATATATGTATATATATCAAAGAACATTTGTAAAAAAAAAAATATATATATATATATATTATATATATATATATATATATATATATAATATATATATATATATATATATATATATTTTTTTTTTTTTACAAATGTTCTTTGATCTTTGATTTTGGTCGTTTGCAATATCTTGTTCCATTTCGAGGGAACTCAACACTGTGTCAGAAAGCTTACGCGTCTCTGAAGCATGTGTGAAATCACGGCAATCCTATTGGCAAACGACAGTCACGTGATGTGAAATGGTGTGCCATTATGACTATAAATGGTGCCTTCATTAGACATCATCAGCTTGTTTGTCTTCAGGAAGCGTTATTTCTGAAATTGTTTGCCTTATTTAGTGTTATGAAAATAGGATGGTGAGCAAACAATTCAGCAAATGTGCGTCTCCTTTTGTGTTTGTTTAGAAGCTGAGAAGGCACAGTCAGCTCTCGAAGGGAGCAGGAGGTTCATAGAAAAAGTAAATGAATGTCTGCGTGTTCAGCTTGAAGACCTGGATAAGGGCAAGGGAATCGAGCCTGAGGCGGTGAAAGAACGGGCATGTCAAAAAATGCTTGATTCTAGAGGGTTAATTGAACACTGTTGTGACAAAAACACAATTTTAGCCATAAAACAGCCATTAACTACGTTCTTGAGGTTGCAGTCGATACTCGATTGAGCTTTACTATCTCTGTGTGCTCCCATAGCAAACATAAATGGCCTGTTTAAAATGATATATAGCCCTAGTGTGTCTTGATAGGAGACTGAAGTAGCAGAGGATCTCTCACCTGCCCAGTGCTCATCACATACGGTGAACAGACTGGTTTTGTTTGTCAGCTCTGGCAGAAGACTGCTGCACTCCATGACTATAGCTTGAGGAATCATGATGACGCAGGAAACCAGCCAGATCAGAACGATACTCTTGCGGGCTCTTTTGGCAGTGCTCTTGAACTTCAGCGGGTGGCAGATCGCGTACCAGCGATCCTGGGCGATGCAGCTCAGAGTCAGGACCGACACCGACACCGAGATCGTCTAGAGAGCAATAGACAGGAGATGGAGAACCACAAACCACAGTGTGAAAAGTGTTGCCAGATTGGGACGGTGATTTCCAGCCCAAAAGCCCAGAAAACAGCCCAAATTTTACTGCCAAAATAATTATATAATTGTATTGCCATGTCATTCAAGGTTGATAAGCACCATTTGTATCTCCTTATAACAAAATAACGATGATAAAATACAATAAAAAATAAATAAATTTCCCAGGAAAACGGATCAAAACAGGGCAATAATTAAGGAGAATTAGCAAATATGACTAAAATGTCCAGGTGGACACTGTCAAAATGGCAATCAAAACGGCAAAAACAAGAAATGTACCGATGACGTTAACCCTCAGAAGTAGCTGTTACACATTGTAGAACATAACGCAGAATTTAGCAGTCAAAACTGATTCATTGTTGATCAAACCTTTTTCAGCAGCTGTCAGGGACAGGAGAGTTCATGCAGTCTGGATGGTGTAAACGTTGAAGATGTCTGGTTAGGCTAGTGCACATGGACAGGAGTCGTCCCATATTCGATTCCAATTCAAGTATTTCAACTGAACTTTGCTCTCCTCTCAGAGTTAACCAGAGTCATCTCCCACCACATGTGTACGTTTTTAGAGTTGATCACTATCTTACTCTTTACTGTAGATACAACTTACTGTATATGTAGGTCACTTTGGCATTATCGATCACTAGAATATACAGCTGCCTACAAGTTATCGCGCTAAATCGCGTCTGCCTGCTGATCGCTGATTGGCTATAAGTGCGTGCGTGCTCGTCGGTGACGCCAACACAATGCCAGCTGACTCTGCATGGGCGTGTGTGTTTGTCATGATGACAGCACATGAACACTTTAGTTTAGTTTTTTAACCAATTAGACTTTAATAAGTAGATGTTTGAAAACCGCCGAACTGATCCCAAACCAGCCCAAATTTTGTCCACCCGCCCAAACCCTTTTTTACCCGCACAATCAGGTAACACTGCATATCTCTGTTTAAAGCATATTGCACACCGCTCTATAGTGCGCACTTGTGGTCAAATTATAGAAACGCAAGTCTTTTAAAATTGAAAGTGGCATATAACGACGCAATGAGAATGTTACTCACAAGACCAAGATGGTGTAGTGCAAGTGAGATGTTTGTGGTTGCAAGAGTGAGGACCTTTCATGCTGTTTCAAGAAACCTAATGTTTAAATTAATGTGCCACAAATGACTTAATGGGTCACAAAATGAAATAATAATGGGCTTAACTAACATACGCTAAGTACTACACGCTACCAATCCCGTATGTGGAAACACTGGTATAATTGTCTTCTGGTAGAACACATTTTTTTTTTCATTTTTTTTTTTTTTTATGTGTATGTATGTATACATGTATGTGCGTCTATGGATATGTATTTATGTGTTGTTGTGGGTAAGATTTGGACTTTGAGTCTCTAATAAAGTTTTGAATTATGACCAGACAAAGAACGGTTACACATTATTTGAAGGTGTCCTTGTTACATTATAACTATACATTTAAGTACTGAGTAATATTATTATGTTAGAAAGTAATTCCTGCTGTGCTGTACACTGTCATATGCTATTATACTTGATAAAATATCAATCTCACAATTTAATTATTTTATTTTATCAAAACACCACGATTAAGTAAACTTGTTTTTTATTAAAAACTTGCAGACTTTGCAGATTTGCTATGTCCAATAACTTGTGAAGTGAAATCAAATAATTAGAAATAATTTCTTCATTTGTTCCCTTTCTCTAATTGGCTCTGGTTTACCTAAAACAAGGAAACATATTAATATAATGTGGTCACGATTTAACTAAAACGGGGGAACAAATAAATTAAATAGCGTGAACAATTTATTCAGTGGAACAGGCACGACCCAAAGTATGTTTTTTTGCTCCAAAGTTTAGCTGTGAAATAATTAGTTGACAGAGAATTTAAGTTGATATTTCAATAATTGAATGACACATTTGCATGTTCGCAGTATTATCTGTAAGTGGTCGCAAGTAAATAAATAAAATATTTAATCTTCACTAATATAGCTACTACTAATATTATTAAGTGTTTTATTTTGTTTTTGTAGCTGGACTTTATAAAACCTCTTTATAGTTAGTTAGGAAGTTTTAGGAACCCAATCAAATTGAATCATAATAATTATTATTATTAATAATAATTAAAAAAGGGGAACAAGTTACAGAGCTCATCCTTTAAGGAGTGGACACTACACACTCCCAACACAAACAAAAAGAGAAAAACAATGAATGCAGGCATGTGTTGCTCTGATGTAGATGAAGCATTCCAGATTGGATCAGTTTGAAACTCACTGATATCCATTTTAAGTCAATATAAATGTGGATTGTATTGTAGAAATCCAATTTCTAAAAGAGCAGTACCCCATTTAAAAACAACAGGATGTCAGATTACATGATTATAGCCTGATTTTCAATGCGTGTGTTCTGTGCAAATTGGTACATTTCCAACAGATATGCTTATTGAAGTGCTTCACACTGCATATGTCTGAATGCATCTGCATAACATCTATAGAGACTTCATCTAGTCCTGCTCATGTGGAACTATTTTGATGTTCTGGCTTTACTCTAAATGTCAGCTTGAAGAAGTTTGAGTTTAAAGGAGTAGTTCACTTTTTAAAAAAACTTTTGCTGATAATTTACTCACCCCCATGTCATCCAAGATGTCCAGATCTTTCTTTCTTCAGTCGAAAAGAAATGAAGGTTTTTGATGAAAACATTCCAGGATTTTTCTCCATATAATGGACTTCAATGGGACCCAAATGGTTCAAGGTCCAAATGACAGTTTCAGTGCAGCTTCAAAGGGCTTTAAACGACACCAGACGATGAATAAGGGTCTTATCTAGCCAAACCATCGCTCATTTCAAAAATAAATAACAAAGTTTAAGTTTTTTAAGCACAAATGCTCACCTTGCTCTGTTCTGTGATGAGCGTTTGTGACTGTCCTGTTCGAACTCGTTCATCAAAATTAACAAATCTTTTTTCGAGTCATGAGTCGAAGGGTCCTAGATAAGACCCTTATTCATCGTCTGGTGTCGTTTAAAGCTGCACTAAAACTGTCTTTTGGACCTTGAACCGTTTGGCTCCCAATGAAGTCCATTATATGGAGAAAATCCTGGAATGTTTTCATCAGAAACCTTAATTTCTTTTCGACTGAAGAAAGAAAGACGTGGACATCTTGGATGACATGGGGGTGAGTAAATTATCAGCAAAAGTTTTTTTAAAAGTGAACTAATCCTTTAAGTGTCTGGAATGGATTTGAAACAATCCAACATTATACTGGCATCAATCAAACATGACTCTATTTGAGGGTCCATAGGCATGAATGTGATTGGAAACAACTGATTTTATTCAGGCATATGTCAACACCTGAAGCAGCTGCAGCCATGGCTCACAGTCACAGCTGCTTCTTCAGTCTTGATAAATTCAAGACTCTCATTGATATTCAGTGATCCAACTAGCGAAGATCACTATGCCCATCAGGGATAGAGAAGAAACAACAGTAATTGTAGCTTTCAAACTCTGAAGGGTATGTCAGCTGAAATATTACTGATGATCTATTAGGTCCTTCCAAGACAGAAGGTTGAGTAAATGTGTTCCTTAAAAATGACCAGAAGAGCATGTTGTCATTCAGGAACTCCATCAGTTCCATTAAATAGTGTTGACAAGCATGTAATTTATGGCGGTGCATCTCAATCTCAAAAAAATCAATAAAAAAAAAACCTTTCAAAGAGTTTGCATGGTTTATTGACGGCGAAGCAAAGCAATAACTTGAATCTGTGTTAGTTACACTGATGCATCAGAAGTTGCAGATGTGCAAGATCAAACATGTCATAATTCACAAATGTATCAAAACATTTGAAACTGAATTTAGATGCATATGGCTTCCTATGAAAAGAAACCAAAAAATATAGGTCATTAATTAATTGATAAAAGTCCATACGTTATCCGTTTCCTTACCTGTAAGTAAGGTAGTATCTTGCACAGGGTCTGTCCCAAGAACCAGGTTTCTGTAATGTCCACCACAAGACTTGCAGGAAGACATGTGATTGTGACTAGGATGTCTGCGAAGGACAGGTTCACGATAAAGTAGTTGGTCACAGTGCGCATGTGATGGTTTTTCCAAACTGCAAAACAAACTGAAAAGATAGATGCCATGAGGAATACAGTGTTTTCAAGAAAGTGTGGCTCTAAAAATTTGTTAAATGAAATGCAAAATCCCAGCCAACAAGCAGTGCTGCAGTGCAAAGATTACTTACAAACTGTAATCGGTTACTGATTCCAAATTACATGGCAAAAATTTTAAATTAATGACATAATCCATTACATTAAACATTTGACTACTTTTAGATTACCTTTGACCTAACTTGTTTATCACATTGGTTTGAATAGGATAATCTTGTACCTTTTTGATATAAAAATAAAAAGAGAAAGAAAATTGTAACGACTGCTATGTTCTTTTACATTGTTTTGCCCATGTATTAATTCAAACGCTATTGATGGAATAATTCAGAATGGCACACTGTAGTAAACCAAGATCACATACATAGCATGTGTGGTATCTATGAACTGCGATTGTAATTTCCTTATGTTCATTTACATTACATTTGGCTAACTCTGTAACATATTAGTATTATAAGAATCTTAAAAATCTCTTCTCTTAACACCTAATTCATTTTCATTTGCAAAACACCCTGCTATAAGACAAAGGATCGTAAAGTTTCCCTTCAAAGGAACAACTCCTCATTCGTCTCCCGAGAATGAGACATCTTCATGCTTTAAAAGATCCCTGATCACAAGATCAGGCCCTTCCCCTACGTCCCCTTCCCCTAGAAATTGAATATGAGCTAGAAGCCTTCTCTTTCCATTCATCAAAGACCTTCTGACTCAAACAGGTTCCCTTTCGTTCGTCACTCCGAGTTCCGTCGGATGACGACGAATGGGGTTTCGCATAGAAAGCCTATCAACTTCGAGTATACAAAACGAGCCAATGGCAAAGAAATGCCATGGGTCTGCGGAATTTGCATGACGTAACTCCGCCCCACCTCGTGGGTATAAAAGGAGGAAGTCCGGCAACATGCAGATATGTTTTCGCTTCGGAGCCAAGTTTATTTCTTCACTCCACAAGCCATCTCTGAATTGTCAGCTTTACAAACGAGTTCCTCAGTGTTGGTGTGACGGAGATCTCCGGCGGGGCGCGCGCTTCCTGCTTATCTGTGCAGTGGTTTGCCAGAGAGTGTGTGTCTCCCCGGGCGCTTCAACACTTGAGTGTTTCTCTCACAAAAGAGCTTGCACGCGGCACGTCTTTTTAAAGATGCCTCGCCCGTGTACTTCTGGTTGCGGCAGATCGGTTTCGGACTCTGATGGGCACGAGCGTTGTCTAGTGTGTTTGGGCATTGAGCATGCTAGAGCGGCGCTCGTGGATGAGTCATGTTCTCTCTGTGGAGACATGACCATCGCGTCATTACGGTCGAGACTCAATGAGCTCGTAAGAGCGAGAGTGGGGGTCTCTCTGGGGGTCTCCCTCGCGGGGTGCTACTACGGCTGGTGGTCGGGGTGATCTGAGGGTTACGGTTTGGCAAAAAGCGCCGACCATTGGTCCACGCGTCAAACCCCCCTGCATGACGGTGCCCGCTAGTGAACTGTCGATTTCCACAGGTCTACCCTCGGGTGGCCCGTGTACTTCGGCTGAAGCTACAGAGGATGATCTGATGTCTGTAGCAGCATCACAAGGTGGGTTTGAATCTTCTGGAAGTGAAGATTCAGCACAGCTGCCACCCTCTGGTGTGCATACGGTTGTGCCTGAATCGGATCCAGAGATGACGGCCATGCTTTCCCGGGCGGCTGCGAGCATCGGGCTTGAGTGGCGGCCACCACCCTGCCCTGAGCGCTCGTGCCTCGATGATTGGTTTTTGGGCCAAGCCGCCGACCCGCGTCCACGGCAAACCCCAATACCTTTCTTCCCGGACGTGCATGATGAGATCTCGAAGTCCTGGAAGACCCCGTTGTCTTCTCGGGACGCTCGCTGGTCTCATCCGCCTTTCCTCCCCTCGATGGGGCGGCTGCCCGTGGGTACACTGGACTTCCCCCGGTTGAACGCTCTGTTGCGATGCAACTGTGTCCTCAGAGTGCTTCTTCTCGTGGCGAGTTTAAGCACCCCTCCAAAGCCTGTAGATTCACATCAAACATGGTGGCGAAATCTTACAGAGCGGTGGGACAGGCAGCTGCTTCCTTGCATGCCATGGCCACTCTGCAGGTCTATCAGGCCCAAATGCTGAGAGACATGCACGAGGGCAGGACAGACCCAGGCCTCTTCAATGAGCTGCGCGCCGCGACCGACCTTGCCCTCCGGGCGACGAAGGTTACCGCACGCTCCCTGGGTCTGGTGATGTCCACAGCTGTGGTCCAGGAGAGACACCTTTGGCTGAACCTGGCCGACATGGTGGATTCCGAGCGGACTCGTCTGCTTGATGCGCCCTTGTCCCAGGCCGGCCTCTTCGGTGGTGCGGTGGAGGACTTTGCCTAGCAGTTCTCCTCTGCGCAGAAGCAGACTGAGGCAATCAAACACATTCTGCCCCGGCGACCCGCTGCTGCCTCCACCCGTCTGGTCGGGCAGAATCCTCAGCCTGCTCGCCGCCGAGGGCGCCCTCCTTTGGCTCCCGCCCGGCCTACGCAGCAGCCTCCACCCAGGCCCCGGCGCGGAGTTAGCCGCAAGAAGGCGCCACAGCCCTCTCCAGCCCCGCCCCCCGCTATACGCCAGGCTAAGCGGCGCTCCTGAGACGGGCTGCTCAGGGATGATGTTCATTTCTCAGGAGGTGGTAGCAGGACCACTCCTTCCCCCGATGGAGGGCCGGGGGAGAATCTTTTGTTCTCCATTCCCCGCTGCTCACCCACGGGTGAGCAGTACCCTAAAATGGTTAAAGAAAGAAATGAACCCCTCTTCCCTGAGCTCACAGAGTTCTCGGACGACACAGAGTGCCGCCCACAAGCCACGCTCTCCTCGTCCCCCTCTGTCCCAGAGGCAGTTGACACGGCGGGTCGCCCACGGGCCGCCTCAGCCCTGTCCCCCTCTGTCGCCAGACCCCCGACAGAGCACGCCCCCGTGGAACGCTGGTCCTTCCCTGGCCTCCTCTGTTCGGGCGCGGAGTCTAACTGTGCCCCCACATCGGGCCGCTATGCCACCCACGTCCGGGCCAGTTTCTCCGCTTCGCTGCCCCTCCGGGGGGACGCCTGTGACCCGCATGACCCCGCTGGTTCAGTACCTGGGAGCCTGGCTAGAGCTTCCCCGTCTGTCCCGCTGGATCGCACGCACCATCAGGTTCGGCTATGCGATTCAGCTCGCACGGTCTCCTCCCCGCTTCAGGGGAGTCCGCTCCACTCTGGTTGGTGGCAATGCCCCTATCATGAGAGCCGAGATTGCCACCCTGCTGGCGAAGGGTGCAATCGAGACTGTCCCTCCAGCCGAGATGAGGTCCGGCTTCTACAGCCCTTACTTCATTGTCCCCAAGAAAACCGGTGGGTTACGACCGATCCTGGACTTGCGCATGCTGAATCGCTCCTTACACAGGATGCCGTTCAAGATGCTCACTGTCATGCAGCGATCGACCTGAAGGACGCCTACTTTCATGTCTCCATTCTTCCTCGACACAGACCGTTCCTCCGGTTTGCTTTCGAGGGGCGGGCATACCAGTACGTGGTTCTCCCTTTCGGGCTAGCCCTGTCTCCTCGCGTCTTCACGAAGGTCGTCGAGGCAGCCCTTGTTCCCCTTCGGGTTCACGGGGTTCGCATCCTGAACTATCTCGATGACTGGCTGATCCTAGCTCGCCCTCGAGACCAGGTTTGCGAACACAGGGACCTTGTGCTCCGGCACCTAACTCACGTGGGCCTTCGGGTCAACTGGGAAAAGAGCAAACTTTGCCCCATGCAGAGGATCTCTTTTCTCGGTATGGACATCGACTCGGTCGCCATGTCGCGCAGCTTACGAGCGAGCGCGCGCAGTCACTGCTGACTTGTCTGAGACAGTTCCAGGACAAGAGTGTGGTTCCACTGAAACTTTTTCAGAGGCTCCTGGGGCATATGGCATCTGCAGCTGCGGCAACGCCGCTCGGATTGCTTCATATGAGACCGCTTCAGCTTTGGCTTCGCGACCGAGTACCGAGGTGGGCATGGCAACAAGGCACGCTCCGAGTACCAGTTACTTCCAGCTGCCGTCAGACCTTCACCCCGTGGTCGAGCCTCAGTTTTCTCAGGGCCGGTGTCCCCCTAGAACAGGCTACGAGGCATGTTGTCGTATCGACAGATGCCTCCGCCACGGGCTGGTGTGCCATGTGCAATGGTCATGCTGCCGCGGGCTCCTGGACAGCACCCCAGCGCCTATGGCATGTCAATTGCCTCGAGTTGCTGGCCGTACGCCTTGCCCTGCACCGCTTTCGAGCGCTGCTCAGGGGTCAACACGTACTAGTCCGATCAGACAAGGTGGTCTACGCTCGCGCCGTATGTCGCAACTCGCTCGCCACTTCCTCTTATGGAGTCAGAAGCATCTGAGGTCCCTTCGTGCTATTTACATTCCCGGAGCCCTGAACTGTGCAGCCGACGAGCTCTCACGGTTTCAGCCCCTCCCTGGCGAATGGCGACTCCATCCCCAGACGGTTCAGCTGATTTGGGACCAGTTCGGCGACGCACAGATAGATCTGTTTGCCTCCCACGACTCGACCCACTGCGCCCTGTATTATTCCCTGACCAAGGGCACGCTCGGCACGGATGCACTGGCGCACAGCTGGCCGCAGGGCCGCAAGTATGCGTTTCCCCCAGTGAGCCTTCTTGCGCATTTCTTGCGCAAGGTCAAGGAGGACGAGGAGCAGGTCCTTCTGGTTGCGCCCTACTGGCCCACCCAGACCTGGTTCTCCGAACTCATACTCCTCGCGACAGCACCTCCTTGGCCCATACCTCTGAGGAAGGACCTTCTTTCTCAGGGACGGGGCACCCTGTGGCACCCTCGTCCCGATCTGTGGAGCCTCCACGTGTGGCTCCTGGACGGGACCAGGTAGGTTTGAGTACCCTACCACCTCCGGTGGTGGCTACCATCACTTCCGCTAGAGCGTCGTCCATGAGACACCTCTATGCGTTGAAGTGGAACCTCTTCGTCAGCTGGTGCTCTTCTCACCGAGAAGACCCCCGGAAATGCCCGATCAGCGTCGTGCTTTCCTTCCTTCAAGATGGGTTGGAGCGAAGGCTGTCTCCCTCCACCCTCAAAGTCTATGTTGCCGCTATCGCCGCACACCATGACTTGATAGAAGGTAAGTCTGTGGGAAAGCACGACCTGGTCATCAGGTTCCTTAGAGGAGCCAGGAGATAACATCCTCCTCGCCCTTCTCTCGTTCCCTCTTGGGACCTCGCAGTGGTTCTAACTGCCCTGCAGCATGCTCCCTTTGAGCCTTTGCAAACAGTGGAGCTCAAGCTCCTGTCGATTAAGACAGTGCTCCTGGTTGCATTGGCCTCTATCAAGAGGGTTGGGGACCTGCACGCATTCTCCGTTGACGAAGTGTGCCTGGAATTCGGGCCGGCTTACTCTCACGTGATCCTGAGACCCCAGCCTGGATATGTGCCCAAGGTTCCTACCACTCCATTTCGGGACCAGGTGGTGAACCTGCAAGCGCTGCCCCCGGAGGAGGCAGACCCAGCCTTGGCACTGCTCTGTCCAGTACATGCTCTCCGCACCTATGTAGACAGGACGCAGTGTTTCAGGACCTCAGACCAGCTCTTTGTCTGTTATGGTGGGAAGCTGAAGGGAAGAGCTCTCTCCAAGCAGAGGTTGTCTCACTGGATAGTGGACACCATTGCTTTGGCATACCAGCAGCAAGGTCGACCGTGCCCCCTTGGTGTGACCGCCCACTCCACTCGGAGTGTGGCGTCCTCTTGGGCTCTAGCGCATGGCGCCTCGCTAACAGACATCTGCAGAGCTGCAGGCTGGGCGACACCCAACACATTCGCCAGATTCTATAATCTCCGAGTGGAGCCTGTGTCCTCTCGTGTGCTCGCTTCAACCAGCCGGCATTAGGACCCGCTCAGGTGTCTTCGCTTGCTCGCCATTCCACTCCACGGACTGGATGCGTGCGATATTCTCCTCAGGTGAGCTTCCCCGAAAGCCCTGAGTTCCTCCTGCACTCCTGACGTCGACCCAGTGTCTCTGTGTCTGAGCGTCGGCTAGGTGCCTCCCGTGTGCATGGTCCCTCTCCGGAGCAACCCCCACATGTGTATTCCCACTGTAAGCCTCTCTGAGCATGTGTCTTCCCTTGGAAAGCCACCTTGTCACCCCTGGGATTTAAAACTTTTCCACCTGCGGCTGGATACCCCAGTGTATTCCCCATATGCATCCTTCGGGTCATATGTGTATTCTAAATCGCCACCCCCCCCCCCCCCCCCCCCCGTTGGGCTGGGTATATTTTGCATGTTCCTCTATATCTTGGGATATGCTCCCCAGTGTACCTTGGTATTCCTGTGTTAAATAGGAGTCCCACTTGTCTCACTATGACAGGGATCTCAGATTTACGCAGGGCACTGGAAGACAGCTGTGAAGGTGGCGTGATGAGACTGGTAACCCCATTCGTCTTCATCCGACGGAACTCGGAGTGACGAACGAAAGGGAACGTCTCGGTTACGTATGTAACCCTCGTTCCCTGAGTGAGGGAACGGAGACGTTCCGTCTTCTTGCCACTTCCGCTGTATACCGCGGGGATCGCCTGAGCTCAGTCTTGGCTCCTCAGCGAAGAAACATATCTGCGTGTTGCCAGACTTCCTCCTTTTATACCCACAAGGTGGGGCGGAGTTACGTCATGCAAATTCCGCAGACCCATGGCATTTCTTTGCCATTGGCTCGTTTTGTATACTCGAAGTTGATAGGCTTTCTATACGAAACCCCATTCGTCGTCATCCGACGGAACGTCTCCGTTCCCTCACTCAGGGAACGAGGGTTACATACGTAACCGAGACGTTCTCTTTCATCAAGTCAACTTCAGCAAAGATCATCTGGTCAACAGATTGCATCAGGACACTTCTATTCAAATGGGCGAGACATGCAAGGATCAAACTAAGGCTACGTTCAGACTGTCAGTCCAAATCCGATTTTTGTGCATATCCAATCGAAATCTGTTTAGAAATAGCTAATGTGAAAAGCAAACAATCACATGAATGTGATTTTTACAAATCTGTTTCAAGCTACATCCATATATGATTTGAAATCCTATTCAAATCGCATTTCTGGAAATCGTCTCAGATTACCCATGTAACCATGTTTCCCTGAGAAGGTAACGAGACGCTGTATCGATGACGACACTTTGGGGAATCCCTTCAGTGTCAGCGCAATTGATGTCACATGTGCAACTTAGTCCAATCTTGATTGGTGCAATGTTATCTCGTGACGCGTGCCGGCGGAATGCAGAAGCTGTAAAGAAGCCGGTATCACAGCTGTTGTCAGCTTTCTGATCTTCAGCAAGCGCTCTCTGTCTGTCTGTCTGTCTGTCTGTCTGTCTAAGTCTTATTTGGTGTTGTCTGTCCAGTAGACTATATATATATAGTTAGCTGTTGCTGTTATCAGCTTTCTGATCGGCTGAAGCAAGCCCCCAGGTGTGCAGGAAGCATGGCAAAGGGAAGCAGCGTCTCGTTCCCTTCTTAGGGAACCATGGTTAAATGGGTAACCTGAGATGTTCCCTTTTGAAGGAATTCGCGCTGCGCCGATGGCGACACTTTGGGGAACGATATGCCTACTTCGCCATGCTGACGAAAAGTCTGTACCAGTGTGAAATGAGTCACAGCTCAGGACATGAGTGCTTCTGACCTCGGGGTCGCCGGAAGGTCCGAGCTGTACAATCTAAAAAAGGTGTGGTCGAGGACCACCCCGCTGCATTATATATATCTTGGAGTGATGCCCCCTGACCACAGTGCTTTGAAGATGTCATGCTTAGGGTGGAATGAGCTCTAACTGACAGAGGTGAGGGCAGCCCACTCCCCTCATAAGCTATAGAAATAGCCTCAAAAATCTACCTGCTTTACAGTCTGTTTAGTAGCCGGGCAGTCCTGCTTAGGGGGCCCGTAGCATAACAAAGCTGAGATGTCTTCCTGACATCAGTCAAGTCAAGTCAAGTCAAATATATTTATATAGCGCTTTTCACAATACAGATTGTATCAAAGCTGCTTCACAGTATCAATCAAAACAACTTAACAATGTTTGTTTATTACTGGAAAAAAGACATCCAAGTTTGGTAGAGCTGATCAATGGTATGATTGGTTAATTAATTTGAATATCCCCAACTGAGCAAGCCGAAGGCAACAGTGGCAAGGAACCGAAAAACTCCATCAAGTGACCTAATGGTGTCCTAAAACTCCATCAGATGACCCAATGGAGAAAAAAAAACCTTGGGAGAACCCAGGCTCAGTCGGGGACCAGTTCTCCTCTGGCGTTTATGATTTAGAGGCCGAATTTACAGTAACTGTAAGATAAAAAATGTATATGAATGCCTGGCTAAATAGATGTGTCTTTAGTCTAGTTTTAAACTGGGAGAGCGAGTCTGAGCAACGAACAATATCAGGAAGGCTATTCCAGAGCTTCGGAGCTAAATGTGAAAATGCTCTGCCTCCTTTGGTGGATCTGGATATCCTAGGTATAACCAGAAGCCTCAAATTTAGTGATCTTAAAGAGTGCGATGGATTGTAGGGCGATAGAAGATCCATTAAATAGACTGGAGCTAAACCATTTAGAGCTTTACAAGTCAAAAGCAATACCTTTTAATTAATACAGAACTTTATAGGTAACCAGTGAAGTGATGATAAAATCGGTGTTATATGATCATATTTTCTTGATCTAGTAAGAACTCTAGCATTTTGGACTAACTGTTGCTTGTTTATTGAAGATGCAGGACAACCAGCTAATAAAGCATTACAGTAATCTAGTCTCGAGGTCATGAATACATGAACTAACTTTTCTGCATCAGAGACTGATAGCTTATTATGTAGCTTAGCATTGTCTCTAAGGTGGAAAAAGGCTGTTTTTGTAACATATGAAATATGCTTTTCAAAAGACAGGTTGCAGTCTAATGTAACACCCAGGTCTTTTAGGTCATCCTACTATGTTAAAGTCGTGCTGTGAAAGGTTTTGTGGACGGTTTTTAGAACCGATAAGTATTACCTCTGTCTTGTCTGGATTTAATAAAAGAAAATTACACGTCATCCAATCTTTTATATCTTTAACACAATCTGTCATTTTGGATAATTTAGTCAATTTGGATAATTTAAAAATAAGTCTCAAGGGCCCTGACCGGGCAAAGCAACCTAAGCTTCTCTTGTTCCGCAGACACTTGGGGAGGATGGAAGGCCTGAAGGACAACTGGCCAGGCCACATTAGTGGGCACCTTAGGTACATACCCTGGTCTTGGGTAAATTATAGCTTTTACTCCCTCTGGAGTGAATTCTAGACAGGAGGGAGCAACCGACAAGGCCTGTAAATCTCCTATTCTCTTGAGAGATAACATAGGCAGCAAAAAAAGCCATTTTTAAGGCTAGGCACTTGTCCGATGCCATGTCCAAAGGGTCGAAGGGTGCCAAGGATAACCCTTAAAATACCATGGCTAGACCCCATGTGGGGATTCTAACCTGAGCCAGAGGCCTCATTCTCCGTGAAATAAGAAGATGCCTTCCCAGTGAGCTGGGAACCCATCCAGCGGCACAGCCACTGCTCCCACATGCACCTTAAGTGTAGAGGAGGAAAGGCTGGCTGAGAAACAACCTTGCAGGAACTCCAGCACTGAAGCCAGTGGGCAGTTAACTGAGTCCAATTGGTGCTCTCTACACCATGAAGTTAATATTCTCTACTTCAGTGCATACAGTTTCCTCGTGGAGGGAACTCTAGAGTTTTAGATGGTATCCACTACCTCAGTAGAGAGACCAGCGTTCAGGAACTTATACCCTTCAGGGACCAGACCCATAATTTCCACATTTCCGGCCGGGGGTGAAATATAGAGCCCCCGGGCTGAGTTAGAAGGTCCCTCCTGATGGGAATTTCCCACGGGGGGCCGTCCAGGAGGGCTATTAGGTCCGAAAACCAAACTCGGGTCGGCCAGCAAGAGGCTTCCAATAAGACTTGGCCCTGGCAAATTTTCCCTAGAACTCCCGGGAGCAGAGCGATCAGGGGAAATGTGTATAGCCGGAGCCTCGGTCACACCTGTACCATGGCATCCAGTCAGGGTTGGGCCGATAGACTATGCCATCGTCACATTGCGATGACTGACAAACATCACGATGTTTAGCCGGCATTGCGATTCTCGCCTTCGTAGCGCGGAGAGACAAATCGTGGCTTTTCTCAGCTCTTTAATATCTTCGCCATCAATATTTCCCCCCTCGTCTAAATCTCCCAGCAGGTCAGCTTGGTAGGCTTGTAAAATAGCCATGGTGTGAAGGCAAGCACCCGCCTGACCTGCTGCCATGTAAGCCTTGCCTACCAAAGAAGATGTTATGTGGCATGGTTTGGAGGGCAATGCCGTGGATTTTAATGAGGACGCAGCTTCTGGTGATAAATAATCTGCCAATGTTTCCTCTATCTTGGGCATAACACCATAACTGTTCTGTTTCTGCCTCACTATTGAAGCATAATAGTGAATAGTGGGACTAGAAAGCCTGGCTGAATATGGCTTATTCCAGGATCTCGATACCTCGGTATGGAGATCTTGGAAAAACGGCAAGCCCCGATGTGGAGGTTGTGGTCTTTCTGGAGTTTTATTTTTTACATTTTTATTAGAAAACCTGTTTCCAAACCTCCTCAAACCGATTTTCTGCAACGCTCTGTTAGAGTGAAACTAACCCCCCCCTCCCCTTTACTTGTGTGAAGAGAAGTGCAAAATGAAAAAAAAAGAACTTTCTCCGTCATCTTGTTTTTCCGAAACTTCCCTTTTCCTTTTAAATGGAGCTAAGGACTCATAAAGGCGCTCAGATTCAGAATTAAATTCCGGGGTGAGCCCTCTCAACTTCCTCGTCATCATAGTTTGCTCCCTTATTTGTAATTTTTGAAAAAAAAAATATTATTATTATTTATTATTTTGTTTTTTGGAAAATGAAACGTTTTAATTGTAGTTGATTACTTTAAAAAAAATGTTTTTGGGACACGTATGCTGCCACAAGTGTGATGTCCCTACCTTCCGGGGTGTCTGCTAGAGTTTCAGAAAAACTGCCCCTAATCTCCCTTGTGAGCCTGACAGCCACAGAAGAGTATGGAAAAGGGGCAGGGACTAAAACGTTTTCTCCCCCCGAAGGCATAGGCCCCGGGTTTACCTGTGACTGGCAATGTTCCTTGGAAATTACCCTTAGTCATGACCTCGATTACCCCCTCCCCGAAGAGCTCTAAACAAAACCTTCTTGGACTCTTGAAAACTGTCCTCCTGTGAACAGATCCTCTTGAACCTCAGAAGTTGCGACAACGTGTGCCGTAGATGGTAGCTCTGATGGCGCAGTAAGGCATGAGAATCTGTTTCCTTAAAGAACATCTTGAAATCCAAATGTCCGGTTGAGAAGAAACCAGGCCCCTTATATACTGTAGTATCCAGGAACTCTATGGCCTGTTCGTTAATTACGGCCTTTACTTTGACGGAAGCATGATGGGAATTCAAAACCCCAGACTCCCCATGACCCATGATGTCAGACTCCCCATACATCATCCAAGAACCGGAAGTAAGAAAACGGGACCTTCTCGCATTTAGGAAAGACTGTTTCCTCCCATTGGGCCATGTATATATTTGCGTAGGCGGGCGCAAACCTTTTCCCCATGGCCGTTCCCTTAATCTGTAAGTAAAACCTGCCCTCACATTCGAAATCGTTACAGGTTAGACTTAATTCAAGGAACTCCAGAATCGCCTCATCCCCCCGAGCGGAGTCAAGAAACCTGGTAAACCAATCCCGCACCACCTTCAAGCCCAAAGGGGTCTCAATATTTGTGTAGAGGCTCTCCACATCAAGTGAGAACAAGAAAGCTTTGGGCGGTACCTTGAGATACTTGACCTTTTCCAAGAAGTCATAGGTATCCCGGATGTAACTAAAATGTTTTGTGGACAAGGGGTTTAGATAAAAATCAATAAATTCTGCCACCCTGTGACTTTCACGTCAAGTCAAGTCATCCTCATTTATATAGCGCTTTTAACAATGTAGATTGTTTCAAAGCAGCTTTACAGAGATAAACATAATTTAAGGTAACAAAGAATGGTTTGGTTTTATAGCGGTTCTTGAATATGTTGTTTCCAGCTAAAGTTAGTTTTGATTGATTCACTTCCGTGATCATTTGTTATTAAATTAGGGGCCGCTAAGACGACACCATTCTCTCTAAATAGACTTTAAACGCGAACCTGTGATAAACGCTGATGGCCTTCACATGCGCATTAAGAATTGATTCTATAGTTATGTGCGTTTTAATATATGTGCGCAGGTTCGTAATTCGCTACAAACCATGCCTAAACAAACTACTTGTCTTGCCTATAAATTTTGATGCAGAATTTTATTTTATCAATTCGGGGTAGGGACGCGAAACCGGAATTTCATAGCGCTTTATCTGTAGAGTAGAATAGGGATCCTCCATAGGGAGAGGCTAGTTGCCACTTCAGCACTGCGTTGTCATCGGGTCCAGGCGAAGGTCCTTCGTCAGATCTGGAAACGGCCTGGATCCGGCAGGCTGCAGAAAACCTCGGGATAAACAAAGACACTAATATTAGCATAGATGCTATTCTTCTTATGATGTAACGGGTACATCAGGATTTAAGGGAAGTGTTCCCGGTTCCGGCTGGCCTAATCTATGCAGCCTAACATTTAATTATAGAAGTCGATAATGTATTATGTGAATGCTAGGTCAAAGAGATGTGTTTTTAGTCTAGCTTTAAACGGACAGACTATCTGCTTCCCGGACAATGGTAGGAAGATTGTTCCAGAGTTTTGGTGCTAAATAGGAAAAGGATCTACCGCCAGCAGTCGATTTAGATATTCTAGGTATTATCAACTGGCCAGAATTTTGAGATCGCAGTAGACGTGCAGGACTATAATGTGTTAAGAGCTCGCTCGATTACTGGGGAGCTAAACCATTTAGTGCTCTGTAAGTAATCAGCAATCTTTTAAAATTTATACGATGTTTAATAGGCAGCCAATGCAGTGTTGACAGAACCGGGCTAATATGGTCATACTTCCTGGTTCTGGTAAGAACTCGAGCTGCTGCATTTTGAACTAGCTGTAGTTTGTTTATTAAAGGGTACCTATTATGGATTTTTGAAAATTGCCCTTCATGTAGTGTGTAACATAGATCTAAGTGAACGAAAACATCCTGTAAAAGTTTTAAACATGAAAGTTCACCGTATACAAAGTTATTGTCTCTCAAAAGTAAGAGTCGACTCTGAGTCGCTGATATGAATCGTTCGACGAACGATGCTTTTTCTCAAAATTTATGACGTCACCTGTACAAGTTATTTGAATAAGATACGCCCACTTATTGCGTTCGAAGACGCCAGGGAAAACTAACATCATGTTGACGAGACGCTGTGTTTTGAAGTGCGACGCAAAAGCAAACTTTTTTCATCTGCCCAGTGAGGAGCATTTGAAGACTAAGTGTTGACTGAAGACTGTTCGCGTCATTTTGAAGATGATTGCTTCACAAACCTAAATGCTATAAAGTATGGATTTGCGCAAGCTGGCTGATACTGAAGGAAGGGTACCGAGTTTATTTTGATCAGCTTCCTTCTCCGAATCACAACCTGTAAGTATTATTAATTTTAATTGTTGCTTTTATGTTTTATTTATCATGCTCATTAATTATTTTGTGTGTTGTGTACGCACAGCGCAGCTTCTAGGTCTTCAATGTCAATTGTATTGAAATATGTGAAGTGCAGGGCTCTCAAGTATGACGCATTGAGCGTGACAGTCACTCATTTCGGTCTTTTGTCACGCTCTCCCACCACACATTGTTTTTCTTACGCTGAAAAACTATTTGTAATATATTTACTATGCCGCAGCGCCCAAAACTCTGGCCGGAACCGGCAGGAATCAAGCGCGTCTCCTCTGGTGTTGTTCGTCTGGTGTTGTTAGCCAATCAGAAAATAGCACTATTGTATCTGGGTAAGAAATAACCAACAACCAATGACACCCCGTCGGCTCGGTGTCACTCCTTTGGGCTATGGTAGCTAACATATCACCGCAGATTAGCGTCATGCAAAGGCGGGGTTTGGAAAAATGAGTCGCTAAACGATTCATATGGGAGTCGGTGAGCAAATCAGGTAAAAATAAATGCATATTATAAGACAACAAAAGTGTTTTTTGTCATTTCATGCTTGTAAAACTGTTGTTGGGGACTCCCAGGACAATATTAGGAACATTTTAAATGCCATAATAGGTACCCTTTAAAGGTGCTATGTGGAACTTTTCTTCTAAAACGAATCCTTTTTTTTTATTGCCTGTGTGTGAAGGGGTTGTAATCACACATTACAATGATCCACTTATCGGGTTTTGATATTACCTCTGAAGACCAATATTCATATTTATATGTGAAGTCTCCGGTTCGGATTTACCGCGAAATCCACCGGAAGTGACGTGCATGCGCGCTCCCGAGCCTCTCTCCTTATATACCGTCTATGCGACCGACGGAACTTCAGCTAACGAGTCAACGACATGAGTCTGATAACACCCCAAAACGACCTGCCTCCAGCACAACACAGACTCCAACACAAACTCCAAAAAAATATAAAAAACAAAAAAAAGTTTTATCTGCTGAAGCTCGTCGGGCCAAACTTGATTCGGATCGACTCAGGACGAAAACACGGATTAATATCGGCAGAGCTTTTGAATTGTGGAGAGACCTCCACTTTGTTTTAGGTATAAAAACAGATCCTGAGTTGGCTTTCCTCCTTTTGGACAGGTAAGCTTACATTACTTTAAAGCATGTAAAATATATTGTGATTTTGTGCTTTAGTTGGCTCAAGATAGCATTAGTTCGCCGGCTAACGCCGACCAGTTGCTAACGTTATCTGATGTGAAATACTACAGTTGTAACGTTATGGCTTTCCACATTACATAACCAGCTAAGTGTTGGTTCTGCAAGAAATTATGACTTGGTACAAAGCAACGGTTTCGTAACGTTAGGTTAGATTTATTGTCGTTAGACCGATAGATAGTCATGCACACACTTGCACGCCGGAACATGACAGATAGTAAGGATGTTTTACATGTGATTGTAAAAAATTTTCAGACATTTTATGATAAAATAAATATTAGTAAACTCTAATGAAATAGCAAGGTAAACTACATGAGACATGAAATGAATACAAAAGACTGTTCTAGGATAACAAAAAGTAGGTGCTTTAGGATGTAACTTATTTTATGTACTAGATCTACTGTCTAACGTTACATCCCACTACTAGCATTGTTTATAATAAACATTTCCAGACACGTTCAGTACAGTAATGCTACTTCCTACTGTCTTACTGTTACACTGAAATTGTTCAGTCTAGTTCACCGTTTTCATTATCATATTATACATTCACCTATGTTGACATTGCTGATTGTGAAAAAAGATACACGAATAGTTAGTGAAATGCATTATGCTAGATAACACCACAGATGTAACGTTATCATGGTACGAGCATGGAGCATTAGTTCAACGTCAAGCTGATAAAAGTAGCCTATTATTGTAAAGTTGCAGTGGGAGTTTACATGAGTTTCCAGCATGTTGTGTGATGCTTTCTCTGTTGCGTTGAAAGTCTCCGTGTGGCCGGTAGTGAATGCTCGCTCTTGAGATCAACCACACACACGAGCACGAGCGCTCTTGTTGCAATCTGAAACATCACCGCTAGTGGCCGCTAGAAATTACACAGAGCACCTTTAAGCGTGCAGGGCAACCACCCAGTAGAGCATTACAATAATCTAGCCTTGAGGTCATGAACGCATGAACCAATTGTTCCGTATTTGTCCGTGAGAGCATATGACGTAATTTAGATATATTTTTAAGATGGAAAAATGCTGTTTTACAGATACTAGACACATGACTTTCAAATTAAAGATTGGTATCAAAGAGCACACCCAGGTTCCTAAATGACGACGAAGACTTAACAGAGCAGCCATCAAGTGTTCACTACCACAATCTGAAACTATCGGGCGACCAGGAGGCATGAATGGGGTAATCCACTTATCCCAAGGTTTGTGCACTTTGGGAAGCAAATAAAATGGCCTTAACCTAGGCCTAAACTCCTCCACCAAATAATCTGCCTGGCATTATAGATAAACCTGTCCTTAACAAGGTGCCCACGACCCTCTCGATGTGGGGCACTGACTCCAGAAAAATAGGAGCGAAAGTCTCATTCCCCAATTGCCTTAACCCCTCCTGCACATATTGTGTTCTATCCATGATCACCACCGCACTCCCTTTGTCTGCGGGTTTTATCACAATATCTCGTCAATGGGACAATTCCACCAAAGATACTATTTCCTCCGGGGATAAATTAGGGGCCGGAGTCTGTGCCCCCACCAAAGCTACCTGAACCCCTTCCAAATTCTTTTAGAAAAAGTCCCAAATCTCACCAGGCAACGTCTGCAGAATAGCCGGCTCTGGAAACTGCTACTCATGCTTGGTCCAAAGAAAACCGCTCGTTGCATCTTGGCATGAAACTGACCCAAGTCTGCTAGCAATGGACCGTTATCAGATGCTCTAACTAAGTGAGAAGGGATAAAAGATAGACCCCTATCCAGTAAACAAACCTGTTCTGGCGAAAACTGAAAACACTAAGACAGATTGATCCCAGACTTTTTATTGTTTGTCTGGGGACCCTGTTGGGAAGGCCCCCCTATAAGTTTAAATACGCTAACCAGTGCTGAAACATCTTGGGGTCGGGGCCGGGGTCCAGTGGATTTTATCTTCCTCCACCTTAAAGCCCTCCCAGGGCAGCAATGGGATGCTGCCGCCTGTTCTTTCAATGAACCCATTCATCAACCTGATGTTGTGGACCGTTCATCTGGACAAAGCGTTGTTCCAATTGATTAGTGGGATATGGATTGCCACATTGGGGAATGTTTCATAGGCTGAGTCTAACAGCCGCTCAAAGCCCTTCTTGAGCATTGAAGGGCTTGCCTGCTCCCTGTTGTTCATTCCAAAAGACAACACCACAAGTTGAGCCTCCCTGAAGACCTGGGTCTTGTGTTTGACAACATGGTAGGCTTGGGCCAAGTTTGCCCCCGGTTAGACATTGATCTCGAACTTGCTGTTGCCCACCTCTGGCAACCGACCCAGGTTGGAGTCACCTAGAAATAGGATGGGCCTCTCCGGGGTTAGGTCTCAGAATTGGTATTTATCTCCCCGACTGTCATGCCTCTTGGAGATGCTATGGTCACCCTTCCGGTTCCTCCCCTCAGCCTTTGCCCCAACCTCACCCTCTGGGTTAGCCAGGTCCGGTACCTCATCCAAAAAACACTCTAGATTCTCTGATTTCATGGGCTCCAGCTCCCGGAGCCTTATCGGGGTCAGGGGTGGTCTGGGATCCTTCTCTTTTGGGCCCGCTTAATATTTTTGCGGCCCCACTTCACCGCTACCTGGAAGCGGTCATCTAGCTTGCTTTTTGACAGAGCTTACTGCTTCCTGGCCGGCCATTATGTATTCAACCAGCAACCAATAACTCCTCATAAAGTGGTGATTTGGCTGGCGAATCACCAAAATCCCATCAACTTCCTCAGAAGAAAGGCGCAGAATCAAATCCTCGCTCGTGGTGAAAGAAGCCGTGGAGCGAGCTTCCGGATCCCGAGCGTGAGTACTAGAGCTAATGGATTAGGGCTGAGAAAGGGCCGAAGCTGTCTCAAATTGCTCCCCTAACTCCATCTGTGATCGCAATGAGTGAAGTCACCGGGTTGCCTTGGCAACCGCAAAACCCTCACCATGTGGGACACAGGGCTGGCTGTTTTGATTGCTAGCCAGGAGCGAAGCGTTCTATGAGGCAAAGCCTCGCAATGCTCACACTCAACCCCCTCGAGGGCTGAGCGAGCATGCTCTGCTCCCAAACAGAGTGTTGTCCACTCGCTATTAGAGAGAGAGAGAGAGAGAGAGAGAGAGAGAGAGAGAGAGAGAGAGAGAGAGAGGAGAGAGAGAGAGAGAGAGAGAGAGAGAGAGAGAGAGAGAGTAGTCTATGGGACAGACAACAACAAATAAGACAGAGAGCGCTTGCTGAAGATCAGAAAGCTGACAACAGCTATGATGCCGGCTCCATTCCGCCGGCATGCCGAAACATGCTGTGTTGTTGCAAAGTGCCGGACGAGCAGAAAATGACAATATAACGGAGACATGTTTTGAAACCGGCGGATACAACAGCACGGAAAAAAGCTGTGCATAACAGCGTCCTCCGGTTCTGCCGCTGCCTCAGAAGACGCATAGTCCAGCGCGGCGGCTACACATTTCCATGTTGTAAAATTTAAATGAGACAACATCTCTATTGCAAACCCGTCCATGTTGCGGTTGTCGTTGTTTTTGGGTATTCCTACAAATGCAATTTCATTGCCATAGAAATCATTGTCCACAGTGCGAACATTAATAATTTTAGATACACAAATAATCGGATTTGGACTGACAGTGTCAATGCAGCCTTAGTCTCATCATTTTATGCAATCCTATTTCCAGAAAAGTTTTGTAAAATGCAATAAACTCAAGAATCTGTGATTTGATAATTCCCTTTCATCTTTATTTAACTCACAAAAGTACAAAGAATTTTTTTTCAAAAAAACACTGACCAATTTAAGTGTATTTTGTAAATGTAAACAAATTTTGATTTGAATGCCTGCAAAACACTCCAAAACTCCAAGAGGCATGTTTACAACAGTGTCACATCACCTTAAACATAAACTTTTTAATAGTTTGGGTATTTAGGATACTATTCATGAAGTTTTGCAAGTGGATTTTTTACCCAATCGTGCCTGATACAAGGCAGCTGCTCAACAGTCCTTGGTCATCATTGTCTGATTCTCCTTTTCATGATGGGCCATACATTTTCAGGAGGCGACAGATCTGGACACTAGGCAGGCAGTCAGGCACATCCCTTCTACTGTGTGGAGCATCTAGAAACCACTCAGTTGCAGCACATGCAGAATGAGGCCTGTCATTGGGATCTTGCTTCCCAGGAAAGATGTCATCTTGATGCTATTAAATGTCTCTGTACAATACCAATATACTTCTCCACGTCAGTGGTGCCTTCACACAGACATGCAAGTCACCCATCCCATGACAGTTGTTTGCCACAGCACACATTTACACTGTATTTTAGAGCATCTGAGATGCGCTGGTGCCCAGAGAACTCAACGGTATATCTACATAGAACTGATGTATAGCTTTCTCCTTGCGTAACAGTCTTCATTTCTTGATGCAGTGGCAGACTGTGTTAAGTGACAACGACTTTCCGAAGTAATCCCGAGCCTATGTGGCTATATTTACCATAGCAGCATGATGGTTTCTCATGAAGTCTGAGGGATTGAAGGTCACGCCCCTTGAGAAATGTGATTTTTGAATTGTTTGACAATTATTTCATGACATTTGGTGCAAAGAGATGAGCCATGACTCATTTTTCCTTACAAAGACTGAGATACTCCTTTTATACCCAAATACCATACCCTAAACTATTACCAAATCACCTGATAATTGTGGACTATTTCAAAACAGATTCACTCGGATATTCTGTAATCTTTTCCCTTTTATTTAGCCTCTTCCCCCACTATTTTGGAGTGTGTTGCAGCCATCAAAATCTAAATTTTATTATATTTACAAATATGGACATGAAGGAACTGAGGAGAGTTTAATCAAGAGTTTAATCAAAATATATCAAGTAAATAAATAATAATAAAACAGAAAAATTTGTAATACGTAATTTTAAAATAGAAACAATCAAAATAAAACACTTACTAAAATATATATTTGTTTAACTGTATGTTATGTGCCCATTAACCGACATCAGAGTACCGTGAACTTAATTTTCATTATTTATTATTATTATTGACTTAAATTTATTATTGACATATGTTAATATGTCTTAAAACAGTCATTTGTATTATTTTAATACCTTAAAATCTCACAGGCCACTTCAAGAAAATATATTAGATCGATGAGGTTCAGCTGACAAAAAAGTTGGAGAATCCCTGCATTGTCTGTAAATATGAAATTAAGTGAATTTGTACATTTCAATGAATTTGAAAAGCTTTCCAGAGACAGTATAAATGGTTAAATACATGGTTAAAGTAGTAGGAAGAATCAATGAATTTTACATAATTTACTGCTATTGTGAGAATAACATGTAATCTTGTAATTTGTAAACTGTAGTTTGAGTACGGGTACTTTAATACGTATAATATAATATAATGCAAATACTAGTACTTCATTTTTATAATCTTATTACGTAATCCAGATTACATGTAATCAGTTACTACCCAGCAATGCCAACAAGTAACTATAGGTAACTATAGGTAAAGTATTGTAACCCAGTTCTCAGAGCTTCCCTAATGTTCTAGCGAGGTTCTATAAAATGTATGAATAAATATTCTTCCAGTAACATTGAATGTTTGTTCAAAGTTATCTGGTCTTAAATAATGTTCTTAAAACATTAGCACATTTTTTTTAATGTTACTTCTTATTTCAGAATGTTTAGAGAACATTGAAAAGTAACATTGCCATAATGTTTGCAAAATTATCTAAAATCCTCAGTTAAAGCAGAGTCATGTGAGCTTTTTTTGCACATCAAGAATTTTGTTTTTTTTTTGAGTAAATGTTTCCATCATAGTTTGTGTGCATACATTCTTATTAGATTAATATCTGCCTCAAGTTTTTTTTATGCGTATTCTTAAAATGTATGCACATCTTAGCATTTTCAACATTTGTGTAAAAGGTGGATGGAAACGTGGTTAATGTCAATGAAGCAAACAACATCAAATTAGAGACAAACTGTGTAAAGCAGCTCTAAACAGTCATATAGTGTCTTTATTCAGCTCAATTCAGTTCAATAAATGTGTAAAGTTCATCATTACGAAATCAGTTCAATTCAGCTATAAGCAGCTCTACAGAAAATGATAGTGCCATTATTCAGCTCGAGTCAGTTCAGTGTTGATTCAGTTCATGAACACTGTTGATTTTCTACACAATTTCTATTCAAACAAATTTGATTCAGCTATAATTCAGCTATAAAGAAGACAAGTGTCAATATTCATCTCAAATCAGTTCAAGTTTGTGTCAGTGCAGTCAAATCGATAATACTGAATGTCATTTCGAGAATATTGTGAATATTGTGTCGTTTAAGCAACTGGGCAAGCCACAGGCGACAGTGAGAAGTTAATCAAACTCCATCAGTGACAGAAATGTGGAAAACCCCTTAGGAGAAGCCAGGCTCAGTTGAGAGGCCAGTTCTCCTCTGGCCAAATGTAAGAAGTAGCCTTATCATTCTGCAGAAATGTTTCCACAGGCGTGCTTTAAAGAGCGTTTTGCTACAACAAGGTGAAGGTGTGAATAATTTCTTGACTTAAAAAATTTGATGGATTGGGTATGATGATTTAAATCGCGAAATTACATTTTGCATGACAAAAAACATTTTGTTGTTTGTTCAGTGAGCTAAATGCTCTTTCCATGGGAAATAAAAGAAATAGCTTTTTTTTAACCTAAACTTATTGTACAGAAATGTACGGAAGAGTATTGCATTCACTCGAGGATAAAAAATCGACTCTGTTTTTCTGAATTAACTGAATTGAGTTAATTATCTCAGAATTACTAGACAATTTTTCACAGAATTTTTTTTTTTGCTCTGTTTTTCTGAATTAACAAGTTAATTATCTCAAAATTATGAGTAACTCATTAATTCAGAAAAACAGAGTGGAACATTTTTTTTTTCATGAAAAATTATCTTGTAATTCTGAGATAATTAACTCTTTAATTCAGAAAAACAGAGTAAAAACTTTTTTTCCATGAAAAATTATCTTGTTAATTCAGAAAAACAGAGTAGATTTTTTTTTCCTGAAGTGAATGCAATAAACTTTAGACTACTAGCCTATATTGCACATGTGATGAGATATTTGCATTTACGGCTGGGTTGTTTCTCGACAATCGAGGAATTGAAGATTGTCTTTCCCAAAAGCACAAATACATTTGACTTTGCCTAGTTTGAGTGCTTTCATTATTAATGGCATGTATTGTGAGTCAGTTCTGAATAATTGCTGTGGACGAGCCATTCTTCTCTAATGTATGATATGTGACAAATTCAAGTTTATAATAGAAATGTCATGTTTATCAGAACAATTTGATCTTTTCTTATCTTTTGTAAAAAACATCAAACTACAGAGAGGTTTGTGCAGTTTGGCAAATTGACTGTTTTGTCTCACAAATATGGATCCTGAAGCAGCCTGATAATGAATGAAGTCACAGCTGTTGCTTCGGCCTGTTGAGAGTAGAGGTGATATAATGACCCAACGCCACCGGTTGGCTGCCAGCGCTCCTCATTCTCAGGGGACATTCCCAACGGTCGCTGAATCCAAGCTTACAGGTGTTATGGACAACACTAAAGTGCAGGGCCGTAAACACCACAGACAATGGAAAATGGACCAGTTTTCCCTCTCAGTTTTTGATATTGATGCTGCTCTGTTTGTTGTTAGAATAACAAAGGTTTCAAAAGTAAAGTTTTTATGCCGGTCTGCCTCAGCGGTCTAACAACACTCGTCTAAAGCCCTATTCGGACTGGATTAGTTTAGCATGGAGAGGTGGGGTAAAGCCATTATTACCAGAGCTTCTCAGTGATTTTAGTCCTGTCTGAATGTGCATCTCAGTATTTATTACAGACAATGTCATTAAAGATTACGGTGACTTTTACCTTCTGGAAAATGGTACGGAAAAATGACCACAGGTAATACTAAAGGGCCTTACACACCGGGACGAATATCGGCGCACGTTATTCGTCAGCGTTTTTTTTTAACCCGTTTTTTGTGTTCACACCCACGTGATTTTCGCTGACGATGAGCCGAGTGAACATGCAAATTCATGCGCTTAAAGAGTAACTAAACACTAAACCAACTTTTTTTAGTTAATGGTCTGTAAGACTGGGGCTTTATTAGTGCTGATCATTGATTCAAGTAACTTTTTTGTCATTTGGGTGTAAAGTGTTTTAATTCTACAATATATGGTGTAAAAACGTCTGAGTGCTGCCCTCTTCAGGTTGAACAGTGGCTACTGCAGTTGAATTTTCCTATTGGATGTTTGCGGTAGTTCATGACGTAAGCGGTGAGAGCTGATGTAAGCAGGTTCCAGCTCACCACGCCCTTGGTACGAGCTACCACGCCCTTGGCAGTGTAAAAACCATCTTGTTTCGTCAAAACCACTGTAGTGAGTCAGGAGTTGGAATTGAAAGTATTGAAAACAATCAGGATAGAGTATTTAACTGCCCTCAGTTCATCCCCTCTATCTCCGCTAGGCTCCGCCCACTTTTCCAGCATTTTCAAATATTGCCAGTGGGTGGAGTCAGGCTCTGACCAGGGGTTTAGTTACCCTTTAAAGGGTTAGTTCACCCAAAAATGAAAATTAAGTCATTAATTACTCACCCTCATGCTGCACCAACCCCGTAAGACCTCCGTTCATCTTCGGAAAACAAATTAAGATATTTTTGATTAAATCTGAGAGCTGGGTCACTCCTCCATAGGCTTCCTAAGGAATTGAAACTTGACGGCCCAGAAAGTCATTGAAGAAATTGTTTAAATATTTCATGTGCCTACAGTGGCTCCACTATAAGTTTATCAAGCGATGAGAATACTTTTTGTGCGAAAAAAACAAAACAAAAATAACGACTTTATTCGACTATTCCATTGCTTCCTTGTGGGCCTGAGACGAGAGTTCAAGAGAATTCCACGACGCATGCGCGAGAACTGACGTTCTTCTTCTACTACTATGTACAGCGCGCGTCTTCCTCTGCTTGTAATGACTTAATTTTCATTTTTGGGTGAACTATCCCTTTAATGTAAAACAGAAATACCCCGGTACACAAAGTGGCGCTGCGCAACTTTACGCTTCTGACACTCGCTTGTCACTCAGAAGACGAGAGCAAGTTTGTCGCGTTTGTCATATAGTTCTTTATGTTCCGACACCAAACGAGACCAGCAGCTCTACATTCATCTTGCCTTGCATCTTCCTCGTCTTATTTCTTCCCGGCAGTGTAGACGCGGCTTGGCGTATATCTTCTTCGCCGTTACATATGTTTGTTCGGCAAGACCGTTTTGTGTTTGAGCGCCCCCAAGTTGTTTTACTGTAACTTCAGAAGCTCCAGACACGTGAGCAAAAGCGCCAATCTCATTGGTCAGATAGTTTTTGATGCGGCGCGTCAAACCCAAAAAACGAACCCGAGGCATTTTTTAAACAGTGACGCTTTTACACGTGGCGTTTTCCGCGGCACGTTTTCCCGTCAGTGTGCACATTCACATTGGCGCCCTTTGTTTATTCACGAGGCGTTAAACGTCGGCGAATATCGTACGCGAAATTCGTCCCGGTGTGAACAGGCCTTAACCCCGTGCGAATAGACACGCTGTAATTATGTACATAAATATTCCGTCATTTACTGTTTAAAAGTAGTTTTCCACGTTTTTTTAAGTATGGAGGCGCTTGATGAAGCATTCAGTTGCGATCTAATCTGTGGCAAACCTCAAGTGTTTTACACACACCATTCAGATGTAAAAGAAGATCGAGAGCACTTGTTAGAGGCACGTAACTTCTTAGGTTAGGTAAGTGCCTATTACCAACATAATCCAAACTGAATTTAATCAATACATTGTTCGACCGGACCTTACTGTTTTATATATATAAATATAGCTTATATGTGTTTGCACACGATATCAGGAAGCAACGTAATACACACATCACGACAGGAGTGACGGCGGTGTGTAAATCGAGTTACTCTCCCACTTCTGCTAGTTTTACTGAGATCTCTTATCGTTTGCTTTATATGCAACTAAGCGATTAATACGGCTCCATCACAGTACTTGCCATTTAGACATGTCGTAAAACACACAACATGTTGTAATGGAGGGCATGGAGTTAGCTAATCACAGCAGGGCCTGTTTACTCACGTTTAGATGGAGAATAATTTGGTGCAAATTACTTTTAATTCCTTCAAATAAAAATGCCAATACAACCCTTCCTCCCTCCTCCCCCAATATTCAAGACGTGGTTAAGGCTTTGCTATAGTGCTATAGTCTCCTGCTGGGGAATCTGGACTTTCCTTTGAGGTTTAAGGATTTCCAGCTGGTGCATGAACACACTTTGATAGAGGCACTGTTATTGCATGTAGGGCATTCCTCAAAGTGGTTAGGTGTTTCCGCTTGTTTCATGTGCTCATCACATGACCATCCTCGCTCTGGTTGTTTGAAGAATCCCCCACAGCACATCCATGCATTTCCAGGGAAAAATAAAAGTGACACTTATCAAAGGTACGCAGCCGCTCTGCGACAGAAGCTCTACTTGCCAGAGTATTGAGTAATGGCACAATTGCTATACGATGATATAAGTGACCATTGAAGAGAGGGAAGAGATTGACATGAACTACAGTTTAAAACTCAATAACCCAATCCCCTGTAGAAACATTATGCTAATAGCTTATTAAACCTGCTAGAATGGGATTATCAGTAGAATCAATCAAAGAAATGCTGACACAATTTTACATGCACTGTAAAAAAGGAAAAAATAAAAATAAAAAAGAATCCTTGCATTTCTCATGTAACCCATAACATTTGTTTTGTTGGTACATATATATATATATATATAGTGTGGTACATTATATTTTTAAGTAAAGTAAAAATAATTAATTTGGATGTTACTAAGAGAGTCAGCTTTGAGCAGAAGTCATGATGACTACTACCTCTAGATATCACACATACATAAATTCATACATCTAACCAAACTATTATTGCATAAGAAATTATGATTGGTTTATGTTTTTGCTGATGATACTCTAAATCAGTGAGCATAATCTCATTTACATTCATGAGTATTAAACGCACCCCCATTTTTGTACATTTGGAAGAACTGACTTTATTGTATTCATGAGCAGACTGATCTCATGAAATAGCGTATGTATGACACGCCAATTCGTATTTCCATTTTTGGCGTGCTATCAACACGCATAATCGCTTTTCAGCGTGTTTATGAACGCCGTTGACTTAACGTTACATTACTATATAAATATATGACCTACCCCAACCCCGTCCCTAAACCTACCCGTCACTGGGGTTAATACCATTAATAAGTGTTCCCCTACCATCCTAGGACAAAAAATATCGCTCGCCAGATGTAGATCTAGGTTTTTCTTCATTTCGCTCGGACATTTAACGGCGTGTACATACACGCGGAATCACTCGGACATTTAACGGCGTAGACATACACGCATACACGCGGATAGCTCAAAATGCGTATAGATAACACGCTACATGACTTGAAAGTGGCGTGTATGTTTACGCAAAAGTCATGATGTCATGTTGTCATGAGATATTAAATAAAATGTGTTCCAGGTAGATCGACAATGACAAGATTTCATTCTGTCCTGTGTGGTTTTTACAGATAATGATAAGAACCATTGTGACATCAACACAACTCAACAACTTTGTGTGTGCTAATTATTTCATAATTTATGCAAAAAATGCAAATCACTTTTATAAGTTCCACTTGCATCACATTTATGAATATATTTGCTATTGTTATACTGGTGTAGCCTGACATATTCATTTTGATTCAGTCATATTAAATTCAAACTTTTTTGACTAGTAAAAGAAAAATTCAGTAGAGCACTTCATAATGTAAAGGAAATTAATTTCAAAAGAAAATTGCCTTTGCACTGTCAAGTCCATTTCTTTTAAAATCTTCTCTACTTAGCCATTCATTGTGAATGCTTTTGAATAATGTAGTACTTTCAATTTCATTTAATAACTCAACATTTCTGATCTGACATTATCTTGCTTCCACATGCATTTATCAAAGTAATAACTTGCAGAACTGGCTGTATAAAAGGTATTGTAATATAAGTGTATCCATTGATAACACATTCAATTGATGTGCCATAGGGATAGATAGAGCAATATAAAAGAACAGCTAATCCCAAAATGAAAAATTCCATCATTAATGAACCCACACACATCAATCCGAAACCATATGCTGTTTTCCCCAAAGTATTGTATACGAATACAACATTTATTTGGCTTCAAAAAATATAACAACTTTTAATTTAAGCTTCAAACTATCCTCACATAAACCGTCTCAGGTTACTATAGTAACCATAGTTCCCTGAGAACAGGGAACGAGACGATGCGTCGAAAACGCTACGGGAACGCCTTCTGCGTGAATGCGTCTGAAGCATCTATGCCAACTAGTCCAATGGAAAAAGAGAATGAGCGTCACGGGCGGGTGACGTCATGACCAGGAAAGGATTAAAGCACTTCCGCTGCGAAACGCCAGTTAGCTTCGAAATTGCCGAAGCAAGCCGATCGCAGGGACGCCAGAAGTATGGCAGAGGGACGCATCGTCTCGTTCCCTGTTCTCAGGGAACTATGGTTACAATAGTAACCTGAGACGTTCCCTTATCGAAATAGGAACTTCGAGATGCGTCGAAAACGCTACGGGAACGAGAATACCCAATGCGCCATAATTCAAGTACCTGAGTGTCAGACTGTTCAGCTAAGCACTAAGCACCTGAGAACCTGGGGCAGCATCCAGGTCTAGGCTGTAAAACCTCACGAATGTGAGCGGAGAGGACCAGCCCGCCGCATCACAGACATCTTGACAGAAACCCCATGCAGTAAGGCTTTAGAAGCCGCCATACTCCTGGTCGAGTGAGCTCGGACCACCAAAGGACAAGGCTGGCCCGAGTACTCGTAAGCAAGTGAAATAGCCTCGACTATCCACTTACTGACTGTCTGTTTGGAAGCAGGAAGACCTTTCTTAGGTGATCCAAAGCAAATCAGTAATTGATCGGACTTCCTGATTGAGGATGTGCGATGTACATATGTGTCCAATGCTCGCACTGGACACAAAGAGGTGCAGTCTTTCCTGGTCCGCAGTTGTAAAGGGAGGAGGACAGAAAGCCTGCAGCACGATAGGCCTCGGAGTCAAGGACGGCACCTTAGGGACGTATCCCTGTTTTGGATATAGGAACGCCTTGGCCATCCCCGGTGCAAATTCAAGGCAAGTGGGGGAGACCGAAAGAGCCTGAAGGTCACCAACTCTCTTGAGGGACGAAATAGCTAGCAGAAAGATAGTCTTAAGAGTAAGGAACTTCTCTGAGACCGAATCTAAGGGCTCGAATGGGGCCCTAGACAGGCCTTCTAGAACTATAGTCAAATCCCAGGCTGGCACCCTAGTGCGAGTTGCAGGCCTTAGCCTCAAAGTGCCATGAAGGAAACGTGTAATCAGGGGGTCTCGACCCAAGGATGTACCCCCCACCAGGGTGTGATAAGCCGCAATGGCTGCCACGTAAACTTTTAGCGTGGAAGGGCATAAACCTGACACAAAGCGCTCTTGCAGGAACTCGAGTACTGTGTAGACAGAACAGTTAACTGGATCCAAATGACGTCGGTGACACCATAAAGAGAAAACTCTCCATTTAAGCGCATGTAACGGTGGTCGCCCAACAATGTAAAAATTTGAACACAGAAAAAAAAAAAAAAAAAGTTCTTTGGTGCGATTCGAACCCGGGTCTCCTGCGTGGTAACGCGGAGTCCTAACCGCTAGACCACAATGTCAATTACTTTCTGACTATATGATATCGACTCTCAGTCCCAAAGCCTCGAGAAAAAAAAAACAATCATTAATGTTGAATTATGACTGTAGCCGGAGCTCTGGAGCTTAGGATGGTCTCAGCAGCCTCAGCTGAAAGACCACTTTCTATGAGTTGGGCCCCCTCAGAGGCCAAACCCACAGATTCCAAATCTCTGGACGAGGGTGAAATATTGTGCCCCCGGCCTGAGACAGAAGGTCTCTCCTGATCGGGATCTCCAAAGGAGGCCCGTCTAGAAGATGGACCAGGTCCGAAAACAGATCCGACTCGGCCAGCGTGGTGCTACTAGCAGTAGGCTTATTCCAAGCCGACGGACCCTCTCCAGAACTCCTGGGAGCAGAGCAACAGGGGGAAAGGCGTACAGACGTAGCCTCGGCCACGTCTGCACCATGGCATCCAGCCCCAGGGGGGCTGGGTGAGTAAGGGAATACCAGAGGGGACAGTGCGTCGTGCTGTGAGACGCGAACAGGTCCACCTCTGCTCTGCCATATGCCTCCCAGATTTTCTCCACCGCCTCGGGGTGGAGTCTCCAGTCCCCTGGCCTCAGCTCCTGCCTCGACAGAATGTCTGCTCCTATATTATGGTCCCCAGGAATATACACTGCCCTCAGGGAGAGTACCTTCCCCAGGGACCACAGGAGGATCTGGTGCGCCAGTTTGCAAAGCGGACGCGACCTGAGACCCCCCTGACGGTTCAGATAAGAGACCACAGATGTGTTGTCTGTTCGAACGAGCACATGATGGCCTCTTAGGTCCGGAAGGAAATGTCTCAACGCATTGAAGACGGCCATCATCTCCAGGCAATTGATGTGCCGCGAAAGATGATGGCTTTTCCACAGACCCTGAACCGAGCGGCCTTCCATTACCGCTCCCCAGCCGGTGAGGGAAGCATCTGTCGAGATAGTAGCTCGATGGCAAAGAGCTCCCAACACCGGACCCTGGGTTAAGAACCAGTGTTTCCTCCATATCTCTAAGGCACGAAGGCATCGCCGCGTAAGCTTGATCATACGGAAAGGGTTTCCCCTCGGGGAGAACTCTCTGGTCCTGAGCCACCACTGTAAAGGCCTCATGTACAGCAGGCCAAAAGGTATCACGTTGGACGCTGCTGCCAGTAGACCCAACAGTTTCTCGAACTGTTTTACAGTGCGTGACTGACCTAGCTTTAGCTCTTTGGTGGCTGCCAGGATAACAGCTACACGAACGGGCGATAGGTTGGCCCTCATCGTCACTGAATCCCATACCACACCAAGGAAAGTGGTTCTCTGTACTGGAGAAAGAACACTCTTCTTGGCATTGAGCCTCAACCCCAACATCTGCATATGGGCGAGAACGACACCTCGGTGCCGAACCGCCAACTGCTCTGATTCCGCTAGAATCAGCCAGTCGTCGATGTAGTTCAGAATGCGTATGCCCTGAAGCCTGAGAGGAGCTAAAGCTACATCCATGCATTTCGTGAACGTGCGGGGTGACAAAGCTAGGCCGAAAGGAAGAACCCGATATTGGTATTCTTTGCCCCTGAAAGAAAACCTTAGGAACTTCCTGTGCTGAGGGAGGATGGAGATATGGAAGTATGCATCCTTTAGATCTATCGTGACAAACCAGTCCTCGGATCTGATTTGGGTCACGATCTGTTTGAGGGTCAGCATCTTGAAGTTGAGTTTCTGAACTGACCGATTTAACAGGCGAAGATCTAAAATGGGACGCAACCCTCCATCCTTTTTTGGAACAATGAAATAACGGCTGTAAAAACCCGACTCTCGGTCGGGTGAGTACACCTGTTCTATAGCTTCTTTTGCTAACAGGGCCTTTACTTCTTGCTCCATTACCAGAGCCTGCTCGGGATGCACCACTGTGGGCAGCACCCCGCTGTAACGAGGAGGACGAGAGCCAAACTGGATTCTGTATCCTTTCTCTACAATCTGCAGGACCCAAGGAGAAATATTCGGCAGAAGCTTCCACGCTGCCAGAAAATTTACTAAGGGAACCAGCCTCTCGAGGCTGGTCTCTGGTGTTACTGAGAGAGCCAAATCTGGAGCCTGAAACATACCGGCAGGAACTACCTGACCTGACTGCTCTAAAACCCCCCTCAGAAGGCGCGAAACCGATGCTGTGCCGCAGCATAGCATCAGCGACTCGCTGGAGACCACTGCGCCCTGAAGCACCAGAGGTGGCAGGGTTGGCAGGAGGGTCTCGTGAGGACCCCGAAGTGGAACGGGCACCGTGTAATGAGGTGAACACCGTTCCACTCCGGTCAGGGCTGTCCTCACATCTGGCTGGCCTAAGCATCAGGACCTTTTTTTTTTTTTTTTGAACCGAAGCTTTCTTCGCCTGAAGAACGGTCCTCAGATCCGGCTTAGGCTTAGGCGACTTCGGTTGAGAGGGTTGCGTCTGTCTCCAGTATCTTCATGGAGGAGCACGAGACGCAACACTCTCTTTCTGTTGCACGCGATATGATGAGCTAGACGGCTGGGGCTGCTCACGCCCAGCAGCCCCAGGGGGCTGGAAACAGCGAGGGATTAACTTTTTAAAAGCATCCGACTGTTTTTTTAGAATCCTGGAATCTTTCCACTACTTCATGAACTGCGTCACCAAAGAGACCAGAGGGTTCAAGCGGAGCGTCTAACAAAAAAGTTCGATCTTTTTCCTTAATATCAGACAGATTGAGCCATAAGTGTCTCTCAGTGGCTACCAAAGCTGCCATAGACCGCCCAATCGCTCTGGCGGTCTCTTTAGTAGCCCTGAGAGAAAGATCGGTAGCCCTACGAAGTTCTCGAACATCGTCATGACTAATTCCCTCGCTGTTATCCAGATCCCCCAGCAGATCAGCTTGATAAGCCTGAAGCAATGCCATAGTGTGCAAGCACGCTCCGGCTTGACCTGCTGCCGAATAAGCTTTGCCCACTAAAATAGATGTATTTTTTAATGGTCTAGTGGGCAAAACTGGAAGATTTAATGGAAGATGCAGGACCAGGCGCGAGATAACTCCCTAAATTTTGTTCAACCTGGGGCATCGAACCATAACCGTAATCTTTAGACCCTCTAATCTTAGAATATATATTGGACTGAGGGTTAAAAACACGAGATGAAAAAGTTTTTTTCCATGATTTAGATAACTCGTCATGCAAATCAGGAAAAAAAAAGGAAGCCCTCGCGGTGGAGATAATGTGGCTGAAGAAAGGAAACGCTCGTCTAACTTGCTTTTGGGGCGAGTGTTTCTAGTTTCAGATGGCCAGTCAACATTTAATCTTTCTACAGCTCGAGACATGACATCCACCAGCTCATCATATGCCGGGGAAATAAATTGTAAATCCCTTTCCCCGTGTGTGCATTATCACTGTCCATACTTACAACGTCAACTTCCTCAGAAGATGAGCATTGTAGTAAGGGGCTCTCTCCCCGGGCGGAAGAAACCGCAAAGCGTGCTTCCGACACCGGGGGAGGAGAGCTGGATCTCCCGGGTAAGGAAGGAGAAAGGGTCCTCGGACCCGTCTCGATCCCTCGATCCCCTCCGAAAGATCCAATTGCAATCCCCCAGGAATGCATTCTGATCCTGGTCCTGGTCCTGATCCCTGAGGATCGCGAGCCTGTCCACTCTGTTTGTCAAAGAGTGACAGGCGGGATCTGAGCATGCGAAGCGGAAGCTTCTCACAATGCTGGCACTCAGGCACGAAGGCTGATGCTGCATGCTCAAATCCCAAACAAATCACACAAAGCTCGTGTGTGTCCCCCACCCGTTAAATAACGCGGGCAGGGAGGAACACACTGTTTGTAGACTTGTTTCGCCATAACGATACCAACAATATTGCAACAGACAACAATAAATAGACAGGGACAGTTTGACAAAGATCGCTTGCTGAGGCACAGAAGCTAACTGGCGTTTCGCAGCGGAAGTGCTTTTATCCTTTCCTGGTCATGACGTCACGCGCCCGTGACGCTCATTCTCTTTTTCCATTGGACTAGTTGGCATAGATGCTTCAGACGCATTCACGCAGAAGGCGTTCCCGTAGCGTTTTCGACGCATCTCGAAGTTCCCTTTTCGATAAGGGAACCATAATTAATGTCATATTTACCTGTGCCTTTCCTCCTGTCTAACACTTATAGAACAACAATATACAGTAAATAAAGTTATCAAACAGTCTGCACTGCATTAGATCAAATATATTGTAATCCTTATTAAAGCTACACAGACAGAACATTCACAGACAGCGTTTTCTTGTCCTTGACACACGCCAAAAACACACGTCACTTGAAATTACTGTTATGCAGAAGTTCTATGCATTTGTTTAATAATTCATTTATAATTAAATCCATCATTTCATGCATTCATCTATTAGAGGTACAATGTAAAATGTGAATTTGATGTAATGCTATGTAAATTCATTTGTGACTCTTTAAATGTAAGGCGTGAGAATGCTTCACTTTAGCGGAAATGACAAAATATTGCGTCACCCCCCCATGGACTGATGATGAACGGACGCTCTAAAAGTTGAATTTAAGTTTAAAAATAAGTGTTGTCTCAAGTCAAAGGGGACAGTTAAGAAGATTTTGTTAAACAAAGGACTCAAGGACCTCTTTACATGACAAGCAGCCAACGAGTTCTCACGGCGTTAACAAGACGAGCCAAAGAATTAAAACGCCCAGCCTTTTATCCCAGTAATTGACACACCAATTCATTGAAATGTCTCCTGGGTTCATTTAGAGCTTGGTAAAACTGCTCCTGTGTAGGAAACATGTTGCAGTTTTTCAGTTTATCATAATTAGACACTCCTGAATAAATACAGAGTAGGCTAAATGTTGCATAATCATATTTGGTCTGAGAGCTCTGATGAAATGAAAGATTATTTCAAAATAGGCCTAACGACTAATGTCTCATACATAGACATACAGCTTCAGAAGATTTACAATATAGTCTTGGATATTGATGGTGCCCTTTGGTGTTTTTTTTTTTTTTTTTTTTTTTTTTTTTTTTTTGTCGTCCTTTGAGACTTGAATGACATGGTCACAATGACAGCATCAAGATTCTTCAAATATGTTACACAGAAGAAGAAAAAACTGCATAAAGGTTTCGAGCAACATGATGGCGAGTAAATAATGTTTTATTTTCTTCCTTTTTTTGTGTGCAAAAATCCTGTAAAGTGTGTCATTTTAAACCCTGCCTGTTGGAAAACAGATAGCTCTGTCCAAAACTCACTGGTTGAGGTAGATTGCAATTCCGTTTGATGCAAAAAACAAAAACAAAAAAAAAACATAAATAAATACTCTCTCACTGCACCTTTAAAGAGAATAGCACATGAAAAATGTCACTAAAGCATTCTGAGTCAAGTAACATTTCAAAGGACACGCAATTAATATGCTAAAATTAGCTACTTTTCAGATAATTTGGGGGTTAATCATATTTCTAAATTCCTTGAAAAACTTCAAATGTGATTGTCCTCCATCCTCAGTGGCACACAAAACAATTAAAATCACAGTATTACATTCATAATATCTTTAATTCAGAAAGCAAATCCATCACAATTTGTTCTAAAAGAGCAATACAATACGTGATTTGATTTGCCAAAAGTCTATAAATATAGACCTGAGAACTAAGAAAGAAAGCTATGGCTTGGAATGTTGATAAGGGGTGCATGTGTAATAATACAACAATAAATTAGGCAAGTGCAGCTTAATTGCATTTGTATAATGCATTAGTTGCATTAATAACAAAAATCTGAACTAATTGAATATTACATGCTTATTTTTTACTGGCTTCCCCACTTCTCTTGTAAGCAGTCAGAGAAGTAAAACATAATATTTTATGATTATTTTGAGAGATGTCTTCCTGTAAATTAAAGAGTAAAGCACGCGCTAGCAACGCCAAGGTTATGGGTTTGATTCCCAGAGAAAGCAAAAGATAAAATTTTGACATTAGCCTATTTGAATAAAGGCATCCGCTAAATGCGAAATGTAGATCCCAAGTGCAAAACAAGGTAGGCAACACGATGGACAGAGCTGTGGAATGCTAGTCTATTCGTCTGAGTGTAAAAAATTTTAAAAGCACTTCTGAAATACATTTTCTGAGTTCCTCTCGCGCTGCAAACTTACTTACCCAAGGTGTTTCCGATCAGAGATACGAGGAAAACCATGATATATCCAGCTATGAGCACCCATTCATATTGTTTAGGATGCAAATATTCCCTCCAAATGTACTTGAGAAGTTCGTCGTCGTCATCAACATGAGAATGCGAGTTAATTTCCGTGGAGTTCAGATGCAGCGCTGGTGTGGAACAGGCATCGCACGCATCATTAGCGGTGATCGCGGACATGTTGCGCGCGGACCCGGGCTCTCTCTCCAGCATCGCGGATGACTGACACCGCATGAGTGAGTGAGGGGGAGAGAGAGAGAGAAAGAGAGAGAGAGAGGGGGGGAGGGGGATACAACTCTGAGTTGATGGCGTCGTGACGCAACGTGCACCACCAAGACAGAGAAGCATTTTGAAGTCAGAGACGCTATAGATTCTATCGAGTATTTGCTGCATGGTTCTTAATGTCTCATGAGGATAACTCATGTTTATTCAAGTGAAGCTCTCAGGTGTATGTCGCATATTAAATTATAGCCTATAGTCAAACAATCTTATTATGCTGTACTAGAATACATTAGGCCTATATGAAAGGTTAATCATGTTGAATTATAATGCTTCATGGCAAATAATAAATTAGAACACAATGCGATTTTGGACATCACTTTTAATGATGCATGGAGGTTTATATCTCAAGATGAGTAAGTCATGATGGTGCCCAAATAGTGTTGCATTTAAATGCAATTCAGTTTTTCAGCTTTTAGGCTGCATCGGAAAACTAGTTCAGACAACCTTTTTTTTCAACTAAAAATGTAAACGTTTTAGTGCGTTTTGGCCGTTCATTTACAGGACAACAGGATTTTTGGGGCCTGAAAACATAAAATTTAAGGAAAAGGGGTTTCAAAATTTTGAAAACGAGGCCTTTATCGTCTCCATGTAAACAACAAAAACATTATTAATTTGTGCAAACGGTGACGTCATTTTACGTGTTTGCAGGGTGTTTCTTGACAAAGAGACATTATCTACTAGCCTGGTAATACCAGACTCTGCTACTTCACTTTGCTTCGTAGACAGAGTCTGGAATGGCATAAGAGAGAAGTGTTTTCTCTCTCCCTAGGGGGCGCTTGTCTGAAGTTTAAAATCATTGGTTACTCGTAAGCCAATCAGATAAGTTTATTTATGACGTATTTTATGCGCCGACACAGCCGCATCGAACCACAGACATCATGCATCGAACTCAAATCTAAGATCGAACTTCCACTGTAAACCTGCTGTAAACAATTGATGATGTGAGCGAAATACCGGAGTGAACATGGCTGTAAAAGACTTTTGCAGATTATGCAAAGTTAATCTATGCATCCACGGTACAATCAGGGCCTCTAAACTGATATTTGACAGTAGAGAGAGAAACAAAAAAATATTTGCAGCCAACTGTCAAAGTTAGGATTAGTTCTGATAAACACAGCTCTTTGTTCATCTCGAGTCTGTGGCAATATTTAAGACCTGGAAAAGAGACACTGACCTGTCAAAAGGCTCCCCAGTTTCTTGCTGACGATCGGTAAAAGTTGATAAATTAAACTTTTCCCAAAGGGAGTAGGGCCACAACATCACCTCCATTCAAAATGTTTAATACACACTCTTCTTGTTCAGGCTTCAGTTTGCAAATGCCGGGAATATTCTCCACAACAGAGCGAATTGCATCCGCGTTTCCATATCCGCGGTTGTTTTCGATTTCCCTGACCTAATCTTCAACACGGCGCTTAGCGACTGCGTCACGGCTTTCAGCCCGCCCTCTGTTCGTTGATTGGCCCGGCTGTTTTCAGGCCGGAGGAAAACGGATAGATAGGCCGCTGTCTCAGACTGAATACAGAAGCGAAATGAAATTGAGCAGAAGTACGAAGTATGACGTAGTCAGGCTAATTATCTAGTGGCCTGACAGCAGAATAAAGCCTTTTAAATCATTTTCTCAGATCCGTGTGAACTTCTCGGTTACGTATGGTAACCCTCATTCCCTGGAGGAGGGAACGGAGATGCCACGTCGGAGTGATTCCAATGATAGGAATCTCGCTAGAGAGTCAATCTACTTTGAGTGTAACTAAACAAGCCAATGCACATTAATGCGTGCATTAATTTGCAGCTGCTGCTCTGCCATGCATCGCAGGTATATAATGAGCAGAAGGTGTGATTGCACTTCAGTTTTTCGCTGAGGAGCCGAGCAGTTGGCCCGGCCACACTGTGGGGTACAGGATATGTGGCGAGGGGACGTATGTCTCCGTTCCCTGCTTCAGGGAACAAGGGTTACCATATGTAACCGAGACGTTCCCTTTCAGTCGGTTACATTTGACACCACGTCGGAGTGATCTGACTGATAGGAATCCCTACCAAAGTGCCACAGCTGCTGCCCCATTCCAGTGCCCTGTGCAAGCCTCCTGCCCCTTCTTGCCTGGAAGGACGATAGGAGAGGGCTTACACAGAGAGTGTCTGTCACTGTTGTTCTGTGATAACCCATACAGCGAGACTATTGGATAACACTGGGAAAGCATTTCATTGCAAGGAAAACGCTGCCGAAGCCACATTCTTCCCCGAAGGAGTTATATGGAGATATACATATGGACTAATACGAATGTTGAAGTGCATATGAGATGCTGGGTGAAATAGCCCAAGGTACAGACACAGGCTTCCATTTATGAGTAACCGTGGAAGAATACACATATGGTATTCCCACAGGGTCGCACATATGATACCCAGCCTAGACCTTGTTCTCAAGGATTCAACAGACAAAGGCCTGGCGCCGGATGCTCTGCCACGTCCGGCTCCGAGGGTGGTAGAAGGACTCAACAGGTTTTTCTCTTTGGAGCAATATAAGTGCACATTAGGGCGCAGCAAGCTGACATAGGCGGGCCTCTCAGTGCTTTTACCCATTTAGGACCCTAGCGTAAGTGTAAGGGGTCGCCCAGCCCGCAGCTCTACATATATCTGTTAGTGAGGCGCAACGTGCCAACACCCAGGAAGATGCACCGCCTCTCGTAGAGTGAGCACGCAACCTGAGGGGACAGGGCACGCCTTGTGCTCGGTAAGCCATGGCAATGGCATCCACTATCCATTGAGCCAACCTCTGCTTGGAAAAAGCCTTTCCCTTCTGCAGGTTTCGGTAACAGACAAAGAGCTGGTCTGAGGTCCTGAGGCTTTGAGTTTCATCCACATACAGTCACAGAGTGCGGAAGGGACAGAGCAAAGTCAGTGCTGGGTCTGCCTCGTATAGGGCAGTGCAACCAGCAGCAAAGATGTCATGGACAGAAGCTTTAAGTCTGCTGACTGCAGAGGCTGAAATGGAGCATCCTGAAGGGCTGGAAGCACCAGGGCAAGGTCCCAAGAGGGTATGGACGGGGGCAGAGGAGGATTTAATCATCTCGCCCCCCTAAGAAACCTGACGACCAGGTTGTACTTCCCTACTGATTTGCCATCTATGTCGTCATGGTAGGCTGAAATTGCGGCAACATGTACTTTGAGGGTGGGGGGAGACAGCCCTCGCTCCAACCCTTGCTGCAAGAAGGAAAGCACGGACGCTATCGAACATCTTCAGGGGTCTTCTCGGTGAGAGGAACACCACTCGATGAACAGGTTCCACTTCAAGGCGTAAGCACATCTCGTAGACGGCGCCCGTGCTGAAACGATGGTGTTAAGTACCTCTTGGGGGTAACTCACCTAGAAGGTTTCCAGAGGTTCGGACGTGGGTGCCTTAGGGTGCCTCGGTTCTGAGAAAGAAGGTCCTTTCTCAGAGGAATGGGCCAGGGAGGTGCTGTCACAAGGAGCATGAGTTCTGGGAACCAGGTCCGGGTGGGCCAATAGGGAGCCACCAGCAGGACCTGCTCCTCGTCCTCCCTGACTATGCATATGACTAAACGCATATTTGCTGTGTACCAGTGCATCCGTGCCAAGTGTTCCCTCGGTCAGGGGGTAAAACAGCAGCAGTGGGAGGTCTCTGGAGAGGCGAACAGGTCTACCTGAGCCTCCCCAAACTCTCTCCAGATCAGCTAAACCACCTGGTGGTGGAGTTGCCACTCACTTGGGAGCACACCTCGATATAGCTCGTCGGCCACGCGGTTGAGCACACCGGGGACATGAATGGCCCGAAGTGACCTTAGATGCTTCTGACTCCAGAGGAGGAGATGGCGGGCAAGTTGCGACATGCAACGGGAGCGTAGACCACCTTGCGGTTGATGTACACAATGGTTGCAGTGTTTTCCGTACGGACTAGTACTCAGAGGTACTCTGAGCTCAGAGGGAGACGTATTGCTAGCAAATTCAGGCAATTGATGTGCCAATGCAGTTGGGGGCCCGTCAACTCCATATGCACGGGGGAGAGTTTGCTCTTTTCCCAGTTGACCTAAAGACCCAACCCAACCCCTTAACTGATCTCGAGAGTTTGTCAGTATGAGCCAGTCGTCGAGATAGTTGAGGATGCGAACGCCCTGTTCTCTCAAGGGTCTCCTCCGTGACTTTCGTAAAAACCCTGGGAGACATGGACACCCCGAAGGGCAGGATATGCTCGTTCCTCGAATGCAAAGCGCAAAAACGGTCTGTGTCGAGGTAGAATCGAGACATAAAATTATGTGTCCTTCAGGTCGATTGCTGCAAACTAGTCTCGGAGACGGATGCATTAAAAATGTGTTTCTGCGTGAGCATTTTGAACGGTAGCTTGTGGAGACTTCAATTCAAAACTCGCAGGTCCAAGATCGGTCGTAACCCACCACCTTTCTTGGGTACAATGAAGTAGACTGTAAAACCCTGACCTTATATCGGCTGGAGGGACCGGCTCTATCGCGTCCTTCGCCAGTAGGACTGTGATCTCCACTCGCAAGACATGGACATCGGCTGCTCTCACTGAAGTGGAGTTGATGACCCGAAACTTGGGGGGACGCCGGGCGAACTGAATCACATAGCCTAGCCTGATGGTCTGAATCAAGGTTATTTTCAGAAACGAAAACTGAAACTAAGACTAAAACTAAAACATTTTCGTAAACTGAAATAAAATAAAAAATTCATAATAAATGACTAAAACTAAACAAAACTAACAACAGTTACTGAAAAACTAACTAAAAAAATAATAATAAGCAAAAATAAATAATCGTTTTCGTAATTAATAAGCTTTTTACTTTGGCGGGAAGACCTGTGTGTGTTTAAGGAAATGCCTGATATGGCACTTGCGCTTCATACGCGTGAAGTTTCTGAGGCGATTAACCGCTGTCCTGTGACGCGCTCAATGAAGGACCGTAATGTAGAACACATCGGTAGTGCTAAGCGGCTGTTCATAAAGGATGCATCTGTTGCAGTGGAATGGGAAACAACACAAGGTAATAAGACGCAAGTTGGACTTATTTTAACTTGAGCGCAGCGGTTTTAGAATGTCATTTCATTTGCGAGATGCGGTGCAACATCAAAAGTTCGTCAAGCACAAAAACCCTTTAATGTTCTAGGCTACTGTATGTTTGAGATGCCATGTTTTCATGAATGCTGACAGGGTGAAAGGTGCATTTAATATTATTATCCACGTGGAGACATTTCCCCGCAATGTATGGAATACTGTGACCCGACGCACGCACGCACACACACACACACACACACACTCTGATCCACTATCTTTGTGGGGACTCTCCATTGACTTAATGGTTTTTATACTGTACAAACTGTATATTCTGTCTCCTTACAGTAGCCTACACTAACCTGAGCTTTAAACCTACACTGTTAAAAATTTTCCCGTTAAAAAACAGTAAAGAACTGGCAGCACGGTTGCCAGCAAGTTACTGTTAAATTAACAGTTTTTTACTGTTAGTGAAATTTACAGTTCACTACCGTTTATTAAAAAACAGTAATTAACTGGCAGCACGGTTGCCAGCAAGTTACTGTTAAATTAACGGTGTCTTACTGTTGGTTAAATTTACAGTAATATCCTGAAAAAAGCATAGGCGCTTATTTGCTCTTCTTCATATTGAAATTAGTGTAAACTACACAAATATACAACATGGTATTGTGTAATGGACAGTTAGCAAAAAGGACAACTTTTCCCCCTGTGTTTTTAAAGATTATTTTCTGAACCTTGTGATTTAATACATTTCCCTGTTGCGGTCTTGCTATAAAATACCAAAAGTGAATAAATGTAAAAGTGAAATAGTGAATTAAAAATGTAACAGAAGAAAAGCAGCTTTAAGTATTGTTTCAAAACATGTCTCTTGTTTATTAAACTTCTAAAAGAACAATGCATTCTCCATTGGCAAAAAGCATAAAGGACATAACTAAATAATAACAAAAATAACTAAAATTCAAGGTTTAGAAGTTACAACAAACATAAATAAACAAGATGTCTATCCTGTAACTTAAACAAGTCTTTAACAAACTGTCAAATTTTTTTTTTTACTCTGGACAAAAACAGTGAATTACCTGATATTCACCTGATTTTGAGTGTGTGTGAGTGTGTGGGTGTGTGTGTAATACTTATATAAAGTCCCACTCAAAATCCATCAATTTGGGTGTGGGTGTGGGTGTGTGTAATACTTATATAAAGTCCCACTCAAAATCCATCAATTTGGGTGTGGGTGTGGGTGTGTGTAATACTTATATAAAGTCCCACTCAAAATCCATCAATTTTTTAAGCAGACTGGAGACACGAGGGTTCACTGTTTTTTTTTTCTGGGCGACCTTCCCCGTCCGTTTTGATATGACTCCTCCAGCCTTGGTGCCTTTTTCTGGGTTTATCCCGATGAACCGCCTGAAAAACAAACATGTTTGTTCAGAATTAGTTCACTCACAAATAACATATAAATTTTCTATAATCTTGACCATTCTTTATTAAGACCACTTCCTTTAACTTTGTCAGGAAAGGATAGCTTTCTGAACGATCTTTTGGGGGTGAAGGATGTGATTTAATCTAGAAAAAAGATATCTCCTTATTCAAGCTTTTGCATAGCACACCTTATATGCTATTTTAGCAATGTTTAAAACATTTTAACAAAATCACTTGATCATCATTTGGTGTCAAAGATGAGTCTGCTTCCTTCCAAGGTTTTCACCAAAACTTCACCACCACCAAAGCCCTTTTTATTTCCTTGACATAGTCATCTATGGCTGCTCACTGGGCTTCAAATAGTTTAAAAGAAAATGTCTTTATTTGATGCTAGATTCCCTGTTCATAAGGGCCAAATTGTATTGTATCAATTAAACATGCAACATTGCAACAATGAAAAATTGTATGTAAAGCTGCGTTGAAATGATATGCATTACAAAAAGTGCTATATAAATAAAAGTGAAGTGAATTGAATGTATGCATCCAAGTATCTAACCTTTGAATAAATTCCAGTGTGCATGCTGCCTCAGCTTGGTATTGAAGATTAAAGTTGTAAAAAGTAGAAAAAACAGCAGCAAGCCCAGACAGAAAAGACGGCTGGATGCCCTCACAAATAATATGACCTTCAAGGCTGATCATCCAGTGCTGAATACAGCTTCCCGGTGTTTCACCTGAAACTTTAAAATGAAAAACTGTCAGCATCGGCATAAAAACATGAATCTGCCACCACCGTATGTAAATGAAATCATTGACAGAGCCCTGTTCTTTTAAAATAAGAAATAGTTTTCAACGTGTTGATCATGGACTGAACTGGCCAGACATTTAATTTAAAATGTGTATTGTGAAATTATGTTCTCAACATTGTTAATGGGTTAGTTCAACCATAAAAAGAAAATCCTGTCATTAATTACTCACCCTTATGTTGTTCCAAACCCATAAAACTTTAATTTATCTTTAGACAAAGATATTTCTAAAATTGTTTAATAATTGTTGTCCATCAATTAAAAGTCCATGTTAAACATAAACTCAACAGAAACAACATTGGGCAAGAAGATGATATAATTAGTGTTTGTGTGTGTGTGTAAACTATCCTTTTAAGTGTTGAAAATAAGTAAAGTATAAGCTAATATCAGGCTTTGCATTAAATAATAAATTACATTTTGGTTTGTTTTCAACCAAACCCTATTACGTACCCTGAACACTTACTTTTTTCTTAATACTTAATTTCTTACTTTTTTTAATTCTCTTTTGGTCTTAAAAATAAAGAAGGGCATATTGCGCACACCAAGGTGAGTAAATAATGACTGAATTGTGTAAACTAACCCTTTAACATTTTGAAAAAAAACACTCAGTTGGTTAATGTAGAGTAATCATAAAAAGAAAAAGAAAAAAAGATTCTACTATACATACCGATGAGTATGAGCCGAGGAGCTGCAGGTAGTGTGAGCATCCTTTCCACATCAGCAGCAGTGGCAGGTGCCTAGGAGAGGTACAATGATGTGGAAATGAGAACAACTCAATGGACTCATAGACAACATCAACAAACAAACAACAATACCTTGTATGTATTTTAGTTTATAAATTAAAGGGATAGTTCACCCAAAAATGAACATATTGTCATCATTTATTCACACTCAAGTTGTTCCAAACCTGTATGAGTTTCTTTCTTCTGTTAAACAAATTATATTTTAAATAATGTTGGTAACCAGTCATTTGACAGCACCCATTGAGTTCCATAGAATTTTTTTTCTAAAATGGAAGTCAGTGGTTGGCATCAACTTTTTGGGTTACTGACATTCTTCAAAATATCTTCTTTTGTGTTCAGTAGAAGAAAGAAACTCATACAGGTTTGGAACTTGAGTGTGAATAAATGATGACAAAATGTTCTTTTTTGGGCGAACTATCCCTATATGAATAATCATTCATTTTGCCTGTCAGGACAATCAAAGCATAATAAATAAATAAAAGGAAATGATAACTTACGTCTACAAGAAGGATCAACCCATCCAGGCTCTCAGTCAAGTGAGCCATGAGAAGCTGAATTACACAGAAAGATTGCTCAAGGTTTGGACGCTGTGAAAGGACTGCCCGGACATCTGTATTGGTGGGTTTGTTGCTGAAGAACTCTATAATGGTTCTACCACACTCCTCCATGGAAAGCTCAAGTGCACGCATCACTTTGATGTCAGTTAGAAGCTCAAAATGTCCATAAAGTCCTTTCTGAGTAAAAAGGAATGGCCATTTCTCCCTTAAATCTGCAATGGCTGGTGTTGGTAGCACATTTATTTGCTGCCGCTGTAGGCAGAAGGTCGTTTCCAAGAGTTGTTTAACCTCTGCTCTTTCGCCCCCATTTATACCATCTCGACGGTATATATTTCTCCATCCGTTGACGTTTCTGCTCTATGGTTTCATCTGTCTCCTCTGGTGGGAGATTTGGCTGGAATCTGGTACAGCCATATGTATCAGTAGGCCCTCTCTTTAGTCCATCACCAGATGAACGGTGTTGACGAAAGCTGCTGGAGCGGTTTAGATTTTCAATTCGGTTTTTAATTTGAATTAAGAGTGAGGTATAGCCATTTCCTAGTAGCTGACCATTGTCACGAAGATCAGCAAAACTCTGAGGATACTGGCGGATGATGTTTTGGCAGACAGTGGCACATTGTGAGCGTGTTGGGTTTAGCTCTTGCTTCCTCATCTCATCTGCCAATACTCTGACCATCTGTCGCCGTGCTGCCGGTGAAGGTCTCTTGCCATCAGTAACTGTTGAACGAATGTCTGCAGGCATTAGGGTCCATGGCACCTGGAATGTCTCTGGCCATGTTTTTTTTATAAGTGAGGATGGGCCACAGTCTTCAGAGCTGCTGGATTCTGGATTTGAGGGTGAGAGTACACTTGACTGACTGGAGTATGGAAGTTCTGAAGCACTGCTGCCTGATGGGGTAATGGGAGGGAGAATTTGAAGGTCCAAAGTAACCACCTCTGTCTCTAAAAAAGGGGGAAAAATACATGGAACTTTTACAAGAAGCTCTAATAAATTGTAAATTGTAATAGTAAATTGAAAAATAGATACTTTAACATTTCCATCAACATTACCATTTTTAAAGGCTTCTAGAAGCTTCCGTTGTTGAATGGCTGGCAGTAGCTCAGATATATCTTCTTGAGTGACATACTTCAGGTCTTGTGTAGATTCAAGTCCGGAGCTTAATAGTTTTTCTGTCAATGCATCTTGAGTGTCTTTGGAAATTGTTGGTAATGCTCTGAGTATGATGCCCCTCAGGTCTTCATTCAGAGTACTCATACTACAATAAGGGAAAAGAATGGTGAAGAACAATAAGTTCCATGGCACCAATTGAATATTGAGGTAGAGGGTAATAATCAAGAAGGTCCTCCTGATTAACACAGCAGTAACAGTTCTTGATTGGCGTGACACAGTGAACACCTACATCATGCATACACAAAGCCTTACATTTTTCAGCGATGAAGTAGACTGCTGAATTTTTGTGGACGAGTATCACTTTAATCTTACCAACTTCAAGCCCATCCTCATTCTTACTTAGAACTACATACATGTTTTTTTGGTATTTGGTTCCTTTTACAGTTGCTTCATGAGCAATCAAGGTATTTTCAGGTCCAAAATCATAATTTGCCACCGATTCCCTAATGCTATCACTGTAGTCACTTGAAAAAAACGCAGTGGCCTTTTCTACCACAATCACTGGTGGGAAGAGACTGCCAGCACTAAGATATGCTTGAAGAAGCTGGTGTCTCTCTGCAAGACTTGAGCACACATTTTTAAAGTTATGAAGTTTTCTTGCACACTGTTTGAAGTATGTGTGTTTACTTTCGAACCGCAGAGTCCACAAACGAATAAGTGGCCCGAACTGAATGATGAGCTCTGGATAATGGCTCATGTAATGATGCTTAGGCTTAAGCTGATGATGGGGAAATGCTTGTTTTCTGGAATGCAAATATTCCTCAATAAGGACTCTTAAATAGCCTATCTGGTCAGCGGAAATGGCTGGTGCACAAATCAATGCCACAATGTCTCTTAGTTGTAACACCATTTGCCATATCTCATTTTCAGCAGGAGATGTAATCTTCTCTCCAATCAACACTGGTAACAGTCTGAGTAAACACCAGTTCTGTACAGCGTGGCCACACAGTCTGTCACTTCCTGGCCTCACCTCACATGGTTTGTCATTTGCATCGTTACCTAAATATTTGAACTGATCGATTCTTCGATTCAGTTCAGTGTAAGTAAACTGTTTGTCAACAGTGACAAGATGGTTGATGCACAGTGCAAGGTCAGAAGCAACAACGCCTTCAAACAAATCATGCCCAAGACAAGGAGGCAACCCAGGCTGACACACATGAAACTTAGACAGGCTGTTGAATAAAGAGTCAAATTTGATACCTCCACAATGAGTGGAATGTACAGCAATGCTCTGAACATGCTCTTTGTATGACTCTGGTGTCCGAGTGTTGGCTCTGGACAGAGGATCTGCTAGAAATGCATCTTTGTGAATTTCACAGTAACGACAGAAGTACTTACTGCCACTGAAATTTTCAAGAAAACCTCCGATATTGTGTGAGCCAAGGTTGTCTCCAGCAATGGCTCGTATGATTCCTTTGCATACCTCTCCATCAGGTAATACTATGCCATTGGTCTCAATGTCTTGAAGGTCTTTTATCAAGCATCCCATTACCAATTCCTGACCAAAATACTTGAAATCTTGTTCTCTGCACAAAAAAACAAGTTGCATCTGGTCAGTACTTGACCGGTTGTGTGGCAGTATGTCTGCAAGTGTTAGATACATAGCCAGTATTTTGTGTTTTTTCTTCCCCGACCCCAGTGGGTTCACAACTTCAAATGAATCTTGATAAAGAATCAAGCCTAAAGAGGACTTCTCTGTCTGGGCTAAGTTTTCTTTGATGATTTCACCATCCCACACATCTTCAAAAATATCCTTACACTGGATACGATCATGTACTTCTCTGTACTGTTTCCACACAGTCTCACAGTGAAAAAGTGCCTCAATTGTCTGTTTTAGTGGGATATACTGCATAAAACACTCCTTGCCAGCTTCATTATGTCCTAGACAAATGGGCATATGTTCAACATAATTAAAACTGTTCTTGAACACTGTTTTTCTGCGCTGGTCTGTTTTTAGTGTGTGGCTATTACAGGCTTGTAAGAGATCGTCTGCTTTCAGACTGTCCATTACATTATTAATGGAAGCCTCTGGAACTCCAAGTGTAACCAACTTCTCGTTTAGTTTGAAAAGTAAGTGTGACTGGTTCACATCATAAACTGACTGCATATCTTCAATTATAGTTTGAATGACTGAAGCCGGAAGCAGTAACTTTGCCTGTAATTTCAGATAAAACAGAGCAAGATTCTTCAAAAATAATGTCTCATCAATATTTTCCGGACTAACCTCCAAATGCTCTCTGTTTCCAACTACATCGATATGTTCATCGGTTATCATATCACTGTCAATATTTTGAGAGCTTTCAGCTTCAGTCACATGTGCTGTGGTAACAATGGATTCAGTTAGATTTACCTCAGTTGAATTTTTATGTTTTCTTGAAAGGTGAGAGGTAAATGTAGATATTACTGTAAATGATGAAGAACAATGCTTAAAGGGGCATGCCACTGTTCGTCCCTCTTTAATGTGCACTTTAAGATGGGAATAAAACTGAGTCAGTGTATCACATTTGGCACTACACAAGTCAACATGGCACGCAAGGTCTACTGCAGGGCACAAATGTGATCTAGGCACCACCACACTCTCCCTGTGATGTCTGTAAAGATGTGATTTCAAAGCTGCTAATTTTGTGAACTTCCTGTTGCAGGCTTGGATGCAACAATGAAGAAGAAAGTTAGGCATATTGCTATGAATCCTCATGTGGCTCACATAAGCCACTGTAGTACAACATTCATGTCCACAGAACTGACATGGAAACATGCTGACAAGTCAAACTGTACAATCCTTGGGCATGAAAAAAATCTCAGCAAAGAAGAATCATAACCAAAATAAAATATCCATAAAAATTACATGCTGGGCAAAGTAACACTACAGCAGCAGCAAAACTAAACTTTAAATATGAATTAGTGTTAATAAATATTCTAAAGTAACACTGCAGCGGCAACAACAAGACTTTAAATGTGAATTAGTGTTAATAAATATTCTAAATTATGTGTTGAGCAAAATAACACTGCAGCAGCAACAGTGAAACATGAATTAGTCTTAATGATCATTCAAAATTACGTGCTGGACAAAGTTACACTGCAGCAGCAATAACTAAACTTTAAATATGAATTACTGTTGATAAATATACTAAATTACGTACTGGGAAAAGTAACACTGCAGCAGCAATAACTAAACTTTGAATATTAATTAGTCTTAAAGATTATTCTAAATTTCGTGCTGGACAAAGTAACAATACAGCTTAACTTTAATATGAATTATTATTAATGCTTATTCTATCACTTAACAAATATCAAACAACTTGGATCTATGCAAAAATAAAGCCACCATTAAATCGCCTAACAATACAATCACTTGTACAAAAAACAAATCACCCAGAGATGTACAGATTAGGCCTACAACAAGTTTATCCCCATTTAAAAGCACAAAAAAACCACGAAATTTAGGTTTTGTCTAACGGTTTTCCAAATTATGAAAAATCAAGCAGCAAAACCGGTCATTTTAGCGATGATCTAAGACGACGATGTAATAATTCACATGCAACAGTGTTTTTATTAGAAGCTTTGCAGAAACTTTGCAGAAGAATTTAACTATGTTGGATGAAACTCACCCTGTAATCGGGAATTATCCGTGTCAGGAATCCAACTTCCCTCACAATGTCGCAGTTGGTGCTTTTATCACTGCGAATACAAAAATAGTTAGGCTACTTCCAATATCCAAAATACAAGTTAGTAACAATTGCAGATGTAATGCATTTTTCTATCACAACGAGCAAAGCAAAAGGGAACTCACCTATTATAAGTATGAAGATGGATGAAAAATCCATGCGTGCTCACTGCAGTCTTCCGATGTCGTCAAAAATACTGTTAAGTACCGTTTTGTTTCCCTCGAGCAATAAATACGTTAAAATGCCGTTATAATTTGTCTACGTCATTTTACAAAAGCAAAAAAACAGCAATGTACTGCATTTGAACAAAACAGGAATATACTGTTGAAATTTAGCCGTAAATTTACAGCAATTTCTAACAGTGTACCCATCACACAACTTTTTGCATTTTTACATTTAAAAAAATGCCCCATGAGTCTGTGTGCATTCAGGTTTAAGTCTCCACCGGGATAGAAAGACATCTACACACTCTGACACAACGCATAGATGACTTCATTATTTAATCACACTGTTCACAGCAGGTGTGATTAAACTAGGCATGTTTAACAAGATTTCATCTTTAATATGAATTAATTTGTCTGACTTTTTCATAGTTTTTTCTTGTCTACTTTTAAGTTCCGTTTATTTGGTGCTTTGTTCAATCTCAAACAATTATTAAGATGTCTGCACAAGAGTTAACTGTAATCTGAGCAAACATTAAACTTTGCTGAAATTAATCGTCTCGCTTTGGTCTACACTGGAAGTGTTCTGTTTGCTCTGCTAAACTATAATTACTAAAACTAAAACTGAAACTAACTAAAATATAAACTAAATAGAAATGTGTTTGCAAAATAAAAACTAAACTAATACTAACAAAACCATTAATGAAACTAACTAAAACTAAACTAAAATGTAAAGCAAAATTTAAAACGATATTAAAATAAAAACTAATTTAAAAAGAAAAACTATAATAACCTTGGTCTGAATGAGCCAGCGAGACGGACTGGGGAGCGCTAACCAGTCTCACAGAGACCGTAAGCCAAAGGGACCGCAGTCGTACCCGCAGTCGTACCCGCAGTGGGGCAGCGAGGTGGAACACAGGGGCTCTCTTTGCGAGGCGGTGTAAAGACTGATGTGCTGCGGGAGGTGAAGTGGAAGCAGCAACTGACCGCTGAGGCAGGATGAGTTTGCTTCTGTACAGCTGAGAACTACAGGGTGAAGTCCTTGACCGCGTCGGGGAAGAGGCCGGTCTGGGACATGGGGGAGTTAAAGGGGTCATATAATGGTACATGCACTTTTACAAGTTGATTGTACTGAAATGTGTGTTGCAGTGCCTGTACACAACCATCATATAATGACAAAAATCCATCCAGTGATTTTGTTTTAATCTCCTTATATGTTTTCCCCTGCCTCAAATTGAGCCGTTTGTTTTTGTGACGTCACACGCTCGGACGCCCCTCCCACGATTGTTGATTGACAGTAGCGTTTCAACACAGACCGGCCCTCGCTCGTGAGTGAGCTGTCAATCATAGTGCGCGCGGACCGGTGTTGTGAAAAAGTACGCTGGAGCACTGTCACTGAGCAGAATGGAGTCTAAGCGATTGTGGTGTTCTGTTCTTGGGTGCATGTAATAACGAACACAACAGTCATTTTAATGTTCCTAAATCCAAACCACTGAAGACGCAGTGGCTGAGTTTGTTTTCAAATGGAATATTCCCCACGATTAACGTCAATGCTTTCATGTTTGCGCGAATCATTTCACACCAGACTGCTTTATAAACGAGGAGTATAAAGCTGGTTTTGCTAAGAAGCTGCTCCTGAAAAAAGGAATCGATACCAACTATTCGTGTCCCTGCTGCACCTCCAGAAGAACTGAAGTGAGTGTAACGTTTTATTAACCTTTATATTAATATTTATATTAATCTTTGCAAATCGCTAGCTTCACAATGAATGCGGCTAAGGTTTACACTCAGGGTACATTATGGCATGTTTTCTATGTACACGGGATTCACCCCCGCTCGCTTTCTTTGCACAACCCGTCACAGAGAAGCTGAGCGCGGCCAGGCTGCCCGCTGTGATTAGCGCGCACCTCGCACGCTGTGAACACAGCGTTGATTCAGTCGGCGCGAGCCGAGTATTCTCCGTGCAGAAAATGTGCCCGCTGTCTCGCGCCCGCATTTCTCACAGACACTCCGAATCTCACGGGATTCACCCCCGCTCGTCTTCTCTGCACAACCCGTCACAGAGAAGCTGAGCGCGGCCAGGCTGCCGGCTTTGATCAGCGCGCGCCTCGCACGCTGTATACACAGCAGTGATTTAGTCGCGCGAGCTGACAGTATTCTCAGTGTAGAAAATGTGCCGCATTTAGTAAATGTGCCCACATTCCCTCACACGCGCCGAATCCCACAGGATTCGCCCCGCTCGCTTTCTCTGCGCGTCCCGCCATAGAGAAGCTGAGCGCGGCCAGGCTGCCCGCTGTGATCAGCGCGCCCCCCGCCTCGAACGCTGTAAACACGGTGCTGTGTTCCCAGTACACAGGGGCTCTCGAGCCGCCGTCCTGCCGCGGCCAGAGCCCAGATTTCATTCTACCCCTAGCTATTCACGCAGATGCGTGGTCAAGGCTTCCCGGGGTATCAGAATGGGGGTTGAACACTATAACGAGAGGCTGTTCGCTACAGTTCGCTCGACGCCCCCGCCGTTATACGGCGCGAGTCGAAACTACGGTGTATAGCGAAGTGTTTCATCTACTTCGAGCCGAGATAGCGAAACTACTGAGAAAAGGGGCTATAGAACCTCTATCTCAGGGCGAAGGGGGCTTATACAGCAGATGTTTTCTGGTACCGAGAAAAGATGGTGGGCTCAGACCCATTCTAGATCTGCGACTGCTGAACAGAACGCTCGGGAAGCGCCAGTTCAGAATGCTTACGACCAGGAAAATCCTCGCGCAAGTGCGCCAAGGAGACTGGTTCATGTCAATAGATCTGAAAGACGCCTATTTTCAAATACAAATAGCGTCCCATCAAAGGCGATTCTTGAGATTCGCCTTCGAGGGCCAGGCATATCAATACACAGTCCTGCCGTTCGGCCTGTCCATAGCACCCCGTACGTTCACGTAGTGCATGGACGCGGCCCTCGCCCCCCTGAGACTTCGGGGCATGCGAGTTTTGAACTACTTGGACGATTGGCTGATTCTAGCTCGTTCACGAACGGAGCTCATAGAACACAGGGCCGCATTACTCGAGCACCTCGAGGAGCTGGGCCTTACAGTCAATTGGGCGAAAAGCTCACTGCTCCCCAGTCGGAGAATTTCCTTCTGGGAACAGTGTTGGACTCGCTATCCATGACAGCACGCCTGTCACCGGAGCGCGGATTGAATATTCAGCACGTCGCGAGATCCTTCCGCCACGGCTCTATAGTCCCGCTCAGAAGGTTTCAGAAAATGCTGGGTCTGATGGCCTCAGCAGCCTCCGTACTCCAGTTGGGCCTGCTCCGCATGCGCCCACTGCAGCTATGGCTAAAAGCACGAGTTCCCCCAGGGCGTGGACCGCGGGTCTATTTCGCCTCAGGGTCGACCTTCAGTGCGTTTCAGCTCTGAAACCGTGGAAAGTGACCGACTGGTATCAGTCAGGTGTGAGTCTGGGGATCGCCTCGGGTGTGAAGGTGGTGTCTACGGACGCCTCCACATCGGGGCGGGGAGCGCTGCTCGAGGGCAGACCACTAGCTGGCCTATGGTCAGTACGGGAGAAGCTCCTTCACATAAACTGCTTGGAATTAATGGCAGTCGACAAAGCGCTAAGGCGCTTCTGTCCCCAGATAATAGGCCACCACGTATTGGTCCGGTCGGACAACATGTCAGTGGTGGCGTACATAAATCGCCAGGGCGGCATCGGGTCCACACGCCTTTGCAGGCTGGCGGAACCCCTCTTGGTCTGGGCCCAGCGCAACCTCCTTTCTCTGAAAGCGGCGCACGTGCCTGGGCACCTGAATACGGGTCCAGACAAGCTGTCCAGAGACAACGTCCCGACAGGAGAATGGTCGCTGCATCCGCAGACGGTCCAGCTGCTGTGGGAAACGTTTGGCAGAGCGCAGGTGGACCTGTTCGCGTCCCGCGAGAACGCTCACTGCCCAGTATTCTTCTCGAAAAGCAGGGACGCGCTGGCCCATGCTTGACCCAGCGGTCCCCTGTATGCTTTTCCCCCTGTCTCGCTCCTGCCTCAGGTGTTGGAGCGGATCAGGGAAAATGGATGCCCAGTGCTGCTTGTAGCTCCGCTCTGGACAAACCAGGCTTGGTTTCCGGTCCTGATGCGGATGGCCAGCACTGCCCCGTGGCCTGTACCGTTGAGGAGAGATCTCCTCTCTCAGGCGGAGGGCTCGATTTGGCATCCTCGCCCGGAACTGTGGTCCCTGCACGCATGGGCCATCAACGGGTACCCGCTAGCCTCCCGGAAGGAGTGCTAAACACGATCGCGCAGGCTAGAGCTCCGTCTACCAGACGGCTCTATGCCTCGAAATGGTCTGTGTTCTCTACTTGGTGTCGAGCCCGTGGCTTTTCACCTGTGGACTGCGGGGTTAAGGAAGTGCTTGCCTTCCTTCAGGAGCTGATGGATAAGGGAAGGACCCCATCCACGCTCAAAGTGTACGTGGCGGCCATAGCAACGTTTGCTAAACCGGTGTCTGGCCAGTCACTGGGGAAAAACGACTTAGTCGTGCGTTTCCTACGAGGAGCTCGGAGGTTAAACCCTCCCAGGCCCCCTTCAGTCCCGGCTTGGGACCTTTCCACGGTCTTGGAGGCCATGAAAGGCGCCCCGTTTGAGCCGATCCAGCTGTCGGATATGAAGCACCTGTCCCTTAAGACGGTGTTTCTATTGGCTCTCGCTTCAGTGAAGCGTGTAGGGGACTTACAGGCGCTTTCTGTAAGCGCGTCATGTCTGGAGTTTGGGCCTAACGCCTCAAAGGTCGTACTCAAACCGAGGCACGGCTACGTGCCGAAATCCCTCAATACACCGTTTAGGGCCCAGGTAATTTCCCTGTCAGCCCTTCCGGTTCTCGATGAGGAGAGGGACGCGAGTCTCCTTTGCCCTGTCAGGGCGTTAAGGGCTTATGTGTCCCGCTCGGCTGGGTTCAGGCAGACCGAGCAGCTTTTCGTTTTGTTTGGCGGCCATTCTAAGGGACTCGCCGCCTCAAAACAGAGCCTATCCAGATGGATAGTGGATGCCATAGCGCTGGCTTACACTTCCAAGGGCCTGCGGTGCCCATTGGGTGTCAAAGCGCACTCCACAAGAGGCGTGGCCTCGTCGTGGGCATGGTATAGCGGGGTCTCCCTGCAGGATATCTGTACGGCTGCGGGCTGGGCCTCGCCGTCGACATTTATCAAGTACTATAACCTGGAGGTGCCCGCCTTACAAGCTAAGCTTTTGGCGGTCTGAACTTCGGGCTTATCGGCCGCCAATGCGGCTATGTTGCCCTTACGGGTCGGTACCCCTACGGGACTTTTATGAAGGAGTGATGCTTCTAGCCTCTCCTCCTCTACTCTATGTGAGTTATGGTGATTATGCACTAGATGTGCCCCGGGTTTGGCCCCGGGACTCTGGTGTTGGATCCCTGTCCGCACGGCGTTTTGTATGGGGTCCCCATAGCGTAAGATATTACGCAGTACGAGAGATACTCTCGTAAGAGAACGTACTCGGTTACTAACGTAACCTCGGTTCTCTCTAGAGAGGGAACGAGTACTGCGTATCTTGCCGTGCTTGGACTATGCTCTGGTTCGCTTCGGTGTACAAAATCAGAGAAATACAGCTATCGAGGGGTATTTATAGGGCGAGACCACGCCTATACTGGCGGGACATGACGAAATGAGCGCGAAGCGTCTTCATTCGTCATTAAGTCACGCAGTGCCTTCACTCGATAGGCTGCAGCTTTTCCAGCGAGGCAGCCAATGGGCGCGCGAGCTGTTTCGCCCTTGTCTGCTTGCTGCTGCAAAAGCGTTTTGCATGATTAAAAAAATTAAGGGTAATTTTTGGCTTCAATATCTCGAGGAAAGAGTGTTTCCCCATAGCGTAAGATATTACGCAGTACTCGTTCCCTCTCTAGAGAGAACCGAGGTTACGTTAGTAACCGAGTACGTTTTCTTACAATACTAATGAGAATTTTAAATTAAAGTATATTACAAACTTTTAATTTAGACCCTAAAGAGTCATATTAGCTTGTACAAAAGTGGCATTATATGACCCCTTTAAGGAACACAAGACACAGCCAGAGATGGCTTTCCTGGACCACCATTGTGGACATCGCACAACCCACTCTCTGCACAGCTTCTCTGGCTTTTATCTTCTCAGCCCCTATTAGAACTATTCTATTCTATTCTATTCTATTCTATTCTATTCTATTCTATTCTATTCTATACTTTAATGAATTCTATTGAGAAGCCATGAGCAAAATGAGTCAATGTTCAGAAATTATTCATTATTATAATGTTTTGAACTATGCTGTTATTTTCATTACTAAAAAATGCCATTATTTTCTATGAAAAAGTTAATTATATTGTATTGACAAAATCTTGTCTTGTACATTTTTTTTGATAAGATCAGATAACATTGGGGGCATGTTATTCACACTTCTGTTCTGTAAGGGTAAATTAAGAAAAAACTATACACTGTATTAATGAAACAAAACCACATAATTGTACTAGACATGTGTGACATTTTTGTGGACCTTTTTTTTATTCTCTGAACCCTAAGAGGATTTAAACAAACTGAGAAAAGTGTTAGCTTTGCCCTGCTACAGCTGACTTTCCTCGCTGCCCTATCTGGCAATGACTTTGACAGCTCTTGTAAGCATGAAGATACCTCATGAAACTGTTTTCAGGCAGACTTCTAAAGCAGTGTAACGGTTTAATGATTCACAGCAAACCAGATTGAGCTTTGGTGATAACTAAGCAAATGTTTAATAAATACAATAATAATTTCTCGCTAGAAATGACTTCAGAAGTGGAAAACGTTGGTCAAAAACATACATTTACACACAAACTGAGGATTGTGGGATATCATAGACAGCGAATGATACATGTGCTCCCTTTTAAAAATGTATCAGATGAAGTTTTCTCAGGAGAAATGAACTAACATTGGATTAGGATGTGTATTGATGCCTTTCCTTTGAATGCATTTTGCAAAGCCAACAGTTTTCGGACTCAGTTATTGTTTGTTTATTGCCTGTTTGAGGTTTCCTTTGTTGTAGTTTTCCCGCCAGTCAACTGTTACCATGGATATTCATTTAATTTTCACAGCTGATCATTACTGAGTTCATTATCATTGAGTATTTAAGTTCCTCATTTCCTATCTTTCTTGATCCGGTATTGTTGGTGTCTGTCTCGAGTTCTTCGATTTTGTTAATAAACCTTGTTATATTGAAGCTCTTAACCTGCCTTCATCATCTTTAAACGTGACGTATATTTCTACAAATTAATTATCTTTACATATATTACGATTACTTCATTAATCTTAGGCTTAATAATGTAATTATTTATTCAGTGTGCTTAAAGGAGAACTCCGGTCAATTTTAACATTGAGCTCATTTTTTTGTAAATTTGGAGTGCTGTCAGTACAGAGAACAACGACAAAAATCTGTGTTTCCTACACCATGTTATCCTCTTTTTAAAATGTACACCCTGTTGACTCAAACGGGGCAAGTTCTAAACCTGCTTTTAGTCACTTAACATCCTTGATGTGTCATTACAAGTGCACAGCCATGTGAGTGGTGTTATTAAGAGTGACCACGGTCAATCTGACTGCAGTAGATGTGAAAGATATGAATAAAAGTGATGTTTATTCAGCCAGCTCACATACCTGTGTTTTCTTCCGGTTTTCGGTCGAAGTCCACAGTAGTCAATTGTCGAGTTCGCGCGCGCGAAGTTCTCTAGTTACCAATGATCGCGCGCGCGCGAACTCGACAAACGACTACTGTGGACTTCGACCGAAAACAGGAAGAAAACACAGGTATGTGAGCTGGCTGAATAAACATAGCTGTGCACTTGTAATGACACATCAAGGATGTTAAGAGGCTAAAAGCAGGTTAAGAACTTGCCCCATTGAAGTCAACAGGGTGCGAATTTTAAAAAGAGGATAACACGGTGTAGGAAAAACCGATTTTTGTCGTTTTTGTCTGTAATGACAACACTCCTAATTTGCAAAAAAATGAGCTTAATGTTAAAATTGACCGGAGTTCTCCTTTAAGGAAGTGTGTAAACATATTGAGATGATTTTAGCATGTACAGAAGGATGATTCATCAATCAATATATTATTTAGGTAAATTCCAATTTAGAAGAGATACATCTGAATTACACTACACTGGAATCAGTAGAATTAGTAAATTTATTCAGTTTGACAAATTAGTTATTAGTATATAAGTGAATAGTGAATAACGACAGACAAATCAAATCAATCCTTCCAAATGACACTATGAAATACACACTTTTAAAAACAAAGGTTTCAAAGGGTAGTTCTTGCAGCGATGCTATTTCAACATTTCTTAAAAGATTTTTTTTTATAGAGAGAACATTTTATATAATATAAACAACTATTTTCCACCACTATGAAGAACCTTTTGTGGAATGTAAAGGTTTCATATATAGTGTTAAAGGTTCTTCAAGGAACCATCAATGCCAATAAAGAACTCAGATCGAATGATTTCAGTCAATTTGGTTATATGTTATGATGAATAAAGTGCACATCTAATTCATGGAATTATTAAATACTAATATTTTTTTTATTAAATGATAAAAACGACAGCAACTCCTCAAAAGAAAAGCAAACACATCGTATGAGGTGCAAGTTAAAGGGAAAAACTTGATGCAAAGAAAAAAATAACTGCACACTCTCTTAAGCACATTTATTACCAACGTACCTCGACAAAGGCTATTTTTGTGCTGAAATGTTGTGTAAAAAATGTGCTTAAGAGAGTGTGCAGTTATTTTTTTCTTTGCAAAAACAACAGCAACAACTTGCTACTTTCTTAATTGGGCTTTCTTACCCCAAGGATCTCAGTTTAACTTTTCACTTCAAACTTTACTCTATAAATATCAGTGAATAACTGTGTCTGCAAATCAGCCATCAACAAACAGACATAAAAACTTGTAATATTCATCAATACCCAGATCATTATTATTCCAGTAAAAAAAAAAAAATATATATATATATATATATATATATATATATATATATATATATATATATAATATATATATATATATATATATATATATATATATATATATACATGCCCATATATATAAACAAGCCCATTTTGCCAGCATGAACCCTGTGCATCGTGCCCAATTACACAAATATGTAACCAGCTATGTTCATATGTGCCTCACAGTATTTTCTACAAAACTGTTCATTCAATGAAAATATATGTTGTAGAAAGAGATATAAAAAAGTCTGACTTGTGTAATGTGTATGGATATTTACCTAATTGGTACCAGGTCCTTAATTGGCCCGTCACTTTATGCTGTGAATACAAATTGGATTTTACACTGCAAAAAAAATCTGCAATTCTCTATTAAAACCAACATGAAACCAAAAACAGTGCCTGGAACAGCATTTATATATATATATATATATATATATATATATATATATATATATATATATATATATATATATATATATATATATATATATATATATATATATATATATATATATAAAAAGTTATGTTTCAATCATTTTAATATATGTTTGTAAATGTAAAACCAATGAGTTTTGAATATCCCTTTAGGTTTTGGCTCAGCCAACATACGGTTACGGCGGTCTTACAGAGAGTGCCTTTAGTGATCTGGCATTGAGGGAATACTGTGAAATGTGAAACACACTAAAGGTTTGCAGGTAATACGCTAAACGAGCACAGGCTGCGCTCCCATGGGAAAGAGGGATAATCAGTCAATGCATTCATGACCTCTGAGACACTCCAAGGTCAACCTTGCAAGCATTTATGTTTCTAGATAGATGCTGGTATAGAAATACGAGATATGTTCATGAGGAAATCACATATGAGGGTGGCTTTGAAAAGCACAAATTAAAACTATGTCCTTTTACATCATTTACGTATGAATAAATACATTTTTACAGTTGAAAGAGGTTGGCAAACAGAAATGTGCAAAATCCCAGTTCTACCCTTCAATAAAGCAGATGCACTTAAGGTTATACATATTTCTCCATTTTCAAGAACAGATACATTTATCCTGGAGGTTGGTGTTCATATGAACCATGCATTATCCCTGGGCTTACACTAACCCAGCAGAAATTATTTTATTATCTGTCTCACTGGTATTGAATGCACATCATCTAGCAGAAAGGTCCACAGATTTGTGCAGAACACCTGTCTCTTGGTTCACACCTAACATTATTATTTTGTAAAGTAAAGGTTGTGCAAAGTATATTATTATGAGCATTAGCAGTGTTATTTTAGTATTATCAAGATACTATTATTGTTTTTATTATTTTTTATTTTTATAACTATAATAACCCTGTGGTTTAGGGTTGCATGAGAATATGGTAAACCGTGAAGGATCAGCCCTTCCTGGAGCAGATTGTACAAAGTGTTGTTGTGTCTGTGAATCGCCAGCTCTGCCAAGAAACCACTTAATGGATCAACATCTGCATCTCCTCAGGCTTCAGATGCTGAACTGCTGCTGTTTCACTACATCTACCCTGATGTCTTCACCGGTCAGTCCTAGATGGACCTCAAAGACACTTACACCCATACAATTCAATAAAAGCAGTAAGTCTATCCACATAATTACTAACATATTTCAGTTGCCTGCATGGATTCTCCCGAAGGCTTTCTTTTCCTCAGGTATCCAACATCTAATGGACAGTTTCCTATGGCTGGCACCCCAGGGGACTCAATATATTGTGTTCTGTGAACTGTATTATATTTTATGTATTATGACATGACTTTCAGTTAACATTTTATGGTGGATGATAATACCAAAATCTTAAACACCATTATTTATGTGTTTTTACCAGTAGTAGTGATGCACGTCACCAAATAGTAATCAGGCTTGTCACCAGCATTGGAGAAAGAAAAGTTATGCATTAAAATATTGAGTCAGGACATTAAAAAAGAAACTAATTGCATGGAAAGAAATGGCTGCGTTAGTTTTCTATTACTTTGTCTCACCTGGGCTGAGCTTTCTTGTTTGTTTAATGATAGCAAATAAAAAATAAAGAATCTAAGAACTATTTTGGCAAATGTAAAGGCCCTTTCTCACCAAAAGGGAAATGTCTCAAACAAACCTTTTAGCTGTGCTTCATTCTGGATGGCAGAAGAATAGAAAACAGGAGAAGAAAGTTCAACACTCTTACCTCAGCAATAAAAAGAAGAAGAAGAAACACAAATGTGATGTTAACTTAAGTAATGTTGCATATTAGTATGGTTTAAGATCAGATGAAACACATAAAGTAATAATTGTATAAAAAATTATAAATCCATGTGTAATGTGAAAAGTGCTGTATTTTTTTTTTTTTTTTTTTTTGCCAAATCTTAAAATACAAAATGTCCTGAGAGTGTTTAATAATGCACTACTGCAGCTTAAATAGATAATTGAATTAGCTTTTTTCCCAAATGGACTTTATATAATGACATCTTCCTATGGGCAACAATAGATGCACTTTTCTTATTAAAATGTTTTACCTCTAAAGAAATTAAAAGTAAATTTGGTCCCACTTTATATCAGGTGTCTTTATGTACTAACATTTATAATAATAATTTGATACAATGCATTACCTGTGTACATGTTTTACATTGTACTTATGTATATTTTAAAATACCTGCATGTAATTACAGCTGTAGATTTCATATAATTACACTGTTGACCTTCCCTTATACCATAACCCATCCTTAAACCTACTATACCCATACCAGCAAACCTGTCCTAACCTTGCCCATATCCATATAGTATTCTGCAATACAATATGAACACAATAATAGTAGTGGTTAAGAAAACCTAATATAAAGTGTAACCAGAAATTAGACAGACATGTTTAAACTGATGTGCAAATGAAATGAAGAAAAAGCTGTTTGGGTTTTGGCGTAAACCACATCAGTGGATTGTCACATGACCAGCCAAATCTCAGTAACCAGATACTTTTGCCTTTGTGTGATGCTCAATCCTCACCGATAGATGTCAGTATAAAGTCCAGGACTACTGACCACATTGATTAAAGCTGTAATCAATGTACTTGCTGCCTGTCAACCCATATAGGTCAAAATATTACGTTTATTTTCTTGTAGTAATATGACAGTATTTCATATTGCAGTTCGTGGCATCTTTCTTCTCACATCATAAAACAGTTTTAAGTCAAATCAGTTTCATGACCATTCATTTATTTGGTAAGTACCCTGTTAGGTTACAAGCAACAGTTAAAAAAGACCTGATATTTTAAGAGAATGGCATTTTAATATTGTTTGTCCTTTCCAATATACTTTACTGTACATGTGCACTTTGTGCAATGAGAGCCACTAATGAATGGCTTTTAAATAAAAAACAGTTTCATAACACAATCTTAACAAAAACAAAATCATGACCTGTATATAGTGCAAAGCCACTGCAGTATATGCCAGTATTGTTAGTCACCCTTAAAGATATCTAAGCACCAATTACCCACAAACCAGCATTTATTTATCTTGCATTTCAATGTTAATTAAACAACAACAATCTGGGTTATTTTGGAAGAGTGTTCGAACAGGTTGACATGCAATTTAAGGTTGTATGGATGATTGACTAAAGCTTTTAATCAGACCAAATGAGAGGGTTTGTCCTCAGGTAATATTTCATAATTGCTTTCATTCAAGTGACAGAAATTATAAAGCCAATAGGCCCATATCCCCACTCCAGACATGCTTTTAAATTGACCAATATTATTAGTGAAAAATACTCCTACAAAGTAACAGTGTAATCGTCCTTGCAGCATTTTTCACCAGTTATACTGCAAACCTTCAACACTGGCGTTAGCAATAACGCATTCAAGTAAACAGCAACGTTCTACTTTTTAAAAGCCGAAGTGTGTAATTTTTTGGATCTGAAAATACTCTCTCCTATCTGACTTAAATACACAGAGCCAATTTAAGCAAACCACTCAAGCACGAGCATCCCAACTGGTCTGACATAACAAGCTTGGCTCAATCAATGGCATAAGTTAGAGGCAGGACGATCTGTTAGTCTGACCAATGGAAGGTGAATGGTAGTGCTTGAGAAAACTGTTTGAAAACAATTATTTGTGCAATGTTTGCAAATCCATTAGGGGTGCACATTTCAGCTCAGTTCACTATTCATTTCAGTACTTATTCTTGTGTATTAAATTTCCAACCCTTTGAATGAACCGGCCGAATTTGTTGTCTTGCCCCTGTGTTGTATAAGTGTTACGGTCATTCGCTGGTTGTGTTCTTAAAAAGACAGTATTCTTTGTTTTCTCATTTACATGGCTCTGTGGAGACACATAGGCAGACTGGCCCGCTGAGGGACGCCTGGCTTCAAATGAGCAAAGCGGCTCAAATCTGCTATACAGCCTGCTTGCTGGGACTTGTTGCTTTGGCAACAGATCTGATCTTGTTACTGTCGAGTCTGTCTTCTCTTTCTGAGCAATAACCGAGGATTGTTCCTGTGTGTTGGAAGTCTCTGGGTGAAGCGGATGAAGCTCTTCAGTGCTAAAGCGAGGCGCAGATGTCTCTCCCACCAGGCCTTCATCTCCAGGGATCTTCCCATTAGCTCGCCTCAGTCGGATGCTCTCCACAGACTTGGTGGAATTGGCAGTGCTTCCATAGTGTTTCTTGTCTCCCACGGTGCCATCATAATCCGAGAGAATTGTATCCGTGCTGCTTCCCATTGTAAGACTTTGTTGACTCTTTCCTTTCGTTGAGCCGTCCCCCTTCTGTGGGATGTTTAGAAGGGATTTTATTTTCTTGGTGCTCCTTTTCAAGAAGCGTTGTGATGATGCACTGTTTGCTTTCGAAGGCGGACTGGCCTCTTGGTCCAGAAGCGATGCGGACACAGTTCTCAAAGGAGGATCTTGCCATGTGGTTCCTGAGGTAGTTGTGCTCTCATCTGCCTTTTTGAAATCATGATGTGAGACGGACCTTTGGTCCTCTTTGAAATTTGGAGTGTACGCTTGATTTCTGGGATTCTCCTGTGCAGACTCATTGCAGTTTCTTGGTTTTCTAGGTAAAGATGCGTACATGTAACTGGAAGGCCCGTTTGTGTCACTGTTATATGTATTGCACCTGGGATCAGCCACACTGTGCCTCTTGTATCTGTCCTCTTGCTCAATGTTTGGAAATCTACTGTTGGCTCGATTTAAACTTGCATATATTGCATCCCTTCCGGAGCTATAGGTTGCATTACTCCCTGAGTTTTCTAAAATCTGTAAACTGCGCCTCTTTAGCATGAAGTCATCATGCTGTGCTGTCTGATTCCAGTGTGATGAAGAATAAATCTGAGGATTTGGCTGAATTCGTGCTGGATTGTGGTTGGAGGACGATGAATAATTGGAGTAGCTGTTCGACTCTGGTTGTTCCGGTATGGTGGGCGTGAAAACAACCGATGACCTGATGCGAGAATGTTGCGGAGGAGCCAATTTATTATCCTCGTATTGGTCCAGATAATCGTAGTTCTCTCTGTAAGGTGCATCATTTTGGTTGTTGAGGTAAGACTCTAACCTCCACGTCCGGAGGAAAGACTTGGAAGTACTTGCTAAACTAGGCATGTTTTGCCTCATGTTGAGAAGTTGTTTGTCCTGGCCATGGTACGATTGCCGCATGTTTGAGCCTCTGGTGACGTAACTTTCATACTGGTTGTTCACATTGTTGGAGATACCACTGTAACGGCTGCTCTCTGCTGACACGTTCCAATTACTAGAGCCAAACTTGGACAATTTCGACAGATATACAGGCTCCTGACGTTCACCTGCATAGCTGTGTCTTTTGTAAAACTCTGATGTGTCTAGAAGGAATCGAGCATGCGGTGTAACAACCGGCCTTTCTTCCACCTCTCTCAATGGCGAAATCCCTGATCTCCTTTCACAGGCTTGCCGGTAAACAGCGTCAAGTGTGTGCCTTAAATGATCTTTCCTTTCAAAGGGGGTGGTGGAATGAATCGAATAGCCATCCATTTTGCCATCGGGCTTCATCTCACACTGGTTCACGCTGGCAGTCTGAAACGGAGCTGGGATTGTTGATCGGGCGTACAAGGTCCGATATTCCTCGTCATAAGTCCCCACTAAATGACCTGTTATAACCTGAACCATGCTGAGGTTGATCTTCTCATAGGACCACATGAAGCTGCCAAACGAGAAATGAAGATAAATATTGCAATTAAATTCAGGCTACGCAAAATATGCAAATACTTTGGAATGCTGTTTATCTTAGGTAGGGTGTAAATAATTGCTTAATGCTCTTTGAAAGCCAGCCAATTGATTGACAGCATGTGTTTGTTGACATGTGCTGAATGTTAAGCGTAAAAAGTTAAATGCAAAATGCAGTAAGTCCTTATAAAAATGTGTTCCAAATATAATTATATAATTATTTCAAAACATGTGTAATTTATTTGAAAGAAACATGCACAATTTCAAAAAACTAAAATTAGATTCCCTTTCGAAGTGGAACTATAGATCTATGGAAACGCTTCCGCGTGAGCCAGTGTCTACACGCCAATCTGATTGGCCGAACGTAGTGATGTCACAGAGTCCGAAAATAGACGCAAGAAATGTGTGTCGGCAGCTGCTTTGTCGTTAGAAGCCGTATGTTAGAGCATGTGCCTTCAATCCTGTGTGTGTGTGATATAAGTCAGGAGTCAAGCTTCTCAACATGTCGGGGTTGACCAGGAGTGTAGAGTCTTAAGTTCTTGCGAGGGGTGTATCTTTACAGGATTGTTTTGTGGTGCTCTCCACAGAACTCGAGTCCTTCAGGGTCTTGACCCACGTCTAGTCTGCGCTCAACAAGCTCATACACAGCCTTGTGGGCTCTGTTATCTTGGGTGTGGTGACGCTGATATTGAATTTCCGATAGCGTCAACGCCATGACCATAGACTGTAAAGAAATATGGACGTAGTGTCCTTGACGCTACGGAGCCGGCTGTCAACTTCTTGTTAGCGTGTCACTCCCGAATGACGTGACGCTAACAGGCAGCAGACAAACGCCTAGCAGTGACAATCCATTTGCCACTCAAGTGGCCACGCCCCCTTAATTATGCAGAACTTTAAGGCTTAATATAATTTAAATGGATGAGTTATAAAAAACAATTCACCCCCTCACAGTTGTAATGAAGGGCAAAATTCGCAATATAGACCAAAACCTCTTTTTGTACCAGGCTTTAAACATATTTTTTCCTGCTGTAATTTTGGGCATTTTAACATGGGGGTCTATGGGATTTACTCTCTTTTGGAGCCTGTCTCTAGTGGCCAGTCGTTGAATTGCAGTTTAAGTCACTTACGCGTTGGATTAAAGAGAGAGACAGGAAGGTTGCAGCTTGGCCATGACACAGCATCGAAGTTGCTCTTTGAACATCGTAGGTAACGAAAGTAACACGGTTCCCTGAGAAGGGAACGAGATGCTGGTTTGCATTGCCACACCTCGGTTACACCTGTGCGTCTTCTTCAGACAATTAGAATCTGTCAATGCTCATTTCTGGTGTCTATTTATGGACCCTGTGACACACTTTCTCTACGTCAGAACATCCATACGTTCGGCCAATGAGAATGCCATGTGTTGACATGCTTCACACGGAAGTTTTTCCATAGCGTCAACGCCATGACGCAGCGTCTCGTTCCCTTCTCAGGGAAACGGGTAATATAAATTTTTAGGTGTAACATTATATTTCAAAATGAATAGAAAAGTAAATGATTGTAATTTAATTTATGTGATGAACTACAACTGTGGTTATTCGTCTATGACATCTGTATGAACCTTAAAGGGGTCATATAATGGTGCATGCACTTTTACAAGTTGATTGTACTGAAATGTGTGTTGGCAGTGCCTGTACACATCCATCATATAATGATAAAATTCCATCCAGTGATTTTGTTTTAATCTCCTTATATTTTTTCCTCTGCCTCAAATTGAGCCGTTCGACCGTGTGACGTCACACGCTCGGACGCCCCTCCCACAGTTGTTGATTGACAGCAGCGTTTCAACACAGACCCGCCCTCGCTCGTGAGTGAGTTGTCAATCATAGTGCGCGCGGACCGGGGTCGTGCCGAAAAGTACGCTGGAGCACTGTCACTGAGCAGAATGGAGTCTAAGCGAAGTGGTGTTCTGTTCTTGCAATAAGGAACACAACAGTCATTTTTGTGTTGGCTGAGTTTGTTTTCGAAGGGAATATTCCCCACGATCAACGTTAATGCTTTCATGTTTGCACGAATCATTTCTCACCAGACTGCTTTATAAACGAGGGTCAGTATAAAGCTGCTTTTGCTAAGAAGCTGCTCCTGAAAAAAGGAATCGATACCAACTATTCGTGTCCCTGCTGCACCTCCGAAAGAACTGAAGTGAGTGTAGCGTTTTATTAACCTTTATATTAATATTTTATATTAATCTTTGCAAATCGCTAGCTTCACGATGAATGCGGCTAATGTTTACACTCAGGGTGCATTACGGCATGTTTTCTATGTTCAACGTTCTCAATATAATTCATAATCCTACGTTTATAATGAACAACGCGTTGTGGTTATTGTGTTACAAACAGTGTGCGCACAGAACAGAGAGGCGGAGTCAGCAAAGCTCATTATCATTTAAAGGCATATGCACTTAAACGGCGTGCTGACAACAGAGCTGTTTTTGACCAGGTAAAATAAGTGTTTTCTTACAATAATAATGAGAATTTTTAATTAAAGTATATTACCAACTTTTAATTTAGACCCTAAAGAGTCATATTAGCTTGTACAAAAATGCCATTATATTACCCCTTTAAAAAACTAGAAAAGCAAGGTTAGTTCTGAAGAAACTAAAGTACTATATGCAGCTTTCTTTTTTAATCTCATGCAATGAAATTCATAAATGTAAATGTCACATAGCAGTGCAATTTTTTATTTATTTGAGGGTGGGCATCTATATGGGAACACTGCCACTGCTTGCTGTTTTACAATCAGTCATTTTTTTTTTCTGCTAAATAAATAATGCCGTCTCACCTGTATGATCCATAAAACACCGTGTGGCAGTCAATAAGAAGAAATTTCTGCTCCATTGCTCCGTGGAACTTTACCCCAGATCTGCAGAGGTATTCCTGGCCTTTCACTGAACGTATCCTCATATTCTGCATCCAAGAAAAAATGTTTAGATAACTTTTAGCAAGAAAATAAGCAAACGTTAATGTGAAATGACATCCTAACTTTTTTTTACCTCAAATTCCTTCTGTTAATGTTCATGATTCATTGATGCACATTGTATAAAAAATACATATTACATTTTGGTTATGAACAGTTACGAAGACATAAGTCAAGTCAAATTTAATTATATAGCATCTATTATTTTGTGCAGCAGAAATATCCGTGCCACATCCTGTATGTTCAAATGTAATTAAGAGTTTTAAATATAGTTTTGCTCTAAGAGATTTCTCAAATTATTATTAAAAAAGTATTAAAGAAAACTGATTGGTGTCAAGGGTGGTTATATATAAATAGTGCACGAAGAAATCAGGAAACAGTATTTAATATAAAACTCACACAGGAACACGCAGGAAAATGGGTCACACACACACACCTCAACGTTACCATAGAGACTATACTAAACCAAACAAGGGACTGATAGGCTAATTAATTAGACAACAGATGAACAGAGTGATTAATCAGACACACAGGGAAACAAGTTCACCCAATAATACCAAAACTGAACATGACTCTAACAATTGGTTTGACAGAAATGTTTTTCTGAGATGAGAAGAGATGAGATGAGATAAAGTTTTCATCCGGTCAGTTCCCAATGGATAAAATAAAGTCCCCTCCAACATTTTTCCCCCATATCCGGTTTTGCTCACGTTGTGTTTAGAGTTTCATGTTGATTTTAAGATAAATTGCTCAGAGACACTGTTCAGCAAAAACAAAACGAAAGGCAAACAAACCTCATTACTGCTTTGCAAACAAAGATAATGACAGCAAGTCTGTCTGTTGAAGGCAAGGGCTAGTTCTTATCACTGCTGCTAAAGCGACAGGGCTGTTAAAGTGTATGTGCCTTCTGTTTGACAACATCTGCACACCCAAACAACACTGACGACAGTGGAAAACTGTAAGAAACTGTAAACTGTAAAAAGTTTCTTGGGTGTACAGTGAGGAAAGTCTGTTGCCCACTTGTTTGGCAGCTGTGAAAATTGCCTCCCGCAAGAGCGAGAAATTGCAGAGATACTCGAAACTTACAGTTTTTACAAAGTAAATCAAGCATATAAATCAGCATCTGCTTCAGTAGCTGTTACTGTGCTGTTAAGTGACCTTTGAATGTACTGAGGAGTTATTCATAGAATAAATGTAAGTAGCAGAAAAATTCTCTGATGTTGGGTTAGTGAGGTGTGGTGAGAAAAACCATAATTGCCACTTGTTTTTCATATACTAGTTAATACCCTCTGGGAAGAAGTGGGAGGGACAGTGTTTCCAGCTTAAAGCTTCTTTATATGCTCCTCATCACTTCAAGCCATCATCACTTCACAAGAAGTGCATGTGAAGGAAGCAGTAAATGATTTGCTTACAAAGAACAAAAACAGGATTCAGTTGAAAATATTTTCAAATATCAATAATGTATATGTTTTTCAAAGTTTCCCAAAGAATGACTCGCTGGGAACAACTGTCATTTCCTTTAGCGCATTGAACAAAGAAATAAAAGTGAGAGAGAGAGAAAAACAAAAAAACAAGAGTCACCACATGACAGGTTTGGAGATTGTTGCTGACGTTTTGTTTTTCTGGTTATGTGTTATGTCAGTCAAATGTTAATATATATATGCCTTTGTCATCTGCATTTTTAGGCTTTTGGATCAACGTGGTCACAAATATATTGTGATTTTGGTCAGTGTTTCTTTCATAAAGACAGAAAGCCTGTTAGCATGGTTGTGGCAAATGTAGGTGTGTAACTGATGTTTTATTTATGTATTTCATCATTCTTATGCTGCCATAGAGAACAGGAGTGCTGTCAATACTTCTCATTTTCAAGTTTTATGTTTCCATTCTCATATTAGTATCACATCTTTCTCTTGTTTGATGCACACACGCTTGGTTGAAGTTGGAGCTTCAGGAAAACAAACATTTTTGTCAAGTATTATTACTATTCTTCATTAGTGCACAAAACTTGAAAAAAATAAGTCAATTAAAACAATCAATTCCAATTTGTTTACACCATTCAAATTCCATCTCACGATCACTATAAAAAATGTGACCCTGGATCACAAAACCAGTCTTAAGTCGCACGGGTATATTTGTGGGAATAGCCAACAATACATTGTATGGGTCAAAATTATAATTTTTTCTTTTACGCAAAAAATCATTAGGATATTAAGTAAAGATCATGTTCCATGAAGATATTTTGTAAATTTCCTACCATAAATGTATAAAACATTTATTTTTGTGAGTGACTACAGCACAATCGCGATAAATGGACAATTTTAAAGGAAATTTTCTCAATGTTTCAATTTTTTGGCACCCTCAGATTTCAAATAGTTGTATCTCGGCCAAATATTGTCCTATCCTAACAAACCATGCATCAATGGAAAGCTTATTCAGCTTTTATGTGATGTATAAATCTCAATTTCAAAAAAATGACCCATGTGACTGGTTTTGTCATCTAGGGTCACAAATATGCTAGAAATGCACTGCAAAAAATACAATATATTAAAAGTGTCTGTATATTAGTGCATATTACAGACTGTATAGCCTCTTTTACAACTTGTAACCAAATATTTTATGTGATATAATGTTAAAGGTGGGGTATGTGATTTGGAAAACAACCTGCAGATTTTGAAAATACACAATTCAAATGGTCCTACCTTCTTTCCTCCAACACTGGTCCTGACTGGGTCACGTGCGCTGGGGGGAGGGGGGTGTGGTACAATCGTTTGATCGACAAACGTAATGTTCAATGATTCTAGGTGGTCTTGGAAATGATTGGCTGGCGTTTTTCGAGTCCTGCCCGTTCCACAGATGATTAAATTGCTTAATTTTCATTTCAGTGCTTCTAACTCAGTGGCTGTAAGTGGGTTAGGAATAGGATTTCAAGTTATTTTGAAAAAATGGACAAAAAAGAGAATCACATACCCCACCTTTAATATGCCAGACTACGTGAACAACCAAAATCAGTATTTGTTCATGTGCAGTTGTCTCATAAATGAGGATTAAATTGGGCCAAAATGATCTGTCTCTTTTAGCGAGTGTACTCAATCGAGATAAATCTTTCATGCACAGGCTCATACATTAAGGAATATGCTTCAGTCAGTCAGTGGTTAACCTTGGTAAAAGTGGCGTATTTGTTCTTGTGAGCAGACCGAGACACTGTGTCCCTCTCTCTCTCACACACACACACACACACACACACACACACACACACACACACACACACACACACACACACACACACACACACACACACTGACTGCTCTCTGCTTCAGTGAAATCTCACGATGAAACGCTTCCAGATGCACCATATTTTCTGATATATCCATTGATATGCAGTAGCAATGTTACTTGGTTTACGTATATTTGGCAAAGCAAGAATCATACCACTGGATCAAAGCATACATAGGTGTTAGTCTTTTTAAATAATTATCCATCTGTATATTTTATGCATTTTATTATTTATTTATTTTTTGCACACACATTACATGTGTACAAAAATACATATATCGTGGCCACGAATCAAGAATTCACTACCCTAACCCTTTTTTTCAGATTTTTCTTGTTTTAATAAGATCATGGTCACAAATTAAGAAAATCGTTCCCTTGTTTTAATAAATTGTGGCCACTCTGTAGTAATTTGTCCCCTTGTTTTAGTTAAATTAAAAAAAAAAAGAATTAATTTGTACAACATGGACACGATTTGTCTAAAACGAAGAAATTAATTGACCATAATTCATTTTTGACCATATATCAGCTGAAGGGGTTGTTTTGTTTTCTAGTAAATATAATGTAAGTAAAACTGTTTTAAATTATGCTTTTGGTAACACTTTATTTTGATAGTCCACTTTAGAAATTCTATTAACTATAAGTAACTTTGCAACTACATTCCCTGTTCGACAGGGAGTTCCTCAGGGTTCAGTGTTGGGTCCAATTTTATTTAGCATTTACATGCTTCCACTTGGGCAAATCATCAGGAAATATGGTCTTGGGTATCACTGCTATGCAGATGATACGCAGATTTACATCACCACCTGTCCTGATGTTCATTGTTTATTAATAGCTTTGCCTAGTTGTCTAGCAGAGATCGGTTTATGGATGCAGACTAACTTCCTGAAACTGAACGGCTCCAAAACTGAATTGATGCAGATTGGTTCAGTGGCGGCTACTCGTAAGTCTAAGCAGATTAGTTTGATTGTTGACTCTAGCATGATAACTCCCACTTCACAGGTGTGTAATCTTGGTGTCATTTTTGATACACAGCTAACATTTGAAGCACATATAAAAACATCTCTAAAACGGCTTTTTTACCATCTGAGAAACGTTGTTCTCTCTATTGCAGACACAGAAAGGCTTATACATGCCTTTATTACAACTAGGTTAGATTATTGTAATGCCTTGTTCTCTGGCCTTCCAGCTAAATCTCTGAGCATGCTACAGTACAGGGACGTGCACGGGAATTTTGAGGGGCAGTTGCTCTGACCTGAAAAAACAGGGTCTTTATTAAAATATATAAACACAAAGAAGTAAAAAACTGAAATACTGCACTCAATCACCTTAACTACTACTAATAATAACAGAAAAACATGACTTGAGTCATGAAAATCCCAACATCATTGAATTAATTTTTGCACAGTTTTTGTATTATGTCTGAATATATTCAGTTGAATTGTGCCCATACAAATTGTCTTATCTGACCGTGTTTATGTCCATACTCAATGCCTCATATTATGGTCTTATTATTATTTATAAAGATTGCAAAACGTCAGAGATGAAAGGGTTAAGATATACAACTTTGTAAACAGTATACAAAATGTATTAACAATATGTTAAATGTCAACAAAATACACATGAGAAAAAGAGTTCCTCATATTATTGTTTATTGTTTTTTTTAATTATTAATATTTTTATTAAAAAAAATGAAAAGAAATAATCTGGATTGAATTGACAGATGGGAAAAAACTTGCTTCTAATAAAAAAAAATAAATTAAAAAAAAACGCTTAGATTTCGGGAAAGAATACAATCCTTTTTTAACCTTTTGGCTTCCCACACATTCAGTTGTGCTTCTTGCTCGTATTCAGTTCTGTTAATCTACGTATGGTAACTGGGCAACTACGCATGATTTGTAGATTGATTGCGTAAAGGGAACAGGAATTCCGGTAGGGAACAGAATCGACTGCTACACCGGTCTCGTGCAGCACTGCAGCCACGTAAACAGAGTTTGCCCTTCCCCTACTGACTTTCACTTTCCGTGCCCGAATGGAAGTGAATGAGGCTTTGCGATTTTTTTTTATCTAGGCCTACGTGAAATTCTGCATCCATTGTACGATTTATTTATTTATTTATTTTCCCCCTCGGAAGGGCAGCGTGAGTCGAGAAGGGCATATGGACAGTTTCTCGGGCAACCTGCAACCCCCTGTGCACACTCTGCAACAGTATATTCAAAATTCTGCCGCCGGTGTGCTCACTCGTACTTCTCCACGTGAACACATTACACCGGTGCTTTCACAGTTGCACTGGCTTCCCATAAATGCGAGAATTGAAAAAATATAAAAGATTCTTATACAAGGCACTACATGCGACTGCACCAGAGTACCTTTGTGATCTCATTAGCCCTTATACACCACACGTTCTCTCCGTTCTTCTTATTCTCTTTTACTACATCAGCCATCATGTAAGCTTAAGAAAGAGCCTTTTCATACAAAGGCCCCAAGCTATGAAATGAGCTTCATCCTACCATCAGAAATGCACCAACACTGGGACACTTTAAAAAGCTGATTAAGACACATTTATTTAAGTCTGCTTTTCTTTAATTGTTGTATTGCCCTTGTTGTTTCTGTTTATTTTACTGTAGCGCTTTGGGTTTAAGAAAAACGCATTACAAATAAAATGTATTATTATTATTATTATTATTATTACATGTCAACTAGCAGTCAGTAGAGTAATAGTAGACTGTCTACTCTGCTTAATATCTGATATCTAATATCACAGTTATTATAAAATGTCTAAAGTGGACTATCGAAATAAAGTGTAACCATGCATTTTTCCTTGGGATGGAGGGCATTTTGATTCTGACTTGACCTGTGCATTAATATACAGTAAAATATGGACACTTACCCTGAGTTTTTGGAATTGGATGTCTTGTTTTTCTATCATAGTGAGGAAGCTTTTGAAGTGATTATGGTCGAGGAGAATGTAGACAGGAACACCCCTGACTGAGGCATCCACCACTTCTTTAAAGATGTCCACATCCGTGAACACATCCATTGCGATTGCTATGACCTGTATAGACATAAAAAGGAAAACATAAAAAAATACCAGTCTCTGAGGATTTCTGGGCATTCAATGGCTGACATTCTCTTATATAAATCAAAGACATCCCGGTCCGTTACACAGAGCTGAAGGAAGCAGAGGTGTCAACTTCACATTTTAAAACGGCTTCGTTTCTCTGCGTAATCAAACAAATCCAGGTTGATTTCAATAACTTGAGAGGTGGCTTTCATGAACCTGACAGGGGATTTGATTTTCTTGGGCACTGTGCCTAATATAAAACAGTAAGGAGTCCGGAAAGAAGACTATTCGCTTTGTAATATTAAATGATTTAGACATTTGTGTTTCAGGAAGACCAGCATTCCAGGATTCAAGCCTTGACAGGTTGAAGATGTTCAGTTAAAGCTAAAGCACAGCGAGTCTTAGCATGAGCTGTTTCTGACCACACCCTGTAGAACAAATGATTAAATCAAGAAATTCTACAGAATTTTATAAGACTGAATAATGTCATACACTACATAATCTTTATCCCAGTCTGACTGGAACATTTACAGTTTTGCATTTCAAATAAAGCAATAGTTCATCATTAGCATCAACTGTTGGCTGTTTAGGTGAATCTCACAATAACATGTTGACTTCAATTCACTAAAGATGAAGATAGTCTTTATTTACAAAACTAAAGAGCGTAATCCAACATGAAGATAATCCAAACAAATGAATGCAATGTGAAAGATCACAGAAACACCAAACAATGAGCTGACAGAGCTGATGGCATTATATACACAGCAGTGGTTGAGGCAGAGTCCTTTTTATTAAATTAAATGTAAATTCATCTCCCAGTTACACTAAATGTTGTCACATCTTCCTGCTTACATCACATAACAAAGAGAAACCAAATACAATTCTATTTTGTATTTTTACATTAAATAATTAATGTTCTATTGATTAAAACCAAGTATAAATCTCATCAAGCTACTTTAAGACTTTTTACATTTATTCCAAAATAATAAATAAAGGCAGAATTTAAACATTATATTTTATTTGTGAACTGAGGCTCAGCTATTCTTTTTAATAGTCAACTTATTTTCTTCAGTTATCAAGCTCGGTAAAAACAGACGAAAATGTACCTTCAATTTCACCAAACTGACCACTCACTAAAATACCCCACAGTCATCATGTTTTAAGTCCTTTTCAAGTTTGATTTTGATGTGACATAAAGTGGTGAATTCTCAGTGGTTGAGTCGTTTGCTTACTTTTTTAATAAGTCTTCCCAACCATATCCGACCATAACCAATCATATCCAACCATAACCAATCATATCCAACCATAACCAATCATATCCAACCATATCCAATCATATCCAACTATAACCAATCATATCCGACCATAACCAATCATATCCATAACCAATCATATCCAACCATAACAAATCATATCCGATCATAACCAATCATATCCAACCATAACCAATCATATCCAACCATAACCAATCATATCCATAACCAATCATATCCATAACCAATCACATCCAACCATAACCAATCATATCCAACCATAACCAATCATATCATATCCAACCATAACAAATCATATCCAACCATAACCAATCATATCCAACCATAACCAATCATATCCAACCATAACCAATCATATCCAACCATAACCAATCATATCCAACCATAACAAATCATATCCGACCATAACCAATCATATCCAACCATAACCAATCATATCCATAACCAATCATATACATAACAAACTTCTGCACTTTGATCTTGCCGACCTGCAGCCAACACCTGTGACAATCTTAGTTTCCGTATTACATGTGCTTTTTTATACATAACCACATGCACACTAAACCAAACTCCTAACCCTATTCTAAGGATGTTGTTAATATTACTCAGTACTATAAATGTATAGTTAAAATGTAACCCAATGTACAAACATTTTTGATGAATCATTTGATACAGTGCACTTATTATGTACATACTTTACATGTTTTTGTACGTTTGGATAGATGCTGAAACGTATATATGGACGTATTTGCAACATTTAAACGTAACATTACGTTTTACAGCTACAAAACGTTACCTATTATGTTTATTTCATATCATAAAGATGAATAATTTCACTTTTAAAGATAAATGTAACAAGTTCCATTAATCCTACTCCCAACACCTAAACATATCCATTTTATACAGAATATAAAAAGGATAAAACACTTGGACAGAGATGTGTAGATAAATGGCAGTTTTATTAACAATATCATTAAAATATATTTTGAGCCACTAATAAAATGTATGTCTTTTGTGAATGTATCAGTATGTTGTGTTTTATTGGAGAAAATGCTTTTTGTGTAAATACACTAAATTCTATATCACCCTAGGACTGTTTACCCAATTAATGTCCAGTAACTAGAGGAGTAAATAAGCCGGAGTCATGGATCAGATTCACTCAATGTATTGATTAAGCAATGCAGAATGAACTCAATTTTCACAATTTCTCAATGGAAGTAAATATGTGTCAAATAAAATACAGAATAATGCAGGCCTGTGCAGCTAATAAACAAAGAACTAAATTGAATTAGACTTTGGTTCAAAAGATACAGTGAAGGGGAGAACTGGCAATGAGGTAGTGGAGATGTGCTTAGTCTTAACAAGTGGATCAATTAGTTTTCTGATATGATTCATATAACAAAGCGATGTGTCATTATCACATCATGTGAGTGAACATGTGAAACATCGCAAACACAGATGCAGAATATAACAGCTTTTCTTTTACAAGTGAAGAAATCTCTTATACATCTAATAACGTATCAGATAATGCTGATCAGACTGAATAATGAAAGTAAACACTACTGCAATGACGCACGCGGTGAAATTCACCAAACAATCCCAACATACTCCAATCACACAACATCAGCCGCCTATACAATCTCAATCTGACCAACCCGAGCTCTCTATGCCCAAGATACCGCGTGATGACCTTAATCCACAGTGACTCCATTATTTACAATAATGCGTACCACATTTCCACCTACTTTCCATTGCCATATCAAATCTCCTAAATCCAAGCCTTCTCTAGATGCAACACTCGAAAAGAGCGCTGTACAACTATTATAATGTACTAAATCTAGCTTCAACATGACCTTTTGCAAAGGGACGCTTCAGATTCTAGAGAGTATTCGATTGGACAGAAACTTTGATGAGAAGTGCAGGATGATGTCATTAAAATCACTGATGAGGGAAGTGAGATGCTGTAAGTTTTGAACACATATATTTTATAAATGCGAATTTTGTCTTGTATTTTGGCGCACACTAGCTTATTTATAACAGCAAGGTGAACAAATTCATTGTAAAAAGTTTTTTTAAATACAAACAAATTAATTAACAAAATGAAAAACAGGTGTGCGCGATAACAAAATTAACAAGAAACCATAAAAAGCAAAGCAAACCCAGGAAACAGAGCTAGAACTTGTGCAAAAGCAAAACCTATACAAAATGAACACAGGCAAGATACACAAGACAAAAGCAAACTCAGAAATCACTTACATGTCCACCACATCAAGCAGGTGCAACTACATGCCTTATAACAAAATAAAACAGCGGGAGAAGCCAGAGAGTGAATTTTTGATGATTTTCATCGCAACTTTCCTAAAATCTGTAATTATGGGATCTATCTTCAGATCTGCTGAAATCAACAGATGTAGTAAGTCTATTTCACTCTGAATCCTCCCCTTACCAGTCGCTTTTACACTTACACATTTGAGGAAAGAAACTGCACATGGCTGAAATGAAGCAAGGCCTGAATTTAGCTCATGTTCAGCCTATCCAAAGGATGTCATGTTTACGTAGACATTATAATAACTCATGTGTTTTTCTACATGTTCTTTTCATTTATGGCTCATACATCCTTATTCAAAGTGTCTCCTCTCATCCCGAAGGAGCCGTTCAGCCTTTCTTATTTACTTCTTCATGAGGCATTGAAATACAGAAAGGCACAAACAAAGCTATAATTTGTTTATAATATGCTTTTAAATAGCCTTTATTCTGAAAACACACATACAAGTAAAGTGTACACAACACAGCACTTGGAAATACAAGTACATGTATTATGGCAATTACAGTGATTTAGAAAGCTTTCAAGAAAATGTAATTTGCATTCTTTTATGCAAAAACACATTTACTGAAGAAGTTAGTCAAACTCCTGGGAGCTTCACTGAACACAGTGTTGCTGATATATTCGGTTTCATAATGTTACATTCTATGATGAAACCACCTTTAGTTTAATTGAATCTTGGCTTGGTAGAGGCTAGTATATCAATCGATATCATTTGGCACCCTAGATGAGAACACCCTCCCCAAACACACCCTGAGAAGGTACTGTATACACCCGTCAAGTGTTTCATTACTCTAGAGAATACATGTAATCAGACACCAGGACCACACGAGGCAGTTCATTCAACACACTGAAATTGGTTTGATAAATCTATGTCCCCCAAGAGATCGCCTATGTCTCCTATTGGGAAACAATGATTTGTTGAAAAGTGATACATGCTAAGATTTTTGAGACCATTTAAATTTGTCCACATGCAACAAATTTAAGTTATACCAACAGAAATCCTTTTATAGAGCCTCTATTATTTTATTGTTGGAAAATAATTTAATGCACATGGATCACCCGTGGCGCTACCATTGGGCCCGGGTGGGGGCCCACCCATTTTAGGTCCGGGCCCACCCATTTTGACCCTAAAAAGTCTTAAATTATATTTTTTAAATTTAAGGCCATAAAGTCTTTTCAAGTCTTATTTTTACGTATGAAAGGTCTTAAATTTTCGATGGCAATTTGACTTAGACATATCTAAATGTTTTCCAAGTTAAAACTATCTAGTGTTCTTTCTTTGTGGATTTGCTTGTTCACGTGACATTTCGCGTCACATTCGAGGCAGCATTACGTCTGTCTCCTGCGCACGAAACAGGACGAGAGAAGAAGCAAGTTGGTAAATATCCGTTCAATTTTAAGCTCATTCTTTATGTGTGTAGTGGTGTGCGATGTGTATTGTCTATTATGATATTGTAATCATTGTTTTAACGATGTACGAGGCACTGTGAGCTGACATTGCTTTTGTCTCTCGTGCTTTCACTGCATGATGTGTGCAGTTATAGGTAGCCTATGTCCCTAAATGACTTTTTGTCTTATCTACAGTATATATATATATATCATATAATGTTGTTAGCATACAATATCACATCAGCAAGAGGGCAGTTTTCCTGTCCACAATAGCAAATGTTATATTTACAGGGGTTGGACAATGAAACTGAAACGCCTCTCATTTTAGTGTGGGAGGTTTCATGGCTAAATTGGACCAGCCTGGTGGCCAATCTTCATTAATTGCACATTGAACCAATAAGAGCAGACTGTGAAGGTCCAATTAGCAGGGTAAGAGCACAGTTTTGTGCCGTGTATCAGGATGACAATGCACCAATACACACAGCAAGACTTGTGAAAGATTGGTTTGATGAACATGAAAGTGAAGTTGAACATCTCCCATGGCCTGCACAGTCACCAGATCTAAATATTATTGAGCCACTTTGGGGTGTTTTGGAGGAGCGAGTCAGGAAACATTTTCCTCCACCAGCATCACTTCGTGACCTGGCCACTATCCTGCAAGAAGAATGGCTTAAAATCCCTCTGACCACTGTGCAGGACTTGTATATGTCATTCCCAAGACGAATTGATGCTGTATTGGCCGCAAAAGGAGGCCCTACACCATACTAATAAATTATTGTGGTCTAAAACCAGGTGTTTCAGTTTCATTATCCAACCCCTGTAGTTTATATAACAGTTAAATTAACAATTTCTTCAGGTCTTAAAAAGCCTTTAATTTTAATTTAAAAAGTGTGCAGAAACCCTGATGAATGACGTTGGCGTGCAAGCTTTTCAAGCAATCTTAATGAGACAGACGGTAGCTATTAGCTAATATGAAACGCAAAGCAAAGCAGCTCGTTTTCATTTAAATTCAGCAAGAAACGCTCTGAGGAGCAGGAGGACAGAGCCACACAGGTAGGCTACTGAGTCCAGTGCCGCAGAAAAGCGCCGAAACGGAGATGAAGGGGAACCCGTTTTTTTTTGTGGCTTATTTTAACTGGCCCATCCAGTTTTCTGGAGGCCCACCTACAATCAAAATCCTGGCGCCGCTAGTGACATGACATGAATTTGAAATGAAAATGTCGAATCCTGGAATGTTTTCATCAAAAACCTTCATTTCTTTTCGACTGAAGAAAGAAAGACATGGACATCTTGGATGGCATGGGATTGAGTAAATTATCAGCAAAAGTTTTTTTAAAAGTGAACTAATCCTTTAAGTGCTTTGTTAATGGCATGGATCACAAGGGCCTTGAACCCACAACCTTACAATTACCAACCAGAGCTCAAAGGGGCTGTTTAAAGCATTGCAAGCCTAAGTAGACTGCAGAACCATTGGCACCAATGATCTCTACGATCTACTTAGCTCACGATGGTTTTGGGCCTGTTTACACCTGGTCATGCATTTTTACTGATCAGATAGCTATCTGATTTATCAAAACGATTATATTTTAACTGGCCCATCCAGTTTTCTAGAGGCCCACCTACAATCAAAATCCTGGCACCACTAGTGACATGGATTATCCCTTATTTAACAGATACAACTTTTAATTTTTTCGTAATGTATTAGTAAATGTTGAAATGAACATTAACAACGAATAAGGGATTTGAACCAGTGTGTGAGACCGGGGGAGTGAGGTTTACACACACAGCTCCTACACTTATTTAGATTAAATTATCACTTTCTTTTGTGCCATTTCTTGTCGACTATAAAGGTTGGTCAGCGCTGTATTGATGAGATCCCATGCTGACAATATTGTACTCAATAACACAATCCCTTTATCTCAGTCCCTCAGTGTGTCATGTTCAACTGAAGCTCTTAGACAGCTTTAATCATCTCTCATAATCATAACACAAAGAAGACTGCATTGCTCAGAAGGAGCACATTGCATTCTCACTTTTAACTAATGAGCTCCACACCCCATAGCAGAGCTTTCTTTTACATGACAAAATGTTTCTTTTTTTTTTGTGGTAAAGCTGGCTTCTCATGGGCACACCTAGATATTTCTGGCACTCCTGTGTCATCGACTGCAAAAGGAGAGATCGTTTCTGCATTGCATATTGCACAACTTCTTTGTTTGCTGTGTTTGTTCAGCACGGTTTAGCAGCCACTGTTGCTGGGGAAAGACTATTTGTACATGACTGATGCCTGAGGGAGAAAGAGATGTAGCCTACGTGACCTTATCACATCTTTAGCAAGAGTTCAACACGTGTGGGGCTGGTTTCTAAAGCTGTGATTTAAAGGAAATCAATCTACGGTCTCCTGTAGATTATGAGGTGCAGACAGACAGACAGGGCAGTGAAAATGGTTTGCACTTTTCCTATACTCATGAGAGGTCCAATTCTCTGACAGAAAACAATGCTGGTCTCATCAGGGCTTTCTTTATACAGAATGATTATGATGAAAAGATTATGGACTCAATCAAAATGATATTCGGGGGTAAGAAAATAATGATGCTCTTGAGAATTCTCAAAAATACTGTATCAATATTTAGCTTATTTTCAAGATTTTTTGTTAGTGGTTTTGTGTTTAAACCCAACTGATGGCAGTGTTATCTCACAACGTAAACTGTGACGCAGAGAAACGCAAGTGTGCATCGTTAGCATTAGCATTAGTAAACCCAGCTCACAAGACGATAGATTATCCCGGCTCCTGTCATAATGTTCAGAGCTGAAATGTGGACTCATTTTGTATTCTATAGAGAAACCATCAAGGAGAACGATTGCAAAATAAGCCATGATAAAATCAAATACTCAGGAAATGCATTGAATCTGAGAGATCATTTATCCACGCTGCTGAGAGTGGCGTTTCGATAGACCTTTCTCTCTCAGTAACAAAATAAACACAACAAAAAGGACAGCGGTGAGAAAACATCAGCAAGATCAAATCATAGTGATGTGGATATACAAGCTCTCCAATTTAAGCGCTCGCTCCACATATATATGTATATACATTTAACACTGTAAAGCTGCTTGCTTTAAAACATTAACATATGTTGTATAAAGTGCTGTATAAATAAGCGTGTCTTCACTGGAAGCTTGTATATCCACATCACTAAGATTTGATCTTGCTGATGTTTTCTCACCGCTTGTGTTTATTTTATAAAACTACATTTTCTGTCATTAAATACTTGAGAAATAAAAAAAAATTATACTGTGAAGATTTAAAGCAGGATTTAGGAATATAAGCATTTTCCCTTTTACTTAGATTGCACAAAATAGTGATTTTAATGAAAATTAAGATCCCACTGTTTTGATTGAAATAAATAGATTTTGCTCAGTTTTGATATGGTGGTGGTTTCTTTATGACATTTTTACTAAAATTAGACCCTACAAAACCAAGTAATATCTCAAATCACAATATACCATCCTAATCCCTGTATCGTGATAGGTATCGTATCATCAGATTCTTGGCAATACACAGCCCTAATTCAGATGCAGAACTACATGGCCAATTTAAGGCTTTGAATCAAATCTGAATTCAAAAAGAAAGAAATAAGAAATTATATTTTGTGACTAAATTTCATGGCTCGCCGGTCTCGTCCTGCTCGCCACAATGACAATTAAGCACATTGAAACCCCAGTGCTCATTAATGTAAATCTTTACAATGATTGTTACCATAAAAAATCACTTTATATAAGTCCTCTTCTGTATGTGTGCATGAGTTAATACAGTCATTGAAATAACTAATGTTGAACCATGATAAGTCAAGTTGTTTATTTACACTCTTGTGAAATGCACACAATGTAAAATAAAGTACAACCAAAAAAAAATCCAATCTGCATTAAATAAATATGCTTAATTGTCATAAAAATAATGGCACATAAGGTAAGTTATTATTTTTAATTATTTCAGTACTCTGAGAGTATATGATGTTTGCATGTAGCATATCAATATTTATTTAGAAAGACATATCTTTAGGGAAAATGTTCACTTTACTTTCAAGGCATGCGCTGTCTGATAGGCTAAAAAGCATGTTTATATGATAGGTGATTCCCGTGTAGATCAAAGACGTACGTGTATCTCTGCGTTTAAAAGCGCTTTGCTCATGTAGCCTTGATCTCTGACTGTTAGGTCCTGAAGAAAAACTGCAAGCTGCAATATAAACTCACTTTCTAGATGATGGCAAGATACTTTATTTGAGGAACACTATTTAAACTAACATATTACGTGAATTGTTATGACCAGCCTAATGGTTAAAAAATTAAACTAATAAAGTTTTCATATATTGATGTCCTCCTTTGTTTGCTACATTGGATCATTTTCCACATTTATTTTTCCAAAAACGTATTTATTTATTTTTCGCATTGGCGAATTTTGGTTGTTTGGACAACAATTTTTGCTTCAGGATTGTGGGTAGTGTAGGTCTTCACTAGAATTTGTTAAATAAACACTGGCTTGTGGTTTATACAGATGCATATTTTATCGCTTAATGGGTAAGTAAACCCTAAAACAACTTTTTTTAGTTAATGATCTGTAAGACTGGGGTGTTATTAATGCTGTTCATTGAGTCGAGAATTTTTTTTGACATTTGGATATAAAATGTTTTAATTCTACAATATATGGTATAAAAACATAGATATAACAGAGAGTAGACTCCGCATTGACAGCTACTGTCTACTGGTGCTGACGAGCCGTGCGGCCGCCATCTTGGATCAGTCACCCGTCCCCTCAGTGGCTAGTGCAATGAGCTGTTGGCGCATTTAATTAATCATACCTCACTGAATACCCAACTGATTTTCACACAGGTTTTTTTTGCTGCAAAGGTCATACATGTGACCAGCTGATACAGGACACATGGTTTGGCATATTTTAATATTCATAGTGGGCGTAACAGTAATAGGATATTCTGATATATGATATGAAGTGACCAGACGACCAAGATCAAAACTGGGAACATAATCCCCGAAAAAGGGGGAAAACAGTGACATTTCCTGTTTGACTATCAATCTGATTGAAAAAACGAATGTTGTGTCTTCAAAACGGGGACAGATGTAGTTTTTTTCTGTATTTAGCCAGGGACAGGCAACCAAACACGGGGACTGTTCCCTGAAACCGGAAGTCTGGTCACCCTGTGATATGTGATGTAGGCTATGATAACTTTAGGTATTTTGCAAATCACACACTATAAATATGATAGAAAAGCAGAAACAGATAGTTGCAGTAAAGTCAGAAGTTGAAGAAACAATATATGATTATATTATATTGGAGTCTACTGGAAGCTTTTCATATTTGTCTCTCTCTGTCACACACACACACACACACACACACACACACACACACACACACACACACACACACACACACACACACACACACACACACACACACACACACACACACACACACACACACACACACACAAGCTAAGCTAAGCTAAGCTGGGTGAACACCAGCCAGTGCAGTAAACATAGCCTAGCTAGCTGGCTATGATTTCAGTACAGTAATATCAAAGATCATTACTCCTTCTCAACTCTCTGATAATATTTTATTCACACATTACAACCAATATGTTAAATCTTACTTATGAAAGTAATCCCCAGAGCCCTGTTTGCGATGGTCCGCCTATTTGAGCAGGAGCATGCAGCACATGCTCTGGCTTATTGTTTCTTCTGCTGTCACACAACTAGGAGTATGACTGGTCCAAGATGGCGGCCATAATTCTTGCGCCCAGCGGCCAATGCGGTGCCTACTCTCTGATTATGTCTATGTGTAAAAACGTCAGGTTGAACGGTGGCTACTGCAGTTGAATTACATTGAACCCACCTCTCAAATATGGCCATTGGGAGGAGTCAGGCTCTGACCAGGGGTTGAGTTAGTCAAGTCAAGTCAAGTCACCTTTATTTATATAGCGCTTTTTACAATACAAATTGTTTCAAAGCAGCTTTACAGAGATAACAGGAAAACAATGTTGTAATAGTATTGTTCAATTGAAAATTAAATGAAAATTAAATGTCCCCAACTAAGCAAGCCAAAAGGCGAAGGCAACAGTGGCAAGGAACCAAAACTCCATCAGGTGACAGAATGGAGAAAAAAACCTTGGGAGAACCCAGGCTCAGTCGGGGGGCCAGTCCTCCTCTGGCCAACGAATGAACAGTGTATGATTATGAGTTAGGCAGCATAATGGCAGGAGTCAGATGGGATCAGAACTTTCACGATATTACCCTTAAAGAGTTACCCTTTAAGGCCTGTCTTGAAATGTTACAACAATATTGCTTAAAATCAATTTTTCTATAAAGAAAATGAATGGGACATCCAAATTCTGTCTGTGCACTCTATATAGCTTTCCAAAGATTAGTTCATTTATTTATCACACACTCGACAGGGTGACAGTGAAACCAGTGAAACATCCTGCACCATTTTTGATAGTGGTGTATATCGTACAGCTTCTGTGGAGCGACCTGAGGTCAAGTGCTTTGTTAAGGGCATGGATCAGCTCTTGTGGGCCTTGAACCCACGACCTTTCAATTACCAACCAGAGCTGCGTTTCTCAAAGGGGCTGTTTAAAGCATTGCAAGCCTAAGTAGACTGCAGAACCATTGGCACCAATGAACTCTACGATCAACTTTACACTGTTTACACCTGGTCATGCATTTAACTGATCAGATATCTGATTTATCAAAGTGATTACATTTACACCTGATCATATAAATGTGTTTTCGCAAACCGGATATAATTCTGATCTTCAGTTCACATATGCAGATTTAAGTTCACGTCACCAAAAGCAACAGATATGAACTGCATTTTATTGTCATCAGCTAATTTCAAAATCAAAGACCGCAATAGGAGAGAGCTACAAATCACTGGTAAGATCATAACGCTTCTTTACTACTATAGAACTATCTAGTCACGACTGTTTCCCAAAACCATATTGTCGCAAATTGGTCGTTCCAACATGTTGGTTAATGATGTCACGCATGTGATTGGAGTAATAACTTCTTTTAATGAACTTCTTTTAATCTGTTTGAGATCAAATTAATGCTAGATGTTTTGTTATAAATTACGGACATGGCATATGATGAATTTTTCTCACTTTTTTATCAGTAATTTTTTTTTATTTTCAGATTCGATTATAGGCTCGTTCTTACGTTCTAGAGCATACGCACTCTTCAAAACCGACGCTTTAAATCTCTTGACTAATTTATGGGCTGTCTACACGGCACCGTTTTCAACTAAAAACCTAAAACTTTTAATGCGTTTTGCCCGTTCGTTTACACGACATCCGCGTTTTGGGCGCCTGAAAATGCAAACTTTTGAAAACGGGTTTCAAAGTGCAAGTTTTGGAAAACGGTCTTGGTGTAAATAATAAAATCGTGAATCTCTGAAGACGATGGCGTCGTGCACATGCGTATTACGTGTTCAGTCTACAGTGTTTCATCGCCATCTACTGGCCTGGCAGCAGAATACAGCGTTTTTAGTCGTTTTTAGTCGTTTTCGTTTTGAAAAGTGTAGAGCATTTCTACGCTATGTGTTTCTTAACTCTGAGTGCAGCTCAAAAGCACATGATCTACAGAAGGACTGGTTTCAAAAGAAGAGTTTATTGACACTCTTTCCAGCATGCTGTTTTGTCAACATTACCTGCCTGGCATCCTGTATGTGTTTGCGGATGACTTCCTTGATAGTGGGGCTGTTCAGCCTCGGCGGGTGGAAGAGCAGGTCAATGCTGGTCTCAAGCCTTCGGTGCGGGACGTCTGGCCAGCCTAGCTCCAGGTTTGGCGGGTCAGTGTCTGAGTGCGTGGGCCAGTACGTGCCCGTGGAGGACGTGTCGACCTGCGCACAGTCCACTTCTTCTGAGTGGTTGCATGTTGGCGGCTGTACAGCGCTCTGTGTAATATGCTTGATTTCCTCCTCAGAGAGGAAACTGCAAATGCCTTCCTTTTTGATGAAATGTTGATAAGAAACTTCTCCCTCTTTGACTAGGCAGTCGATGGCTAACCGATACGCTTCCTTGTAATGCGGCTGTATGAAATCTTCTGGCTTGAACTCTCCCTTTGAGGAGGACAGCAGGGAAATATCGGATTCCATCACGGTGTTGATTTGGATCCCTCAAACGCCGTACAGCCTTCGCCACCTAAGGAAAAACACACACCATGATCATCTAGGACAATTCTGTACATCAATAGTAAACAACTCATCTTGGGGAATGTATAATTGCATCTTGCATGTACATTAACATTTAAAAGTCAATATTATTATTTTTTATTTTTTTTAAAGAAATTAATACTTTTACATTGAAATAATATTTCACAACATTACTGGGTTTGTTTTGTATTTTTAATCAAATAAATGCAGCCTTAGTGAGTAGAAGACACTTCTTTTAAAAACATTAAAAATCTTACCGACCCCAAACTTTGGAACGGTAGTGTATATTTTGTTCCAATATAAATTGGCATAATCCAAAATCCAATGGAAAAATTATATTAAATGTTTGTCAAGGGAACCAGGGTGAAGCAAACCTACAAAAATACTCATCACTGCGGCGCTTTTTGTTCAAATGCCTCCAATAAGACCATCAAAGGACATTCATCACTGGCTTTTATTAAACAACCCAATATATACGGTAGCTTTGAGATTGAGGTCCTGCCACCCGTCCCACCTCTGTGACATTCATGGATTGTTTCGTTGTAGACACAACTTGTTTCGTGGTAACTTGTTTGAACATTTCTTCTCACTTATTTAGTGTGAAATGATGGATCCCAGACACTGCAGGTCTTGATTCTATATATATTGACTATATATTTTAAAAGTGACACATATACCATATCTATGAAAGCTTGTTTCTGCCACAGAATAAAAAATAAAAAAGATGTTTGCGACTTTTCTGACTTTTTTTCTCACAGTTGCGAGTTTACATCTCGCTATTCTGCGATTTTTATCTCAGAATTGCGTGATATAAAGACGCAGTTGCGAGTTTTAAAGACAGTAAAATATGAGAAAAAACTCGAAATTCTGAGGGAAAAAGTCCGTCTTTTTTCCTTAGAATTGGACATTGCAATTCGCAATTGCAAGTTTATATCTCACAATTCTGACTTGTTATCTCTCTCTTTAATTCATAGAAATAAAGTTGATGTAAACTTGCAATTGTGAGATACAAAGTCGTAATTATCTTTTAAAATTTTTTATTCTGTGGCAGAAACAAGCTTCCATAGATATCTGCATTTACAATGCATACATGATGAAACAACCCAAGGTAGACGGACCGACCCGGAAAAGCTTAGGCTGAAAAGGAAGTAAAAATGCGTGATTTGCAATGAATGGACGCAGCGAAATCTTTAAAGATCAGTAAAGCATTGGTCTCTTGGGCGAATGTACTTTAGTAACGATCGCTGCTGTAATCGCTGTGGTTGGTCCTTTCAATGACATCCGATCTTTCTGCTTACATGGCAGATGCAAATGCATGTATCCAATTCATATCAGATTTGATATGGGGATATAGGACTGAGATTTTCAGAATTCATGTGCTTTTTTCCTGCGTGGTCGTTGTTAATATCCGATCTGAAAAAATTCAGAATTGGGTCACTTGAATCATGCAATGTAAATTTCATAGGCCATTTCCTCTTTTTTTGTAAAGTAAAATCCCCCCTACCCTAAACCACCTGACACCAAGTTCCAAAGAACTTTTTCATCAGGAACTATTCTGGTAATTATATGTAAAACTTTTTTTTTAAATGAGTCCACATTTAAAAAGATAAAACACTGAGTAACAGCAGTGAGTTCAAGTCTCCAGATGTAACATGTTCTGCTGATGATGAAACTCAGTGACTCACTTTTCCTATAATGAGAAAACTGCTCTGTAATTAACATTTCTTTGACTGAAAATGTGAGAAAATGTTAATGTTATTGCATCACGCTGCTTTGTTACAGAGTCAGGGCTTCTCAAACAATAAGAACTCAATAAATTCCAACTCAATAAGTTGTGTTTGCTGGGTGCAGGACAGTTCGTAGACAGTTAAAATCTACACTGTCGGGTCAAAAGTGGGCGGCTAGTGCGTGTCGCGTCTCCACTGTCACTTCCAGGGCTTTCTTGGGGCCAACGGTCAGGGTTTTCTGGCCTGACGAACCTTGGTCCAAAGCGGGCCAGCTCAGGCTTGAGGAGGGGTTATGAACAGATGCGGGTTTACCCGAGTCTGGAGACGCCAGCGCCGGATGATTCTATACCAGCTAACATCAGCATTACAGACTTTTAAAATAATTTACCTCAAAACTAGCTTTCTGTTTGAATGCCTTCTGTTTGTGATCCGATGTGGATTCTGATCACTATATATTTTAAAAGTGACCCATATCCCATATCTATGAAAGCTTGTTTCTGCCACAGAATAAAATAAAAAAGGTAATTGCGTAATTCTGAGGAAAAAAGTCAGTCTTTTTTTTTTCTTAGAATTGGACATTATAATTCACAATTGCAAGTTTATATCTCCCAATTCTGATAAATTCAGAATTCTGAGATGTAAACTTGCAATTGTGAGATACAAAGTTGTAATTATCTTTTAAAATGTTTTATTCTGTGGCAGAAACATGCTTTTTTATATACACGATGCAAAAGACTATGCACACTAACCATTATCATAGTAAGCATGGTAGATATGAACCTTTGAAGTAATCAGACAAATCATAAATCCTATCACAAACATGTTTTTCTTTTATTTCTTTTTTGGAAGCTTCCTCTGTTTCTCTGACTGAAAATATAACTAGCCCACTGGGAGAGAGTGGTAAGCTGGGTCAGGTCGTGATCAGGTCATATTTTTGGTGGCATATTTGTAGAAATGATCACTCTTTCTTAATGTGATGTAAATATGTCCTGTAACTAACTAACCAAATAAACAGAAACAGCCTCGACTGAATAAGTAAGTGTCCTCTTTCTTTTTTGAAATAGACCTAATGGTAAACCACTTTATTTCTGTGTGACTATACATGCAATTTTGACACAAATTAATTCATTATGATAAATGTATGACTTTTTTATTGTAAACCTGTGGTAAAACATTGATTCTTGGGTTTTAAATATTCAATTACACAACAAAAATACCAGCAAACGGTCACTTTTATCATGTTTGTTTTGTGATCTCGCTGTTTCCAGTGATTTCTTTCTGATTTGTTTTTTGAAAAAACTGCCATTTGTTGGTGAAATTATGGGATTGTGTGACGATAATCCAGAAAAAGGCGTTTTATCTCAATGGTTATATATCAATGGTTATACTGTATATCAATGGCTACTGTATATCTCAATGGTTAAATCTCAATGGTTATATCTCAATGGTTACAGTATATCTCAATGGTTGCTCAACTGGTGCTTTCCGCTCATTGACACCGAAACAATCACTTTAGCTGCAATTACTCTGGATGACAAAGATGATTTTCCAGTGCCACCAAACCCTTAATTCACTATAGTGACTATCCTAAATCCATATCACGCTTTCAAGAGTCAATCACTAAAAAAACCTAGCAAAACATCTACTATAATATAATGATATATTTACAGTTCATATGAAGCTTTTAAAAAAATCTAGTGGCATTTAAATGATGTACTTCACCTTCAAAGAAACAAATTAAGACTGTTAATGAAACTATGGGAAAGTCAATAGACCTTTGATGTGGTATTAGTCAACATTAAAGATTTCATAGAATATTGTGGAGTAAAAAAAAACAAATTAACTAATAGTGACTAAGAGTTCTTCAGACACAACCAGATCATTTATTTAGAAACTGTCTGTGTCACGTTATATTTAGTGTTTTTTGTTTCATTTTCATTTTCATCTTCTTGTTTTCCCTATAAAGAAGCTTTTGCGCAATGGAAAGTTTCCTTGGATGTTAAAGGTTCATAATGGAACGCATCAATGCCAATAACAAACCTTTATTTTTAAGAATTAATGTCCGAATTAAGGACAAGTGAACAAAACTGTAACATGCATTCAGAAAACCATACACTAGAAATGTTATTTCCCAGAATCCGTCAGTGTTAATCATATTTCAGATTCATCCCATCAGGCATAATTAATGTATTCAACCTGACTTGACTTGATCAGCAGGTGCTGGGATCTCCACAGGCCTGAAGCGGTCACATGGGCTTGGGTCGATCTGAGCTCCACCTGCTCTGATTAATATGCTGACTAAATAACAAAGGCAGGTTTAGTCAACCACAACTAAATGCTGGGTGTTAAATAGGTTTCTGTGAGAGAAACTTGTTACTGCAATAATATTATCTTCACTGGTGTAGGGTTATATTATAATTATACTGTATATTTATATATTACTTGAAAAAGTTAGTTTAGTTTCAATAAACAATTCATTTTGAGAGATTACAGGCAAATTTTTATGAAAATGCAAATAATGGTTCAATGCAGTTCATGAGAGTTGTGTGGGAGAGAGTCATTATATTGGCCCAATACGTTTTATTATATACAGATAAATATACACTTCTACAGTATTATAATTTGTCTAGAAAGTGAACTGATCTGTGTGCAATATGTAATAGTGAGAGTAAAGTTCGACTTTAAATTTTATTCATTTTAACAACAGATGCATTGCAGTTTTATGTCAAGTTTAAGATTGCATTCAAATGCAATTTCACATTTTTATACGCATACAGGCATATTTACATTCAAAAGATCTTAAAAATTCATTCACTTGCAAAAGCCAAATTTCACTAAACACTTCATTCAAAACAATAATAATAAAAAGCAAATTTTGAAAGATTTCAGGCAACTTTTCTAAAATTTGTTCGTCTAAGAGACCATAAGATATCAGCACTTCCTAATATGCTTTTATTTCTTTTTATTTTATTTTCATTCTTTTACATCTCTTGGCAAATCATTTTGTAAATTACAGTAAATTTTATTACAGTAAATTATATTATTGTTCTTGTTGACTTTTGAACTATAACTTGTCTATTGTCTAAAAGTTTGTCTGTTTTTGTATCTTATGTTTGTTATTATTTGGAATGAAAAAATAAAAAAATAAGACATCAGAGCATTCCAAGATAAAACTAGAACTAGAAAAGATTGTTTGTCTGTGAGAACCCTTAGTTAATCCTACAACTTTTCAGAACTAGCCTGTTTAGCGTCATGCATTGTGCTCAAGTACTGAAACGTTTCTTTCAATATGCAAAAACAATACAAGCAGATATATAGCAAAGTAATGCAAACTACCTCCAAAACATTCAGCATCTACTTCAGGAACACCGAGTATGACATTCAAGCCTATGCCATTTGTAAAAAAGTTACTTACTCAAGAGGAACTCATCATACGGGGTCTCTAAGCATTCTTATCCTGTGTTGTTCCAGTGCAGATATGAGGTATGCAACAAGCCCAAGTATTAGAAAAAAAGAAAAAAGAAACCCTGAATGTGTTTTAACGTGCTGAGAACCTGGTGAAGGGTGGGGACTCAAGTTTTCACATGCAAATAATAATGCGTCTCACTGGCCAGAGGCAGTAAACCTGTCCGACATACCGAGGACACACCTCTTCCCCTCTATCTTTCGTCCCGCGTCTCTATCCTTTCAGTTCATAGTTCACTCAGATAAGGCTGGCATTTTCTATTTCTGACAGATTCTTCTTCTCGCTGACAGAGTGAGCTGTTTTGTAAATGTGACATGTATGTTTCAATGTCTTGTTCCACTAAATCAAGTGGGTGTAGGAAGGTAAAGCATTCTAATGTTGGCGTCTTGCTGAGACGAAAGCTTTGTATGAATCAATTCATTTATTTTTTAAAAGCATGTTTTGATATATCAACACAATCCTGATGCTATTTATGTTCTGTGAATTGCCGAGACCTCTAAAGATCAAGGAGGCTGTCAAAAAGCTTCTGGGACGTATGTGCTTGCCATAAATGATGCATCTCGACGTCAGTTCTTCATGTAGAAACACACTGGGAGTTTTCATGTGGGTGGTTTGGTCGGTTTATCTCCATACAGGCTCTTTTGTAACTGAACATTCAATCATCCTTGTCATTGTCATGATTCACTTGTAGGATTGAGAATTGAGTTTGAGAACATCTCTGAAGAAAATAACTGCATGGTTTTCATGCTCTGTCCTCAAAGTAAGACACAGAAGTGTTTCATGTTCTGCTATTCAGTGTTTTAACTCAAAGGTGTTGTGCCGTGGCAAAAGCAATTACTTTGTCTTGAGGGATCAGGGTGCTGGAAGAATGAATTGTGACACCAGAGAAAAGACCAAAACATAAACAATGCGATACAGAGACCACAGTGAAATAACATATTTTAACCTGTTTTCTTATAAATAAAATAAAAACTCTCAATCTGTCAAATGCATGTGTTTTTAGTGCATGTGTAGGCTACTTAAGGCTTGTGAAACACACATTAGTGTAATGAACTGGTTGGACATGTGACCAGGCGCTGTAAAAAACGTGAATTCGGCAGCAAACATCAGCTGTCTCTGAGACATGCTAGACCGGTATCCACATAATTGGGAAAAACCCTGTTATTGCCAAAGAAATGCACTCTTTTCATACATACACCACCCCACCCAACACCCCCAAACACACACACACACACACACACACACACACACACACACACACACACACACACACACACACACACACACACACACACACACACACACACACACACACACAAACAAACACACACACACACACACACACACACACACACACACACACACACACACACACTAACCCGACCCCTAAACCTGCCCATTAGACCATTCACACAGACAGTCTGGTTCGCTATCTTTGTGGGGACTCTCCAGACGTAATGGTGTTTACTGTAAACTGTATATTCTGTCCCCTTACACTAACCCAACCCCTAAACCTACCCATCACACACACACACACACACACACGCACACACACACACACACAAAACACACACACACACACACACACAAACACACACACACACACACACACACACACACACACACACACACACACACACACACACACACTAACCCGACCCCTAAACCTGCCCATTAGAGAAAACTTCAAAAAAAACTCTTTTCATTCTGTATGATTTATAAGCTTGTTTCCTCAATTTATGTCCACAGTGACACGCGTCCCCATGAGTCTGTGTGCATTCAGGTTTAAGTCCACACTGGGATAGAAAAACATGTACACACACACACAGGTAAGTCTTGTCTATGTCACAAACACACCAGAGGGCTTTTTAAGTAGTACGAGGCATATCATTTGGCAGCATTGTTCCGCTATGGCTTGAGGAGACGCAGGTGCAGTCTTACAGTCTTACATTAGGCACATTTACACATTCACAACAGGTTTCTGTCCCTTGAGGTAACTGCATCACACTCGAGTAATGCTATCCGAAAGGGAAAATCTTAATGCAAGCAGCCCACACTGTAATATACGTCACCTGAGCTGCATCGGCTTGTTCCAGCAAGCATTCCTTCAATAGTGTGGATGACGGATCAAAATCTTACTCATCTGACTAAATGTGATTATTTCAATGTTTGTGGAGTGTTTATCTGCATTTCTATGGCCCTAAAGGACAATCGAGGTTACCAAATTCATCAAATCACCTCATAGAAAAAAGAAAGGGTCTCATAGAAACTGTCAAGAACATGTCTGGGTCATATATTTCACCCCGAAATCGAAAGTAATGAGATTTTGGAATGAAAATGTCATGAAAATAATGTCACAATGCACAATGCTGAGTTGTGTGAGAGTCATAATATCAGTTGTACTACTGTGTGTTGCACAAGGGTTGAACTGGGATTCTGTTCATCTTGAAATATGTATGTGCAGTTCTCTGTGTGCAAATGTATCTAAGAGTATGGCATTAAAATGTTTTAGACGTCTAGTATGACTTTAAATTTCATTGCAACACTTTAGAATAATGGTCCGTCATGCAGAAAGTAATTCAGGACTAACGAGTACATTAACACTTCAGCTACTACTATTAACTAATATAGAAACAAAATTAACTAATTAGTAAGTAATATTGAATTTAGGACTAAGATTAGGTAATCAAAAATTACTTAATGAGATCGGCATTATTAATAACTAATAGGTAATTATGACAAATTATAAAGAAGTTCTAATTAATTACTAATCACAATAGTAATGTGTTGTGAGAGGCGTCGTGACACGTTAGAAATTGTCTTTTTTTATTCTCAGCGTGGTCATAAAATTCTTCACTAATTACTCAACTATGGGATGGGGGGAGGAGGGGAGGGTCGCTTGTCTGAAGTATAAAATCATTGGTTACCCGTAAGCCAATCACATAACGTTTGGTTATGACGTGTGTTATGAGCCAGCTCAGCCGCATCGAACTTCCACTGTAAACATGTATGATGCGAAAACTAAACCATCGAGAGAAATACCGGAGTGAACATGGTTGTCAATGACTTTTACAGATTATGTGAAGTAAATCTAACGTTACGCATCCACGGTACAATCAGGGCCTCTAAACTGATATTTGACAGTAGAGAGAAACAAGAAAATATTTGCAGCCAACTGTCAAAGTTAGGATTAGTTCTGTTAAAAACAGCTCTTTGTTCATCTCGAGTCTGTCGGAAATGCTGCAACTTAGGTGGCTTTCACACTGGCATTTTAGTTCGCAACGGGGCACGGTTCGCATGAAAAATCGTTAATGTGACCATGGGACCCGGGTGCGCACTGGGGTACCGAACCCGAGACTGCCTGGAAGAGGTGGTCTGAGTTCGGTTGCTCCCGAACCGTGCCGCGGTTCGCGTGAATGGGAAAGCAACACGGACTCGGGTGCGCACTTGTTCAGGAAGTAAAGTAACCTGCGCATGCGTTTTAGCTTATTGTGATGTATTCAGTTAAATAAAACGCTTGTAAGGGATGATAGTGTTTATGATTTACCCTGGATACGAGCGAGAGCAAGCCTGCAGTGTATTCGTGCATTGCGCGTGGAATCAGGGCAACAAATTTGGAAATCCACTGTCTCCTCAAAAGAGTCCGTTTGCAAGCAGCAGAAGTCCACCTTATGTGACACACGCACAGTAAACCTGTATTGTTCACTCAACTGCACATAATAGCAGCGAATTGTGTTAAAAAAAAAAACACAATATTGACCCACGTTCTGTTTTCTATCATGCGCCGTGCACGTTTGCGATGACGTCATATGCACGCAAACGCACCAGGGTTCGATAGAATCAAGTTGAGTGTGAAACCAGACCAACGCTGCGGGGGGCGCCGGGAACAAACGCGCTCGGGCTCGGACCGCAGCAAGCGAGCCCAGTGGAAAAGCCCCCTTAATTGCAAGATTACAGCATGACATGGCAATATTTAAGACCTGGAAAAGAAAGGAGACACTGACCTGTCAAAAGGGTGCCAGTTCGATCTCGACAGATAAAAGAGACCGAAAAATGTTTAACAAACACTCTTCTTGTTCGGGCTTCAGTTTGCAAATGCCGGGAATATTCTCCACAACAGAGCGAATTGCATCCTGTGTCTCCATATCCGTGGTTGTTTTCAATTTCTCTGACCTAATCTTAAACTCGGCGCTTAGCGACTATGTCACGGCTCTCCGCCTGCCCTCTGTTCGTTGATTGACCGGCTGTTTTCAGGCCGGAGGAAAACTGAGAGATAGGTCACTATACAGAAGCGAACTGAAATTGAGCGGAAGTACGAAGTCTGACGTAGTCAGACTAGCCATGCTATGCCATGTGATGAACAATCCTTGGAACACAGAAATAAATTGAAAGTACAAACTTTAATAACCTTATGCACATGAAATGCTACTTATTGTAGCATATCTTTTCATATTGACCTACATGATGAGTATAAATTATATGTCATGTGCAGGTCAGTATTTATAGATCTGTAAATTGCTTGGGATGAAAGCATCTCCTGAATCAGTTCATCTTCAGTCGTTCAGTCGACGCCACGTCGAGACCGTCAAATAGGAATCTCGCTAGAGAGGCAAATCTACTTCGAGTGAAACTGAACAAGCCAGTGCACATTGAAAATACATTCTCAAAAGATTGACATTTCTGGCCCATAAAAAGTTTTCAGTTTTTATTTAAAAATGGTGTTGTGTAAACATCCCCTGAAAAGCTACATGACATTTCTCAGTAGCAAGCTTTATCAGAGACGCTGCTGTCAAACACTGTTGAGAGGCGATTCACACACTTAATCTCTCTCTCGGTCACACAAGCACACACACACTTATTGTATGATTTGAGTAAGAAATTAGTTCTGCAGATGATTGTTTAAAGGGGAATTTTCTGTGAATTGGTATTACAAATAACACAGAGACTGGATTAAACATGTTGGCCAGGCAAACACACATTGGACATGATGTCAAGCTCCAAGTTGTGTTTGGAGTAAACCTCTGCAGTCACATCATCTTTTTAAAGAATATCTACAACCCACATCTGTTTCTCTACTACAACATAAACTGGTATCGAGCTGTTTTAGATGTCTTTGAGAGATAACGTTATAATCTGGCTTGAAAGCTCGTTTTGAACTAAATAAAGTGGGAACTTCTTCTAGAGTCATAGCTCTGAATACAAATTGTGCTGAGGTCATGAAGCGATGAAGATTGCCTTGCACTCACTGGTGTACTGCGGCTTCATGGCATTACCAACCAATTTCATTCTGCTCAGATGTGCCAATCCAGCCATTTCTACACCACAAAGATAAGCAACACATATTTGGGGAAAATCTTAACAGATTTTTATGCCCCGAAATACTCAGAAAAAAAGGAAAAAAGAAATCAGATGCTCACTCTTGTATATTCCTCATGTTGTATTTAAGGTCAGACAGGAACACAGTCTCTGACATGCTCTCAGTATTTCTTTAATCAAAGTCCTATGGTTTTCTGTTCCTTGTTCCTGTGTTTTGTTTTGTTTTGTTTTTTAATGTATGTTAGTTTGAATATTTTTTATCTTCATGTTAGGATTTTAGTTTAAGTAAAATGTATGCGTTCATATAGCTGTAGTAAATCCAGCACAACAACCTGCGTTCTGTTTAAGTTCACCCAAAAATGCTCTTATCATGTATTCCAAACCTTTATGAATTTATTTCTTCTGCTGAACACAAAAGATGATATTTTGAAGAATATGGCTAACCTAACAGTTGACGAGCCCCGATGACTTATAGAAGTCACAGCTGTTTGGTTACCCACATTCTTCAAAATATCTTCTTTTGTGTTCAACAGAAGAAAGAAATCCATTCCGGTTTGGAACAACTAGAGGGTGAGTAAATAATAAATTCACCTAGTAGAGATATCTTTTCCTTACCCTTTTCTCTTTCTGTGAGCAGATTCATTTCTCCCTGTAAGTCGCTCACCATGTGAACTTCTCTCAGTTGTCAGGTTTCCGAATGTTCAACAGAGTGAAGGATCAAATTATTTATTTGGAGACGGACCACATAGAGCAAGATTTGTGAATGATTTTTGTTAATGGCCAAAAATTTTATAAATGAATTATACTTTATCCTGCATCATTCTTTTGAAACTGTTGTGGATCCTAGAATTTATTTTCATAACGGACCTTTGCCAGTTCAACTGCTAAGCCTTTTATTCAGGATCACCTATAAATCTATAATTTAATAAGTTTTGCTATATTCAAATTTAAGTTGAAAATAGTCAGTATTATAAAATAACTGTTTTTAAATTTCAACATTGCCCTTTCACTGGCCGTTTCTTGCACATGTCTTATGCCTCTGGCTCAGCGTGCACTGCGAGACTGGACAGACCTGGCGGGGTACAGGAGATGAGCGATGGAGCAGATTCAGACTTCTCTTCAGTGTAAATCTGCAGTGCAGTGGTTTGGACGTAAGTAATATCACATTTTCCTCAGGTAATTTCATCCTCCATTCAGTAATTGCTCTGAAATTTTAAGAGACAAAAATTGAACGCAGTGGAATTTTACATTCACTCTCACACAAACAAGGACCTTGTGGAACATGTGATTTTAAGCAAATTAATAAAGACAATCAATATCAATGTTGTGGGTAATGCATTACAAGTAACGCGAGTCACGTGTTCAGATTACTTTTTCAAGAAACAAGTAAAGTAACACTGTCATGCAGGAAGGTTGATCCAAACGCTGTATTTATTGAAAGGGATAATCCAATGTCCAAAAACAGGCAAAGGTCATAAACACAGGCAGACAATCCAAAACACAACAGGGTAGAAGGCAAAGGGCAAAGAAGAGGGGGAAGGATAAAAAACAAGAAAACAGGGGACCAGAGAGAGCAAACAGAATTGCAGACTAATGCCCCGTTTACACGAAGGGAAGACGCAGATATTTCCCTGCGGTTTGGCCTCTCATTTACATGAAAACCCGTTTTTATCACAGAAAACGATTATTTCTAAAAATTCCGGCCAAAGTGGAGATTTCTGATAACGCCGGTTATGTGTTGCCGTGTCAATTGGGAGAAACAGCGTTTTAGGTTCTCAAACGCCACATTATGCGCCAGAAAATGCTTAATGTCATGTGATCGCCCAGTTTGGCAGTTATGATGGCGCTCGACGGCGTATTTATGCGGGTTGATGTAAATTACAACTTTTTTGAAAACGATGTTGTGTGCACGATGTTATTATTGAAAACGGAGATATTCGTTTCTCTAATTACCCGGCTGTGTGTAAATGTGGCCTTAGCAATGAATGACAAAACTGACCAGTTTTAGGCCCTGTTTACACGAGAACGATTCCGGGTGAAAACGTAGAAATGTTTTATCAGATGTGCCTTTCGTTTATATGGCGACGGCGTTTTGGGGGCTTAAAAACACAAAAAAGTGAAACCACCCTCCAGAGTGGAAATCTTAAAAACACTTAACGCGTTCCCGTCTAAACGGTAAAAACACAAAAGTAAGGCACAAATTTGCTCACGGTGGCTTTCGTCGCATACGCGTTTACGTCACAGGCATGCGCCAGTACAGGGAAATAACAACAAACATGTCGGATTATTTCCATACGTCGGACCTTCAAGTTGCCCTAGCAGCTCTGAAAAACATACAAGAGTCTTTTCAGCAGTTGTATGAAATATTCGCCATGTCTTTGGACTTTGCGCTACTAGGGAGAGAAGTAGAAGGAAGGTTGTACGCAGGCGCGCGGACTTGGTGTTGTTGTGTGGCAGTGCTTCACATCGCCACCTAGCCGCCTGGAGTGCATACTACCTCGAATTTCACACACTTTTGCGTCACCATATACACATTTCCCAACCATAACGCTCGTCTAAACACAGAATAAAAAGTGAAACCACAACGCCACTTTTGCATTTAACAGCCGCGCGCGCTGTTACAAAAAACCTGTGCACACAGGCAAGCGAAATGGGGTCTTGCGCACCGTCATTCTTGCCCAGCGCCAGTGTTGCCAGATTGGGACGGTGATTTCCAGCCCAAAAGCTCACCAAAAACCGCCCACTCCGAGAAAAATTTTACTGCCAAAATAATGTGATATAATTGTATTGCCATGTCATTCAAGGTTGATAAGCACCATTTTTATCTCCTTAAAACAAAATAACGATGATAAAAAATAAATAAATTTCCCAGGAAAACGGATCAAAACAGGGCGATAATTAAGAAGAATTAGCAAATATGACTAAAATGTCCAGGTGGACACTGTCAAAACGGCAATCAAGAAATGTACCGATGACTTTAACCCTCAGAAGTAGCTGTTACACATTGTAGAACATAATGCAGAATTTAGCAGTCAAAACTGATTCATTGTTGATCAAACCTTTTTCAGCAGCTGTCAGGGACAGGAGAGTTCATGCAGTCTGGATGGTGTAAACGTTGCAGATGTCTGGTTAGGCTAGTGCACATGGACAGGAGTCGTCCCATATTCGATTCCAATTCAAGTATTTCAACTGAGCTTTGCTCTCCTCTCAGAGTTAACCATCGAGTCATCTCCCACCACATGTGTACGTTTTTAGAGTTGATCACTATCTTACTTTACTTATGAGCTGCGATTAACAAGATTTCGAAACCAGGCTTGTGCATTTTTTTCTCTGATTCCATCATAAACTAACGCATTACTTTCTTTTAAAAACTTTGAAAAAGTAATACATGCATTTATTTTTTCTAGGCTAGATTATTGCAACTCTCTTTATGTGGGGACTAGCCACTCAGCAATGTCACGACTTCAATTAGTAAAAATGCGGCAGCTAAACTTTTGACGGGTGCAAAAAAACGGAATCATATCACGCCAATTCTACGGTCCTTACACTGGTTGCCAGTGCGTTATAGAGTTGAGTATAAAGTTTTAATTTTTGTGTACAAATCTCTGAACAGTCTGGCTCCACCATATTTGTCTGCTCTATTGACTGAGCAGCATCATCCGTCTAGATCACTACGGTCATCAAATCAGAGACTCCTATCTATCCCTAAGTCAAAACTTAAGTCTAGGGGGGACCGTGCCTTTTCTGTCGTTGGCCCCAGATTATGGAATGACTTGCCCATTTCAATTAGAATGGCCTCTTCGTGCTTTGTTTTTAAATCCAAGCTAAAAACATTTTTATTGGATAAGGCTTTCAACACAAAGCATTAATCCACTCTATCTCATCATTTTAATATGGGTGAAGCACTTATCTTACAGTATTGTATTTAAATATATACCTGTACTGTTGTTGTATTGTTTTGTTTTTATGATTTTTACTAATATTGTAAAGCACATTGGACAATGTAAATTGTATTTAATTGTGCTATATAAATAAATTACCATACCATACCATACCATTATGTACCGTTTTACTCCTGCTTTCACTTGACTTTAGTGTCATCATTACGACACGGCGTTGATTACGGCTTTTGTTTACACAGCTCGTTCCGGGACTGATCCCAGCAATGTTAATAGGTCCCAAACCCGGCATCAATCCTGGGTCGTGTTTGCGTTCACACAGAAGGCGTTCTGGCAATTTCCCGGGATCAACGCGCTGTGTGAATGGGGCTAAAATGAAACGGATTACTGTATGAATGCCAGAAGGGTAGAGATATATGCTGGAACCACAACAACTGTCAAACAAACACATTATTCACAATTTAGTTGGTCATCTTTATTTCCTACAGTTGTTCATTTTCCTGCTGGATTTGAATATTCTTCCAATCCTTGTTATTGTGGCCATCTCTTCATCTGTCAGAGGTGGTGTTGCTGTTGGCTGAGTAGAAGTCAAATGTTAATTTCATTACACTAATTAAGAAGTGTAACAGTTTGGATTTGTCGTGAAACAGAAGGATTCACACAGGTAAAGTGAATAACAGGTTTATTTGCAGAAGTGTGAGATCACAACGATGGAAGTGGGTGAGAAACTGAAGAATATAGAGAACTGGATGATAACGGATCTTATCTGATGCAGGTTCTGCAATGGAGATCGAGTCCGATGACTGAAGACAGATGAACAACTGAAGACAGATGACTGTAGCTGATGGCTGAAGGTAAATCATTCAGGAAGATATCACAATGGTAAGGAGTCAGGTTTAGTGTTACGACCTGCAGTGAGAAGAGTTATAGTGCTGTCATATAGTGCTGTTATATAGTGCTGTTATATAGTGCTGGGTGATGGTCAGTGAAGATTGGTGACGGGTGACGGTGATTATTACTCTGGTGACCCGAGAACGTCTCCGGTTACTTTCGTAACCTCGGTTCCCTGAAAGGCAAGGAACGAGACATTACGGATGTCGTATATGGGAACTCTCTCTCATCCTTCACTTCCGCTGAAATCTTATTGGCTAACGCCAGCAACGCTGGCCAATTGACGCAAATATGCAAATACTGAAACCCCGTTGCAGTATAATGCAAGTGCAGCGTCAATTCCTCCTCAGAATCGAACAGAACGCCAAATCAATAGCGAACACGGCGGCGAGCGTAATGTCTCGTTCCTTGCCTTTCAGGGAACCGAGGTTACGAAAGTAACCGGAGACGTTCCCTTTCAAGGCTACGGAACTTCGACATTACGGATCTCGTATATGGGAACTGTATAGAATCCCACCGTGGAAGCAAGCAAACCACAGAACAGAACCCAATACAAAAACCCGACACCGCCCCCCCAGAATGCCAGCATTGTGATAGGACGAGACTGGCCAATAGCGAGCCTCTAACCTCTGATAGGTCCAAGGGGACGAATCACAAACTCACAAAACACTGCCAGAATTTGCATATCCCGAGCAGTTTAACCGGGGGAAGTCTGCACTGTAGACCAACAGGGCAACAACAACAGTAAAATAAGGCCAACGCATAGCGGTGACAACAGTCTTAATACACATAAGCACACAGAACAACTCATGAGCAAAGCGCAGAGAGCTCTAAATGCTGTGCAAGAATTCAACTCACCGAAAGCACTTGAGACGCCACAGAGGGTAAATCCAACTTGTAAAACCTGGCGAACGTATTCTGAGAAGACCAGCCAGCCGCAAGACATAAATCCTGAATAGACATACCCTTAGTCCAGGCCCACGAAGAGGCGATCGCCCTGGTCGAATGGGCCTTAACATTGAGGGGGCATTCCTGTCCCATACTAGCCTGGCATGCCAGACCTACATCAAGATGTTAGGTCTGGGAACTCTCCATTGACATACCTCAATCCGAGGGGCGGGATAAACGGTTGTCTTTCAAAATCCCTCTGCACGCAATAGGATAGCGCTACAACCAACCAGAGTAACGAACAGCTGTGGCTGAGTGAGTCCCATGCGTTTTTCCACCAGCGGAGCTAATTGATATATTAAACTTTTGCCGTATCAGGTCGTCAAAACTCCGAACACATCTTTTTTTAATTTTAACATTTTTAAGAATGACTTAATTGACGTTCTCTTAACTCCAAGTCCTCCAGAGTCGCGGCCAAAGCCGATTCGAAAGACCGCTGCATCTTCATTGTTTTCAAGCAGGGAAATCACGCGGAACGTCATGAACTGTGCTGTCATTGTGTTAAGCCCGCCCGCTGACTCTATACACGATGTGATTGGCCTGACCCGTTTTTGGTTTTTCCAGCTCAAAAGTCTATTGAGAGTTGCTAGACCACACTGGCAGCGAAATAATTTTCGCTGCCGCTAGGGTGCGTCTAGATTTCTAGGCTAGTCCCATACAGTCATAAGACAAAACAATAGCGTCCACAATCCAGTGAGCAAGCCTCTGTTTAGAGACTCCCCGTCCCTTATTGCATTCACCAAAGCACACAAATAGCTGGTCCGAGCTTCGGAAAGCAGCCGAACGAGAGATGTACTCCCGGAGCGCTCTGACTGGGCAGATAGCACTTTGAGCATCCGAACCTAGAGAGGTCGATGGCTCAACAGACAGGGCAGGCAAAGAAACAATCTGCGCCCTGAACGGGGTATTGAGCGATTTAGGGACATAACCCGGCCTCGGTCTGAGAGTCACGTTACAGTTTCTGGGTCCAAAGCGAATACAATCTTCGCTGACAGAGAAAGCCTGTAAATCCCCAACCCGCTTCGCCGAAGCGAGAGCGAGAAGCAGCGCCGTTTTAATCGAAAGCTCCTTAACTGCAATCGACACTAAGGGTTCAAAGGGCGGCCGTGACAAAGCTTCCAAGACCAAAGTCAAATCCCATGGCGGCACGGAAGGCGGCCGTGCAGGGCATAATCTCCTAGCTCCTCTAAGGAACCGAGTCACCAACGCATGTCTACCGATAGACTGTCCATCAACAGGCGGGTGAAACGCAGCAATAGCAGCTACGTATACCTTCAGGGTGGATGGCAGGCTCCCTTCGTCCATTCTGTACTGAAGGAATTGTAGAATATCCGACACCGAGCAGTTCGCTGGGTCTAAACATATATCCTGACACCATTTAGAGAAAACACCCCACTTCAGAGTGTACAGGCGCCGGGTAGACGGGGCTCGCGCTTCCGCGATGGTATTTTGAACCCGCGAATGAAGCACATCGATCCCGCTCAGCGTCCCTGCAGCGGCCACACATGGAGCCTCCACAGCCCGGGGCTGGGATGCCAAATCGATCTGCTCGCCTGAGACAGTAGGTCCTTCCTGAGCGGAATTTCCCACGGTTGCTCCGTTAGTAACTCTACCAAGTCCGCGAACCAGGGCTGATTCGGCCAGTACGGGGCCACTAGAGTCACCGCCGCCTTTTCCTCCCTGATTTTGCACAACACCATGGGCAAAATTTTCACCGGAGGAAAGGCATAGAGACGGGCTTTCGGCCATCGCACAGTTAGTGCGTCCATCTCCCGGGGGGAACGGGACAGCGAGAAAAACATCCGACAATGCGCGTTCTCGCTCGTCGCGAAGAGGTCGATCTCCGCTCTGCCGAAACGATCCCATATCAGTTGAACCGTCCCGGGGTGAAGCCTCAATTCCCCTTGAGTAATCCCGCTCCTCGAGAGCATATCCGCCCCCCGATTTAGAACACCGGGGATGTGTGTCGCTCTCACCGAGAGAAAGAACCGATCCGCCCACAGCAGGAGAGATTCCGCCTGCTTGAATAGGTCCCTGGAATACAAACCGCCTTGGCGATTGATGTAAGAGACCACAGAAGTGTTGTCGGTTCGAATCAACACATGCCGCTGTTCCAGTCGAGACCGGAAAACTTTTAGGGCTAGAGAGACCGCTTCCAGTTCCAAGCGATTTATGTGCCACTCCATCTGCCTCTCCGACCACCGACCGAAGGCGGGATTGCCCAGGCAGACCGCTCCCCACCCGGTGGACGAAGCGTCCGTCAGGACCTCCACGCGTCGCGTCACTATACCCATAGGGACACCTGAACTGTAGAGATCCGGGTTCTTCCACGGGGCCAGGGCACGGGCGCACACACGGTTGACCATAATGCGCTTGCGGCCGGAGTGCCACGCGCTCGGGTTGACGCGCGCTTTCAGCCAGTGCTGAAGCGGTCTCATATGTAGCAGTCCCAGATGACACACTGACGAAGCGGCTGCCATCCGCCCCAATAGCCTCTGAAACTCTTTCAGAGGGACGAGTCTGCCAGGTCTGAAGAGACCTAGCGAAGAAGTCAGAGCCTCCGCTCGTTCGGGGGAGAGACGCGCTTTCATACTCACTGAGTCACTCACGTTTACCCTCAAACCAAGCATTTTCAAATGGCGAAGTAGGGCTTCCACATGGCCGACCAATGTCTCCCTCGACTGCGCGAGAATCAGCCAGTCGTCCAGATAGTTCAAGACGCGCATCCCGCTCGACCTGAGGGGTGAAAGTGCCGCGTCTACACATTTCGAAAAAGTGCGGGGGGCGAGGGCTAGCCCGAACGGGAGTACCGTGTATTGGTACGCCGCATTCTCGAACGCAAACCTCAGGAATCGCCTGTGGCGCTTCGCTATCTGGACGTGAAAATAAGCGTCCTCTAGATCCACTGAAGCGAACCAATCCCCGGGGCGAATTTGCGCCAGGATCTGTTTCAGTGTAGTCATCCTGAAAGCGCGCTTGTGAAGCGCTCTGTTGACGGGTCTCAGGTCCAGTATGGGGCGGAGACCCCCTCCCTTCTTCGGCACTACAAAGTAGCGGCTGTAGAATCCGCTTCCCCGCTCGCTCGGGGAACCGGCTCTATCGCTCCCTTGTCGAGTAAACTGCACACTTCCTGCCTCAGTACAAGAGCATTTTGGGGCAAAGTTAACGACTGGATTACGCTGCGGAAGCGGGGTGGTCTGCGTTTGAACTGAAGTGTGTACCCATGTCGAATTACATTCAGCACCCACGGCGAGATGCCCGGAATAGCTTCCCACGCCGTCAGGAAACGACTGAGTGTGGGCCGGTCTAGACCTGCGGTCATCGCCGCTATGTGAGGGCTGGGGATAGACACCTCGCGCTTCCCGCGAGGCGCCTTTATAGTTAATGACCGTGACTCTGCTCTGCTCGAAGACAGGGCGGGTAACACAGTGTGAAGTGCAAGAGGAGAAAAAAGCTCTGTTTGTGATGAAGTAATTTGCTTTATTGAACAACACACAACATTCACAACATGACTGCACGCGTCGCTCGCCGAACGCAGAGGGACCGCGTGCTTGCCACTGCCCGTGTCGGCCTTTACGGGCATCCGGACCCGGGCGGGAGGCTGGCTGATGTCTGGCCGCAGCCTGGGACTGGCGCCCGAGGCGGAGCGCGAGGCGAGGCGAGCTGGCGGGGCGCGCGGCGCCGGCGAGGGATCCATGGCTCATCGCCTTCGTCGCTTCGCCTTCTGAGTCTCGGAGTACCGCTCGGTGACCTTCTCCACGGCATCTCCGAACAGGCCATTAGGGGAGATCGGTGCGTTTAGCAGCGTCTTCCTGTCCGCCTCCTGCACGTCCGATAGGGTGAGCCACAGGTGTCTGTGGAGGACCACCAAATACCCCATCGAACGGCCAATCGCTTGGGCCGAGCGCTTCGTGGCCAGGAGCGCGAGGTCCGTTGCCGAACGGAGGTCTCGGATGGCGTCAGCGTCGACAGAGGCGGCGCCATCCAGAGATTTCAATCGCTTGGCCTGCAGCACTTGAAGAACGGCCATAGCGTGTAGTGCAGAAACCGCCTCCCCCGCGGCGCCGTAGGCCTTGTTAGCCTGGTGAGCCGTAAACCTGCAAGCTCGGGACGGCAGGCTGCGGTCCGAGCCCAGGGCGGGAGCTGACGGGCAAAGATGTGCAGCGACGGTCTCCTCGACAGGAGGGATGCGGAGGTAGCCGTGGTCCCCCGCCTCGTCCACGGGGGGGAACATGGCCTGGGTCGAAGTGAGGGTGCGCGCCGATTGCGGTGCCACCCACGACTTCACCACGTGCTCGTGCACATCAGGAAAGAACGGGGTTCCCCTTTTTGAAGCGGCCTGACGGCGGCTCGATTGGAGGAACCACGCGTCCAACTTGCTCTTTGAGGGCTCGTCGGGAGCCTTCCAGGATAAATCCAGTTCCTCGACGGCCTTCGAGAGGAAACGGAAGAGCTCTTCCTGCAGATCCGCGGGGGTCTCTTCCGTGGGTGCCAGAGGGGCGGCCTGCTCCGCACCGTAGTCGTTCTCGGAGGCCGACAAGGACATAGAGTCGTCCTCCTCACTCACCCCGAAGGACACGAAGTCAGCAACGTCGCGGGGAGGATGAAACGAAGGGTCTGGAAAACTCACCGGGGGTCGAACCTCGACTCCGCGGTTGGGGGGGCCTGCCAGCGGCTCGGTGGCGGCAGCAGGCCCAATCCCCGCAGCAGCGCGAGCTTCGTCTCGCCTGGCCTTGAGGGCTCGGAGGGGCATGTCCGCACAGAAGTCGCAGGACCCTTCATCCCTGAGGGCCGACTCCGCGTGGGCCAGCCCCATGCACGCGATGCAGAACAGGTGCAGGTCGGGGGGCACTATGGGGCCCGAGCATAGATTGCAGACGGTCGCCATCGGATGCTGGAGACAGTTCTGGTATCTCCGGTGCACCTTCAACGATAGCAAAAATCCAAGTAGGGTAGTATCAGCTTTCTAGCACACGATTTGAGCGTGAAGAGAGAGATTCTGAGGAGGAATTGACGCTGCACTTGCATTATACTGCAACGGGGTTTCAGTATTTGCATATTTGCGACAATTGGCCAGCGTTGCTGGCGTTAGCCAATAAGATTTCAGCGGAAGTGAAGGATGAGAGAGAGTTCCCATATACGACATCCGTAATGTCGAAGTTCCGTAGCCTTGAAAGGGAACCAGTGGATTATAGAGGTCTGGTGCTGTCAATGTATTTCCATTACAGATTTGCGCAAAACTTGTGCGATTTTCACTAAATGTCAGCAAACAACTATTGCAAAATGACGGCGTTTCCATTAACCGATGTTATGCGACTGAAACTTATTTTTTTCCTATCGCGATAAGTCATTCCAAACATCATGGCAACCGACGTTGGTAGGTTTATGTATATCCCAGCCACCGCACTGGCCATTATTAATAATCAAAGGAGACGTGTGTGTGTGTGTGTGTGTGTGTGTGTGTGTGTGTGTGTGTGTGTGTGTGTGTGTGTGTGTGTGTGTGTGTGTGTGTGTGTGTGTGTGTGTGTGTGTGTGTGTGTGTGTGTGTGTTATCCAGCATTAATGACAAGGAAAGACTCTTATATTTGAGAGCGGCTCATATGAGGAGTTTCTGGGTGTTTCTCCTCATTTCTGCTTCGAGGTCTTAATGATTGTGCCGTTTCTTTGAGGTTTAGAATCCAGTATTCCGGTAATTCTTTTGTCTTTTTTATGAATTTAATAAAGAACTCAGTCTCGTCTTCTGTCCAAACACACCATGTCCTCTAGCGGCTCATATGAGGAATTTCTGGGTGTTTCTCCTCATTTCTGCTTCGAGGTCTTAATGATTGTGGCGTTTCTTTGAGGTTTAGAATCCAGTATTCCGGTAATTCTTTTGTCTTTTTTATGAATTTAATAAAGAACTCAGTCTCGTCTTCTGTCCAAACACACCATGTCCTCTACATCAGGTGACTGTAAATGTGCAAAAACTGTTTCCATTGCAGTTTTGCAAAATATTTATTTTTTGAATTGCCTGAAAAACCTCCTCATGCGAGCGTAAAAACTTTTTTTGCGATAAATGGGAGTTTTTTGCGAATTCGCGAGTTTTTTGCGAGTTTCCATTGGGCTTATTTTCAATTCGCAATTTCATTTTGCGCAATTTGCAGTGTAATGGAAACGCGGCAGGATTACAGAACATTTAATTTTGTGCATTTAAATGTTGTGCATTTAAAAGAACATTTAAAGCTGCTGCACATTGAAATAGACACTGAAGGATATATATTTGATATGTCAAATGTTTGTAAAGTCATGTAGCCTACAGCCATGAACCGTTTATGCTTAAAGCTTTAGCCTACTTGATTGAATTATGTTTTTATACTTCCTTTTTAGCTGTTTTTATACTTAATTTTTATATTTTTACCACACAAATCAGGTACTTGAGTAAAATTACAGATATCCTAATAAAATGTTACTCCAGTAAAAGTTTTGAAGTACTCCTTTCCAACTTTACTTGAGTAAAAGTACTTGATTTTTAATGTACTTAATTATTAAAAGTAAAACATACTGATCAATGAATGTTTATTTTGCAATTTTATATACTTTTATATTCATTTTATATTATATACTTTATATAATCCTACTGCTCAAAATACCTGGGGGAGGAGGAATTGCTGGGTCTATCATTATTATGATTTAGTCAGTCATGTTACTTAAAGGGGATTTACATAGTCACTTGCATTTTTACTAATCAAAAAACTATCCAATCATGACAAGACAAAGTGCAAATCATCTCCTAGATGCATTTGAGATGGATCATAATCAGATAACTCAAATCTATAACTGGAGGTGGTTTGAGACACATGGCTTGTTTGAGATGCGCCTTGCCTCGTCTGCCACTCTCAGAAACAAAGGTACAAAAGCTGTCACTGGGACAGTACCCTTCAAAAGGGTTCTAATATGTACCATTTAGGTACTAATATACAGTCTTTAGGTACAAGATGTACCTTTTGAAAAGGTACAGCCACAGTGACAGCTTTTGTACCTTTTTTTTCTGAAATGTATGCGACTGTGGCGACTGCAGTGAGAGGAGGAGTGAAACAGCGCAGGCAAGCCGGACAGATCTCTCTTCTCACAGTGGATCTGACACCAGCAAGATTAAAGATGGATATCAGGGATTCACGCTCGTGCACAGTTTTGCTAATAAACTGGATGTACTTTAAATTCTGTTGCTTTTATGTGAAAATAAATATAATGAACAAGACACCCAAAGTACTTGTTATTTAATCCCATTCCAAATACGTGTTTATCAATATTTTTTTTTCTTTAAAGGTGCTATATGTAGTTTTTCTTCTAAAATGAATCCTTTTTTTATTGCCTGTGTGTGAAGGGGCTATTACCTCTGAAGGCCAATATTCCTATTTCTATGTGAAGTCTCCGGGTCGGATTTACCGCGAAATCCATCGGATGTGACGTGCATGTGCGCTCCTGAGCCTCTCTCCTTTTAAAGTGGTCATATAATGCCATTTTTGTATAAGCCAATATAATTCTTTAGGGTCTAAATTAAAAGTTTGTAATCTACTTTAATTCAAAATTCTCATTAGTATTGTAAGAAAAACACTTATTTTACCTGGTCAAAAACAGCTCTGTTTTCAGCACGCCGTTTCAGTGTATGTGCCTTTAAATGATAATGAGCTTTGCTTACTCCGCCCCTCTGTTCTGTGCGAACACCGTTAGTAACACAATAACACAATAACCATAACAAGTTGTTCATTATAAACGTGGGATTATGAATTATATTGAGAACGTTAACTTGTACATAGAAAACATGCCATAATGTACCCTGAGTGTAAACCTTAGCCACATTCATTGTGAAGCTAACGATTTGCAAAGATTAATATAAATATTGATATAAAGGTTAATAAAACGCTACACTCACTTCAGTTCTTCTGGAGGTGCAGCAGGGACACGAATAGTTGGTATCGATTCCTTTTTTCAGGAGCAGCTTCTTAGCAAAACCAGCTTTATAACGTTACCTCCTCGTTTATAAAGCAGTCTGGTGGGAAATGATTCACGCAAACATGAAAGCATTGACGTTGATCGTGGGGAATATTCCCTTCGAAAACAAACTCAGCCACTGCGTCATCAGCGGTTCGGATTTAGGAACATTAAAATGACTGTTGTGTTACTTATTGCACCCAAGAACAGAACACCACTTCGCTTAGACTCCATTCTGCTCAGTGACAGTGCTGCTCCAGTGTACATTTCGGCACGACCCCGGTCCGCACACACTATGATTGACAACTCGCTAACGAGCGAGGGCCGGTCTGTGTTGAAACGCTGCTGTCAATCAACAATCGTGGGAAGGGCGTCCGTTTTATTGACGTCACACGGTCGAACAGCTCAATTTGAGGCAGGGGAAAACATATAAGGAGATTAAAACAAAATCATTATATGATGGTTGTGTACAGGCTCTGTCAACACACATTTCAGTACAATCAACTTTTAAAAGTGCATGTACCATTATATGTGTAGCTCTCTTCACAACAATCACAGACACAGGTCGGTTCCTTAAAACGGGCGTTTATTCTTTGGCTCGTCTTGGTTACGCCGTGAGAACTGCATTCATAAATGAACATAGTACAAACACATCAGTCTGTTATACAATGCAGTCTTAAAGAAACGAGATGCACAAAAAATTATGCTTTCAATACATCAAACAAATATACATGTGAAACAAATACCTCGTTGGCTGCTTGTCATGAAAAGAGGTCCTTGAGCCCTTTGTTTAACAAAATCTTCTTTACTGTCCCCCTTTGACTTGGGACAACAACACTTATTTTAACTTAAATTAAACTTTCAGAGCCTTGTTAGGCGTCCGCTCATCATCAGCCCATCGTTGACGATGCAATGTTTCGTCATTTCCGCTAAAGTGACGCATTCTCGCGCCTTGCATTTAAAGAGACATAAATTAATTTACATAACATTACCTCAAATACACATTTTTGCATTTTACCTCTAATAAATGAAGACATGAACTTAAGGATTTAATTCTAAATGAAATAGCATGAAACAAATGCATAAAGTATGCATAACAGCAATTACACTCCCACCAAATCACTCATTTACCAAAATGTGGGGATTTTTCTTAGAACAAATAACATGAAAATAATTTGACTTATGCCTTTTAGTCCTAAATGAGTGTAGTTGTGATGTGTATGTGACTTATTTGGCTTCAAGTAAAGTAACTACCTTGTGAATAGGCCTTTCTAAGTAAACTGATCTAGTTTGTGGTTTTCCCTTAACAAAGGTAGTGTCACTGACTAGTAGCTTCACCTTTCGCACAATGCCATCTGAACTAGGGTAAGCTTCTATCACTCTTGCAAGCTTCCATTCGTTTCTTCGAGCGCTGTCATCTTGTAGAATCACAATGTCGTCTACTTTTGAATCTCGAGATGTTTTCTGCCATTTTTGACGTTGTTGGAGATTCAACAGATATTCACGTTTCCATCTTTGCCAAAATTCATTGGCCAAGAACTGCACTCTTCTCCACCTTTTACGCAGATAGAGGTCTTCTTTGCCGAACTGTCCCGGAGGTGGCAAGATAATTGCAGATTTCATGGTTAGTATGTGATTAGGAGTGAGGGGGTTCTGGGCCGGTAGGATCGTGAAGATGTTCAACGCTCAGTGGTCTGCTGTTGATTATGGCCATTGTCTCGTAAAGAAATGTTCTCAGAGTTGTAGTGTCAAGTCGACTTGCAGACTTGTCGAGCATGGCATTCAGGATACTTCGGATTGTTCGAATCTGGCGCTCCCAGACTCCGCCCATGTGACTCGCTGAGGGAACATTCACTACAAATTCACAACTGATTGCTCGCAGACGTTCTTGATCCATCCCTTTGATCAACTCAGCAAACTCTCTTCTAGCACCCATGAAATTTGTTCCCTGATCACACCTTAATTGGCGTACAGGTCCTCTGATGGCTATGAACACTCGAAGTGCATTCATGAAAGTGTCTGTGGTCAGATCGTCAAGCGTCTCTATGTGTACGGCTCTAGAGCACAAGCAGGTAAACAACAATCCATATCGTTTTAACTCCTTTCTTCCTTCCTTTACGATGAAGGGGCCGAAACAATCTATACCACTGAATGTAAAGGGAGGGGATGTCTCTGTTCTCTCTTCCGGTAGATCGGCCATTTGTTGAACCTCAGTAGCTCTTCTGTATCTTCTACATTTTACACACTTGTAGATGTGTGAAGAGACCACGTTTCCACATCCCAAGATCCATACTCCGTTTGCACGCAACTCATTCATGGTTATGCCTCTTCCTTGGTGGTGTACACGCTCATGATGATGTTTAACGAGCAAGGCTGACACGTGAGATTTCTTCGGAAGTATTACGGGATGCTTAACGTCATGATGCAGGGATGATTTAGATAGCCGTCCTCCCACCCTGAGGACACCATTCTTGTCCAAGAAGGCATTTAACTTACGCAAACTGTTGTGCTTGTTCAAGGTACCTTCTTTCTGGAGCTTGATCCTTTGGATATCTTCAGGGAAGGAGTCTTCTTGCACCAGTTTGATAATGGCTATTTCAGCTTCTTTTCTTTCTTCAAGACTAGTTGCTTTATTCGTTCTTGACTGAACTCTCTTGAATTCTCTGATGCATCTCTTGAGCCTTGCGACAGCCCTCACTGCCCTGGACCAGTCGGAAAATTTAGTAAAGCGGTTCACCATTGAATTCACTTCCTTTGTCTTAACTGTGCAAACGTGGGCTTTCCGAAGCTCTGGGTCAGTCATTTCTATTTCTCCCACCGTTTCCTCTTTGTGTGGGAGATTCCTCTGCCACAGAAAGTCGGGTCCCTTTAGCCAGTTAGACTCTTTCAGTTGAATGGCACTCAGCCCTCGTGAGGCGTGATCAGCAGGGTTGTTTTCAGAGCTGACATGACGCCATTGTTCAGGGTATGTACTGGATTTAATGCGCTGGATTCGGTTGGCTACAAACGTGTGAAATCTCTTGGCATCGTTATTCACATAACCAAGGACCACCATCGAATCTGTCCAATAATACTCTTGCAGGTTTTCAACTTCAAGTTCCCTTCTGATGACATCACCATTACGGACTGAGGTCACAGCTGACGACAGTTCAAGCCTTGGGATAGTCGTTAACTTGGTAGGTGCTACTCTCGCTTTCCCCATGACGAGTGTGCAACTGACCTGCCCTGTTTCACTTACTGCACGGAGATATGAACATGCACCGTAACCACTGAAACTTGCGTCTGAAAAATTGTGAAGTTCGTGCAGAACAACCTTGTCGAAGTTCGTTGGATGGTAACTTCTTGGGATCTTCAGGACTGCCAATGCAGGCAGGTCTCTAAGCCATGACTCCCATTGTGGCAGAATGTGCTCGGGAAGATCTTCGTCCCAGCTCAACTTTTCCCTACATAGTGCCTGAAGTATCTGTTTGCCGACTAGTAAGAAAGGCGCAACAAATCCTAGTGGGTCGTAGACAGAGGCTACCGTTGAGAGAACTCCTCTCCTTGTGAGTGGATTTTTCTTGACTACAACCCTGAATTGGAATTCATCTGCTTCAACACACCACTGAACTCCAAGTGCTCGCTCAATGTGAAGTTCTCCAAAGGCCATGTCTAAATCTTTAGTTTCTGCACATTCTTCGGGCGGTATTGTGGCAATCACTTCTTTGTTATTAGACACAAATTTGTGTAGCCGAAGATTTCCCGTTTTGCATAAGGCTCTTGCCTCCTTCACAAGATGTACAGCTTCGGCAGGTGACCACACGCTTGTTAAGCCATCATCAACATAGAAACTTCTCTGAATAAACTTGATGGACTCTTTGCTGAACTTTCCATGACCCTGCGATGCCAGATACTTGAATCCAAAGTTGGAGCAGCCGGGGGATGAAGCTGCCCCAAACAGGTGTACCTTCATCCTATACACAGAGGGTTTGGAATCCAGATTGCCTTCGTCCCACCAGAGAAATCTCAGGTAGTCTTGGTGTTCCTTTGCGACATGAAATTGATGGAACATTCTTTCGACGTCGCACATTATAGCAATTGGACCCTTCCTAAATCGACACAGTACTCCAACTAATGTGTTGGTCAGGTCTGGACCGGTCAAGAGGTGATCATTCAGAGAGGTTTCATGGAAGCGTGCTGAACAATCGAAAACCACCCGGATCTTTCCGGTTTGTGGGGGTGGTAGACTCCGTGGTGCGGAATATACCATGCAGGTTGGTTATCCAGTTCGGACTTTGGAACCTTCTCAGCATCCTTTCGGGCTATTATGTCATTCATGAAATCAACATAATCTTTGTGATACTGTTTGTCTCTCCTCATTCGTCGCTCCAATGAGATGAGTCTATGAACTGCAGACTGTTTATTATCTGGGAGACTAGGTTTGTCTGTCTTGAAAGGAAGTGGAAGTTCATAGTGGCCATCTTCCTTCTGCCTTATGCCTTCTCTTGCCTTGGATAAGAAGAGCATGTCTTCCTGAGAAACTGAGTTATCATCTGCACTGTGATCTGTGAAGTCGAGTTCAAGTGCCTTGATTACATCTGTTGGAATGATTTCCTTCACATGGGTTCTGCACACAAAATGCACTTCTCTCTTCAGATCAACAGATGGCTTTACTGCTGGCATCACTTGTCGCACTAAGGCTCTGTGACTGATTCCTATCGCATCACAGAAATCACTTGCCGGGTACGAGCAGCCGACAATACTCCAGCCGAGGTCAGTTCGTTGTGCATATGGCTGATTTTCCTCCCCAGACAAGATCTCCTTAGGAAGAAGGGCTTGTTGACAGTTATAACCGATCAAAAGGGCTATTTTGCAATCTAATGGAGGTGGAATCTTGTCTGCCAATTGTTCCAGATGAGGCCATTTTTGAGCTGTTTCTGAAGTTGGGATATGCAGCCTGTTCGCCGGAATAAACTCTCTTGTGAAAACCACTGGCAATAAGATCCTCTTCTCAGAGTTGTATCCTCTCACTTGCAGATTCGTCAGTTTCTGACAAGGTATGACTGTTGACCTTGCTGACATTGTAGAGAGCTGCAAACTGACATTCTCCTTGTTCGTATTGAGCTCTTGGGCTACTTCGTCGAGGATAAATGTTGTGTCACTCTGTGTGTCCAAGAGTGCATAGACAAGGACTTCTTGATCTGGCCATTTTGTGGATGACACCCAAACTGGTATGGTCGTGGAAGTTTGTGTGTTTATGCCTTCTTGTCTGACTGCATTGGTGATTGCTGCTGCAGATATTTCTTTGCTGACAGATTTGTCCTTTGAACAATCTTCTCCCTTCAAAGGGGAAGGCCTTTGATATTATTTGAACTGGTCATCATGCAAACACGTAGGATGTCTCTTCTGACACCTTTCACATGTGCTCTTATTCTCACATCTTCTTGAATGATGACCAGTCTGCAAACATCCAAAGCAGAGTTTCTCAGCACGCACAAACTTTACACGATCTTGAACTGTCTTCTCACCAAACCTTCTACACTTAGCCAAGACATGTCCGGTTCTTTTACAAAAAACGCATGATGAGACACTGTTCTGTGCCGCGTTTGTGTACAGTGCCTTTGCTTGAATGGGTTGGTTTCGAGAGTATCTTGGTTTCACGCTTTCTATACTCTTAAGTGCTTGTATTGAAGATATAGGATCACACGCGAGATCTGCTTCCTTTGATAGGAAGTCTACAAACTCCTTGAATTTCGGGTACCCAGCATTTGCTTCTCTAGCTTCCATCACTTTGCGGTTCCATCTTGACACTAACCAATCTGGCAATTTTAGCAGGATTTTTTGATTCTCATTGCAGTCATTGAGAACATCCAATGTCTTAAGATGGGGCATTGCTGCTTCACAGCTCTTGAGGAAGTCTGTAAACTCTCTTAGTTCACAACCATCTTTAGAGCTTATCTTCGGCCATGCATGCAGCCTGTCTCTGAAGGACTTCCCAATTATGAATGGGTCTCCGAAACGCTTTTCCAACAGCTGCCAGGCAGAGTCATATGCTGCTTCTGTGCCTAGTAGGAAGAATCCTTCGACTGTTTTCTTTGCAGCACCACTCAAGTACTTTCTTAGGTAATACAGCTTTTCGTTCTTTGGAATGTTTTTCCTATCAATTAATGTTTCGAAAGAAAGCTGCCAATCTTTGAACTTTAGAGGATCTCCCATAAATAATGCGGGTTCTGGCGTTGGAAGGCGGTTGGCACTCATAGCTTCTGCAAGCGCGCTCACTAAATCAGAGTTATTTTGCATTTGAGGCGTATATGTTAAAGCTGGTGGTGCTTGAGATGTCCATTGCGGAGATTGGGAATTAAGACCTTGATTTGCGATTGGGGAAGATCGATGAATAAATGGAGAACTTGAGGCCTGGAGGGTTTGGGTCGTGACTGGCAGAGATTGAGGAATAAATGGAGGGCTTGAGGCATGGAGGACTTGGGCCGTGACAGGCAGAGATTGGGGATTGGCTGGGAGACTCGTGAAGCTAGGAATTTGAAGTTCTCCTGCTGTTTCAGCATGCAGCAAATCGCTTACTTCAGAATGTCCTTCTACTTCATCATAGACCTTTGCTCGAGATCTTGCAGCGTTCAATTTCTTAATTTCTTCTAAACGTTGAAGCTTTCTGCGCTTGTCCTGCATTGCTTGTTGTCTAGCCATGTCCTCAGACTCAAATTGTGCCATACATTGTCTACTTTCAACCTCTAGCCTTTGAAGTTCAACCACTTCCTTTTCTTGTTCCTCCAACACTGCCAAAACTTCCTGAGATGCAGCAGCTTCAGCCGCAGCTTCATTTCTTTTGACTGAGTGGATGCTAGAATGGGTTGAATCACATCTTGATTGATGAGACGGTGGTCTTGATAAAGAGCCTGTTGAATCTAGGATCGATCCAACATCAGGCCAAGGTTCTTCCTCCATATCTGCTGCATGTCCCTTCAATTGCCTATGAGCCCTTTGAACAATGAATCCTGAAAGCGATAGGCAAGTGTCAACCTTGCGTCGCAGATCTGGTTCAGGAGTTTGCACTCGACGCAACTCTTCATAAATTATCTTTACCTCAGAACAGGTGCTTTCCATGTTGTCAATCAGCTCTTTCAATTCATCTTGGGAGGCCTCATCAGACAATAATTCTTTGCCTAATCTTGCGTAATACTTCCATTTCTCATGGATGATTCTGTACCGTCGTTGTACACTCTTTAACTTCTTTTCTTGAAGTTCTCTTCCCTTTTCTGTTAGGGTTCGGGTTCTTTCACTTCTTCGTAGCCTTTCCACCTCTTCTTCTTCTGCATGTGCTTGGTCTGTAACTTCAAGTTGAAAAGGTGATTTGGCATTTTTACGGCAGGCTTCAGCATTTGAGTCAGACATCTTGTTATGACTATAGAATGTATGTGATCACTTAGCTTAAATTAAATTTGTGTGTGTAAAATAAAGCATATGTGCTATACGTGAATGTAAGCTGCAATGGGCCTGAAAGTAAATAATCTGGTAACCATAAAGTTTCTAAACTATAGAAATATGGAAATCAGGATTTTCTAAATACACTTCAATATTGCATCAGTTTAAACGTATCTACTTGTAAATGTCTTCAATTTGAAACAAGAAATATAAAATAAAATGATTACAAATTGCCCTTCACAGTGTATAACACAATGAATAAACCTTAACTGCAGAGAAAATTTACTCAAAATGTATTAAATCACTTATTCTTCCAAAAAGAAAGGTTTCTACACACGTGTAGTTTCACTTTAAGCTTCACTTAAATTGCACTTAAAGCTTGATTATATCTCAAAAGCACAAAAAATGTTAGTTTCAGTCTTAATAATATTGCTTTGAACCTTTAAAATATATCAATCAAACACCAGCATAATATATTTTCCCAAACACAGTATGCAGGATAAATAGACTGTCCTTGATGCAATCTTCAAGTTGAATCACTTCTCACGCCACCTATAGCTTCCTTGTAGCAGAGTACTTCTTGATTATAGCTTGAAATGTTGCACTTTCAAAGTCTATTCACCGTTGCTTGCGATCGTTATAACAACGATAGGTTATGGACTTTGCTTATCTGATACGCTAGCTCTTCATCCGGTCGACGCCCACGGCCGCGATGGTCTCGTTATCTCTTCTACCCGCGCCGTCGAGCAGTCGAGTTCTCACTGTAGCTCTCTTCACAACAATCACAGACACAGGTCGGTTCCTTAAAACGGGCGTTTATTCTTTGGCTCGTCTTGGTTACGCCGTGAGAACTGCATTCATAAATGAACATAGTACAAACACATCAGTCTGTTATACAATGCAGTCTTAAAGAAACGAGATGCACAAAAAATTATGCTTTCAATACATCAAACAAATATACATGTGAAACAAATACCTCGTTGGCTGCTTGTCATGAAAAGAGGTCCTTGAGTCCTTTGTTTAACAAAATCTTCTTTACTGTCCCCTTTGACTTGGGACAACAACACTTATTTTAACTTAAATTAAACTTTCAGAGCCTTGTTAGGCGTCCGCTCATCATCAGCCCATCGTTGACGATGCAATGTTTCGTCATTTCCGCTAAAGTGACGCATTCTCGCGCCTTGCATTTAAAGAGACATAAATTAATTTACATAACATTACCTCAAATACACATTTTTGCATTTTACCTCTAATAAATGAAGACATGAACTTAAGGATTTAATTCTAAATGAAATAGCATGAAACAAATGCATAAAGTATGCATAACAGCAATTACAATATGACCCCTTTAATATACAGTCTATGCGGCGGCACTGCAGCGAACTACATGAGTCTGATAACACCAAAAAACACCTCCAGCACAAACTCAACATATATATAAAAAACAAAATAAAGTTTTATCTGCTGAAGCTCGTCAGGCCAAACGTGAATCAGATCATATTCGGACGAAAACACGGATCAACATCAGCAGAGCGTTTGAATTATGGAGAGACCTCCGCTTTGTTTTAGGTATAAAAACAGACTCGGAGTTGGCTTTCATCCTATTAGACAGGTACATTACTTCAAAGCATGTAAAATACATTGCTATTTTGCACGAGCGCTCTTGTAAAAATTGGTTGCAATCTGAAACATCACCACTAAAGGCCGCTAAAAAATACATATAGCCCCTTTAATACAGACATGTGTTTTTATTTAAATTTTTTTAAAAAATTACATCACATAACCCATATAGAAATCGCACACTCCGAGAATTTGGGAATATTCACACATAATTTATACATATAAAACATGATATCAGACTTTTAAAATCAAACTTTTTAAAAGAGAACAATAAATCACGGTTGTTTAAACCAATGAGCATTAAGCTGTGTCGTCAGAAAGTCGTTTCCCATCGTGCTTTTGATCAGCGCAGTCAGTGGAGATACATTGCAGTCGCGAGAGTCTTTTGACATTCGTCAGCATGACATCAGAGCGAGGCGGACCACACTCAGACACATTTCTAACCGGTGATCACCGGTGATCGGTTCTGCACAGATTTTGCTCATCTCAAACAAGCCTACAGTCAATGTTTTGGCCACATAGTTGAACTTTATTCTTCTCCCATACGACATCAGTATATGATGGTATTACATGTGGATGAGACACATTTACACATAAGTTGACACATGGGGCGAAAAGAGACAATTTTACTTGTTTGTGTGGGTTGTAAATCCCCTGAAAAAAGTTTCAATTTATTACATGCAAAATTCCCCTTTAAATATGAGAGTGTCCAATATATTTGCACATGTGGTTAATTGTGCAGTTATTGACAGTAAATCACCACCATTTGTTAGTCCACAATAACATTAACAGCATTTATTCTGGATTCAAGAAATTAGTATGCAAGAGTTCGATCTAAACTAACTTGGATGTTTTCAAATAACAGACTTCTGTTGATCTATCTACACAAGTGGAAAGTAAAGATCTGTCTGAGACTTAAGCAGGTTCATCTCGCTCTGCATCTCCTCATTATCTGTCAGCAACGTTTCAGTTTAACTCTTCTATTGACTGGCCCATGTATTTGAGAGACCGTTTCTTATTTTGCCTGTCTTCAATACGCCACAAAGAAACTGTGAATGCTTAAAGCTGAACTTCTACTTAGAAGACAATAAATGAGGTGAACTGAATACAAGCTTATTAAAGGATTAGTTCACTTTTAAAAAAAACTTTTGCTGATAATTTACTCACCCCCATGTCATCCAAGATGTCCATGTCTTTCTTTCTTCAGTCGAAATGAATCTGTTTTTGATGAAAACATTCCAGGATTTTTCAAGGAACGGTTCAAGGTCCAAATGACAGTTTCAGTGCAGCTTCAAAGGACTTTAAACAACACCAGACGATGAATAAGGGTCTTATCTAGCCAAACCATCGCTCATTTCAAAAATAAATAATAAAGTTTAAGTTTTATAAGCACAAATGCTCGCCTTGCTCTGTTCTGTGATGCGCGTTCATGTGACGTCACGTGATACGCAATTACGTTGAAAAGGTCACGAATGAACGCCACGAACTCGCATCACAGAACAGAGCAAGGCGAGCATTTGTGCTTATAAAACTTAAACTTTTTTATTTATTTTTGAAATAATCGATGGTTTGGCTAGATAAGACCCTTATTCATCGTCTGGTGTCGTTTAAAGCCCTTTGAAGCTGCACTGAAACTGTCATTTGGACCTTGAACCGTTTGGGTCCCATTGAAGTCCATTATATGGAGAAAAATCCTGGAATGTTTTCATCAAAAACCTTCATTTCTTTTCGACTGAAGAAAGAAAGACATGGACATCTTGGATGACATGAGGGTGAGTAAATTATTAGCAAAAGTTTTTTTAAAAGTGAACTAATCCTTTAAGCAGGTTCATCACACTCTTCATCTCCTCATTATCTGTCAGCAACGTTTCAGTTTAACTCTTCTATTGACTGGCCCATGTATTTGAGAGACGGTTTCTTATTTTACCTGTCTTCAATACGCCACGAAGAAACTGTGAATGCTTAAAGCTGAACTTCTAGAAGACAATAAATGAGGTGAACTGAATACAAGCTTATTAAAGAAGGTCTAAGTACTTGAGAGGCTGTCCTTTATTCATTAGAAAAGGTTCACTTGTTCTTGTACACACTTACAATGAGACATTTTAAATATCAGTGACATTTTTGTTACAACACTATGGAGACAATTATGTTGTTAATCTGGTCTGTTCAAGTCTGTGTCTAAAGGGCTTGTTATGAAACAGACAGTTCGTGATGGCTAATGAGAATAGATTCTCGTCCGCTCAATAAAAACACTTCCAGTATTTAGATCAAAATTACATGCAAGGGAGTTGCTTAAGTGCCATTATATTTTGTACAAGCTTTGCTTGGAGACTTTTTTGAATGAAAACATTCATTATGTTTGTAGCCGCTATGATTTATCATGACTTTTGAAGTTTACTTTCATGTGAGATGCCATCATGATTTTTATGGTCAAATACAAGTTGTAGTTCACATATGTTTAGAAAGTTTTTTGGCATGCTTTACCACCTGTACAAATAGGTTATCAACTACCGTTTTGCTGAGTGATGTCAGAAATTTCAGCTTCAAACTGGTTTTTTGGGGCTCTTGTGGCCAACCTGTAATTAGCACATTGGTTAAAGCAAAGAAACGTGATTATAGGTTTGGCACCAGTCCACAGTTCTGACTGAAGACTTAAAGTGTACGTTTTGGAAGTCAGTTGCTGTAAGTGTTGGGAGGTGTCACAGCTCAGTGTGCACTGAAATGGTGCTAGGATCTCTTGGTCTTTAATTTGTTCTGGCAGAAATAGGATTTGGCCCACCTGGGTCCTGATTGCTTGGGTGGGCAATCAACTGTGCACTTCACATGTTTTCAGCGGTTTAATGACTGAAGTTTACGAAAACAGTAAGACTGGCCACAGACTTGATATTTTAAGCCCGATTGTGCTTATATTATCATATAAGCCTTGATTTGCTCCCCAATCCGAGGTTTCTCGCAACCGACTTTGTGTCCAAAAAATCATGATCATGTTTGATTTTTACAACTCTTGACTCTCGTCAACTCTCGTCAGTTGAACGCGTTATTAACGGCGTTAACGCAAATACATTTTTTCATTGCGAGATTAACGGTCTTTTTGGCCTAGCAAACTTTGTCGTTTTTTCACATGCTTTTGCAACAGGACGCACTATGAAACCCATTTATCCGGTGTCTGAAAGCACCGGATCTAGCTAGACCAGAAACACACTTGTTGCGAGCCGGCCAACTAGTAGGTTAACGTTACGTTTTGAGTGGATGATGAGCGCAAGATGCCGAAATGGATGCCAATAAGATTCTGAATTGAAAGTTTCCTTTGACAAGACCAAAGTGATCTGTGTGTTTTGTCGTTGTGAACTGAGCTATCATCGCAGCACGTCCAGTCTGAAACACCACTTGATGGACAAGTACACACACACACACACAGCTGATGCGAATTCTACAAACCCTCATCAATTTCAGGACCTCGTCAGTATTTCTTTCACCCTTTTATTGATGGACAGTGTTACATTGTGTGAGAGATTATTTGCTCCAAGTGAGAATGTTAGTGTGAAATTGAACACCGTATTGTCAATATTGTTTTCAATAAAAAGCATTTGCACAAAGCAAGCCGATCCACTTTTTCATGTTGATAAGAGCATTAGAATTAGAAAAAATAATGGGACAAAAAGAAATCAAGAGACATTTAGAATAGATAAAAATGTGCGATTAATTGAGATTAATCGCGAGTTAACTATGAAATTAATGCGATTAAACGCGATTAAATATTTTAATCGTTTGACAGCACTAATTATCATATAACCCACTGCGCAATGACAGAGTGACGTCTTTTCTATGCAATTTTTGGACGTCCAATTTCGGTCCACTTAAGGGGTTGTTTTGTAACGCCAGGCGAAGTCTTTATTCTAAGTCTTTTCCACGTCTAATATTGACGTCGGTAGGACCAAATGTGGTCGTTTGTGGACGTCTTTTGAACATCAAATTTAGTATCTTCTATAACTTCTATAACTGTAGTCCCATGTTTCAAAAGGGCAGAGGACATGTTTTCTGTACCATGTATTTACATTTATGCATTTGGCAGACGCTTTTATCCACAGTGACTTACACACGACAGAAACTGTATTTCGCTACGCTACTTGTTTTTAATAATCAACGAACACCACTAACCACTCGGTGAGTTGCACAGTTTTGAAAACGAACGTTAAGGGTTGTTTTAAGGACATGTTTGTGCATGCCCATAGACAGCCACTCTGTATAAATACAAAGATTTTCAAAGATGGCGCCGCCCATACCCACCTTTAACGGCCTCAAAACCGTTCTTCAGAAAGTCTATGGGTGACGTCACAGACGCTTTGTCGATATTTTTTACAGTCTATGGTCTCGAGCTGTGAAGCAGAGTTTCTAGTTTGCATGACGTGTGGACTGAATAAATCCTTAAATATCCTTGATATTTCAATACAAATGTTCAGAAAGGATACAGAGGTGGTGTGATGTGTTGGGTCAGATCATGGCCGAGACGTCAAATTTCAGGAATTCCACTCGGCGCAGCCCGTTATCAGCTGTCAATCAAAGTTAACCACGCCCTTATTTGTCATACATTTTATATCTAAATACGATCTAAACTAAAAAGTTAGAAAAAAATTCACCCCTTCACAGTTGTCAGGCACTCGGAACCTATCGAGAAATACAATAAAAGTCCATGGGACCAACCTGTAAAAACATGAATTTATGCTGTGAAAACAGACATTTTAACATGGGGGTCTATGGACATTTGCTCTCTTTTGGGACCGGCCCCTAGCGGAGTTTACATGTACTGCAGTTTTTCGCACTTCCGGGTATAGGCTTCATTTATCAGATTAGAAATTGCCGCTAGATCGTACTATTGTAGTGAAGCAGCGAGTCACGTCATTGTACGGGAAACGCACTCCTGGATGAACCACCAAATGTCTGGGAAATGTTCTGTGGACAGTAGAGAACGCACAGTTAGGAAAGCCTATAGAGTCAGACAAGTATTGATGGACCAATATTGATTTTCTCCAGGCACCAATTATGCAGCTTTTGACAGAACTGCATATCTGCAGTAAATGCCGTATTAACTAATCAAATATCAGACCTATTCTGTGCTCTAAATGAAAATTGAGTGTAAGGTCAAAAAAGTTAAAAAAAAAAAAAAAAACATACGACACATGAAATATCTTAGTGGTTTTTGCAAACAAGGGGGATTTTGAGTTGAGTGCTTGCAGAAAGACGCCATAAGAAATGGACGTCAAAACCCAACAAAGACCGCAAACTCATATTCATAGGCATGAGAGTAAAATTTATAATATGAATTTGCATTTTGAGTTCAAATAGTACAGAGAAATATCTTAGACATGGCATTATATTCATTATTAACTGAATTGAAAGTCCACGTCCTATCAAAGGACTGGACGGCTGTAATTACACGTCTGTTACTTAAAGTCTATTATTAGGTGAAGGTTATGAGAATGAGTCACATTTCACAGCAAAATCAACAAGAAAAAATGAATAAAAAAATGTAAGCCTGTCGTTCAAATAATTATTAATACTGTAAGCATTATGTTTAAACAATGTATAAACATTACATGTTTTCATAAATAATTGTAACCAGAGTTAAAATGCATTATAATATTTGCAGACTCCTTGTTACATGTGAAATTGGTTGAGTTTTAATGCATTAAACTTTCTAAACGAGTAACACTGAATATATCAGTATTATAACTGTGGTTTTAATTATTAATGAGATTATACAATGCATTATAAGGTGCATAATTGCTGCATTAAAAATACTTTTATAATGCATTAAACATAAAGCTTTAAGTAAAGTGTCACCGAAAAGGGTAACTGAGAAAAAGGTGGAACAAATATGAAAAAAAATAAAAATCTAAATGATCTGTCAGCAAAATATATTTCTATTTCTATTGATTTTAAGATGAAATCTGAACTTGACATGTTCTTGATGAGGTTCTGATGATGCTGATGTTCTCTGGAGAGTATTGGCGTTTTCTCAATGATATTAAATTGCCTTTTGATTTAAATTTTCCACCATGAACAGACAATTCATCTCAACTGCTTTTGTGCACCTTTAATAGTGGAATGAATAATGCTTGTCGTGTGTCGCATTGAACAGCCATGTTGATGCTACAGTCAGATTATTGGCATCATATGTGTGTCTCCTGGGTGTTGATGTGTAGTCTCTGTCACAGTCTGATCAGGATCCGATGTTGGCATCATATGTGCGTCTCCTGGGTGTTGATGTGTAGTCTCCGTCACAGTCTGATCAGGATCCGATGTTGGCATCATATGTGTGTCTCCTGGGTGTTGATGTGTAGTCTCAGTTACAGTCAGATTATTGGCATCATATGTGTGTCTCCTGGGTGTTGATGTGTAGTCTCCGTCACAGTCTGATCAGGATCCGATGTTGGCATCATATGTGTGTCTCCTGGGTGTTGATGTGTAGTCTCAGTTACAGTCAGATTATTGGCATCATATGTGTGTCTCCTGGGTGTTGATGTGTAGTCTCCGTCACAGTCTGATCAGGATCCGATGTTGGCATCATATGTGCGTCTCCTGGGTGTTGATGTGTAGTCTCCGTCACAGTCTGATCAGGATCCGATGTTGGCATCATATGTGCGTCTCCTGGGTGTTGACGGAGGTGGGAGGATCTTGTGTGGAGATCCTGGTCTGCGTGATCAGAGATGTTAGTCTGGTCTTGTAGTCTCCTGACTGCGGGTCTGACGTTCCTCCACCTTCAGCTCGGGCTTCACCACTGCTGGAAAACTGAAAACACATGCACTGCTTACTAATGAAGCATGACAAGAGCCTGAGAAACTGAAGTGTATCATCAAACCACTGGTTATAGGTAACACTTTACGGTAAGGGTACATGAATTAGTATAAATTCATGCATGAATTAGGCATTAATTCATGCATTAATATCTCATGAATCATCAGAAACTAACACGAAATCAACGACTTCATGGATGATCAACACCTTAGTTAAAACATTAACTAAGATGAGTACATCATCATGAATTATGATTTATTACGCATGATCATGATGTTTTCTTTGTTCATAAAAAAAATTGGTCTTTACTATCCATTGTGGATAAAGTTACGGTACATGAATCATCATGAACTTCCCAGGTATAGAAAATAAAAAGCTTATATTTTTAGGATTGTGACACTAACACACCACCTATTAATAAATTATCCATGCCATTATGCAAATATTAATAAACCCTGATAGTAACACCCTGATATAAGGGCTTTTCACGCTTGAAAAAGTTAACCCTGATTTGATTTGTCCTCGAGAGGAAATTTATTTCCACCATTGATGCGTACATGATACAAAACACACATAACATACTGAAAAACATAACATATAACATCTGCAAAACAAAACAAAAACAAAAACAAAAACAAAAAGAGAGCATACCTGAAGTATCACTGATTCCCTATGTATTTAGGGCTCGTATGGATACAGGAATAAAACTCTTACTGAACTTGGCTTTTCTACACATCGGTAACCTATACCTACGGCCAGAAGGCAGGAGAATAAAATTTTTATACAGAGGGTGTTCTGGGTCACTTAAGATTTGTTGTGCCTTGCGCAACGTTAGTGTCGTAACGCTCTCCGATAGATTAAGGGTAGGGATACCAATAATTTTACTTCCTAATTTAGTTATCTTTAAAAATTTGTTCTTATTAGTAACTGTAAGCATATAAAAAAACAAATGGCCCCATATGTGAGGACTGGCTCAATAATACTGCGATACAGAATCAGAAGTCGTCGTGGCTGAGTTTACGAATAGCTGTCAGTCTTTGTTGACAGCGTTTGTAAACTCCTAGAGTGTGCTGATTAAAATTGAGATTTCGGTCCAAAATAATGCCAAGATATTTGAAATGATCTACTCTCTCAACTATCTCTCCATCAATGAAAATGCTAGAAGAATGGATCTGTGCTTTTGAGGTACTAAAGACCAATTCCTTAGTCTTTAAAATATTGAGGTGCAGAAAGTTATCCTCACACCACGTTCTAAAATGTGCCGTAGAACGTTGATAGTCCAAGAAAGAGTCATTGTCATCATTAACCCTCCTGTTACCCTCACATCTGCTAACATTTTTTACCCACTGGGGTCAATTTGACCCCAGTAATTTAAACCTCCACAATATGATTTTTTTTTACAAAGGTTTGTCTCAGGTAATTTATGTCTTTGTTGACTACCTAAGTAACCTTTTAAGTTGACATCCACCCACCACTCCCCTCCCCACCCCTTATACATCCAGAATACCCATTGCACGACTATGGACAAATTTACAAATCACCATAAAATCTTACTGATTGACCTAAAATTGGAAAAGTGTAAATATTTTTGGTTTTATTTGTTTTATAATATTTTTAAGTATAGATTTTTGTAATCTATAACATTTGGAAAGAAAAACTATTTATTTTATCAAGGATAGTAACATGAGTTATGTTTGGGGTCAATCTCGCAAAAATTATGTTTTCCACTCCCCATGGCACGGGAAATAATTATTAGTTCTCATGAGAATTATGTCCCATGTCATGTGAACTACTAGTGGTTCTCGCAATACTACAGATATGGTTATGTTAGTTTAGAGCCCTAAAACAGAGGGAAGTTTTTTGAATATAATATTGAATATGTAAAATTATAATGAACATTATAAATTCAAATTATAACATGTTATTGTGACCTCAATAAAACAACCAAAACAAATGTGTGTGAAATTTTAATATTTCTTTTGTTTTATTATACAGCTAAAAGAGCCTGGGGTCAAATTGACCCCAAGGAACACCGATGCTACAAAATGTGTACAGGGCATTGAAAAAATATCAGCAGGTTAATTTTATGTTTACAGAGTTGCCCCCATTAAATTAGGAAACGTCATTAAATCTGAAGCAAAAAAAAAACAAAAATCATGTATTTACAGACGTTAAACATTGAATCGGGTCAAATTGACCCCAAAGATAATAGGAGGGTTAAGCAGAGCAAGGATGGCTGTATCATCTGCATATTTAAAATAATGAGTTGTTGTAAATGAACTCTGACAGTCATTTGTACAGAGAATAAAAAGGAATGGGCTAAGTACGCACCCCTGGGGGGCGCCGGTATTGAGGACAATGGGTGGTGATAGTGCATTGCCCACCTTAACCACTTGAGGTCTATTAGAAAGAAAATTATGGATCCAATATATTAGAGATGATGGAACTTGCATTCTCTGTAGTTTCCTTATCACCTGGTGACGCTGAATCGAATTCGCTCTGTGCACGAGAAAAATGCTAACTTCCGGCTTGAGGGCGGACGTTGGGTACTTCGTTTCCGGTTGCCGTCTTGTTTACATCAGTGGACCGGCGTTAACTTAGTTTAATCGTTCGCAATGGACCTAAAACATAAAAAACTTACTGTGGCTGAGCTGGTTTAATGGTTAAAGCGTAAAGCCTTGTTTAACTCGACGGGTCCGCATGAGCCCAAAGGTGCGCGCCGCAAAAATGACGTGATTGTATACAGCGCGCGCGCCTCCGTATCTCTTAGATTAGAACACCATTTACTACACACAATAGGCTTTTTTCTCTGATTTTGAAAACTCTTCGTGATTGACTTAAAATGCTTCCAAGATCGTCTTGTCGACCGCGATCGACGGGTTGGTGATTCCTGTAACGTTACTGTTTTCCGGTCAATGACAAGAGTACTAATCAGCTGTCTCACGAACGTAACCAGCACATGTATCCACACATAGCAAAGCCATAACACAGCCAGGGAGAAGAACTAAGTTGCATGAAACAATCCAACTACATATTTTAAACCACTGACAAGGGAAAAGTCACTACTCACGGTGTCTATAGCCGCTTTCCGCCCGGAGGGACTTTTGCAGTGCCTAGAACCTTCCTATAACCATTTTTTTCGCGTGTTCCGACCGGACTAAGTTCCTATAACTCTTTCAGTACCTAGTCTAGAGCGAGGACTTTTTTTAGTTCCCTTTCCCAACGTCGGATACCTTTACTCCCTGTATTACATGTGTACTCCCTGTATGACATACTGAGAGATGTAATATTTAAACCCCTTTCTCTCTCTTGCTCTGGGGAGCTGGAGAAAAATCACTAACCAGTCGATGAACATCATCGACTCTAATATTATATTATAATATCGACTGTAATCTTCGGTTAATGTCCAAGACATCTGGAGAAATATACATAATCTACGTTGTCCATCAGGCTACCGGAAACTAGACACCCCATATCGGTTTCGCAGCCGGAAGTAGCATATGCTAACGTGCACATAGTCTATTAAAGGCGGAACTAAAGTCAATAAAGAGAAGTCTGGCATAATTCCCAGAAGTGTCCAGATGTTGAAGTACACAATGCAAGAGACAGGCCACTACATCATCTGTACCTCTCTTCTGCTTGTATGCAAATTGTAGACAATCCAAAGATGGTGTCACATATGGAACAATAATGTTTTTGATGATTTTCTCAAAACATTTAATTATAATAGAGGTTAATGATACAGGCCTGTAGTGATTTAACTCAGATGGATGTGTATTTTTTGGAACTGGAATAACAATTGATGATTTCCATTTGACAGGAATTGTTGAAGTGCTGAGTGAACGAAGGATAGGGGTTAGTTCCAGGGCACAGCTTTAAGACCCGGCCCGGAATACCATCCTGCCCAGGGGCCTTCTTTGGTTTGCACTTGATGAGCTGGGAATAGACATCCTGGCTGGTTAGAAGGGACTCATAGTTCAACTCTTGGATGGGCAAAGAATCCAAAAGGCTATCACACTCTTCTGAAAAGTCAGATGTATAAAAACGGGCATAAAACTTATTAAGATTACTTGCAAAAGTGGTGGGATCTGATACACAAGTAGTCTGTTTAGAAGCTTGTCCAGTAAGAGTCCTAACGCGCTGGAATGCCTGCTTGGTGTTCATATTTGCAAAATCCTGCTCCAGTTTGTTTTTGTAATTATTTTTCGCTTTAAATATTTCATTTTTGATATCCTGATTTATTTTTTTGAGATCAGCAAAGTCATTTTGCCTAAAGGCAAGTTTCTTCTTCTTGAAAAGATATTTTATCTGTGAATTAATCCATGGTTTTGAGTTGGAATATGCTCTGATAGTCTTTACTGGTATCAAAAGATCCATACAGAATTTGATGTAATCTGTAACAACTGAAACCTGCTCATCCAGGTCTCCCTCAAAGACTCCCAGTCTGTACATGCAAAACAGCCTTGAAGGCATGCAATAGCATCTTCCGACCATTGGGGGATGCTACGTATTACCGGTTTGCGTTGTTTCAGCCGTTGTTTGTAAACAGGAAGTAAATGAATAACATTGTGATCCGCTAACCCTAGCGGTGGGGGAGCTCTAGCTTTAAATGCTTCCGAAATGTAACACAAATCTATAGTTTTATTTAATCTCGTTGGAACATCCACATGTTGATTGAAGGCTGGTAATGAGTAGTCAAGCCGACAGCTGTTAAAATCACCAAGAAGTAGCACTGGAGCATCCGGGTATTTGCTGAGCATAGCATAGCCTGTGTATTTTGGGCTATCTGCTCAGCCGCTGCCTTGACATTGGCGCTTGGTGGGACATATACACAACTAAGCACAACAGTCGGGAATTCCCTAGGGGAGATAGAAACCACGGGGGACAGGCTGAGCAGCTCCAGGTTTGGATTACAGATCTTCTCGTGTACTTTGATGTTAGTGCACCAGCGCAAGTTGATGTACATGCACACCCCAACTCCACGCTCTTTCCCAGAGTTACTGTTTCTGTCTGCCCGGAAGATCTCAAAGTTATCCAGGCTAACCTCGGTGTTCGGGACAGACTCCTCTAGCCAAGACTCAGTCAAAGCAAAAACACATGCCTCCCTGAACGATGCATCCGTGAGACATTTAGCATGCAACAAGTCCATTTTATTTCTCAATGAAAAATCATTTGAGAGAATTAATGATGGTAACATCGCGCCCCTCCTCGCCTTCCTCTTTTCCTCTTTAAGCTTGATGTTGGAATTAGCTCAGGGGGAATGATCATAGATGGAATCAGTTGGCAGTGGATAGAGTTGCGCAGAGATAGAAGTTCCTCCCGGGAATAGGTGAGTCCATGCCCTGCTCCGACATCCTCCAATTGAATAGTCCATACCACGGAGTCAGTTACAGCTAACGCATGCGCCAGAGACCAGAGAGGGCAGGGGTTCTCAAACCTGAGAACCATTATAAACCCTGGGTAAACTACATCCTGTTATCTGGCTTCATGTTTCACATTGCTCATGATTTACCCGTTGCAGCTAACGCATGCGCCAGAGACCAGAGAGGGCAGGGGTTCTCAAACCTGAGAACTATTATAAACCCTGGGTAAACTACATCCTGTTATCTGGCTTCATGTTTCACATTGCTCATGATTTACCCAGGATTAACAATTAATCCTGGGTGTTCATAATACGCTGCCATTTCATACTAGACTCCTAAACCCTGGGTTAAAGGATTTGTTGACTTCAGAATTAAAATTTCCTGATAATTACCCCCAAGTCATCCAATATGTTGATGTCTTTATTTCTTCAGTCGAAAAGAAATGAAGGTTTTTGAGGAAAACATGGGAGTACTAATTGAACTAATTATTCTGCATTTTTCAGTGAGAGCATTTGACGTAATTTAGATATATTTTTAAGATGAAAAAAATTTGGTTTTACAGATACTAGATACGTGACTTTCAAATGAAAGATTGGTATCAAAGAGCACACACACACACACACACACACACACACACACACACACAGACAGACACAGGTTCCTAACCGACGACGAAGACTCAACAGAGCAGCCATCAAGTGTTAGACAGTATTCTAGGTTATTACGTGTGGAAGTTTTTTGTCCAATCATTAGAATCTCTGTTTTTCAGAATTTAGTAGTATGGAAGTACTAGTCATCCAATTTTTTATATCAGCTATGCATTCCGTTAATTTTGTGAATTTGCAAGTTTCGTCAGAGCATGAAGAAATATACAGCTGAGTATCATCATAATGATGTCTCATAATGGTAGCATGTACAGAATGAACAGCAGCGGTCCTAGTACTGAGCCTTGTGGTACGCCATACTGAACTTGTGATCGATAAGACATCTCTTCATTTACTGCTACAAACTGAAAACGGTCAGATAAGTATGATTTAAACCATGCTAGTGCAATTCCACTAATGCCAACATAGTTTTCTAGTCTATTTAAAAGAATGTTGTGGTCGATAGTATCAAATGCAGCACTAAGATCGAGTAACACTAATAGAGAGATACAACCACGATCGGATGATAAGAGCAAATCATTTGTGACTCTGATGAGAGTCTCAGTACTATGATCTAAATCCTGATTGAAAATCCTCGCAGATATCATTTCTGTCTAAAAAGGAACATAGTTGTGCCTTTTAACACCGCATCATTTCACACTGTACAAGTTTGGCACTGAAATGCAAGTTTAACTGCACCAAAGTTTCAAATTCTGGAGTAAAACATGATGCTAACCCTCTTCTACATTAAAAGTGTGAAACGTTCCTCTACGTGGGGTTAAAAGCAGGGTTTAGAACGATGATAACCCGAGGTTAAGTGCTGAAAGTACTAATCGATCACAAGTACGATCACAACTATCGGACGGGATGGTTTAACATGGAGAGGTGGGGTAAAGTAATAATTACTAGAGCTTCTCTGTGATTTTAGTCCCGTCCGAATGTGCATCTCAGTAATCATTAGGGCTAATGTGAGTAAACATTACGGCGACTTTTACCTTCAGTAAAAAGGTTAGTAAAAATGACCTCAGGTAATACTAATCCCGTGCGAATAGACCCGCTGTAATTATGTACGTAAATATTTTGTCATTACCTGTTTAAAAGTAGTTTTCTGAGTTTTTTTTTCAAGTATGGAGACGTTTTACTGAGATCTCTTATCCCGTGTGAATTGGCCATTATTATTAGGCCTACAGACGTACTGTGGTTAAAATTACATTAATTTTTCAACCCTTGTAGAGTTAATCCCATCCGAATAGGGCAAAAGACTGCCATGATACTACCAATATTTTTTTATTTATATATATTTTTTTTAAACGTAGTATTACCATAATGCCATTTTGTTAAGATAAAGATAAAGGATTTTTATTGTCATTCCAAACCATGGTACATGAGCTGGAACGAAATTAGATACTGAGGTCCGGTTAAAACCACTCACAAATAAATAACTAAACTACTCAACAATAAATACAATAGATACAAATAGCAAAGCATACAACCTATATATACACACTAAAAAACCCTAAAAAATATAAAAGTTAGTTTGTCAGCTCTGGAGTGTGGCAGTATTAACAAGTCTGACAGCTTCTGGAAAGAAGCTGTTTTTTAACCTGGTTGTTCTGGCTTTGATGCTGCGCAGCCTCCTGCCTGAGGGGAGAGGGGCAAATAGTCTATTGGCAGGGTGGGAGCTGTCTTTCATAATGCTTGCAGCCCTCGTCCTGCATCTGTTGATGTATGTGTGTATTAGTGATGCAAGTTTGAATCATTCACTCTATATTCTTCTTTAATAAAGGTGACAGAAAAAATTAAATAGCAGCAGGACAATATAATATTCTTTCTGAAAGATTCAAGGATAAATAGAAGAAACATTCACACAGAGAAAGAGTTTCCCTCTGATTCTTTGAAATCTCTCAGTCGGGGTGAAGGATGACACTGGGCACGGCTCTAGACGCTCATTCTGACCCAATCCTCAAGCACTTAATCAGCTAGAGACCATCTCAGAGAAGCTCAGCGCTCGATATCTCCATCTCTAGAGGCCTGAGAAAATCAGCCGCCGCCAAGAGCCTCCGGATTCAGCCCGGCCCTATTACACACTCTATAATAATGAGGGACCTGGACATATACATAATAGGGGGAATCTTTCTATTACATGACAAAGAGGCAAGATAGCTTCTTCTTTTTAGAGCGAGAGAGTGAGAATTATCAATAGGAAAAAAAAATTTCTCAGAAGTCTACAGGAATGATTACAGTAAAGCAAATGCAGAAACTTTTCATATACCGCAAATAGAAACTTAGAAACCTTAAAGAGCCAATATAAAGCTATTTTAAAAATCCATTATTATTTGAACTCTACTTGAATAGGTTAACATTCTAAAATATGAAAAGTTTTTTTTTTTTTTTTTTTTACAAACAATACATTTTTGCAGCACCTCAATTTACAGTCTGTCTAAAATACTCTGTTGAGTCCGGTAACACTTTCTATGAAGTCCATGCTTATAATGAATTATAGCTCCATTTATACTTATTAATTTATAAGTAAGTATTACTACTCTATAAATATATTTATAAAGACTCATTTAGACCTTTTCTGCTTAATAGCAGCTGCCACAATTATATTCTTTTTATAATTAAAAGTCATGCATTTGCTTTTTCAGTTTTTTCGGTCAAATTCAGTTCTCTAATTTAATATTCACGAGTTATTCTTGAATATTGTCCACCTAGCAATCTATGATCATAGATATTATCATAGATTGCTAGAGCTAATGCTCCTATTACTGTCATGAATTATCATTATAAATATTATCATTGATACTATCACCACTAATATTAATATATTGCTGTTGTTGTTGTGATTGTTGGGGTGATTATTACCTTCACTAGAACTATACTGATACTTCGGATTGCCCATATCTATACTTGCGTCACAGAAAGGATCTCATGTGCCTACATACACCACTTTATCGATGACTGTGTTGGGCTGTTTTGTATTTCGTTGTTTTTGTTTTTGACCTTTTTCTCTCTTCTGTATTGTATATGTGTCTCAATACCTTTTATGTGTTTCTCTTTTTGTTAATTTGCAATAAAAAAAATTTTTTTTAAAAATTAAAAAAAGAATATTGTCCATCTCCATTCTAAATGCACTTCTCAGCAATCTGATAGGCTCGGTCACTCTTCTACTTAACTATCGTATCACTCATTACAGCTGCCGATTTACTGTTTATCAGACTCCCTCCGGCCACATGTCATCCAAGCCGTCAGTTAGCAGTAATGAGATCCCATCTCAAACCTACAGGGAGTCCAGCTCCTCTGGGTCAAATACGGCTCTGATATTGGGAGCTTTTCATGACACAATTACAATCACATATTGATTTCTCTGTCTGTGCCATAATGACAGCGTTGCGAGCACAGAAATATCATCATAAAGACTCGAAACATCACATCGGTTACAATGCTTTAGATATTAAAAAATGGTTTTGTCAAAGAGATGCACTATTTCTTACTAAATATGAGCATTGGCATTTACAATAGATATATGTTATGCTTGCTCCTCATGTGAAATGTATACTTTAAAAGTCTTTAACACTGGCACTGGGGTATAGGTTGTCTCAACAGTATTTGTACTTTATATAAATTTCACCCCTGGAGGCTCAAACTCCTGCACTTTTACAACTGAATCAAAAGTGCCCCTCTCAAAAATGATCAACGACAGTATTGTGATCAACAAAATGCATGTAAATTATAATTAATAAAACAATGTGTATCTGCCGTCAGTCTGAGATGTCATTTATGGTGGATGAGGAGATTCCTCCCTTTCATAAAGCTTTGAGTGCAGAGAAAAGCCCTATATACATTTACCTTTACAGTGAAATACAAATTATAATTGAAAAAAATAGAATTTCTCCTCAATGTAATTGGACACCAATTAGGAAAATTAGATTGATTAATTAATTAATCTCAATTAGAGACAATTTAAAGTCTCTTCTGCTCATCAAGGCTGTATTTATATGACCAAAAATACAGTAAAAGCAGAAATATTGTGAAATATTATTACATTTGGAAATAACTTTTTTCCCCCTGTGATGCAATACTGAATTTCCAGCTTCTTTTTTAATATGTCTGCATCAACCAGACAGGAATAATTCCTGAAGATAACAACGTGAGCTCTTGGAGAAATGCTGAAACGCACACAAGCAAACTCATGACTGCTGTTATTCGTTTGCACATGTCAGTCTATCTATGTAAATGAAGTTCTGCTACGGCATGCTTATTAACAGCGGTCAACATTACTGCGCTCATAGCTTGTCTGGTTATGTTGTCACATTGACAGCTTGAATACATAAGTAAACAGCTTTTATAAACTCATTTACACATTTAATGATCATGCAAGCTTCTTTTGTCAAGGTGATTTATTCACTAAAGCAGACCTCCTCTGCATCGGAAGTGAAACATTGAATGTAATTGATAAGCTGTATGCAAAATAAATGACTCTGCCAAGAAAAGCCTTGAAGTTTCTTTGGATGAAAGCCATTTTACTCTGCTTGACAAAATACTGTATGACACTGAGAGACTATTAATGGTATTTATCTTTGCAGGCCAAACATCACATGCTCTTTATACATAATGCACTTCTTTCTTTCTTTTTGATGAACTGTTTTTTTAAGGGGAAAAATATCCATTTAAGGATTTTACCTGCTTTCTCCTTGTGTGTTTAAAATCAACACTGAGTGAACATTTCATTCATCTATTAACTATTGCTATAAACTATTGATATTATTTACAAGACAGGCGGCTTTTCAATTATGCAAAAGCATTGCATATTTTTCCATCACATACAGAGCTGCAAGTTTTAAATTAATGACAGACTGTCAGGATCTGAACACTGTCTGACAGACAAACCTCATCTGTCCTCACTGTGAGTGTGTTATCAGATCATATCACTCATATCTCACCTTCGGACCCCTGCGTTTTCATGAATTCTCTTTTTTAGTAGGTCATGATCATTGAGGATATATGGGGATTTAAAAAATAAAATATGAGTTTTGTTCTAGGAGAATTGACATCTTCCTCTTTATTCAAATATCATTAAAAATTTGGTGAAGATTTTGTAGGCATGTTGCACGAGTCAATTGTTTTATTTGTGATTAAGCAATGAAACATGCCATCATTTTTGGCAAGGCTGTCATGCAAAGAAATTATGAACATATGACAAAAACAAGAGAGAACCAACGAAATATGAACAACTGATTATGTTGTAGTCAATGTATGCTGTAGTTTTTGCCTTTTCTGACAAATAATTGTGTCAGATAAATACCTTAACCAATTTTAATGCTTTGTTCTTCCCCATATTTAGAATATTTAAAAAATATTACATTTTTAATCAAGATTGTATGGTAGTTAAAAACAAACACCTCTGAGCATCTTTGGCCACTATTGTAGATTACTGGCATAACTGAGCATTTACTATATACACTTTTATTTACTATATACACACTTCTGTACCTACAGAAATAACAAATGAATTAAGTCAAAGTCTGGGTGGAGGGACAAGCCAAAAGAAATTCTGGCAAATTTATAATTTCAATCCTTTGGAGGAAACAAATTATTAAAGATACGACACAATGAAGTTACTAACATTTACCTTAGGTATAATGAATTTAAATCTTTCTACATGTGAAATATATGTAGGCAATAAGACTTCGTCTTTAAGAGTCATATAGGCCACGCTGCTTTTGGATTTCACCAAAGAATCATTATTTGAACAAATATGACAATATAAGGCTTCCCTGTGGAAATGAAACGAGCCGTGAATGTCAAACACACCTGAAGTCGTGTTGGTTTTTAAATGTCATGCTAAAGGAGAGTCTGGAGACGTTCATGTCACAATAAATGTATCTTTTGTTTATCTGTAATCCTCTTCAAAGACAATCATTTAGTGACAAATCCTGATGACTTTTACCGCCTGCGATCATATAAAAGCCTGTTAAGAAATAAATACTGTGTTTATGGTGTCAGGACACTGGCATCCTCAACATTAGATAGCTTCTAAAAGCTTGCGCTTGACGTGGTCGTTACTAAAGAGCTTACATTTTCTGTGATTTTTCTTTCATCATCGCCGATGTCGATGGTAGATAAGGGGTGAACAATGATAGAAAATGAAGCCGCAAAGTATAATGGGATAGTTTTTACAAAGATCAGAGCAAATGTCAAAGTTACACACATCTCTTAAACTGAACCTTACGTTTTTGGCTTAATGCTTCAATGTTTATTAGCACTTAGATTTTGTATTGCATTGCATTGTGGAATATATTCTACACAACGTGAGAGTCTGCTGTAGAGCCGCCTCAAAAAGGTAATTAGCTACTAATCACATTTTCAACAATGTCATTAGATTACTGTACTAATTACTCTCTCTCAAAAGTATTGCATTATTTATTACTAATTACTGTGAACATTGGGACGCAGGGTGAGAGAAGTAATGATGAAACAAAGAGCAGGTGTGTGTTAATCAATGAACAAACGAGTAACTATGACAACCAGCAAAACAAAAATGAAACAGGAAATATTGATTTGAATTTAAAAGTCTTTGAAAATGAAACTGAAAACCCAACAGAACATGAAAATTACTTTTCTAAATCTCATATCAACCTCGACCAGTTGACCAGGATAGACATGAAACTGCTCATCAAAATCAAAATTTAATGTTAAAATGTATATTTTTAATGCAAACTTATCCCATTAAATACTTGGTCAGTTCAAGAATAACTAAGAAGCAAAGAATTAAATTTTAAATCCACTATTGTTTAATATAGTCTATTAAATGCAATTACATCAGAAGGAACTGTATTTAAATTACAAAAAAAATAATGGTAATATTTTACTTTTAATTTCACCATCATTTCCTTTTAGACAAACTGAAACATGTCAAAGTCCATGATTTTCTATTATTCCAGAGAAAAACTGGAACTGGATTTCACTTTTTTTGGCCAACCCTTCAGAAACTTAAAATGACGAATGAAACACCCTGCAGTTTTTTTTACTTAATTCGCACGCACACATGGTGTACATTATAGTGATGTGCTCCGTGTGTGTGTGCGTGTGTGCGTGTGCGCGCGTGTGCGTGTGGTGTGTGTGTGTGTGTGTGTGTGTGTGTGTGTGTGTGTGTGTGTGTGTGTGTGTGTGTGTGTGTGTGTGTGTGCGTGTGCGTGCGTGCGTGCGTGTGCGTGTGCGTGTGCGTGTGTGTGTGTGTGTGTGTGTGTGTGTGTGTGTGTGTGTGTGTGTGTGTGTGTGTGTGGTGTGTGTGTGTGTTGTTTGTGCTTGCTTTGAAAAAAAGATGATAAAAGACTGGCAGTGCTTCTGCTTGCACTGTAAGAAAATACGGCCCATTTTGTTAAATAAAAGGATTTTTCTTGAGTAAGTAGACTGTAAGTACATGTACTATAAAATAAAGTGCAACCCTCATTTCTATGGTGCATTATGGGATTGAATGAGTGCACTCAATATTGCCCACTATGATTACACTACCACAAATGGATTTCGGACACAGCCTTAATTTCCAGGCAGGCAAATTATACACACCTGTGTGGCGTTACTCTCAAAGCTGTGTAAAACCAGCCAATCAGACTTGACCTTACTAGATCGAGAAAGTGCCTTAATTTTTGTGTTAAATGTCAAGACTGGAGCTGTGTCCGTAATCGAATACTCTCTGAGAAGCAGCAACATTTGATGAGGAACAAACAAAACAAGTCAATTTATTGTAATTTCAATGTCAGTATGCGTATACACTTACAGCTCCTCTACCGTAGCCTTGTGAGATAGTAAAATATCCAGGGATTATATACAGTAGCCTTGAAAGAGACAGCCGTTGAGACTAAACACATTGTGCTCGACAAAACATATGTTTATTTTCGATGCAAGTTATCTGTATTTAATGTAATATTACTTGCATAATTCAGTCGAAAACTATAATATTAAAAAAAAACTGGATGGCAGGTGTGTTTAGGGTTAATCAGCATGTGTAATTAGTTTGATACATGGATGATGTGTTTGGTCTCTCTGTTGGGTATATCAGTGTGATCTTATCTTGTGGGTTGTAGATGTATGTCCTGATGTAGGGAATTGCTCATGACACTGGGTTCTTGTGAAGCGTGCACTTCCTGATCCCCCTGGAAAAAAAGTCAAACCCAGCAGGACATGTTGCAGCTGCACTACTCTGATAAATCATTTCTAGTGGCACATTATAAAATTCCTACTGAAGTACATATGGAATGTTGACCCTTTGATTTGCTTATTCCCTGATATAAAATACCCAAACACAACGATGGATGGATGGATGGATGGATGGATGGATGGATGGATGGATGGATGGATGGATGGATGGATGGATGGATGGATGGATGGATGGATGGATGGATGGATGGATGGATGGATGGATGGATGGGGGCCCTCGGATATGTAGAGGCTTGGGCCCAACAGGAGCCAAGACTTCCTATATAGAAATGACTCATGTCTGTCAGGCCAGCACTTCCAAGATGTAAAATCTTACAAATGTGGATGGCGAAGACTGCCGCACAAATGTCTTCAATTGGTACACCACTGGACCATGCCCCTTGTGGAATGTGCCCTGACACCTATGAGGCATTGAAGGCCCATTGAGGTGTAAGGCCAAAGATAAAGTCTACTATCCAACGTGACAATCTTTGCTTCGTGAATGGGAGCCCTTTGGTGCGGCCCGCCGAAACATACAATGTGCTGTTCCGACTGCCGGAACGGGGCAGAACGCACTAAATAGACTCTGAGAGCCCTGACGGGGCAGAGTAGACTTAATTCTCTATCGTCTTCCGACAGGGGAATGGCAGATAATGAAATGACCTGGGCTCTGAACGGAGTGGAGAGCACCTTGGGTACATAGCCATGTCCTGGTTTGAGGATGAATTTGCAGTTGTTGAGCCCAAAATCAAGACAGGAAGCGTTCATGGAGAGCGCTTGTAAATCGCCCACTCACTTGATCGATGCTAGGGCTAGCAGGAGTGCGGTTTTGAGCGAAAGTGGTTTTAAGTCAGCTGACTGAAGTGGCTCGAAAGGGGGTCCCCTATGGGCCCTGAGGACCGTGGATCGGTCCCAAGAGGGTATAGAGCGAGGACGAAGCGGGTTCAGCCTTCTGGCCCCCTTGAGGAAGCGTATGACCAGGTCGTTCCTTCCTAAGGATTGGTCGGCCACAGGAGCATGGAAGACTGCTATGGACGGCACCTCATGGACGGAGCTCTAGCCTCGGTGATAGTCCTCAGGACTCTTTCCGAGAGGTCCCTGGTTACCCGTTGAGGGGCCATACATAGGGGGCCCACAAGTCGGGACGGGGGTGCCAGATTGTCCTGTTTGCCTGAGTGAGGAGGTCCTCCCTCAGCGGTATTGGCCAAGGAGCTGCTCCTAGCATCTGCATCAACTCGGAGAACCATATTTGGATCCGCCAGAGAGGGGCTACAAGGAGGACTGCATGTTTGTTCCTTCGCCAAATGGCCGCAGGGAAACGGCGAATCAGCAGATGACGGCGTCGAGTCAGAAGCGCTGTGCAAGAGGCAGCCGTCCGTTGAACTGCTGCTGCAGATTCACTGTGTTACTCTGCTGCGCTCTTTCAATGGCGAGAAAGCTTTCAAGCTGGAGAAATTCAGCGAAGAAGTGAGTCGTCACTTAAGGAGAATAAATCTTGAGTTTCATGGCAAAATGGGCCTCTTATATAGTCAGCAGCCACGTCCATTCTGGCGAGCTTCGGCGCTCAAGACGGGAAGCGTCCTCATAGGTTTGCGATTCCTCGCTGCTTTGCCATAGGTTTGTGCAGTTGCCGCAGCCCAGCCAATCAGCGCACTTAGACAGCCTGCACTGTGCTTGCTGTGCAGCTGTACTGCGTTTTAAAATAAAGGCTTCAATATTCTCAAGAAAAGGAGGTTTTCCATAGCGTATAGCTACGCAATACGCGTGAACCGCTCTTGAAAAGGAACTGCAACATTAATTAGCTTTCATTTGAATGCAGAATGAATTAAATGGATCTAATAAGGACAAAAGGGTGCATATGAACCAATTTAAAAATGACAGTAACGGGATAAATGAACTAAGAAATTTTATTATTGCACTTAATGTTATATGGCTTTATTGTCACGGTTCATGAATTTACTGTTTCTCTTTCCTCCTGCGCTCGGCTTGGCTCAGCTTTCCCAGGAGGAGAGAGAGAGGCGAAGGTCCGAATGTACTTTGCCTCTATTGTGGAGGAGTGGGCCATTTCCTATACTCCTGCCCGGTAAAAGATCGAGCCCGGTAGTGAAGATGAGGCTACTATCGGGTGGGATGTCCGCTTAGAAGACCTCATCATCTACTCTCCTCCCGGTAAGACTGAGATGGGCAACCCGATTTAACAAATGTCAAGAGTTACTGGACTCTGGATCAGAAGGTAACTTTATGGACCTGACTTTTGCTCACAAGCTTCAGATTCCCAGCACTTTCTCACAAAATTTCTGTCAATGCTCTCAACGGACAAGAACTTCCTAACATTTCTGCTCCGCTCCATGTCTAACAAGCTACCTCCCAAATTCATCCGCCCGTTCACTGTCACCAAAGTCCTTAAAGTCCCCGTGAACCGGAAGTTGCAAACGACTTTTCTCCAGTGCTGTGACGTATTTCCGAGAGAAACGGAATACTAAATGAGGCAAAATAGTGAGCGTGGCTTTTTTTTCCAACTAGCACCTGATTGGATCTAGAAAAATGCACCTCCTCGCCATCTCTCCTTTCACATGCTGTGTGCCTGTCTACTGTCAGTTGGAGGGGCGTGGTTACGGATGTTAAGCAGACACCTAAACCGTCAAGCCTACGTCATCGGGCAAGGTCCTCCAAGGCAGAGGGGAGGGGCATTTTCAGAATTTGATTAAAGATTACGAAGCCAAAAAATTTGTTTGTGTGGATTGACTTGCATGGATGAATTGTTCACCACAAAACGATCAATTTAGGCAAACAAAGTAAGTATGGTCAATTTTGATTTCATGGGGACTTTAATCCGGTGGCAGTCCGACTGGTGTCTTGTGTTGTCAGATCGCTGTGGGAATTCCCCGTGTCGTGTCCTGCTCCCTGTTTGCCTAACTGCCCTCGGCCTGTGTTGGATTCTAGTTCCTTAGTTCCAACTTTTCTGCCTGGGATTATTCTCGTCTGGAGCTCTTTTGCTTCGTGCCTTGATTCACGTGAATTACTTCTTCACGTCTGCCACGACCGATCGGGTTGCCTGTCAACGTCCCTGCGCTATTCCATTTGACTCTTTCCTGCACCAGACTGTTTGGGATATTACTTCTCACCTTCTCCATTAATAAACAGTTACTTGCATTTTGTATCCTCCATTATTTATCATGACATTTATAGCACATGCATTAAAACAATTATAATTTTTTTAAAATCTATAATGAGCCCCCTCATGTGGCATGTCTATGCGTTGCACATTGTGTATATATATATATATATATATATATATATATATATATATATATATATATATATATATATATATATATACAACCCCTATAATTCATATATTATTAATTTATATATATATATATATATATATATATATATATATATATATATATATATATATATATATATATATATATATATATATATATACATACAATACATACAATACAATACACACAATTTTTGTGCATCTGCTCAAGTTATGAATTTCACACTATTATTATATGCAAGATGAAAGATTTCGTCCTGCATTCATTCTGCATGTGATGACATGATGTTAGTTTGAAGTTGAGTTTATGTTCACTGCACATGAATCTTCAGAGAAACACACCTTGTATTGGTAGCGACTGGATTTGTTCTCTTGAGCGTTCTTGAAAGGATTTGGGTGGAATTCTTCCTCATGTTTATCATCTGTAACTTTGGATGTTGTAGTGACTGGTCTAATAATTCCAGGCTTTGTCTTTGTCTAAGACAGATAAACAAGAAAAAAATTATTTAAAATCAAAAATCAGCTAAAGATTTCTACAGCCAACACCTAGTATGTGGTGTCTAGTTCTTTAGAACAGCAATTATATATTTGCAATTACATATATGAATTAAATTTAACAATATAGAATATCTTTATGACATTTGTTATGACATCCTCTTCAATCATTACAATGCACATGATAACTTTCCTTAACTCTACAATAAGTAAATCCACTTCACCAGATAATTACAATGCAATGCATTACGACAGCAATGCCATAGAAATATACAGAGCTACTGCAAAAACTGAAGTTCAAATACAAAAAATTAAAGGAGTGAATGTATGGAACAGCTGCAGTGAAGAGATGAAATCATGTACAACAATAAGTACATTTTAAAAGACTATTTAAACTGAAGATATTAAATGGATACGAAAAGGACTCGAGGTGATATACAGCTTCCTTGGTCTACATATTAAGTCGGAATTGTTATTATTTGATTTGCTATAGATAGATGGAAATTAATGAGAAGCATCAATTTGTTATGTATTAAACTAAAGGATAAAGATAGAGATAGGGGGTAGGTCCTGAAAAGTTTGTTATGAACTTCTTCCTACTCCTTTTTGAACATGTAAATTTCTAATTTGAATTACTTACAATAATTTTGGAAGATTATGCTGAGAAGTACATGACTTTATATAGCCGTTATTTTAATTTTAATTTTATATATGCATGTCTGTATATATCTTTTTTTTTCTTACATGTTCAAAATAAAATAAATAAATAAATATGAGTGTGCTCTTGTTTATCTGGCGCATATGCATACCTTAAATAGAAACATTATTTTACAAAATCTCCTCTCCATATCTCTTGGCCGACGTAAAGTAGCAGAAACTGAGATAAACATTTTAAATACAAATAGATATATATATCCCAAATACTTACCAGTGTTTTTTCAGTGGTTACAAAGTGTTGAAAAGGAGAGCTTGCCTAGAAAAAAAGATGGCTTTACCCATGACATCTATAAAAGAGGCAGTAATGAAATGCATCTGCTTATGAAATTGTGCATATTGTACATTGATTTACATTTGGCAACAGATTCCTGATTAAGTTGAAGAATACTCAGGGCATAAATTAAATAGTTTTGAAAAGTGATTCCAAAATATGCTATTGTTATAATATTATTTGAAGTGATTTCATATTACATTATTCAGCACCATGCCTGTAATCTTTTCGGAGTTTGTGATATTCCATTAAATGTTTCTATTGGCAAAATCTGTGAAACAATGATAGCAAACTGAGTGTCCAAATCCTGTAATTTGCTATGATAAAAAAATCTTGCAAGCGAGATGAAATTTTGCTCTCAAAATGTAAACAGTGTCTAAAACACCATTATTATAAAGTAAATACTTCAGTAAAGGTCAGAATACCTGCATTCTCACACAAATCACTAGTCTTATCATTAAAATGAAGTAAATGAAAATCCAATAGCAATAGAAAAAGGCTCCAGTTTATGGGTCAACTGTTGTAACGTGTACACATGCACTTTATATTCACAGGCATAATGCAGCAGCATGTGGGCAGTACAGGCTGAGTTATGTGATTGGATCTGACTGAATAACAGACATTTACTCTGATTACCAGCGTTGAGACCCCAAAATGGCTCTCGGTTCTGTTCTGATGGGGAACAGCAGGGGAATAGCCTGGTCAACATTTGGAAGATGAAAATGCTTCCCAGATCTTTTCTTGCCCACATCAAAGACTGCATATGCAATACGTTTTCTACACTTCTATAGGATAAACAGTTGGATCTAAAATCTAGGTGTGAAATCTGGGTCTTTGATTGGCTTGTGTGCTCAGATTCACGGGCATACAAAAATAGTATAATATGAAGGACTGCAAAATAAGAATATTTCCGGAACTAACACTTTCATAATTAATGATTTGTCAGATTTGCCTTCTCAGAAGCCTGAGTGTAAAATACTCACATATCTTGTTTCCCGTCCCAATAGTTTTGGTGATGGTGATGACGTCTGTGACTTTAGAAATTCAGAATAAAAGAAAAAAGAATGATTTATGCACACATTTTCAATGCAAGTACACTGAATATAATAAAAATGGAAAGCTGGGTTTGAACAGCAGGGGCTGAAAGTGTTAGTCAGAGTGGATGATCTCATATTGCTAACAGAAATATTCTTTGAAAATAATCAAGAAATTGTAGCTATGACATATGACAATCTATTTTTATTTTATTTTCTTTTTTTATACTTTTTATTATAACTAATAGTTAAAGTCAACTTCGAAGACCAAGATACACTGATTATACACACAAACAAGAAATATTTGATTCCCAGACAAGCAGGATAATTTATGATTTGACTGAACGTGATTTTGTAATCATAATGTCAATCTTTAATTACATACCCTTGATGTCTCCACTACCAAAGACTGCATAGTGGCTTTGTTCACATGGTCTGATTGATGCTGGCGAAAAAAATAGATTAAAACATGAAAATCTGTATATAAAAGGAATATTGTTTAGGTCTGCTCTGAGCAGATTGTGTTATGGCGCCAGCTCACTTTTTGTATTGAGTCCTCGAGGACTTCATCAATGGTGGCGTACAGGTCTGCAGTCTGCTGACGGAGCTGCGCAGGAGAGCACATCTGCACACACACATTCACTTACACACATCAGACAAAAGCTGACGCTATAGTGTATCACGGGACTGGTATATACGATATCAGAATGTGGTTAATTTTGCTGGACATTTCACCAAAATAAAAATAGATTTTATATGTTGACAGAGATGCATATTTGTGGAAAGTTTGTGGAGATAGTTAAATACTAATTAGGGGTTCAAGCACAAAGTGCTGAAACCCTATTGTAATTGTAAGGATTTGTAAAACTGACCGTGCAGACCAAACCGTAAGGCCTAGAGACTTGAAACCTGGCCAGATGGTAGGCCTCAGTAGCCCCTTTTCCACCGAAGCATTTTGAGAGCCGGTTCGGAGCCGGTGCCTGCGCGCGAACCAGTTCTTTGTGTTTCGACAGCCAAAGAACCAGTTCTCGGCCAGGAAAACTGGTTCCAAAGCGGCACCAACTCTTTGCTGGACTAGAACCGTTCTTTTACCACGTCATGCTTACGTCGGGGGCTGGGGGCGGGTTTAGATGTGTTCTAAACATCTTTTCCGACCATAATATAGGATCGCAAAGCCAGGAGAATTATTTGCAGAAACACAATGTAGTCCGCCGTTGTAATTGTTATGCTTGAAGTTGGCGCAAGCGTTTCTAGTTTTTATTTTTTTATTGAAAACATTATGTAAGCAAAGAAGAAAACAGTCACAATATAGAACAAATAAATGGAAAGAAAAAAAAGACACAAGACATGGGTACATAACATATAAAAGATTACATATCAAAGGAAAAGATTAAAAGACTTACATATTTCAATTGTTTTTAAAGCCTTCTTGGTACACGAGTTAGAGATAATCCCAAAGTAATGTTGTACTTGCAAGCGTTTCTAGCTAAGACGTATGGTGACGTACACAGTGACGTAACGACGTCGTTCGCTGGGCGCTCTAGTCAGTGGAAAAACAAACAGGTTCTGAGAAGGTTCGCAAGTTGAACTTAGAATCAAGGTTCTTACACCACTGTGACCCTTGGCTCAAGACGGACAAAATGTACATCAAAACATTTCTGCTGTGTCTAATTATGTCCTAAACATACTTTTGCAAACTAGTCCCTGGTTTTTCGCCCGATCGGAACCAACCCAGTCTAGGGCAATTCTCTGGACTCTCTAGATCAATAATAATAAAAAAAAAAGTTAAACTTTTGCATTTGGGATGGCTGTAACAGGGTCATTTAGAAAAGGGGCGTGACAAAATACACTCAAAAGCCTATAAATCTTAAAGGAAAACTCAGAACTTCACAAATTGATGAGCATATGTGTCATAACATGGTGAAGAAGCATGCAAAGTTTAATGGAGATTGGACCATAGGTGGCGCTATAACTGTTAAAAACTTTTGAAAACCATATATTTGGTAAATTGCCTGTATTGGCTATAAATGGTCCTATTATGTCAGTAGTTAAATGCTTGCTAAATAAAACTTAATGTCTTTAATGCTTATGTGCTTAAAGGCCTTAAATGCTTGAACCCCGCTAAATGCTGCTTGCAGCTTTAATTTATTATTGGTCCTTCATCTCATTGTATTATTCATTCAGTTTAATTAATGGGTAATGGTTGCACAAGTTATCAGTGCAAAGATGCACATCAAGGTTCTTAAAAGTCAGTTATTAAAATTATAGTTTGTACTGATCTTTATTTGGGGCACATCCCAGTCTCTCATTATTTATTTTCACATGTAAAATAATGTAAAGCAGTCTTGCTTACTGAAATTTAGAGTTATATAGCAAAATATCTACTGGTTCTACCACATGGTATACTGTTATACCCAGCGAATTCATGTGTGTGCTCATTCTACCTCTTCATGTGGGTCCTCCCAAGAATAGTTGTCTGCAGGGTTGAGCGACGCCTCTTTCTTGTTGACATCTTCATCTATAGCCTTCAGCAGGGAAAAAATTAAGAGATGTAGATGAAGCTTTAATCTTTTAATGATGCAATATATTCTTGACCTTAGCAGAAGGAGGTTTTAGAAGCAACTAAATCCCAAAGATGAGAGTCTGCTCACGTCTTATATTGATTATTCCACTATTTTCTGACCCTGTTCAGTACATTTTAACCTCTCCCATAATGGCTAATGAGGTATACAATGAGGATGACTCATCCTGCTTGTTCTGTTAAGAGTCCCTTTGACAACTTATGAAAAAATCCATTCTGCTGTCCATCAACGGAAAAAATGAATGATTCAAGTTCAACCTCTTTAACGACAATACAATTGCATGGAATCCAACAATAACACTGATTAAATGGCTTAAACTGACACTGAAAGAGATCCATTTTTTAATCGTACACTAAATAATAGCTGTCATTTAGAGTAATTAGATAAAGCAGCTCACCTGCTGTTCCAGGAGCAGAGTATTTGTAGGAATAGCAGCGAGCGCCTTGTAGGTGGATTTGATCCTGTGTGTCTTTTTTAAGGAAAGAATGGTTGAGAAGTCATAAAAAGTCAAAAGCAGAATTAAACAACATAATATACAGTCCCTGTGCTATGTGACGTGCCGTCTTAGCGGCCCCTAATTTAATAACAAATGATAATTTCGACGGAAGTGAATCAATCAAAGCTAACTTTATCTGGAAACAACATTATTTAAGAACCGCTATAAAACCAAACCATTCTCTGTTACCTTAAATTATATGTTTATCTCTGTAAAGCTGCTTTGAAACAATCTACATTGTTAAAAGCGCTATATAAATGAGAATGACTTGACTTGACTATGCAATAAGGCTAGACGGTATGAGTAATTTACGATGAAAGGGTTAGGGTTAGGGCTAACTCGTCAAATCACAATATTGTTGTTTTTGCATGGAAAAAGTTATCAATAATAAATAACCATGTGGTTCTTTCTCCTTATTGGGGGGAATGCATGCATGACAAAATATACAAAAGCCAATATACCCATGCATGTGACTGCAGATCAACATAAACATCACCAGAATATACTGGATCACAAAACCAGTCTTAAGTAGCACGGGTATATTTGTGGGAATAGCCAACAATACATTGTATGGGTCAAAATGATCAATTTTTCTTTTATGCCAAAAATCATTAGGATATTAGGTAAAGATAATGTTCCATAAAGAATTTCCTACCGTAAATGTATAAAACATTTATTTTTGTGAGTGAATGCAGCACAATCGTGAATTTTCTCAATGTTTCGATTTTTTTGCATCCTCAGATTCCAGATTTTCAAATAGTTGTATCTCGGCCAAATATTGTCCTATCCTAACAAACTATACATCAATGGAAAGCTTATTTATTCAGCTTTCATGTGATGTATAAATCTCAATTTGAAAAAAATGACCCATGTGACTGGTTTTGTCATCCAGAGTCACTTATGTGGAAAAAGCTTAAAACCGTACTCCCCAGAGATAGCCGTGCACACATCTCTACTGTGGAATACCATGCGTGTATTGTTCAAACCAAGGGTACCGGCAAACACGAAACATGCAAAACTTGCCCTTTGATAAATATTTACTGCTGTTGCATGAGTATGCTGCATATCATGTTTCGCAGCAATACTCATGTCACTGTTGAAAATGCACGGCACTGCTTGAATGATTGGCACTTCTCAGTGGTAAGGCATGCAAGTAGCTTGCAGGTAACAGCGAAAGGGCATGCACTGTACCTTTCTATTTTTACAGTCCCCATCTGCGCAGTCTGGTGTGCTTCCCCATAGGGATGGAGAGGGTGATGAACAGAAAGAGTATGAAGGAGAGGGGGAAAGCTGGCGGCTCGGGACCGCCGGGGAGGGCGAGAGGGTGCAGCGATCTGGGGTGGAGGACCGGGAGCTTGGGTGGACGGGAGGACAGGCTGGGGAGGCTGGAGGTGTGTAGGACAGGCGGGCGAGACCCATGGGTCTAGGAGAGGGAGACAGCCTAAAAGCCGGGGATGATAGGTGCACTCTTTCCACGTCAGTTATGCGAGCATTTGGGAAAAGAGTACTTTGTTTATTCTCTTTGTGGCTTAAAACTGGAGATATGGAATTGATGTGTGATTTGAAAGTGTGTTTCAGAGTAGGAGATGAAGGTTTACGTGAACTCAGAGAAGGATTTGGTACCGAGGAGTCTAAATCGTCAGATGAACTTTCTATGTGTTTCAAATATGGTTCATTGGAGAGCTCAGATAATTTCTGACTCTGTTTCAGTGGCAATGAATATTTTTCATGGGGTTTTGTTTCATCATTATGTTTTAAAGACTTATTTTGATCCATAAATACAGGATATTCCACTGACGAATTTTTATGGTTCTCGTTCCTGAAACATGACAGATAGCTTGATTTAGGAGATCTCATGCCGGAGTTGGAGCTACACAAAAGAGAGCTAGGAACAGTCGGCAAACGATTTCCCTTGGGACCTGATTTAGACAGGTGAGCGTTGGCAGCCTGGACTGCAGGTAAGCTTGGTGAAGAGATGTGATTTGTAGGTAAGATGATGCTACTACTACTGGTGAAATGTCTGCATGAGCCAAGTGTTTCTGGTGGTTTCATGATTGGGGATTCGTCAGGTGCCTTAACCAGCTCTGGTTTCCAAATCTGTGGCTTTGAAATCTGTAAAGACTTTGTATCTATGGAGGTACAAGACTTTGCTTTGGACACGTTCATGGGTGCAACAGAAGAGGCAGCTGAGCACGCTAAACAGGAGGACATGTTAACTGGACTGATGGGCCAGCAGGGCGTGTAAGGTCTTTGAGATGAAGAGGACAGGACGGGTAGACGGCCTTTCCGGAGGATTGCCGTTAGCAGGGAGAGTTGGGTTGGTGGAGTCCTGTGCCGGGAATGGGGAGAAAGAGGACAGGGTGAGGTTGTCCGACTGTCACAGGGTGTACCGCAAACAGAAGACATCTGTAGCAAACTGGAGCCCGGAGCCAAAGAAAGCCGCTTGATTCTCACCACAGAGGGTGTGAAAGTCCCTGATCTCACCGAGGAACACGGGGAAACTGTGCGACTAAAGGGACCTGGAGAACCGTCTCGTGAGAACATGTGAAGCGCTGACCAGCTCCTCTCCTTGTCCCAGCCCTCGGAGAAAATCGACTCCTTGGAAGAAGCAGGGGATGTGAGGAAATCCACGGAGCTGGCAGGGCTAAGGACCTCCTCTCTCTGGGACGAGCTATTTAAAAACAGACCTGAGCTGACCTCAGCAGTGTTGTGAAATCCTAGATGAGAAATGCCAGGGTGTTTGTTAACAGTGGTTTCCATGGCAGGGGTTATGCTACTGAATTCTGCGTGAGGACCAACTAGGGTGGTGGGTGGTTTAAGGGTTAAATTGTCAGTTGACTGAATCTGAGAAAGAAAGAAAATTACAGAGCAATAAACAGAACTCATTTGAGTATTGCAATGATGATTAACCATTGTTTTCTGCAAACTATTTGTTCATTAACAGGCCTGATTGCCAATTGCAGTATAACTCATTATTAGAAGTCAGTAGCCAAGTTTCCATCCACTTGTCAATCTAATTATCTGAAGTTGGGTAACAAAACTCATGCGAATAAAGCTGGTGAACGTGTGTTTCCATCCAACGACTTTAAAGCAAATAAAAACCTGTGTGTAATGACGTCACATGCTGTTTTGCAATCAACTTGGTATATCGAATTCATTTGAGACATTTTAAGGTGTTTCCATTCATTTTCTCACCAAATTGCGCAACATTCAAGCAAACATTTGCTAACAAAGTTATCCTAGACAAAATGGATCCATCAGCGTTTATCGCATAAGCCGTATATCCATCAAGATAAAATCCCATGAGACTGAACCCATTTCATTTGAGGCGATATTCATGAAATTCAATTGAATTTTACTGTTTCCCAAAGGCATTTTTCATTCGATATCACTTAATTCGGATAAAAACGTGTGGATGGAAACGTGACTTATGGAGACATTAAAATTTCTAATGCATCAGACTAATTTCTCACTTGTTGCCCAATTAAAGGCACTTGTTGCCCAATTAGATGCACTTGTTGCCCAATTAGAGGCACTTGTTGCCCAATTAGAGGCACTTGTTACCCAATTAGAGGCACTTGTTGCCAAATTAGAGGCACTTGTTACCCAATTAGAGGCACTTTTTGCCAAATTAGAGGCACTTGTTACCCAATTAGAGGCACTTTTTGCCTAATTAGAGGCACTTGTTGCCCAATGAGAATTTAGTGAAGTAAGTTCAATTGTTCTTTCGTAAATCCAAAATCTCAAATGGCAAGCTGGTAATTCCAAAATATCACTAAATGCATGATGGTCTTTATGTTTAAGTGACCCTTACTGGGTGTCATTGGCGAGAGAAGTCTTGGAAACATGTTTAAAAACAGTCATTATTTTTTAGCTTGTGATAAACACTAGTGGCACAGACTAATTAGACACAATAAATGCTCCTATCCATCAATTGCTCGGTTAGAACTTTATCTACTGTGTAAGCACGCTAATGTGTGTGTTTAATTAACAAGGGACTGCAACACAGAAAGCAGCCGTTTGTTATCAGTATACTCATTATCATGATGTCTCCCGTTACAGCCGGCTAAAAGATATTAAGAAATCATCCCAAAGCAACTTGAACATGTACTCTAAAAACAGTGCTACATCTGTAAACCACTACTTAGAAAGTCATTGCTTCAATAGCTTGTTTTTTATGGTCAGTCATTCTGTCACAGCGTATTAAGTATATATAATTGTGGCATTTTTAAAGAAGGTTCATCAGTAAGTTAAAGAACAAAATTTGGTAACACTTTACAATAAGGTTTATTAGTTTATGTATTAACTAACATGAACTAACAATGATCAATACATTTGTTACTGTATTTGTTAATCTTTGTTAACGTTAGTTAATAAAAATACAGCTGTTCATTGTTTTGTTCGTGTTAGTTCACAGTGCATTAACTAATGTTAACAAATACAACCTTTGATTTTAATAATGTAATAGTAAATGTTGAAATTAATATTAACTAAGATTAATAAATGCTGTAGAAGTATTGTTCATTCTTAGGCAGTTAACTAATGTTAACTAATGAACCTTATTGTAAAGTGTTACCCCTCTGACTGAAATACCACAATACTAACCTCACTTTGAGTGGTGTTCTTGAGCGTTTCTCCCAGCTCTGCGGGGTCTTGGACGTAAATAACCTCAGCCTTGTAGACACCCTCCTCTGCCATGCTCTTCTCGAAGTCCCCTGGCTCTGGTGAAGTCTGACATTGGAAAAGGAAATGTTACTTAGAGACACCAAACCTGAAATGGCAGCTGTCCCAAAGCTACAGATGGTTATTTCTAGCTTCTGAGCATCCTGACGATATAAGAGAGTCAGTGAATGCATGCATGTGTTTCCCGTTCCAGCTCGTACAACTTTTTACCAGAAGTCCATGTCCCTCATGTATTGCTCACATGCAAGAACGTATGACCCACCCTGATTGTGTAAGCCCTTCAGCAAACGCCTTCTGCAGTTTCCCTTTTACACAGACGTAGGTCATCTTCTCCTAAGGGACTCTGGGAAGCACTGAAGTGTCCCTCTATCAGATTTGAGAAGTATTTGCTATTTAAAGGAACAGTTCACTCAAATATGACTGATCCAAACGCACACAATGTTATTAAGATCAAAGCAAGCGTTACTGCAACGCAAAAAAAGAAGGTGAGTTTTTAATCTAAATGTGAAATACATTTGAGAGCTTCAGTAGAGGTAAAAATGTGTGAGTTTTGACTTAAATTTAAGTCTGTTCTTCCTAAACAGCTTCTACAGAATACAGATAGCACAGATGTCATTAGCTGATTGTATGATAATTCTGTAGTGCTCTTTTTTTATGTCCTTTTTTTCATACCACATAGTTTAGTAATCATCATAAATTAGGTATCATTTGAAAGCTTACGAACTCAAAATTCATCCTGTAAAAACGTTTTAAAATTGGATGCTGTGTTACCATGGAAACGGTACTTGATTTGTTTAGCTGGCTCCTCCCCTAGTGGACGGTGTCATTTTTTATATTACAAAATGTACAAAACTACTTTATAACCAAAACTTTTTCTAATCTTGACAAAACATATATCATCTGAAAGTCTCAAAGTTCCATATTTTGTGACAGAAGTGATATTTGGACAGATATTTTTTTATTTGTTACAGGAGAATGCATCAAAACAAAATTCAATGCAATGTGTGTGTCACCCGGTGGCTATTTGTAGTACTTAAATTTTGATGATATCAACTTTACATTTGGAACACAACTTGGTTAAACATATGGCTCTGATTTATAGTAATTTTAAAGTATTTTTTTTAAAATATGTATTATATAAAATAACATAATAAGTACATTTGATTTACAGTAAATTTAAACTTCCATAAATTTTTCATAATTTAATGTTATGAGGTGCTTTCACTTCAGCAATAATCTGCTGAGTGTCTTCTTTAAAACAAGACCAAAGTCTGGATAATGCATTTTCATGTCTATTCTCAAAAAGGCGGGTGACAGTTAAGTGGTTAAACCCATGTTCACTATGGACTATTATTGAGCTGTACTATACAAGTTCTTCAAAACATTCATGTTCAATGGAAAAAAAAATATCAGCCTATTTGGTTTGAAACTGCACAAAGTATAAATAATGAACCTCTTCCGTGTGGTGTCATGTTTTGTTTTTGATTGACACGTGTGGCATTCGTTTACAGGAGCCATACTGAGCCGTCACAAGAGTGTGTCTTACCTGGTTTGGTCTGCCGGTCTGAAGAACCTTTTTCCAGATCCTGTTCTCCACGGGCAGTCTTTTTAGAAGTGGCACAAAGGTGAAAGACTTGAGCTTGGTTGCAAATACAGCGGTGACCTGTAAAAACAGACATATTATTAAAGAAATGTCAGTACACACAGGGAAACAGCGTGGAGCCAATGAAAACAACAGGAGCCATCAAGCTTCTGTCGGCACCAACAAACGAGAGAAACAAAACAAGCGCTGTGTCCAGATTAGCAGATAGGTTCCTCATAGTGTCTGATTGGAGCATGCAGTGCTACAAAAACATAAAAAAAACACTGATGTCTTCATTCTGAAACACAAATCAAGAGCTGTGATTATAAAATCATCCTTCAGCCATTTATACCACTTAATTTTGCAATCACGCCTTTCCTGGGTTTCGGTTGATCATTTAGCAGCTCCTGAGGATGAAATACGTGCCTGTCTTGCTAATAGTGACAAAGCAGTTGTTTCCCACCCCTAAAAATGATGACTTAAGAGAGTTTGACAAACTTCATTTCTGACAAAATTTGAAATGAGTAAAAAATGCTTGCATTGCACATTTGCATCCTAATCCAGAACAATGGCTGAACAGAGTAACTTTAATGGAAATGTTTTACCTTCTGCTGACTTTAGCACTGCCGTCGACATGAAGCGATTCGAGGATGATAATGTGTGGTCTCCCAAATTGCTTTCAAGCTGTTGTATATTCATTGGAATGCAGAAACAACAGAGGGTCCATTCAGTGTGTAAAAGTAGGCGTTAGGGACGGCCCTTTCCTGCTCGCATTTTAAAATCAGACAATTAACGGTTGTTGGCTTGCTCTCTGTACATGTTTATGATTACTAGCAGATGTCATAATTATCTGATTCAAAGCACATCTACTTATTATTTATTATTAATATTGCGCTGTCATTAAAACTATGCTTGTGAAGGATTTCCTGTGCACTCTGGACACTTGTTGTTTCTTAATCCATTTTAACTCATGGATACAAAAACAATGCATGAATTCCTTGAATAATCTAATGTTGGATTATTCAAGAAATTCATGCATTGTTTTTGTCTGCTTAACTAATATGTAAACTGACAAACCATTCTGTTGCATTTTTATGTGGTGTTTAGGGTTCATTTGAAAAAGATTACAGGCCAATAAGTAATGTAGGTGAAAAAAAAAATATATATACAGTATATTTTGAACTACCGTTCAAAAGTTTGGGGTCAATACGTTTTTTTTTTTTTTTAAAGAAATTAATACTTTTCTTCAGAAAGGACACATCAAATTGATCAAAAGTGACAGTAAAGACATTTATAATAATGAAAAATATTTATTTTTAATTAAATTATTTTCTCTTGAACTTTCAAAGAATCCTGAAAAAAATTAATCACGGTTTGATCAAAAATATGAAGCAGCAAAACTGTTTTCAACTGTGATAATAATCATAAATGTTTCTTGATCATCAAATCATCATATTATAGTGATTTCTGAAGGATCATGTGACACTGAAGACTGGAGTAATGATGCTGATAAATTCAGCTTTGATCACAGGAATAATTAAACTTACTATATATTTCACATAGAAAACAGCTGATTTACATTGAAATAATATTTCACAATATTACTGGGTTTGTTTTGTATTTTTAATCAAATAAATGCAGCCTTGGTGAGCAGAAGAGACTTCTTTTAAAAACATTAAAAATATTACCGACCCCAAACTTTTGAACAGCGGTGTATATATATATATAATATATATATATATATATATAATATATATATATATATATATATATATATATATATATATACATCGTCAATAGCGGGTCACTTTCATTAGTTAGGACAGATTGCTTTTACAAGAGGCTCTCAAACCTTAAAGCTGACCATCAATTAACCGCCGAAAATCCATTCACTGACCGTCTCATGCATATTCTGCACAAACTGCAAATAATTTTCTCAATCTGGAAAGCTCTAATCTGATTGGCTGGCTTTGTCTGCCTAGCAAACATTATGTGTTTACATGATAATCGTACTTACAAGATACAAGCTTTTTTGAAGATAAAATTATCACTAGATTGCGGCTGTCTTGTTAGTGGCATCAAATCCTTGAGATTTTCAAGTTCACTATAAATATTTTTGTTCTTTATTGAGTTCTTTATTTGATTATGACATTCACATCTTCTTGGGATTGTAATTAAAGTGTGTAATCATGTTTTATTAATCTCAGAGCTGGTTGGTTTGGTTTATGGTGTAAATCTCTTTACTGGAGAATCTTTTCTGTTGTGAAAATGAATGGGAAAAATATTTCCAGCTCTAAAAAAGTGAAAGTTATATTCTCTGATGTGGCTCCCATCCAAACACTGATCACAACATGTGAAAGTGCGAGTTATTTTTGTCCTGTGATCCTGCACAACAATCCCGGCCCTTAAGCCATGTTCCAACAACACAGTTACTTCTTCTTTCTGTCCCTGTTTGGCTGTTTCATCATCCATGTCTTCTCTTTTCATTGATATTCCTGTTAAGAGCTTTGGAATGAGATTAAAAAATCCCTGAAGCATTAATATGAGCCCTTGAACACATGCATAACATTATTTCCACAATCTAGATTAGATACTGTCACGGTCGGGTTGCAGCAGAGATGAAACAAGATCGAAGTGCAGCAGCTTTATAAAAGAAATATATAAAAAAAATTAAAAAAAAACCTTTACAAAACAGAATCTCAGGAACAGCAAACTTAACGTTACGTAGAACTGACAAAAACCTGAACGAAACTCGCTTAAATAGACAACAACTGAGGAGCTTATTAACAAGACACACCTGAACAGAACCAACAATCAATTAGAAACCACAGGGAAGCAAGACTGAAGACTGAAAACCAACCTAGAAATAGACATGAGCAAAACAGATCAAAAGCAATCTCTAAAGTGAACAAACAAACACAGATACTGTATATGGAAGATTATACAACATATCTGGTTCTTTAATATCATGAGCACAGAGACATTCTGATATTTCGTATAAATTAAATATCATATATTCTGTGACTTGGCTAAATTATGCACTGAACATGTTTCTGTTCAATTTGGCAGAATACGTTTGATAAAAGTGTAGGCTAATGTATTTTATTCAGCATTATGCATTAATGTTTTTATAACATTTTCAGCTTTTTTAGTAATGTTGCTGTTTGAGCATGAAAATGATGTTCCGAAACACAAAGTACATGATATTCCTCATTTAAATAATTCCCGGGGCGGGAATAAAGGGGCGGGGCCTGGTTTAGTTAGTTAGTTAGTTAGTTAGTTAGTAGTGTCAGCGACTGAAATCACCTACTCTCTTGAGTAGGAACTTATTTTAGATAAGTAATTACTTCATGACAGCTAAAAAAGCATGTACTATATAGTATGCATGTGTGTAGTATGAATGTCACCATGTTGTCATTATCATGTGACCTTCCAGCGTCAGTTGCGTCGCTTCACTGTCATTCATAAATCCTCTCCCGTGGCCATCATACGCGCATCATAAGTAGATCATCTGGGCATTAGTGCTCTTTTATGAGAACTGTGAATTCAGACATACTTCTTTTGTTACAGCCAGTGTGTTGAAACTCGCAGTTATGGTCAGGGTCGTGTCCACTCATGATGAGCGAGGAGAGAGAGCCAATCAGCAGTAGGGGGAGTGTCCACTCATGATTAGGGAGGAGAGAGTGACATGATATTTTCTTTTAAAGGGGTGGTAAAATGCCATTTTCACAAGATGTAAAATAAATCTCTAATGTCCCCAGAGTGTGTGTGTGAAGTTTTAGCTTAAAATACCTAACAGATATTTGTAAATAGCATGTTAAAGTTAAAGAGGGTTTGCAAACTTTTTGAGGTCAGCAAAAACACACCATTTTGTGCCTGGCCCTTTAAATGCAAATGAGCTGCTGCAGAGGGCGGGGTTTCAAGAGCTCATGTGTGTTAGCAGCTGCGATCACCTCACGCACAGCGGCTCTCTGATTCCCCTAAATTAGGCCGGTGACACACTGGCTGCGTGGCGTGAGCGTGGCGTTTTCTGTGTCTTTGCACATCAGAAGCGTGTCTGACGTGGCGCTGCTGACACGCATCACCCTGGTTCAACATATGGGAGAGAGTTGTGGAAGCCCTATACTTCGTGTTAAGCATAAAGCCTACTGATAAAGACAATGTCAGCACAGCAGTATTGACAGCAAAATAGACTACAGAATATTTCGTTCTGTCTTGACAGGTGGCAATATTTGAAAATTGATAATTAGGCCTATTTATTTATTTATTTTAAATGAGGCCTATATTTATATCTGGATTTGTCAAAAAAGTAATTTATTAATATGTATTCGTGTACAAAATAACATAGAAACATATTTTCCTATTGTATTTTGCCTGGAAACGCTTCCCACACGCTTGCATGTCGCGTGAAAAATAGGCGTCGGTTCTATTTCTAGCATGAGACGCGCGTGTCACGCAGGCAGTGTGCAAGCTCACCTGTTAACATGGGAGCCGAAATAAAAACGGACACGCCACGCAGCTGAGACGCGCACGCCACGCAGCCAGTGTGTCACCGGCCTTAGTTCAAATCTCTAGAGCCGCGCGTGCGAGACAGAACATACTGTATGTGCTCCAAACCGTGCAGCGCGCGGCAGAGAGCGAGAGACCTTGCGTGCCCTCAGCACCAACTACGACAAATCCCCCCCCCCCCCCCCCCCCCCCCCTCCCCCCCTCCCCCGTTCAACAAAACCACCGATCACCAAAATATATGTGTCCTCCTTTTTGGTGTTATGGAAATGGCCACCCTAATGCTAAAGTTTGAGCCGACTCACAAATGTACTCTTATACAGCAATCTTATATCTTGTAATCGTATATAGACAACGTAGAACGTTGTGCACCGGTTTGAGCTTGAACATGCCCCAGGCTTCATCTGACACCTGCCTTTATGCTGGACTCGGACTCCGACGCCTCGGTTCAAATGTCACATCACTACAATATAGGATCTCTCAGTAAACTACTATCTTACAAGCTGTAATTACGAGCTCCACGAGGAAGTGAACACATCATACAATTGCAGTAATTACGACATGGTGTGAACACACATAAATATCAACAGTTTTTCTCAGAAACCACTTACTGCACCATTATTGCCTCTTATTATCCACCAGTGGGGATGCTTTTGAGAAAACTCACTTCTGCTTTTATACTTTTGGAACGTTCTTATGATGTTATTCATATTTGCTGAATGTTTTTGGAATGTTTGGATAAACTTAATGGCCCTCATTTATCATTCTTGCGTAGAAACAGGCGTATATGTTGGCGTAAGATTATGCTTACACTCCTCTCACCGCCTGATGTATGAAGCTGTGCGTACCTTTGAAATCCTGGTGTACGCAATACCTGCCCTTGATAAATGCAGCGGCTGAAAACGATCGTCATTAGAATAACACGCCTCTAAATATTCAAGTCTCCGCTTCCCCCACGCCCTCATTTTACGCCATGGACACACGGAAGACGGCAAAGAAGAGAAACTTCTCCGACGTGGAGATCAAATGACCTATCACAATGCATTATTTTACAGCACGTGTTTTGAAACAATTAGCATTTAATATCGTATCATGTACAATAGTGATGATGATGTGATGTGGAGTAGCCTACCATTCATTCACATTAATAATTGCATGTCCATTTGTAATATTCTTATTCTTATTATTATTCGTGTTCGCATTTATGAGGAAAAAACAATGATACGGACATGAGCGCTCTAAAAGCGGCACTAAAATATATTTTAAAACTTTCACAGAGACATCAAACATAAAGCACAAAACCTTTCTTTAAACTGAATTTCGTTTTGTATTAATTGTATCTTAATTTTAAACAATGTTTCGTCAACCAATTAGGCCTACCTGGATTTAACAAATAGGAAAGTAAATAGCAGATGATATGAAACGGAGGACGCGTGAACTGAGCTCATCTCATAAATAAACCGAAACTCAGCGTATAAGGTGCCTCAGACATGTCTACTTTTAAACAGAACAATTCAAAACGAAAGAAAACAGACTGCAGACTGCTCTCTGCTTATGTAATCTGAAATGTGCATTTCTCTCTGGCGCGTTCACTACTGCGAAGATCGCAATTCAGCATCTCAACTTCATCTTTGCAGCCGACACAAAGAAAACACTTCTTTATTAATAAACAATTAAAATATCTCCTTGCTATATTTTACATATTCATAATCATTACTTTTGCCGGTTCTTTGTGACAGATTTTTACACTGAAGTTTATAATTAGCCTATGTTGTTGTTGTTGTTTTTTTGTCATATGTTTTAGTTTGTCAACGCATTTTGTGGTGTTAGGAATTGTGTTTCTGCGCGTTTCCGCACTAACTCAAACGTGCGTACACCACCTCCTGAGCTGGCGTGGGATTTGAGCGTGCCGTACGCCAACGTCCATATTGATAAATCTCAAAGTCACCGTGGTTTAGGGTGTACGCCAGGTGTACGCTCGAAATTTGGTGTACGCACTTTTGATAAATGAGGGCCAATGTGAACAATTTTCATTTGTATCATTTGTAAAAGTCAATATTTTGTATAGCGCTTTTCACACATTGTTTCAAAGCAGCTTTACAGAAAATCACTATGTTATAATATTTATATCTTAATATCGTCATGCTTTATAGGCGCATTTAGTAGATTCCCAGATCACAGAGAAAGTTCTCCAAACGTTCTGGCAAAGTTCTCTCAAAGTTATGAAATAATGTTCTTCCAGTGATGTTAATAAAACTTTTTCGAAGTTATCTGGTCTTTAAAAACATTAGCACAACATTAGCACAACGTCTTAAATAAATAAAGAGAATTGAAGAGAAGTGAATATGAAGTCACAAAACACATGCATAAGAAACAAACATTGAATGCAAGTTGTATATGAAATATGAAGCAGGTATTATACACTGACTTCATTAAACCTACACTAAGCAGACTCTGAACTTCCTCTTCTGCAACAGCCTCTGATTCTGAACTAAATTCTCTCGTTCACAGATCCAGTCCATGCCTTTTTTAAACCGAACATCCAGAGTCTGCAGATCTCAGTCTCTCTTCAGTCTGAAGCATCACAATGATAATGTTTGAAACTCTGTTCATATACACAGACAATGATGGTGTTTGTGCTGTTTTCTTGCTCTATTGTGTTGTTTTCTTGTTATATTTGACTTGTGTGATCTTTGAGTTTATTTTCTTTTTCCTCTTCTGTTTTTAGTTTAGAAAACATATTGTAAGCTTTGCTCTTCAATTCCATGTTTTGGACTGTGTACTTCCCAGAGACTCTTACAGAGTATAGTGTACTACTACAGTAAAATGACAATCTTACAGTTTTATCGTTATTTTTGTAAAAACTTTTAAACGCTAGTAAAATGTAAACAATCTGGAAAAATGTGTCTTACGGTTACTGAGCCTCTCTGTACAAAGTTAGGACTATTTTGCATTATGTTTTGGTTATGTGTGTGGCAGTCGTCCATGAGGGGCTGTCGCTTTTAATTTTGTGTTTGTTTATTTCATAATTAAAGTGTTAAACGTTCACCGGTTCCCGCCTCCTTCTTTTCCTCAATAAGATACCGTGTTACAGAAACCATATTCACTTAAGAGTGACGAGAAACTACAACAAAGGAAACATGTGAATGAAGGTAAACAAACTAAAAGTCCAAATACAACAGAACCGTGACACCATGATGATATTATCAAAATGATAGAATGGAATGTTCCTCAAACGTTCACATAAACCAAGAAAAACGCTCTTAATACGTTAAACTCGATGTTTTGACCGTTCAGAAATAACGTTTTCATAACTTAATGGCAAAACATATTCTAAGAACATATTTTAGTTAGCTGGGGTATCACCCACATATTCAGTTTCAAGAAAAGAAAAAAAGGTTCTGCTGCTTCAAGGTGTAAACTATAAATATGGCGTGTCTTTGAGTGCAGAATGAGACTCCACTCACACTGCTAATGACTTGAATGCTCCCATTATAATCATCATAACCTGATGACGCAGACCTGATCTCTTCAACAGTTTCACGTGGCTTTCTGTTCTGCACTCCCGCAAACCCTCCAATTATAATCAACAAAGCAGTCTACACCTCGCTCGCAGTGTCAATGCAATGCAAAAATACCACCTGTGGATATTAAATAAATTGTCATTGCATTTAAAATTGCTGTTGTGCAAACAAGGAAAAAAAGTGAAAAAAAAGACCTAACACTCTCAGATAAGCAGATAATAAATCTGAGGCTTCAAAAAAACAGCCACACTCCTGCTTGCCAAACGTTTGTTGTGCTTCATTTCAATTTTGTTGCTGAAAAGTCAATTTTTGTCTTACATGTAAATTACTCAATAATGTTTGTTAGTAAATTATTATATAATTAATATTATAATTAGTATTAATTAATATTAGATGCAAGGTTTAGGTAAACTTCCAGTATGACCACAACTGTTATTCAGTTTGTCTGAATATTCGATGGACGTTACAACCAAATAATTCATAGATTTAACGTGACATCACACCCTTATAGGAACGCCAACCTGGGGTGCGTTTCCCAAAACCATCGTTGCTAACTAAGTTAGCAACTTTGATGGTTGCAATGCAATTTCCCATTGCCAACCATCCAAGTTGCTAACAGGTTAGCAACGATGGTTTTGGGAAACGCACCCCAGGACGTTAAAACAAGGCTTTTCTCCATTGCCTGCCAGTTATTTTGACTATGTTTCTACTAAGTACTATTGTAGTAAGAATTCGGTATACACCTTGTTGATAATGCATATAAATAGACAAGTAGACAAACCCAAAATATAAAATTAATGCAGTTTCTCGATTAGCGTTTTTCCATAAAAAAAAACATTATAAAGGAAACACTTTACTTTTTTTTCTTGGAACATCATTAATCATTAAACATCATTAATAAGGTGTATACTGAATTTTATCTTTTAAATGTCACTGTGTCACATCTCAGTGTTTGTTTGGACTTTCAGTTTGTATTTTGATTGTTTCCTGTTCTCCTTTGTTGTTTTTCCGCCACTCCTTCGTATCCATGGTTACTGTCATCATCATCATCATCATCATCATCATCATCATCATCATCATCATCATCATCTGTATCACCTGTGTTCTATTAATCAGTGTCATCTGTGTTTGTATTTAAGTTACATCTGTTCAGTCAGTGTTTGTCCGATCTCCGTTGTATTTAGTGTGTGTTGCTGTCTTTTCTGCTGTCCTGTTATCTTATCATTAAAACCTTCATTTTGGAAATGTATCCTTCTCTGTTTGCCTTCCTGCAACCCTGTGACACACTGTTTTATTACTCTACATTAAGGCACTTTTAGTGTTTTTCATGTTTAGCATTTAGAATATCCCGCTGTTTTTAGTGACTGAAATACTGCAGCAGTTGCTGGATATATGGATCACAAGTGCCCAAAACTTGAATTTTATAGGTCCCAAATTGTCAAAACTTTTTTCATGATAACAGAGGTCTAGGGTTTATGAAACTACCATATCAATTTCAAAACAGTGGATCCACAGACACACACACAGCCTGAGTAAAGTAGCTGTGCCTTTTCACCAGCCGTTGTGACTAACGTATATTTGTGATGTCAGAACTACTCAGTCTCCTCCTTCAGTCTCCACCCCGACCAATGGTGCGTCACTCAGAAAACAACAGGCCAATCAGAAGAGAGGCTCATGAATATTAAGCAGACAGGCCAAACTCCAGCTGTTCTTGGCAGAGCTCCTGAGAAAGAGCTGTAAACATATATTGAGATGCTTTTTGGTACTTATACCGCAAATATATATTCTTAAGCACATCAAAACCTAAAATAAAACTTCAGAAAGTTGTACAATATGGGACCTTTAACATATTATTGGTAAATATTCCTGGCTGCAACACATGGTAAATTGACAGGCCTTTACAGTCTTGCCCTCGAGGTCTCGGTACCGGTCGTGACTAAACTATGAATACACAGTTTGTTCCAGTAGATTTAATCAGCGCTCCTAGATCTCTCTTTTTTAATACGAAGAAGAGCTATGATTTATTTTTGTATCAGATAAGAAGTCCAAAGCCATATTTGACATGATTTAACATGTGATTTCAGGCTTTTCAATCATTTGATTGTGCCACTTCCCAAGCGCTGCCTCATTCTTCAAGAAAACCACATTTAACAGGACAATTACTCGAGCTTGATGTTCATGACTACAAACATTATTATTTTTAGTCATATTTTCTGTCACTCAGTCAGAGATGAGAAACGCTATGTTGTTGTTTTTAAATTGAGACAAAGGAGTGTCAAAGATCCCATGAAAAAGCAATTATCACTTAAAATGCAAAGTAGGCCTACATCACACACGTTGAGCAAATCCAGATAATGGAATTAACTCATAATTTAGCATCTAATTTTTGCAATGCAACCTGAAGGCTTAAAAAGAGATCTGAATCCATCGAGCCGTTCACTGTCTTGCAGTGCCTCTCGTCAATTTACATTCAATAGTCTTGAGTCTTAATGAAGATCACTAATTAAAGGGACACTCCACCCATTTGCATTAAGCTTTCCATTGTTAGAAACCCAGTCATACTATTGAATGGTCGTGCAACACTCTCTCATTTTCCCCTGAGACGAGAGAAATCCACTATTTACCTTTTTCACTTCCTCCTACAATGACGCAAAAATCATCATTTTACGTCATTGTAGGAGGAAGTGTAAGAGGGGGGAATTTCTGTAAAGACTACAAGCACCATTTCAAACCCGCCCATAGGGGGTTGGACCTAATGCACTAACAGACCTATCACAGATCAGTGGGTGGGACTTCACTTGCAGATACTGAAATCAATATCAGCCATCTTGTTTATAGGCTAAGCTAACAAGCGCTGTGGATATAGGAAGTTACGACAATGACGGAATAAACTAAACATAATATGGAAGAAGAGGATTTTGAAATTCTGCTGCTCGAATCCGATGTTCGTGGCTATCTTTACGAGCCGCAGTATAGTGAAGAGCAGCTGAGGCTGATGGAGGAACAGGAGGCGGCTGCCTGTCGCGGACTGAGCCCGGACTGGCTCGAGCTGAGGCGGACTGCTGGTGCCTGTGCTGTCGCTGTGCGCTTCGGACACAGATAGAGTCCGTCTGCTCTGCTGCAGAGAATTTCAACAATGGCAATTTCTCCTGGACAAAATTTCTAAATCAGACGAGCATACGGACGTTTGTGTTGTGATGTGAACCGTCCTAGTTTCGCACCGCATATGTTCTGACTGAACATCCAGGTATCATGCAATAATTCACCTTATAGAAAGAAATACAAACGAGGAGTAATTCGCTAATGAGTTTGCCAATGTAACGGGTTCGTTGTTGTGGTAAGAGGAGGCGGGAACCGGCGAACATTTAAACATTTTAATAGTTAAATAAACAAATACAAAACAAAAGTTTAAGCCAGCTGGCCACACACAACAGAAACATAACATAACATCAGGCCTGTTCCTTTTATGCCTCCGCTACTCCGTGAGAGATATAAGACCGCTGCGTCTCACAGGTGTCATTCATTATGACTCGCGCCGTCCTCTCACGTCCCTCGCCCTCGTCCTGCTCGCCACAGCCAACTAACTAGACACATACATGCCAACCCTCCCGATTTTTCCGGGAGACTCCCGAATTACAAAGCCCCTCCCGAAAATCTCCCGGACCGACCTTTCTCCCGAATTTCTCCCGATTTCCGAGTGCGGGTGTGAGAGTGACATTTTTTGATTGGCTAACAACACGAACAACACCAGAGAAGACGCGCTTGATTCCTGCCGGTTCCACAGTGAGAGCGGCGCGGCCAGAGTTTTGGGCGCTGCGGCATATTAAATATATTACAAATAGTTTTTCAGCGTGAGAAATACAATGTGTGGCGGGAGAGCGTGACAAAAGACCGAAATGAGTGACTGTCACGCTCAATGCGTGACACTTGAGAGCCCTGACTGATGTGTGATGAAAGCACAAGCAGAAACACGGATAAAGTAGGCATTTTGTATTTACACTTCTCTTGTAAGTAATTCGTGGCTCCTGTCAGTGAAAATAGCTCTCCATTATACAATATATATATATATATATATATATATATATATATATATATATATATATATATATATATATATATATATATATACACACACACAAAAAAAATATTGTACAAAAAAATTTGCGTTCGTGATATATGATTGTGATTATATATATATAATTCGTGGCTGCTGTCAGTGAAAATTGCTCTCTATTATACAAAATATATGTAGATACAAAAAATATTGTACAAAAAAAAGTTGGGTTTGTGATATACGACCCCCCCCCCCTTGAATATCTCCCGAATTCTGAGGTCTCAAGGTTGGCAAGTATGACTAGACATTTTGTGTGAAATGAATTTCAAACTCTTTTGGCAGCTAACGTTAGCCTTGTAGAAGGAAGAGTGATTTCTCTGATGTTTGCGCTGTTCTGGATTAGTGGGAGTGGCTTGAGGAGCTGTGCAATGTGGTGCATTGTGGGAGTTGTTGTCTTACATACAAATGCGCCCTTCAGTTATTTTCTGTCTTTTCTCGGTCAAGATGGCACCAAATTCAAAATTTCTTTTACATTTCGACTACATATATGAGCCACTTTCAATAAAGATTAATGTTGAAATGGGTGGAATGACCCTTTAAGCTTAGCAGGAGATTTACAACCCTCTAGCCATGAATTAGCCAGCGTGGATCAACTAAATAACAGGAATCAACATGATGAATATAGCAGGTTTGATAATTTTAGGTCGTTGAGCAATTTGAGGACAGCATTTTTACAAAGTTCCTGTCTTACTCGTATTAAATCGTCCACACTGTAAAAAATAAAAAACATTTTTACAGCGGCAGCTGTGGCTGCCAGAACTTTACCATCTAAAATACAGTAGTTATTGGTTTTACAGACTCACATTAAAATTTACAGTAATAAACCCTATTTCATTATCTGATATATTGTTAATTTACCGACCTATTGAAGTATTAATATCTTATGACCAGTTATGACCATTCAAAGCTCATCACAAGCAGCTCTTCCATAAGAGAATTAATACTGACATATAGACAGTGCCAAACCATCATGGTAATACATGAAATTTAAAAAATGCAATAAACATTAGTTTAACAACATTAAATGTAACATAAAACCCTAATGTACATAACTGATTAGAAAAAAACTAAGAAACCTACAGTTATTTCAACAAAAATACATCAAATGTGAAGTGTCACGCAGGAAATTGTGGGAATGTCAATTACGTTTTTTCCACTGTAAATTATACAATAAGTTGTTTTTTATCACTTTCAAAAACTGTAAATTTAACGGTACAGTAAAATTTTACAGTAAAATTACATCAAATGTACCATTAGATCTATCACAGTTATTTACCGTATACGGAAACTTTCTATTAACCAATTAACAGTTTTTCACTGTAGCATTTGTACAGTTTTTTACCGTTAAAATCACGATCATTTTCTTCTCGCACTTCCATGTCCTTAATTTACTGATGATGATAATAGGTACTTATGGCATTGGCAATGAGAACGTATGAGCCCTATGTTTTTTGCTTTGTTTTGTTTGTTTTTTGTGCGATACCTCATGTGAGATAAAATAGCTTTGATTCTGGCATTGACATTCAACCTTTCCTTCGCTCGTGGATGCAGGATAAAAATATACTTTAAAGACCGACCATGAAGTTCTTGTCAAAGTGTTTGGTGTTCAAACAGAGAGAGAAAGAGAGAAAACAGGGAGAGAAAGAGAGAAAACAGAGAGAGAAAGTAGCACTATAATGGTGTAAACAAACGAAGATCAGGCTACGTGTCTTGTTATTTAAAAGATTTCAGCTTTTTACCTTCCATGCAACATGTATGTTCATTGTGTAATAAAAATATTGTTATGTATGCTGTGACTAAACATTTTAATGACACGAGCATAGCAGTTGTTAATACAGCACTGCAATATGCTAAAAATCATTGTTTGCATAAAAGCAAGCAACCAAAATTATCAAAATAATGTCCTGTCAATTGTTCTCTATAATGAAAATGTGCCCCAGATGCACAGTAATCAGAGGCCTTTGCAATCCAGGGGTCCATTTCAAAAAAGAAAAGGTATAGGCTCCCAAATGAGAAAAAAGACAAAAAAAATGTATGCAACACGCCTGAAATTACTTCTCTTATATTTAACAATGTTATCTCATATTTCACTCTTAATAGTGTATCTATAAACTTATTCTATTTCTTCAACCATTCACACACAAAACTGCTTTCAATCTCAGTCGCTCTCTCAGCGTGAAACTAAAACAGCTAATCACTGTCTTAGAAAATGAGTCATTGAATCATCCAGTCAAACAAATTGTTCAAAACGGCTGATTCATTTATGGATAAAGCTAGTGTGAGTGTGTCGCTGAACGTTTAGGCTTTTTTCGTCTTCACAGACTTCGTTCAATTCGTTCAAAAACGCGGATTCATTCAGTAACGACTAACGAAACATCAGAGACACAGATTTGCTCTATACTGTAGATTTGTTTAGAGCTATTTTTGTTGGCAAAATAGACCCAAAAGCAATATTGTCAGTCCAATATGTAAGTCACCTAATTATTAACTTCTTGTTTATTGAGCTGATGTATAAAATCAATATCACATTTGTAATCCTGCTGATATTCGTGAATACAGTGTGGTATTACTTATAAATATTGAAAACAAAAACTTATACAGCAAGATTGTTTTGCACCATATCATGGATTTTGGAGGCATTTTTATTCATTTTAGTGGCATTTTTGCCCCAAGCCCCAGTTAATTTCCACCCTGGTATGTGCGTGGTGTGATGGTGTGGCACTTCTCCACTGACGCCTTCAAATTTTTCCATTGTGAGCAACATAAAGTGCAAAATTGTAATTATACTTTTAAGGAAAACCAGGGAAACTTGTGATTGACTGTCCAAGCACAGGACAGTCACTAGTGCAGGATTGGGACTGTGTGTTCCCAGTCAACAACACTATCATGCAGTTCCAGAGTGTCTGCAAATAAAGATTATAGTCTTCACATCATATTTACAACATAAAAACTTCTACACTATCAGCAAAAGGGGGCTACACACAGAGCTTGCAACACCCCTGTAGTGTGTGTATCCACAGTGACAGAGAGAGCCACAAACAAACAGAAGCAGTCAAAGGCATTCCCTCTCTCTCTCTCTCTCTCTCTCTCTCTCTCTCTCTCCTCTCTCTCTCTCCTCTCTCTCTCTCTCTCTCTCCTCTCTCTCTCTCCTCCCCCTCTCTCTCTCCCCCCCCTCCCCCCCCCCTCTCTCCCCCCCCCCCCCCCCCCTCTCTCTCTCTCTCTCTCTCTCTCTCTCTCTCTCCCTCCCCCCCCCCTCTCTCTCTCTCTCTCTCTCTCTCTCTCCACACAGTGTTATGTGGATCATACCGTTCCTTAAGGCTCACATTTCCATGCCATACCCAAGCAAGGGGTGTGTTTGTCCCAAGCTGTTCCAGGCATAGTGTTTTATCCAGGACTCAGATCCAACATCTCTTTGATTAGTAATTCAACAAACGTTGAAGAACAAATGCCCTGAAAACTGGGCAGTTTTCACCGGTTAGTCTTTCACAGGTTGTTCTCTATATAATCGATGACGCAGAGGCTTTGAAAGAAGTTTAAGTAAGTTTAGTTTAAGTAATAATTTGGTCGCACATAACAATAATGCTGAGTTGACCTTTGGTTGTATTTTCGCTCTTGGCCTGTAAAGCATTTGGCATCCGAGTTAAAAACGCAGCTGACACCTCATTTCAGAGTTGTTTACAGCAGAACAGAGAACAAGACTTACGAGAAACATAAGTCAGTATATTAAAAGTGTAATAAAATACTGAAAAAAATACTGAATCCTTCAACAACAAAAAACTAAACACTTCAACTTTACAACAAACAAAGGGAGGTCAACCTGCAATATCTATGTATATTTTGGTGTTTACATTAGCAATTCAGGCTTTTCATAGCTTTTGTGAACTTGACTTGATTTGTTGATTTTTTTTATTTGATTCTAAAACACAGGTTTGGGCTATGAAACATGTCATCACCCATAGCCGATCATGGCAATAATGCACTTTAGCTTTAAAGGTAAAATATGCAGGATTTTCTGCCGACAGGGATCGCAAACCTCTTACAATAACAAAGGCGTATATTGATGATGTATATTCCGCATTAAGCTGAATTATGGATCTTGTCGTCAAGCTGATGGATCTTTTATGGATGAGTGAATACACTGATGTTTTTAACATGACTGTGGTGAAGCAGGAGCGATTGCTAGATGTACACCAGCGCCGCACGCAACGCCAGTCCCGCGGATATAAAGGAATAAGGACATTTCATTCTACCCAACTACACACAAGTGCTGAATTAACACTCACACTGCTCAGTTTATTAGAGGAGTGAAACTTGAGGTAACACAGCGCTGTTTCACTCGCTCTAACAGTTACACTATCACACTAAACGCAATTGAGTGTGTTGAATGTTGTTAGTTGGGTTGTTTGTTGGCGGTATGAGACTAAGTCAGCGAGATCAACATTAGAATAACATATAGATCATATTCTAACATTTCATCATGTTGAACTAAATAACATTGATTAGTTTTATGTACATTTGCTCACTGTCTAATAAAGTACATGCAACACTCTCGTCTCTGTCGAGTGGAAGTTAGTCGCGGACGTGGAGCTCTCGGCATCTCGAAACATGTTGATCTTCGTTTTAGTCTCTTTTTGTCTCAAAGTCTGCTTGCCATGGTCCATAATGTTTGAACAAAACAACAACAGCGTGAGCGTCCTGCTAGGCATAACCCAGTTGTTCACATCTGTCCCCATGGTTACTATGGCAGTACGAGCGGAAACAATGGTGGAAACTGAGGGTAACGCGGATATGACGTCATTGACTGGCGACTCCTCAATGCTGCTCACACGCCCTGTTTCCTTGGTTAAAATCGCAATTTTCTCACAATTTACAAATAGTTGGAAACATTTGGGATATTGTAATTAATCAACTAAACAAAATATATAACATTGGCCTAGTGTTTTTTGGATATTTTACTGCAAAAATCTTGCATATTGTACCTTTAACTGCAACTAAACCTCACACTCCTGGCTTCAAGAGGCAAACAGGTGACTCATGCTAGAGGCTGTAGTCTGTAGTGTCCTTGTTAACACAGATTCAGGTTTTTGAAGTTTACACAGAGATGATAACGTTTTTCAAAATGTGCACCTTGGAACCTATTTCAAAGTTTGCGTTCTCAAGCCGCCAAACACTGTTGTAAACCTTTAATAAACACATTAAGGGTGTACTCACACTAGCCAGTTTGAACCGTGCCCGAGTGCATTTGACCACCAAAGCGCGGTTCGTTTGACTAGTGTGAGTGCTCCGAACCGTGCCCATGCAGTGTAAGCGCTAACCGTGCTGGAGCGATGGACTCCATTGTGTTCAGAGAGCGCCGCTCTTCTTGTTTATCCCGAAACCGTCGCACCATAATGACGTAAGCATGCTCCGGCACGAATGCTGAAAGCCTATGTGAGTATGGGGGAGGGGGGAGGGGGGAGTGGGGAGTGGGGCCCGGTTCATGGCAACCGTGCCTAGTGTGAGTACACCTTAAAGGTTTTCTGTTTTCAGTTAAAACGGTATCGTGTAAGCTGGCCCTAAGTTAATATGATCTTTGCAATGAAAGTGAATCAATCAAAAACTTTAGCTGGACAATAACTTTTATTTAGATAATAATTAAGTTCCACTTTATTTCGATAGTCCACTTTATACATTCTACTAACTAAAAGTAACTTTGCAACTACATGTCAACTAACTCTCATCAGCGTATTAGTAGATTGTAGCAGACTGGTTATGGTTATGGTTAGGGTTCGGGTTTGAATAAATGTAGTTGCCAAGTTACTTAGTCAGTAGAATATATGTTGTGGGAGCATCAAACTAAAGTGTTACCAGATATTAACCATGCAGTCTACTAATACTCTAATGACAGTTAGTTGACATAAAGTTGCAAAGTTACTTATAGTCAGTAGAATGTCTAAAGTGGACTATCGAAATAAAGTGTTACCAATAATTATTTGTTTATTCTAGAGCTGCTGTAAAGCCAAAACAATCTCTGTTACTTTAATTTCTTATTATCACTGTAAATCTGCTTTGGAACAATCTATATTGTTAAAAGCACTATATAAATGAAGGTGACTAGACTTGACTTAACATGACCGCCTTCGATGGTTAAAAGTGGCTTGAATCTTGCTCAGAGCAGTGAGGACCAGTTACATTTTAGGGTGCTCTTTAGCGTCCTTGTTATTGTGTCTGAATCCCATGCTGCGAATCACGCTCAAGAGTTGTGCAAATAGGACAAGTTACACTGTTTCCGTGACCGGATAGGAGTGAGGTTTAGGGAGGTCTTTAACGTCCTTGTTAATATGTCTTTTTTAAGGACTACAACAAACGGCTGGTAGGAACTACACAACATTCCTCCCAGGTTAGTGACATCACCAACCCTAAAATTTACATAAACTCCGCCCCTTGAGCATGCAGTCCATTTTGAAAAGAGGAAGAGTTGTTGTCGTACAACACATTTGTGAGTCCGCTCAAGCTGTCGCTTCCATCTTTTCACGTGCAATACAGTAACACAAATGCAATAGCATGTCACTCTGTATGCATCTTACAACAGTTCCCACACGAGCAATTTATAGATTATCATGACAGAATATGCTAATCAATGTGCCTCTGTGCCGGGAGCAGCAGCTCATTTGCATTAAAAGGGACACACACAAAACGATGCGTTTTTACTGACCCTCAAAAAGGGACAACTTTAACATGCCATACAAAATTATCTGTGGGGTATTTTTAGCTAAAACTTCACTTACTGTACACACTCTGGGGACAACAGAGACTTATTTTACAAATAAATATGCACCGCTTGCAAAACACGCTCAAACACTTCTGTTTGCTGATCATTGTAGCCAATCACAGTCATATCCGATGAGCTTGTGAACACAATGGCCAATCAGAGGTGTTTATGATTCTGCTCAACAGCGCTCAAAGCATCACATTTTTAAAATTTCAGTACCAAAGTCTGAAGTTTTGATGTCACCAGTGGAGATTTTATGATTTTAAATGTATTTAATATGCCTCATAATGCTAGATTAGTTTATCATTTTGTTATGCTTCGTACAGACAAATGAGCATTACTTTTGAAGAGATGTACAGCCTATTAAATGTCCAATGTCAGGTTCCATTCCTGTCACAGCTAATCTTAAAGACTGATGCAAATGTTCATCAGTGAATCTTGATCTCATCTGAGTTTTCATCAGTTTCATGCGTGGGGACGTCTTCATTGCATGCCTTTTGATGTTTGGGTATGTCTCGTTAGGGAGGGCAACATAGAATTCAATGAGACTGTTAGGCTTAAACACGTCTTTCAGAGCCTCACAGTTCTGTAGGACCAGTTAGATATACGCGAAATATAGCATCACCTTATTGCCTAAATATGTACTGGATTTCCAGATATGTACTGGAAAATATTTGCTTATTGATACCACTGTCAAACTATTAAAGTTATTCATGAAACAAAAAATGTTACCCCTAACCCATGTGCAAATCACTGCTACACATGGCCACTGTGGCTTATTATATTAACTTGTATGATATTATCATATAAAGTGTGGAAAATTAAGGACTTGCACAAAGTTAACATTTTGAATAGCTCTAAAATATCTTTGCTAACTCCTCAGTCCTGAAATGAAATTTCTTCACATCCCCATTTGGCCCGAGGGAAACGCGTTGCATGGTGTAACCTGATGGTGACAATGTCATTTTTGTCATTGAAGTCCCTCAAACACAGTGCAGTTGTGCTTCAGGGGACCTGATTTTGAATCAGACGTATGCCGGATGTGAAGAGACTCCAGTCACTATGTGCACAACATATGGCAACATTGATTACAGATTTTAAACGATGCAAAAACATTGAGTTTTCGATTTAATTACAGTAAATGATATAAGGGAGTCCAGTAGGCGCAGGTTTAATTTCTGGGCCATAATATCTAGAATTCACAAAAAAATTATATAACATCTGAATGTTTAGTTTCTTGATATATACTGTGAAACTAATCTGCTGAGCTGAGGACAATTTTTAAAAATCACCCTGCTGATATTTATGCGTTAACAAGGGATGCACCGAACATTTTGTCCGATAACTGATAATTCTTTATATTTGAAAGCCGATAGCCGATATATTGGCGGATCAATCTAAATCAATTTTTTTTATATACTTTCTGAGAGCCTTATTACAAAAACAAAAGTCTCACCATTAAAAGCCATGTTCCAAACACACAATAATAATGTTGTCATTATAATTTTATGTAGCCGATATGACAGACTTGCACTGTATCTTTTTCTTTTTTGAAGTGATTCCAATCATATTTCAAGCAATTCAATGGCAAATTTCTGAAGTGTCTCAGCTGAAGGACATAATACAGCTTTAATATATCGGGCAAATTTTCTTATCGGGCTGATAACGATAAAGTTAAAAATGAACATATCGACCGATATATCGTGCATCCATATTAACAAGACATTTATATGTATTTGTTTTTCATGAAGTAGAGGGTTAAGCTCATGCTGTCTTAATGTTTCATTGTGTTTGCTCTGACCTTTTGAAGCTAATAACTGGCCTTGTTGGCATCTGTAAATAACCATCTATTATCATTCCATCCTGTCTGAATTCATCTTTGAAAATATTACCCTAAGAAGTACGTGTAAGTACTTATATAATGTTGCTTTCTTGAGAGGAACTTTGCAGTCAGTGGCAGGATAAGCAAAACCCTGGCAGACTCGAGCCACATGTTTTGAATGCCAGAGAGTTAAGTTTGCATAAATGTTTGCATGTCAACGGGAGTTTTAAAACCCACATGTGGGTGTGTTGTTGGGTTGTTAGAGAATTTATACCCCAGAACACACCCATCAGCTTCCAGCTCGCCTCAAAGAGTTCAAAGGCTGCCAAGGGCTTGTGGGTTTTGCCATATGATAAGAGACTGCATCAAAGCTGGGGAAACACAGGGAGAGGCAGTCCTGTACCTCCCCAACCATTCTGCTGCCTTAACCCTTTCATTATGCACTGCTTTGCAATGAGAAGCTGGCTGAGAACTCAGTCCCTCCAGAAAAACACGATTATGCGATCGCATGATTCAATACATAATCAGCCAAAGTCCTCATATTTATGCAGGGGCATTTTTTCAAATATGCCGCACTTTCGCCGCATAAATTGCAGCGCAAAATATGCGGGTCTTGCATGATTTCATAATTCACGCATTTTCGTTGCAAAAAAGTCACATAATATCTTAGCAGAAAGTTGAAAAATGTTGCGTTTGCTTCACACAAGAGCCGCCGTTTCCCTGTTGCCATGGGAACGTTATGAAGTGACGTAATTACGCGACGTGAACATCATCGAAAAGCTGTAAAACAGGAAGCTCACATTTTATTTTTATGCTTGCTTATCATAGGAAGTAATAAGAAATGACTCTTTACATTAAAGGATTAATTCCCTTTTAAAAAAAACTGTTGCTGATAATTTACTCCATGTCCATGTCTTTCTTTCTAGTTCAGTCGAAAAGAAATGAAGGTTTTTGATGAAAACATTCCAGGATTTTATATAATGGACTTCAATGGGACCCAAACGGTTCAAGGTCCAAATGACAGTTTCAGTGCAGCTTCAAAGGGCTTTAAACGACACCAGACGATGAATAAGAGTCTTATCTAGCGAAACCATCGCTCATTTCAAAAATAAATAACAAAGTTTAAGTTTTATAAGCACAAATGCTCTTCTTGCTCTGTTCTGTGATGCGCGTTCTGAACGTAATTGCGTATTACGTGACGTCACGATCGCGCATCACAGAACAGAGCAAGGTGAGCAATTGTGCTTATAAAACAAACTTTTTTAAATTATCGCATTTTTTTAAAACGAACTAATCCATTAAGGTAGTAGCCTAGTGAGAACAGGGTTCTCTTACGAGAGTATCTCTCGTACTGCGTAATATCTTACGCTATGGGGAAAACTCTTTTCCACGAGATATTGAAGCCAAAAATTATCCTTAATTTTTTATTAATTTAAAACGCTTTGCGGCAGCAAGCAGACATAGGCGAGACAGCTCGCACACCTATTGGCTGCCCTGCGGCAAAAGCAGCAGCCTATTGAGAGAGGCTCTGCGTGACGTCACGACGAATGGGGGCCTTTCGCGCCCATATCGTCACGTCCCACCAGAAAGGGCGTGGTCTCGCCCTATAAATAGGCTCGATAGCTGCTCTTACGTTGATTTTCATCTCTTCAGCGAAGCCTTCCGCATCGCTGGATCCAGAGTGAGAAGCCGCGCCGTCGACCTGTAGCCTTCAGCGGGACGTGCCATCATCTGGAGTCGCTGGCCTCGCCGCCTTCAGCCGCCGTACCTGCTGCGCTTTCCGGCGTACATATCCTTTCCTCTGCTTAGAGTGTGTGTGTTGCATTATTTGCCTTTTTTCCCACCCCTCTAAAAGAGCGGCGTCTTTTTAAAGATGTCTTCCTGTGATTCTGGCCGAGCCCCACTCAGCGATGAGGACCGCCATGTCATCTGCGTGTCCTGCCTGGGTGAGGATCACGCGGCCATCGCGCTCGCTGACGGCGGATGCCATCATTGTGAATGTTTGCCTATGGTGACTCTGCGGACTCGCCTAGCTTCGTTCTCCGAGCCCGCATCCCAGCCCGCCGTGATGCCGCGCCGCAAGAAGCGCCGCGCCCAGCGCGCGCCCGAGCTATTTCCAGCCCGCCAAAGCTCGCGGTTCACCCGCCAGCTTCGCCGGCTTCGCTCGAGTCGCTCCCGGACGTACAGCGGCCGCCGTCTGCCGCCGCATCCGCCTTCGAGTTGGACGATAACACTGAGGCATGTTCTCTCTTGGCTTCGGATAGCGAGGATTGGGCGAGCTCCGTGGACCTCCCCTCCGCTAACGTTTCCCACCAACCCTCTGGGAAGAGAGCCGGCATTGAGGCTGAGCTGATGCGTCTGCTCACCCAGGCCGTGGAAAGCATCGGCCTCGATTGGGAGGCACCCACGCTGCCGCCGCGCAACAGATTGGACGGACGCTTTCTCGGGAAAGACGAGG